>OY720431.1:84402798-85040298 GCA_963082735.1 Pocota personata
ATATTATTATTATTATTATTATTATTATTATTATTATTATTATTATTATTATTATTATTATTATTATTATTATTATTATTATTATTATTATTATTATTATTATTATTATTATTATTATTATTATTATTATTATTATTATTATTATTATTATTATTATTATTATTATTATTATTATTATTATTATTATTATTATTATTATTATTATTATTATTATTATTATTATTATTATTATTATTATTATTATTATTATTATTATTATTATTATTATTATTATTATTATTATTATTATTATTATTATTATTATTATTATTATTATTATTATTATTATTATTATTATTATTATTATTATTATTATTATTATTATTATTATTATTATTATTATTATTATTATTATTATTATTATTATTATTATTATTATTATTATTATTATTATTATTATTATTATTATTATTATTATTATTATTATTATTATTATTATTATTATTATTATTATTATTATTATTATTATTATTATTATTATTATTATTATTATTATTATTATTATTATTATTATTATTATTATTATTATTATTATTATTATTATTATTATTATTATTATTATTATTATTATTATTATTATTATTATTATTATTATTATTATTATTATTATTATTATTATTATTATTATTATTATTATTATTATTATTATTATTATTATTATTATTATTATTATTATTATTATTATTATTATTATTATTATTATTATTATTATTATTATTATTATTATTATTATTATTATTATTATTATTATTATTATTATTATTATTATTATTATTATTATTATTATTATTATTATTATTATTATTATTATTATTATTATTATTATTATTATTATTATTATTATTATTATTATTATTATTATTATTATTATTATTATTATTATTATTATTATTATTATTATTATTATTATTATTATTATTATTATTATTATTATTATTATTATTATTATTATTATTATTATTATTATTATTATTATTATTATTATTATTATTATTATTATTATTATTATTATTATTATTATTATTATTATTATTATTATTATTATTATTATTATTATTATTATTATTATTATTATTATTATTATTATTATTATTATTATTATTATTATTATTATTATTATTATTATTATTATTATTATTATTATTATTATTATTATTATTATTATTATTATTATTATTATTATTATTATTATTATTATTATTATTATTATTATTATTATTATTATTATTATTATTATTATTATTATTATTATTATTATTATTATTATTATTATTATTATTATTATTATTATTATTATTATTATTATTATTATTATTATTATTATTATTATTATTATTATTATTATTATTATTATTATTATTATTATTATTATTATTATTATTATTATTATTATTATTATTATTATTATTATTATTATTATTATTATTATTATTATTATTATTATTATTATTATTATTATTATTATTATTATTATTATTATTATTATTATTATTATTATTATTATTATTATTATTATTATTATTATTATTATTATTATTATTATTATTATTATTATTATTATTATTATTATTATTATTATTATTATTATTATTATTATTATTATTATTATTATTATTATTATTATTATTATTATTATTATTATTATTATTATTATTATTATTATTATTATTATTATTATTATTATTATTATTATTATTATTATTATTATTATTATTATTATTATTATTATTATTATTATTATTATTATTATTATTATTATTATTATTATTATTATTATTATTATTATTATTATTATTATTATTATTATTATTATTATTATTATTATTATTATTATTATTATTATTATTATTATTATTATTATTATTATTATTATTATTATTATTATTATTATTATTATTATTATTATTATTATTATTATTATTATTATTATTATTATTATTATTATTATTATTATTATTATTATTATTATTATTATTATTATTATTATTATTATTATTATTATTATTATTATTATTATTATTATTATTATTATTATTATTATTATTATTATTATTATTATTATTATTATTATTATTATTATTATTATTATTATTATTATTATTATTATTATTATTATTATTATTATTATTATTATTATTATTATTATTATTATTATTATTATTATTATTATTATTATTATTATTATTATTATTATTATTATTATTATTATTATTATTATTATTATTATTATTATTATTATTATTATTATTATTATTATTATTATTATTATTATTATTATTATTATTATTATTATTATTATTATTATTATTATTATTATTATTATTATTATTATTATTATTATTATTATTATTATTATTATTATTATTATTATTATTATTATTATTATTATTATTATTATTATTATTATTATTATTATTATTATTATTATTATTATTATTATTATTATTATTATTATTATTATTATTATTATTATTATTATTATTATTATTATTATTATTATTATTATTATTATTATTATTATTATTATTATTATTATTATTATTATTATTATTATTATTATTATTATTATTATTATTATTATTATTATTATTATTATTATTATTATTATTATTATTATTATTATTATTATTATTATTATTATTATTATTATTATTATTATTATTATTATTATTATTATTATTATTATTATTATTATTATTATTATTATTATTATTATTATTATTATTATTATTATTATTATTATTATTATTATTATTATTATTATTATTATTATTATTATTATTATTATTATTATTATTATTATTATTATTATTATTATTATTATTATTATTATTATTATTATTATTATTATTATTATTATTATTATTATTATTATTATTATTATTATTATTATTATTATTATTATTATTATTATTATTATTATTATTATTATTATTATTATTATTATTATTATTATTATTATTATTATTATTATTATTATTATTATTATTATTATTATTATTATTATTATTATTATTATTATTATTATTATTATTATTATTATTATTATTATTATTATTATTATTATTATTATTATTATTATTATTATTATTATTATTATTATTATTATTATTATTATTATTATTATTATTATTATTATTATTATTATTATTATTATTATTATTATTATTATTATTATTATTATTATTATTATTATTATTATTATTATTATTATTATTATTATTATTATTATTATTATTATTATTATTATTATTATTATTATTATTATTATTATTATTATTATTATTATTATTATTATTATTATTATTATTATTATTATTATTATTATTATTATTATTATTATTATTATTATTATTATTATTATTATTATTATTATTATTATTATTATTATTATTATTATTATTATTATTATTATTATTATTATTATTATTATTATTATTATTATTATTATTATTATTATTATTATTATTATTATTATTATTATTATTATTATTATTATTATTATTATTATTATTATTATTATTATTATTATTATTATTATTATTATTATTATTATTATTATTATTATTATTATTATTATTATTATTATTATTATTATTATTATTATTATTATTATTATTATTATTATTATTATTATTATTATTATTATTATTATTATTATTATTATTATTATTATTATTATTATTATTATTATTATTATTATTATTATTATTATTATTATTATTATTATTATTATTATTATTATTATTATTATTATTATTATTATTATTATTATTATTATTATTATTATTATTATTATTATTATTATTATTATTATTATTATTATTATTATTATTATTATTATTATTATTATTATTATTATTATTATTATTATTATTATTATTATTATTATTATTATTATTATTATTATTATTATTATTATTATTATTATTATTATTATTATTATTATTATTATTATTATTATTATTATTATTATTATTATTATTATTATTATTATTATTATTATTATTATTATTATTATTATTATTATTATTATTATTATTATTATTATTATTATTATTATTATTATTATTATTATTATTATTATTATTATTATTATTATTATTATTATTATTATTATTATTATTATTATTATTATTATTATTATTATTATTATTATTATTATTATTATTATTATTCCTGTTGGTGGTCTCTGTGTCTATTACTGTAACTACCTCTGTTTTGTTGGAAGCTGCTTGATGGTTTTCTACCTCTATAACTGGCTTGGTCGTTTGGTTGATTATTTCTGAGTCTTTGATTAGAAGTTCCACTGTACGAAAGTCCTCCCCTTGGACATGTTTCGAAGAGTATCGCGGTGTTTTATAGAGGTTTAGTTTTGTCATTCTAGAAGCCTGTACAACTGTTATACATGTTTCATTAAGTCCATTTTTGGAACGCATTTAATTGGTCATGTGATATTACTATTTCTATTTGTTTCCCCTTGTTCTGATGTTTTTCATTTACCTGTGCTATTAGGGATTCTATTCTATCTGCAAATATGTTTGTACTTAAATTTCCTTGATAGATATCAGCTAGCTCGTTGTGAATTTGTAATAAATTTGCTTTTGGCTTACAAATGTCAGTCAAAGTCTTCTTTAGAGATTCAAAATTATTCGGTTTAGATTCCATTAATAGTCGATTTCTAATCTAATCTAAAAGTAATTTACTTCGCTTTCGTTGACACTGCCTAAGATGTCACTATAGCTTCTTATCAGATCTAGCAAATTATAGTGTATTGTTCACCATTAAATTTTGTCACTAGCTTTGGAGCTAGAAATGTTTATTTTTGTTTTTAGTACACTATTCATTTCTTTTACTAATTTTTGAAAGTGCTGTTCAATTCCTGGTAGTTCTTCTCCTTTAGTATCCTCAATTATTTTTTCTGAAATCCCATTAATTTCACTTATTTTACTTACTATGTACTTATCTGAGTATTCCCTAATTGGATTTTTCTTTAAATTTCCTAAAATGTTTAGCAATATATTTAAGTGTTCCGTACTTTAGACATGATTTATTTTATTTCTTACTAACTGTTTCTTCGCACTAACTAACAATATGAATACAAATGTAACTTTTTATAGTCTTTAATATATATTTTATTTTACTCCAATTTAACAAAACAAGATTGAATGAATTAACTAAAACTAATAAAAAAAATGAAACAAAAAGCACATGTACGTGCGTGAATTATGACGGCTCAAAACGGAAGGACCCCAAAAAGAGAATGATGACTGCAGTGTCAACCAGTCTCATAGATCCAGTTGATAACACTCGCTGCTGGCATTACTGGTATAAGGTCCACGTTACAACATAACTATTATATATAAGTTATTTTGGCGTTGCTTATCGTTATTCTGCTGCTGCTGTTCACGTTGTTATTGATGATCTCTTCCTTGGCTTCTTTTCATGCCAGTCTTATAGGTTCTTGAGTTTCCTTATCAGTTCCTTCTTGAGTTTTTGGTCTGTTGTGATAGGTACTCGTAAAATCTTGTGTAGTTCTGCTCTCTGTTGAGGAAGTTTTGCGGTTTTTCTACCTCTTTGTCTTCTCTTCTTGACACTGAGATTTTCATTTTTCTTTTGTATTTTAACTGTCTCGCCTTATATTAACCTATAGTCAGTCACTTTCGTTCTGCATTTTTTGGAGTCGGTATGAGTTCAGGTGCCGATGATTCTTTTGCTTGCGTTGTTGGTTCTGGCACTTATTCTTCAATATGTCATTAAGCTTGTCAAACAACTTGCGTTGTTGGTTCTGGCACGTATTCCTGAGTATGTCGGTTAAGCTCGCCATCAGAATTTGGTCGATTATACTACTGTTTGGGATTAGGCAGGAATCTGGTACAGATTTAATTTAGTAGGATCGCCATGTAAAGTTTCTCTTGTTTGCAATTTTTGCTGTAAAAAGCGGAGCATGGCAGGAATGTCGCAGTGTTGAATCAAACTTGTTAGACTATGACTGATTTTTATTTTCAACGACCAGAGTATTTATATATTTCTTTACTATGATGTATAAAAAATTACTATTCGCGTCCGTCGTATAAAAGTTATATGCACGGTTTTCACAAAAGTCATGCAAAACAATATTTCAAATACAATGTCTGAGTCGCCTTTAACCATTATTTTGAAAGTGACTGCAGTACAAGCAAATATCACAGTATATACAATATATATATGTTAAAAAGACTTTTTTGAGTAGAATCCAACATTTTTCGCTCACGGTGAAGGAATGTCTGCGAAAATTTAGTGAGCCAAGAAAAATTCAATAAAATCGGTTTAATAATTGAAAAGTTATTCAAGAAAATGGTTATAGAACGCTCTATCGTTTTTTCGTATGACATAATAGTTAGAGTTTTAGCTTCTTCGTTCTAACGGAATCCTGTATGTGCGAACGGAGTCATGCTTAACGAATTGCCTAATCGCAAGGATAAATCTAACTGAACACCAAGTAGTATATACACACATATAAATTAAACTTAATTAACTTTATTTATTAACAAAAAAAAAATTATTTATTTCAACTGAATGCCTTGACGGCTACTTAAGAATTAAATTACAATTTTATTACTTAAACTACCTAAACTATTCTATTCCCCATTTTTGCCTGTTCCCACCATTCGCCAGTTGCACACGTCACCCAACTTGCTGACACTGTGTCTGGACCACCGAACCCCACATGCATTCCATCACGTAAGTATTTGCACGCGCGGAAGCATGCGGATGCTGCTCGCTATTTGATCTTCCTGTTTGCTGTGCTGCCATGTGATGTATTTGACCTCCACCCTCAACGAACGTCCGCGTTGCTTCTTCAAAATAAGGGAATTTGACTGATCCTTGATAATCGTATGGATCCTTGGGTTTCAGAGCTGTTGGTTGTTGAACTTGTAGTTTGGATTGATGCTGCAACAGTTGGTTCGTCCCTAAGTTGACCTTCTATGGAGGTTGGTTCTGTTCTGATCTGTTTACAGGGTTCTGCAGATTTTCTTATTGTGTTCCATATGATAAAAGAGACGGTCATCAGTGTTGGGGCTAACATTCCCCACAAGGCTAAGTTCTTCCTTTAATTGCTAACCTCCAATTTTTGTATGTACTGCATTATTGTTTTCTATTTCCTTTACCATCTCTAAAGAAAGGAGCTCTTCTATCGTGGCTTTAGCTGCAGGTGGTTGTAATATTACTGACAAGGTTTTGTGATCAGTGATCTCTGCTGCTCGAAAAGTGTGCTGGCGGGTTTTGATTTTTGCGTTGTGGTACTGAATGACATATGTTCCATTTAACTGGACTGCATTATCGTCTAACTCGATTTTACCGTTGAACTGGTTCAGCAGGATTATTATTATATAGGGGGAACATGTTGGTTGTTGATCTGAGTGCATGGGGGTTGGCTTGAAAGTAAATAAGTAATGCATTTATCGTTACTTATATCTAGTACATTATTTTGATTATCAATAGAAAGTGTGTTAAACTTTTTACATGTTTCTTTTATTCCAAGTAATTTCTTTTGACATTTTAAAATTTGTTTGTAGTCTAATTTTGTTATGGATTTGTGTCTTTTTATAGCTTTTATTAACTTTTTTTGACAGTGGTAGGTTTACAATGTATAATAATACAGTGTTATTTGGGGCTATTTTTACCTTTTCAACATTAGTGTAGTTTCTTTAAGAAAATCCGTAAGAAATCTAGGGATCGTTTTGTTTTTGTTCTCGGGAGGAGCCGGTTGAGGTGAGTTTGGATTTGTAGGATTTGGGTGGGGAGGAATGGAAGCATGGGATGGGACCACCCCCAATGATGGCTACCCACCTTGTCGTGGTGCTGGGGATTAAGTAGGGCTGAAGGAATAGGTTGGCGAATGCTGATTATTCATCGACTCATGGAGGTCTGAAAACTAAAAGATAGCCTCCCTATTCAAACGGTGGTGTGAGCAAGTATAAAACCGTGCCCAAGATGGAAGGTTGGGGGATAAAATACCAACCGCTAACGAGCTCTCGCAGATGCCCTGGCGAGCTCTATGATCTGAAAATGCCTTACACCGGCATGGCGGCTCTGACGGGGCGTACCTGTACATATTCCGACCTTGCTTGTGGGAACAAAAAGATAAAAAAAGAAAAAGAAAAAACAAAACAAAACAAAGCAAACAGCAGGTCGGACGCTGGCAAGCTATCCGTGGGTGTACCAGAATTGACTGACCGGCAGCCAACCCGGATGAGGAGATCTCTATGGAAATGGAGGAGCGGCTATTAGCAGATCCATCCGAGAGAACCCGGAAGTCTGAGATGAAGAAGAAAGTCTCTCCAGGTCAGATGAGAAGGCAGTTGTTCCGTAGAGCGACGCATCAAATCGATCCTGGAGATAAAGGACCCATCTTCCCGCTCCGAGAAAGAACAAAACTCTCTGGCCTGGGCTATTGATGTAATAGAAAAGGACGCTCTGACGACTCCTGCGCCTAAACAGACTGCTGAAAAAACCAAGGCCAACCGCAAGGTAGATGCCCCTAAGGCAGACATCAGAAGGAAGGGAGCAGCTCACACAAAAACTGCCAGCAAGACCGCTGCCGCTAAGGCAGGTCCTACTGGTCAGCCAGAAATCTCGAGGGCCGCTGAACATTCTCGTAGGATGGCCAAGACCAAGAGGGAGGATTTTGTGTCAAAGAGGTTGAGATCCTCGGAGGACTCTAAAAATTCCCCCAAAAGGTCGAAGGCTGATACGGAGATGCCTTTCAGCGGGGCGATTCGTAGTTCACTACAACTAGCTGTAGTGGACTTCGGAAAACCTAGTGGCCAGTATTCGCAAGAACGCAGTGATTTTGAAGGCCTTAGCTGGAGCAGACTTTGATCGTATTCGAAAGAATACTGGCGGAACTGCGCCCACATTTGGGAGAGCGAAGTGGCATCGTGGAGTCATTCTGATAAACTGTATAGACCGGTTATCGCTCGAAATCGCGAAAGCCACGGTTCGCGGTCTTAAACCATTGGAAGGGGATGCACTGTGAGCGGTACCTCCCGATGAAATCCCCTCCATATCCAAGGGAAAGCTCTATGTTCCTGACTTGGGAGGTACAAAACAGAGATCCTCAGCTTCCTAAAAGCCCAAAACCCTTCTACTGACATGAAGAGCTGGGAGGTCGTTGTGGAGGAAGAATCGAAGAATGGGACCAAGGGATTCATCATCCTCATGAATGAACCTCCGGCTTCACTTCTGGAAGATAAACAGTTGAAGCTGTTCTATGGAGCGGGAGAAATAACTCTGAAACTCCTAAAGCGGACTCAACAGGCAGAGAACGATGTGGCGACTGACGCTATGGAAGTTGAAATTGCGACAACCAATGAAGGTAATGCAAATCAACCTCCATCATTGTACAGTCACCTCCGACAACTTGAGGTTGCTCCTAATGAAGGAGCAGCTGGATCTGGCCCTAAAACAATTGCGTGATGGGATTAGGGTCAAAAGACTATAATATATATTATAGAAGTGACGTCGGCAAGGTTAGGACTTATATCGTGGCTAAAAAGAGTCTTCAAATTTTAATGCAGTCTCATTTCAGCTCCGGGGACTTGACAGTGGTGATCTTGAGAGGGGTGAACGGGAACTGCACGGTGGCGTCTGCGTACCTACCTTACAATGATGGCATCAACCTCCCCTCAGAAGACCTGAGTTCGCTCATGTCAGCGTCTCAAAAAGGTAAGAAAATCTTAGTCTTGGGATGTGATGCTAACGCTCACCACACTTTGTGGGGTAGCACAGATATCAGTGCCAGAGGCGAAGTTTTGTTTAACTATATTCTAGAATCCAATCTTTTTGTATGTAAAGAGGCAATGACCCCACCTTTGTAACGTCTACGATATTGCGTTTTTTCAGAACAGAGCTCTGTTGAAGTTGTTGACTGGAGAGTCTCCGATAAGGCGTCATTATCAGATCATTGTTGGATACTCTTCAAACTACAACTATCACCGAGGACCTCAACTCTATAGAAGCAGTTGACAATGCAGTCGATGCTCTGACCGACTCTCTAACGAGAAATCCTGTCCGATTAGTAAGCATAGCGGTAAAAAGCGTCCACCATGGTGGAGCGATAAAATAGCGGAACTCATTCGCATTTCAAGAGTAAGATGGAACCTCGCAAAAGAGTGGGTCGTTGAGTGGTCCACCTACAAAGAAAGCGTAAAGTTGCTCAAGAAAGAGATTAGGTTCGCAAAGAAGAACTCCTGGAGGTCCTTTTGCGCATCTATAGAATCAACAAATGAAGCGTTCCGCTTACGGAAGATTCTGGCCAAGACACCAAAGCCGGCATTAAAATATTAGGAAAGGTGATGGTACCTGGACAGAGTCACAAGAGGAAACGCTGGATATACTATTTAGTACTTCCCGGATGTACATTGATCTCCGAAGATGATATAACCACTCCAGAGACGACACCGTGAATAAGCGCGGAAGACGTGAGGAATATAATAGATGATGACAAGATGGCCTGGACAATTAAATCATTTAGTCCATATAAGGCACCAGGAATGGATAACATTCGACCCGTGATGCTTCAAGAGTCAGTGGATATTGCTACTCCATGGCTCAAGCGCATTTTCACAGGGTGCCTTAAGCTATTACATGTTCCTAAAGCATGGCGGGAGGTCGTATTTATTCCCAAAGCGGGGAAAGCGAACCACACAAACGCAAAAGACCTGAGACCTATCAGCCTGCCGTCTTTTATGCTAAAAACACTGGAACGATTATTAGATGTATACATAAGAAACGTGATTGGCGATAATTACCTATCTAAATCACAACACGCATACATCTGCGGAAGATCGGTAGATACTGCGCTACACAGGGTCGTATCAAGTATAGGAAGATCCCTCCACTTTAAAAAGTTCACTCTCGGGGCGTTCCTAGACATTGAAGGCGCTTTTAACAACGTTAACACTGACGCGATCCTGGACAGCCTACACAGAGCTTATTTAAACATGGGTCTCTGCAATTGAATTACACAGATGCTTCAATCGAGGGTTATATTTTCAATGCTAGGAGATGTAACCCATCCGGAGAAGCGTCTGCAGAGGAACCCCCCAAGGCGGAAATTATACGCGAGAGTAATATCGTTGGTAAAACGATAACTATCTATATAGACAGCCAGGCAGCCATTAAGGCTCTGGACTCTGCTGTAATTAGATCAAGGCTTGTGAGAACCTGCAAATCTGTCTTAAATGGAATATCCAGAGCCAATGCGGTGATCCTTTGCTGGGTTCCAGGGCATATGGATATCAAAGGAAATGAAAGGGCTGACGAGCTTGCTAGGAAAGGGTCGGCGCTGCACTTATCGCGGGCCCTCCCGTTCCAGTTCCCTACGAAAGAAAATAGAAGAAACCATCGATAGAGCAAACAGACGATGGATTCATCTGGAAACATGCGAATCGGCCAGGGCGCTATGGCCGGCCTTTAGCAAGAAGAGATCAACTTCTCTGGTGAAACTTAGTCCTTATAATACACGGGTCGTTTCTGGAATAATTACTGGTCATTGTGTCATTGGAGTTCACGCGGAGCGACTCGGTGTGCTACATAACGACTACTGTTGAAGCTACAGGGACAAAGGAGAAATTGAATCAGTTCATCACCTGCTGTGTGATTGTTCTGCCCTATCCGTTACAAGAATGAGGACTCTCGGAAGTTACTTCTTCTCGGAATTGGAGGACTTAGGTAATATAGAGCTTACGGGCCTCCTGAGATTTATATCATTATCTGGGTGGTTCTAACAGCGGACTTTTAACGTTTCCAGGGTTAAACGATTGGGCACAATGGACCCGAATTTGTTGGTCTAAGTGAGCAGTGACTCTTTTTGTCACAAGGCACCCATCTACCTAACCTAACGTATGGAATGGGATTTACCAATGATCTGCTGCATCTTCTGCTCTATTTGGTCGACGGCATGCTGGTATTTGCTAAAGTCAATCACGTGTATCAACTTGAAAGTGAAGGTCTGTATTTTTGCATTTCCGGCGTCAATTGTGGGTTCGAGGAGTCGAACACCATTATATCAGCCTTTATGGGTGCGGTTGTTAACCTAGAAAGGAAGGTTAATTCTTTACTAGAGATATATGACTACTTTTCCGGATTGGGTTACGATGGTTGTAGTTCTATTTTCAGAGACTAACTCCTTCTTGTGGTGTTAATTTTGATCCTATCCGCCTATTTTGCCTGACATATATATACAGCTTGGCCGGGAGTAAAATCTTTTATTTGTTGTCTTTCCTTATTATGGTACTCAAGACCAGCAGCTTGCTTGTCTTCTATTTTCTTAATGTTATCTTTACGTACTTCCTCCAATAGTGCGGGGTCAGATGTTGTCTCGCCCAAAGAATACTTCTATTGTTTGTTTTTTTTCTCCTGTGGTGGAATATATAGAAAAATTGTATTCGTGGACAGTACGTTCTAAGAGTTCCGTAAAGGAATGGTGGAGACTTTTCGTTTTCAAGTATCTCATTATTTCAATGAGTGTTGAGTGGAAGCGCTCGACTTGACCATTAATCGTACTTGAATATAATAGTGTTTTAAACATCTTAATTTTGAGTTCATCCTCGATCATGAAACTTATTAAAGCCGAATTAAAAGATCTCTCATTATCTGCTATTACCACTTCTGGTAATCCAAAAGAAAAGATTATTTCTCTTAAGGGCTTATGCAGGTCTTCAATTGCCTTAGACTTAAGAGTTTTCACTACTGCATATTTCGAGAATTTATCGATTTCTGTGGAGAATATGTCCAAATGAATGATTTGCCCTGGATATTGGGGTATTGATCTAAACTGAATTATTGGCTTACATGGGTATCTGTCATTCTTAATTCCCCTGTCATACAACAATTTTGTATTACTCTCTTAATTTTGGTAGATATTGCCGGAAAGTAAAATTTTTTCTAGAATTTGTGTTTTATTTTCACGGTCATTACGATGTGCTCGCTTGTGTGTTTTTACGACAATTTCTTCCTGCTCCGCTTGATTAATAACATCTTCTACCTGCAACTGGGTGAAACCTTGAACTTATAAAATGAGAAACATAGATTTCTTGAATCATACCCACGACGTGTTCTTTGTTTTTAATACAGTTTATTACGGCTGGATTTAGAATTTTCTTGAGGATTCGCTTAAGAATCTCCTAACTGAATTCAGGTTCCGTTATTACATGTCTATGGTACGAGTACGTTGGGAAAATTATGCTGAAAATTTGTCTGGGGTTTACATCTATTTTTAAGAAAATTTGGTTTTTAAACGCATTTATTGGGAATCCTACGGTTTGTATGAGATTTTGCGAAGAGCTCTCATCACTATGCAGATGCGACTACGTTCGTTCATCCTGGTTTGCATTTCAGTTCGTGATTATTCTCTTCCAGTACCGCCTTCCCCCTTTCATTTTGTTGTTATTGTTTTTATTACTTAACTCGAAGGTGAGGGGTTGATGATCGGTGAAGTTTCTTACTTTTGTAGGACCGTAAAGGTAATTTCGGAACGAATCTTGTGCCCACACGATGGCAACATCTCATTTTCGTTAGCTGCGTAGTTCTCCTCTGTCTTGCTTGACGATCTGAACATGCAGGAAATAGATTTGTTGTCCTGTTCGAGAACAGCGCCAAGCTCGAAATTAGATGCGTCTGTTGTGAGGTGGAATGGTTTGTTAAAATCGGGGTATGGTGAAACTAAGTCTTTGGATATGAGGGAATTTTTTTACGAATTTTGAAGGATTCGAGATTAAGTTCTATTGACATTTTAGAAGATTGATTCTTGGACACGCGTCCCTCTTCCCCTCTTAAAGGATACGCAAGCTTTGCGTAATCCCTGACAAAGCGGCGATAGTAGCCTGAAAAGCTGAGGAAGGATCTAAGTTCCTTAAGAGTTTTTGGGACTACGAAATCTAAAATCGATTTAACCTTAGCGGGGTTTGCTTTTATGCCTTCCGAGGAAATGAGGAAGCCCAGAAATTTTACTTCGGACTTAAAGAAGTGACATTTATCTAACTGGACCTTCAGGTTTGCTTAACTGGATTTTTGCAGTTTGACCTTAATTCGAACCTTGTTAGGGACTGTCACCCCTACCTGACTGCCAACCTCGTCGTGGTGTAGGGGCCGAGTAAGGTCAATGACTCTCGGGGACTTACCCCAGAGGAGTCCTGAAACTAAAGGGTAGTCATCCTAACCCACCCTTTTCCCATTCATTCTTCCCTCCCCCTCCAATTATTCCCCCGGGCTGGATTAAGGTGTTATACGACCCGTGCCGAGAATCAATCTGGCTGAGAGCCCGCCCAAAATAGCTCAGTCGCGATTGGAGTATTCGGAGGTCAGGCACCCTCCGAATTAACCCTGCCTTATCTGCATACAGGGGGTGAGTGCAGATGGACAGTTCTTCCCCCTTACTCATGGGTCTCAAACATGAACAACAACAATAACAAAAATACAACAAAACAAAACATAACGGAAGAGGATGAAAACCGTCTCCTAAATCCCTCTGACTCTTGTGCAGAAAGCAATGCTACGATTGACGCTGGTATCGGAAACCTGCTTCTCGATGACAGTGACAGATATTCCGTAGCTAGCTTGGCACTCTCAGGATTGTCAGCCAGCTCAAGACGCAGAGGGATTGCAAACTGTAAACTGACGATTAGGAGACTGGGTACAAAAACATGGAACGAACTAAATGACAAAAACAAACAAAGGCTACTCAATGCATATGCATACGTGAAGGAGGTGCTCAGACCAGATTACAAGTCGATGGCTTGCCCTCCGGTTAACGAAGTTCCCGCGGTATGCATGAGCAAGGAAGATTCGATGGGGCGCCGACCTCTTTGATCGGTGAAAGCTGGTTAGAGAGGAAATCGATATCATCACATAATCCCGTACAAAACAAGACTGGGGCAGGAGGTCTGTCTAATTCAGCCGAGAGTATACCAAATCCATCACCCAGACGTTGCATCAAGCCTTTAGCTTGTACGGGTCTGGTGAAGGACGACGTATCTCTGGGAGCCGAGAAGAAGGATTCATCATCCTCGAGCATCTTAAGCCATAGCTCTTCATTTGAGAGGGTGATGGGGAATTCATCTCAGGCAGGAAAGACAGACCACAAGCCCCAAAACGAGACGAACGCAACTAGGGGCCAAAGGACAGCTGAAGCCAACGAAGAAGCTACAAAGCTCGACCAGACACTGCAACAAGTCTTTAACTTGTAAAGGTCTGGCGGAAGGTGAGGTAGTTTCCCAGGTAGCTGGAAAGAAGAACCCGCACGCATCAAGCATCCTGAGCCATAGCTCATCATGCAAAATGAGTACGGAGACTGCTTACCGGCCAGGCGGAGGTAATCCAGAAACCAAGACAACGACATGCGAGATTGAAGGACTTCCGAACCAAACCGGGGATTCTCTGAACTCATCGCATAGACCATGCTTCAAGTCTTTAACTTATACGGGTCTAGAGAGGAGGGAGGAAGTTCATCGTAGAGTGGAGGAGTGGAACTCAAATCCAACGAACATCCTGAGCAGTAGCTCATCATGCAAGGAAGATGTGAGAACCTCTCCCCCACTTGGGGAGGCTCATCCGGACGTCTCCAAAACTACTAACACTAGGAAACCTACCAAAGCAACCAAACTGAAGCGTTCTATGGGACCGAAAGCGATAGAAAACAGAAGACGACGCAACGCAACCAGATGCATTAAAAGGCTAAGCGGACGTGATCCTGAAACCACACGGTGAAGGAACAACAAGCTGTGGAGAGAGCTAAATGTCTCTTGAAATCGCTGCCCAGTACCACGAACAGAAACGAGACAAGACTAAACAACAATACAAATAGGACTACGACGAAGGCCTGGACAGTATCAAGAAGACTGTCCGTAGCAAGGAAGGAAGGTGATGCACTCTCCACCTTGCCGCGGATAGACTTAAGAGTATCCGGACCAACCCGCAGCTGGACTCTCAATCCAACTCCGAGCCGGTTACGGGATGTTCAAAAAGATACCGACATACGGACAATACGCCGTCTCCTCAAACAAAAAGAGCAGTGAAGAGAGCTAAGACCTCCTTAGTCGTTGTAAAAGGCCGTCAGGTTGCGATAGTAGATTTCGGTAACCCTGAGCGCAAGCTGACTAATGATCAGTGGAGACTCTTAGAGATAAAAATTCTCGATGGTGTGAATGATGCTATCCTGAAATGCGCAGGTTCAATCCCACATTTCGGACAGCTAACCACCCTAAGTTTGGCATGGTGACATGATGGCATGTGAAGATGAGTTCACTCTCACATGGCTAAAGGAATTCATCGGAAAAACGGAAGCCCCATGGCCGAACGCCGAACTTCGATTAATCGAACGGCAGGAGTTAGTAAACCTAACCAGACCCAAAGGGCGTCTACTCATACCGGGTCCATATATCCCAAAAGACAGACTGGAGAGAAACCTTCAGCATCTCAATACGGAAATGCTTAGCCATAACTGGGAAGTTTTGGGGATGGGTGAACATACGGAGGAAGGAACGGAGGTTATGTTACTGCTCAGCCACCGTTCAATGCCATTACTGCGAGCCATAAACTATAAGGTCCGTATCGGTATAACCCGATGCAAAATTAGGCCGATCGCGGGGACAGCTGGCACTAAAGGAAAGAAAGAGGTAGGTGGTGTTAAAAATTTAAATGATTAAGATAGTGCAAATAAATCTTCACCACAGTAAAGCTGCCAGCGCAAACCTCGTCTACCTCATGGGAGTTAGACACATAGACATCGCCCTTATAAAAGAACCCTGGGTATCAGGAGGCAAAATTATGGGTCTACATGCCCAAGATCTGGCATTGTGTAAAACGACAGAGGTAAACCCAAATAAAAAATATAGAACATGTATCGTAGCTAGAAAACAAATAAAACTTTTATTTCTATCTGCATACAGCGATTTTGACAATACAGTGGTTAAATATGAAAGGCAAGGCTTTCCTGCACTAATTATCTCATCTGTGTACATGCCATTTAATGCGACAGAGGGACCACCACCTGAACTTACTGCATCACTCATCAGTAAAATAGAGCAGGAAAAGTAGGATATACTGATGGGATGCGACGCAAACTCCCATCTCTTCCAATAGGGCAGTAAAGATATCAACAAACGAGGTGAGTTGTTTTTCGAATTTTTAATCGAACATAACCTGTTAGTAGGTAACAAAGGTAATGAACCAACGTTTGTAGTTAAAAATAGACAAGAGGTTATTGACGTTACAGTCATTAGTAACTCTAAAAGTGTAGAAATAGAGGAATGGAAGGTTCTGAAAGAAAAAACCTTCTCCGACCATAGGATGATAGAATTCACTCTAAAAATCAGGAAGGAATTGCCTAAACTATATAGAAACCCTAGGAAGACTAACTGGGATCTTTTTAGTAGGGAGGTTAGTAGAATGAAAGGGAATCTACAGGACCACGCTTTTAATGAACCTGCAGAAATTGACGAGGCAACGTCAATATTATCAAAAATATTGGGTAAGGCCTATCAAAACGCCTGTCCGCTGAGGACAAAGAAACAAAAGAACACACCTACATGGTGGTCTAAAGAACTGTCTAATATTAGGAAAGAAACTAGGAAACTTTTCAATATGGCTAAAAGATTAGACGAAGACTGGGAAAATTATAAATCCAGTCAAAGAAAATTCAAAACAGAGCACAGCGCTCTAAGCGCAACTCTTGGCAAGCCTTCTGTAGCGAAATAGAAAGTACCGCTCAATCAGCAAAACTCAGAAGAGTTCTTTCCAAAGAGCCGGCGGCGTTAGGCTCCCTAAAAGACACGTCTGGCAATTGGACTGACTCCAATGAAAGGACATTAGAAACTCTGATAGGTGCTCATTTTCCAGGATGTATAGTAGTTAGAGATGACATCCCTGGCCGCAGCAGTAGTAGACACGAAATAGCGCCGTCTGAATTGGTTACGGAAGAAAAAATCGAGCGGGCAATATGCTCCTTCTTACCGTACAAATCCCCAGGCACAGACGGAATTTTCCCGATGATGCTAAAAATAGCCAAAAAAGACATAACGCCGTTTTTAAAGAGACTGTTCCTTGGTAGAATTGAATGGGGTCATGTACCAAAGGAGTGGCGGGAAGTTAAGGTTGTTTTCATCCTCAAAGCACGTAAAGCTAGTCATACCTGCGCTGGTGACTTTAGACCAATAAGCTTGACATCCTTTATTCTGAAAACCTTTGAAAGACTTATTGACATACACATTCGCCGCAGGCTGAACCCCAGTATCATATCTCCGGCACAGCATGCTTATACGAAAGGTAAATGTGTTGAAACTGCACTTCATAGTGTTGTCAGTACGATTGAAAAATCATTGAATGATAAAGAGTACACTCTGGCTGCATTCTTAGACATTGAAGGTGCCTTTAATAAAGTCACGGCAGATTCAGTCGAAGGTGCCTTAAAAAACCTGAATATTGAGGACACTCTCATCAGATGGATAGTTTCCATGCTAAGAAATAGGTACATAAACTCAGAACTAGGTGATGCGAGACTAAGAATATCAGCTGGTAGAGCCACTCTGCAAGGAGGTGTTCTCTCTCCTCTACTCTGGGTTATTGTGCTAAATGAAGTACTAATGAAACTTAGATTCAGTGGGGTTAAGACCGTAGCATACGCGGACAATGTGGCATTACTGGCCACGTGTAAATTCCTTCCAACCCTAAGCGACCAAATGGAAGGCGCCCTTAAGATAGTCAGCAACTGGACTAAAAGAAGTGGACTCGCAATAAAACCACTAAAAACAGAGCTGACACTATTTACGAACAAGAGGATAATACCGGAATTCAAAATTTCATCCATTGAAGGCACTCCTCTTAGAATTTCTGACAGAGCTAAATATCTAGGGTTAATATTAGACCAGAAACTAAACTGGGGACTAAACACAAGGGAGAGAGCAAGGAAAGCTATGATAGCTCTCTATACTTGTAGCAGAATATTTGGAAAAACTTGGGGGCCCAAACCAAAAGTCATTTTCTGGCTCTACACAGCAGTTGTGAGACCTATACTGACATACGGCAGCCTAGTATGGTGACCAGCCGCAAGTAAGGGCACAAACCTCAAGATACTAACCAGAGTACAAAGAATGGCGTGCATTGGTGTCACAGGAGCTATGGGAACCACACCAACTGCAGGATTAGAGACCATACTCAATCTATTACCTTTAGAATTATTTGTGCAGGAATCTGCAGCTAGAAGTGCTCTAAGATTAAGCCAATCTGAAGGTTGGAGGACAAGCCTGACGGGATTTTACGCAAATACATGGGCGGAGATGTTAGCACAGACTACATGGTGCCCTATTTAGACTTTCATAAGCCGTTTTCTAGTTCATTTCCGAGTCGAGAGGAATGGGAAACTAATATCCCGCTAAATGACAACTCCATCTCCATCTACACTGATGGATCCAAGATGGACGTGGGAGTAGGTGCAAGGATTTTTGGACAAGTCAATTCGGCTTCCAGACTATAGCAGTGTGTTTCAAGCGGAGGTCTTGGCGGTGGCAACTGCTGCCCGGGACGCTGCTATGAAAGCTATACCACCAGATGATATTACATTTTTCATTGACAGCCAAGCTGCGATAAGAGCGATTTCTGCCACGCAAATAAAATCGAAGCTTGTGCGCTGCTGTCGCGAAGAGCTGCGGGTTCTTGGTACGCAACACAATGTAAAGCTCTGCTGGGTACCCAGACATAATGGCGTTTCAGGAGACGAGAAAGCTGACGAGCTGGCAAGGGAGGGTTCAGCTCTAAATCCTGAACGAGCTGACCCGTCAATTAAGATACCACCCTGCAACCTGAACCTAGAAGTTAGAAATAAAATGATTGCCATAGCAAATAGTAGATGCAGATCATTAGAATCCTGTATAATTACAAGAAAACTCTGGCTGCTCTACGATAAAAATCGTACAGAGCAAATTCTACACTTCAACAGATATATCTTATCTAGTTATTCCGAAAGAAATTCGGAATTAGCGAAGAAGATATATGTAGAGGCTGTGGCAATGAGGACGTACACGAGGATAAACCTCACTTCCTGTGCCATTGTCCAGGACTCTACCACCTTAGATTCAGAATACTAGGGAAATATTTCTTCCAAGACTTAGAAGAACTTTCAAATGTATCGGTAAATAAAATTACCAAATTTATAAATGCATCGGGTTGTTTTATAACCCATAGAGTTCACGAGTGGGAAAGCTTCAGTCCTTGGGCATCACAATGGATCTATACTGATCTAAGTGTGGCGTAGTTTGTTCACACTCTACGTCAACCCATAAAAAATAACCTAACCTAGGGACTGTCATGTAACTTTCCCTGGCGTGAATTCTTACAGCTATCGTTGCCTAATATCCCATGTAAGGTTTTGAGAGTAGGAAAAATAAAAAATGTTATATTGATCTCGTTTAAACCAAAAAGATTCAGAAATGTGTGGTGGCTGACCTTTTCGTCACCGGCTATAGATTTGGCGTAAAAGGTGTGTTCGTTTGGAATGGGTCTTTCTACTAAATCAGGTTTTATGTAATTTTTGCTAGAGCCAATGTAGATTAGGAATTTCGAAATTTCTCCGCCCCTTGCTTTACATTCGAAGTAAGGCAAGCGAATCGGTTAACCTAAAAAATGAATGTCTGCATTTTCCGACAAATGTTCTATTGGATATTGATATTCGGAATATTCTGGTTGGTTTCTGAGTGACTGCTGATTGTCAAAATGTTCGGTATTGTCTTGACCGAACTTCTCGTAGGTTTTCTTTTTAAGGGAACGCGAAAGGCTCAAACGATTTTTCAGGTCGCGAATACTGAGAAATCCCTTGTTGTGTCTGCTCGGGCGCCAATTAAACTTGATTAACTTTATTTATTTTAAAAATTTAGTTTATTCATTTCAACCTAATGCCTTGACGGCTACTTAAGAACTAATTTATGATTTTATTACTTAAACTACCTAAACTATTCTGTTCGCATTTTGTTCGCTATTTTATCTTCCTGTTTGCTGTGCTGCCATATGATATATTTGGCGTTAACTTATATGCCGTAAAATTCATAAAGGGATAAAGTATTAACATCATTAGCTCAAAGTCGTAGAAAAGTGACACTTTAATGTACACAAATATTTATTCCACAAAACACTTGTCCTTGTACGACTAATTAAAGCACCTCTACCAATGTATATTTTACTCGTACAGTATGTCGAAGTTGTGAGTTCAAAACCAGCTACGTATTCGTATGTGTTTTCAAAATCCATATGAATCTACTTCACTTAAAATTATTTACGGACACGCTAAGTTAGAAATCATTTTATGTTGAATAGCGAAAAATACTTACATATCTACCGATGCAACCAGTTATATTCATAGAAGACAAAAAATCAATTAACGTCATAAGTTCGCGTAGGACTTAACACGTACGAAACCACAGGAATTCATTAGGCCATAATCACGTCCGCGAAAATGTTCGCACTGTGACATTATTTTCATAACTTTCCGCTTTTATTTGAAAAAAATAAATCATTCTCAAATTATAATTTGTAAGATAAAAACTCGTGCCATATATGTACATATGTATGTATGTGAAAACAACCCGCGGTAGCAATTATCGCCACACTGCTCAAGGGTTTGTTTTTGGGTTGTTCACCCCGACTTACAAAAATTTTTACCAAACACAACGTCAACATCATCATCATCATCACTATACACCATAAGGGAATTGTGCTTTGCGGTTTATTCCCCATTCCACCGATCATTCGCCAGGAAAATGAAAACCAAAGGACACCGTAAAAGCAGCATTCTTTTCAGTAATCAACTGTTGTGGATTTGTCACCCCCATTTAGGGGTGTTTGATGTATTATTCGGTTCATTTGGTCGACAGGTCTAGATAAATAAAGAACGTTCGAGTGTAGAAATGAATGAATGTTGGTCGTCATACTGAACAAGCAAGCTCTGAGGAAAAAAAAAGATTAAATACAAACCTTATAAGTCTCTGTCTGGACCATTGCATACGTGTATGTTACAACTGCTATATAATGGAACAAAAGATATGTTAAAATTTACTTTTCCTGTTGCACTCTATTCATACTATTCTATGCTCACAACGAAGCATTGTCCAAACGTCAAGAAAAAGTGTGATGTGTAGTATATCAACACAATCAAAGAATCGATGGAAATATGTCTGTACATACATACATATGTATACTCCCGCACATTTAAATCCTGGCAGCTACCTTCCAAGTGAGCAATGATGGGTTCACGTATATTGCCAAGTTTAATGGAAAATTTTCTTATGAAAATACAACATCACTTTAACTTTTAAAACATCGACCTCAAAGTACTCATCTGATGGTGACAGCGCGCAAATCATGTGTGCTTATTTACACAAGCTACGACCGCCGCACAACCACAGCATGAGGACACCGTCAGTAGTGTCACGTGTCGGCAGTGTCATCCACTCGAAAAGAGAATTCAACAAGCGTAAGTCAAGATCAAAGGAAAATAACTTGGGAGTAACCTAATTTGAAAATAAAGTCGTCAAGTACTTATGAGAAAATAGGAAACCTAGTTTGCCGATTCCCACGTTCCCTAGTTAAGCCAACACAACCTGGACCAAAAATATTTCGTACAATAAGGATGAACTTCCTGTTTAGTGTGTCCACTGGCACTTTCGCTTTTACTGGTACTGTCTCTTAGTCCTGTCGCTTCTGGTCAAGGAAATTGAATTTTGTACCAACTTCTGCTTTCTATTGGATGTAGAATCCACCGAAGCAAAAGTTTTACCATTTTGCCCGAAAACTCAATATGAGGTTACCCACCCGAAAGGACGGAAGTTATTTTCCAGTCACCATACAAATTAAATAGCCTTCAAGAGGAGCATGGATGCGTATCCTTATTTAGTGCATTTCGACCAGAATGAGGTTCAGGCGGGGCAGAGGTAAATTTTCATATTCATTAAAGATGAAATATTCAATACACTACACGTAAATTTACATCTCCTTAACGTTATGTAAGATCTAATTCAAATTTTCGGGCGTGATTCAATGTCACCTTATGATGAGGTTCGGAGCTAATACACTTTCCGTTCTTAATGACCATTAACACATTGACCGTCGTGGCAATCAAGTGCGCTCCTAATTTTTTACCCACGATATCAGATTTCATTGATTTACCTTACCTACCTGATGCATAATTATGTTTATTCGACGGGAAATTCAATTTGTGAGTGGAAACTGTTTAAGCCACAGGGGTTCATCGGAGCAATGGTAAAGTATGAAGTTCGAGTCCGTCGGAGCCACAATTGCCACACATAATTCACTTAGGATATAGGTGGGTTGCTATTGATGTGAAGTAGCAATGAGGGGTCAATCAATGTATTATGCATAAATGTGCACGTAAAATAAAAGGGATATGCATTTGGCATAACCATAATGATGAAGCTCACTTACCTGCCAAGCGTTAGCATCCAGTGTGGCCAGGAATGACATGTCCAATTCCTGTAAAATATGAACCGGAAAGAATGCATTAATCTTTTAATGGGGAAATGGAAATTAGTTAGGTTGTTAAATTGCAAAACTGAAAATGTAAATTTAATAGACATGCATTCAGGCAATTGTAATTAAGTAATATATACAGGTGATATTGAAGGTATGATCTGAAGATAAGGTACTCGAATATCCGACAAAAAAATTGTCTGCAAAAGAGATTAGTATTTGCTGTTTGGTTTGCTTATATTCCAGTACACAACACCGGTTATGAAGGATCGATCTGTAGACCATCAATTGTGTTCACCGAATTAGGGGCTTAGAATCCATTTGTTTTGTCAAACCGAAACAGCAGCGCAGCGGTTTGCTATCCACGAAGTTTATGTTTACTACGAGGCAGATGAATTCCTAAACTACTTCTAAGTTGATTTATCAAGTGACGTTTTGTTCTATGATAAATGGTTGACAGATGTAGTTGACAACATGTATTTGTTTTTTTCTCCTCACTAAACTCCACATCCAGCTGATAGAGCTAAAGGAGGAAGTCTCAAATAATTTAATGCAAGTAACTGCAATTAGCATCGAAACAAGGAATTAAAAAAAGCAGCAATCGACTCTCCTGCACAAGAAGACTATATTGGCCTCTTTAAGATGTTAGGAAACAGTTTCATAATAAGGGCTGATCTTAACGTTAAACACACTTACTGGGGATCGAGATTAACAACGACAAAAGGAAAGCAACTCTACCAAGCAGGACGTAGCTTCTCAGTGGGATCTCCAACCTATTGGCCATCTGACTAAACGAAAACAACGGATTTAAAAAAAAGTGATGATTTATCATCAGATCATACTCCTGTGATATTATAAATAAGTGAGGAAATTATACAAAAGTGCGAATTCTGAGAAAAAACTGGAACGTTTATTAACCTAAGATCGCCATTAGGTAGGAAAGACAAATTGCTGATGTCCGACAAGCAGCGGAACAAGACAAACAACAACAAAATATCCAGCTGACATCAAAGAAATAATACTAAAACAGAAAAAGGGCGTAAAAGGTGCCAAATGACCAGATATCCGTAAAACAAAACTATCTTCAATAGTCCAAATAACAAGTTAAAAAAAATAACTAAGTGATATGACAACTGATGAAACTACTGACTACTCCCAGCGAAATATTTAAAAAGGCCGCAGCTACAAGACCCACCATTGAAGGCACCCGATGGAAAATGGGCCGGAAACCCCAAGGAGAAGGCTAATCTTTTTGCGGAATACCTGTCGGGCATTTTCAAACTTTTCCCACCTGACTTAGTGAACGAAAATTTTGAATTTGTGGATAAAGTGGATGACGAAGAAATACTCTATGTCACTACAAGAAAAATAAGAAACATGCACAGACTTAAAATATCGATCTTGTTACGGCATAAATTTTGGAAGAACTACCGGACGTAGTTACAATAAGACTTAAGCTTCTAATTAATGCCTGTTTTAAACTAAGTCGCTGAAGTATTCGTAATACAGTACTCTCTGGGATCAGCAATCTTATCAGCATTACTAGTTTGTCTTATCTTGCCAAGTGGACAAGCCACACCTGCACAGATATACTCGTTCAAGTCTCATCCTGGTATATATTATGAGAGTCTTGGGCTAGCAAGCATCGTATCCAGCGAATGGAATTTGGTAATTTATTATGATATGCAGCCATTTTTCTCTGAATTTGGAACACTCAAAAACTTCAGCCAAGTCCTAGGAGCAATATGTAATCGATTGGATGACAAGACAAATTGCAACAAGAGCACAAGCCACTTCGAATATCTCCTTAATGAACTCTACACAAGAAATGCTCTACTGCGACCCGCACAGCACTGCAGAAATAAAAGAGGTGCTATTAATATCATAGGAAACATCGCCAATGCATTGTTTGGAGTTTTGGATTCCAAATATGCCGAGAACATGGAAAATACTATTGATAACGTGCAAGAAAACGAAGACCATCTTTTCCATCTTATTCAAAACCAAACTATTGGATGCTACATACAATATGATGCTACATACAATATGATTAAACTAAACCAAGAAGATTTCGACGAGCAATTTAGAATATGGCAGACTCATATAAACAACTTGACAACAGAAATAAACGGCCTACGGCGAGAATATTATCAACAAAAGCTCTCCAACCTATACACCTCCATTATGATGCAGACAATGCTAATTGCATCCAACTTCCAGCGCATTCAAGGCTCTATTTTGGACGATTTAATAGATACTCACCACGGTAGGATTAGTCCACAATTAATAGCTCCTGAGCAATTGAAGTCAGAACTTTCCAGAGTCAAGAAGCATTTAACTCCACGCTTCAGAATACCTATAGAAGGAGAAGACATCCTACAAATTTATCAGCTTATGTTAATCGAAGGAAGACCTACCGAAAAATACATTATATTTAAGCTACAAATACCATTACTAACTATAGAGGATTTTGAACTGTTCAACGTTATTCCGATCCCAACCTTATTGAATAACACCTTTTTTGCAATACAACCATCGAGCCCATATTTGATTGTAACACCGGGATCAATATTACCCTCTTGATAACCATGAACTGCAAACATGCATTTCCACAACAACAAGCAGCTACATATGCAAGCAATTAAGGCTAATTTATAGGAAAGGATCTAATGTGAGCAATTGCGAAAACGATCTCCTTAGCCATTTACCACAATCGCCGACCTGCAAAATTGTCCAAGTGGGCGAGAACCCTCACTACACATCCCAAAGCACTGGATATATGCTCTGGGGCAAAACGTCTTAGCAAACGTTGTTTGTGATGAGAACGTCAATCAAATCAGCATCGAAGGATCGGGCATCCTGAGTCTGCGTGATGAATGCTCCATCAACCTTGACCTAATAACCATCCAAGGACACAGCATAATTCCAACTAAGACCAGATCATCGTATACACTGATCCACAATTTGACCACAAACATTACCGAGCATGAGGCTGATACGCCACTAGCAGCATTCGAGTTTAAGCCTAAAATTGAGTAAATAAATATCTTGAAAAAGAAACTCCAAGAAGTATACGACGATGGACCCGTCCAATTGAAACACGGACACCACTTCACAGTAGGATATATCTCTCTAACTCTGGCTATCGGAGTTAGCGGTTACTTACTCTGGAGATGTTTAGTTAGCCGACGTTTCAAGACATCAATTGCATCACCCGTTCTCAATAACAGCAATGAATCTCCACGACGAAGAGAAAGCAGCGTTTTCAACATACCAATAAATGGTTGAATACAGCATTCATCGGGGGGAGAATGTTAAGATTCCCACATTATTTTGCACATCTTACACATCAATATAAATATATTGCACATAATTCTAAAAACATAATTTTCCCACATTGCACATTGCACATCAGCACATTCTTATATTTGAATTTTATTACTCCGTTTCCAATTGTAAGATGCGCGGCTTAAGCTTTTTCCCACAATAAAGGTATTTCCACATTCATGCGATATCAGCTTACGTCGCGGCATCGAGGATATCGGCAGAAATATGAATACATATGGTACATTCTATCGTTTAAGTTTATTGTACATAGTTAGCTATAAGTCAAAATTGTATAAAAGGTAGAGATAAGGTAAAAATAATTTCATTAACGTTAAAACAGGGAATAGTTTATTTGCATTTTCATTCTATATTGTATTGGTTTACGTGCCCGTGCAACTCTTCACATTCGCTCAAGGTTTATGTGCCTTCGTTCGAAAAAGAATAAAAGCATTCTTAAACAGCGCTTATATACTTTTTTTTAAGGAAGGTGGAAAGCATCGAAAGCCAGAGTGTGGGACTTTAACCCTAACTAAAGCCACCTCTCCTTCTTCCCGGGGGTGAATTGCATAGTGGGGGAAAACATCCCAAACAGAAACACCTCCTATTGTTACAACAGTAGTTATGCACTACTAACAACATGCATATTTTTTTAACAATTTCACTAACTTTCTCTACTTGTAAAACCCTGTGTATATATACCAAGGTGCATTAACGATGCCTCTTAGTACATTGTTTCAGAATGTTTGTCTCATTCTTAGATTTGTCTTTTTGGTACAGCCCCAAATCTGTCTCTCATACGTCCATACAGGTCTGAGAACTTGCTTGTATAATAGCAGTTTGTTGTCAATTCTTAGCTGGGAATTCCTTCCCATTAACCAATGCATTGGTCTGAGTCTAATATTTAGCTCCTCTTTTTTTCTTTTTGACATGCCCCTTCCATCTGAGCTTGGCGTCAAGTATTATACCTAAATATTTAGCAGTATTTGCGTACGGAACTTCTTTAAGTTAATGTGGATAGATTTAATTTTATGAAACTTAATTCTCCATTTTTTTGTCCAATCACTTACAGATTTAATGGCCTTTTGTAATTTGCTCGCTGCTTCATCAGCATTGTTGCCAATAGTCTTAATTGCGGTGTCGTCAGCGAAAGTCGCCAAACTAGCTACTTTCCGTTGAGGTAGGTCTCTTGTATATAGGAGATAAAGGATTGAACCCAAGACACTTCCTGGAATTAAAAAATTAGAGTACTCATCTTCATGTCTAACTTGAAAGTAACTATCTAAGATATAAGATTTAAGAATCAAGTAGAACTCTTCGGCGGGATCTCTTTGCAGTTTAAATTCTAGTCCTCGATGCCGGACTTTATCAAACGCTTGTGCTACGTCTAGAAAGATGGTTGAGCAGACTTTTTTATAGAGTGTTTCTCTCTAAACCCAAATTGGTGGAAAAGTACAAGATTTCTTTCTTCTATTTTCAAAAGTAGTTTTTCAAATAGCTTCGATATTATGGGTAGGAACGAAATCGGTCTATACGATTTCTTTTCATTTGGCGACTTATCTGGTTTCAGAATCATGATTACTTTTGCCACCTTCCATTGCATCGGAACATACTTTAGCCTGAGTGCTGCATTAATTATATGTAATAGTTTACGTTTAGCTTTATACGGGAGCTCATTAAGTATTTGTTTGCATTTATGTTACTTTTAGTTTCACATTTTAATTCTTGCTGTATGTTCCGGTGATTATTTGGTTGGAAGGTTTCCTGCAGGTGATCTGCGAAGAGGTTAACCTTTTCTTTGGCATTTCTCGCTCAAGACCCGTTTTCTTGTTCAATGGGCGGTGCTTGTTTTGCTGTTTTTTTTAAGCATTTGACAGCCGTCCATAGCGAATATTCTGTATCTTATGGACTGATAGATTACTCAAATATCTGCCAACTGATTCATTCTTTACAATTTTTAGAAGCCTCTTCAGTTCATTGCACAATACGTTAAGAATCTTTTTATTCTCAGGTGTTCAGATTCTTTGCCAAGTTTTACGAGCTTTGCGATTTTTCCTGATTAATTCTTTAACTGCATATTGGTAGTGGTGGTTATGACTAATCGTCATAAGAACAGGAGAATGATCTGACGACAGATCATCTTTATTTTCTACATAAATGTAGTTATCAGATATTCCTTTTCCTACATAGAAGTCTATTAGGTCTGGTATTTTATTCTGATCTTTTTCTCTGAAATCACAATTTAATGCTCGTTCTGCTGAATATAGCTCTCTACCTTTGGTGTTCGTTATTCTTGAGCCCCAAAGAGGTATTTTTGGCATTAAAGTCACCTCCGGCTATAAAGTAACTTCCCAATGTTTAAAAAAATCTAATATAGTCGTCTTTTTTAGATTATGTTTTGGTAGGCAGTATATTGCAGATACTTTAATTTTCATTTTGTTTAATACGTATACATTTATGGTTATAGCTGCATTTTACTCTCCTCCTCAATTTTTGAGTCTTCGTAATATTTGATTTGGTCTTTTACAAGAATATCCAGGTATGTTTAAGTTAGTTGACTTTCTGTGATGAAGCAAATATATACAATATTTTTTCCGTATTTAAGAAAACTAATAACTCTTCAATGTGCTGCATTAGCCCATTTGCATTCCAAGTTACAATTTTAATGCATTATTCATACTGATGCTTTAGTCGGTTTGCATTTGATAAACTTGTCAATTGCTGGAATTTTTAAAATATTTTATTATTTGTGTCTTTTTGTTCTTCAAGTCTTCTGTTTAGTTTATCTACCTGAAGCATTTGGCTATCGTTGTGTCTCACAACTTTGTTGGGTTCTTTGTGTTTTCTAATTACTTTAGTAGATTGTTTAATTGTAATTTCTTCAGTAGTCGCTTTTTGTTTAATAATTTGAACGTACGAGTATGTTTTAGCGGCTGTTTTACTATTTGTTATGTTGTTTGTTTAATTGTTGTAATTTCTTCAGTAGCCCCTTTTTGATTAATAATTTCAACGTACGAGTATGTTTTAGCGGCTGTTTTACTATTTGTTATGTTGTTTGTTTAATTGTTGTAATTTCTTCAGTAGCCCCTTTTTGTTTAATAATTTCAACGTATGTTTTAGCGGCTGTTTTACACTTCTTGCACTGTGGTATTGCGTCAGTTGTTTTTCGCAGTGGTTTAATTTTTAAAATTAAAAAATGGACATAGTTTTCATATATTTTCTGCTTTCTCTTTGCTGTCAAATGTCAGCACATGCTTTCCTTCTTCATCTGTTTTTTTTTTTTTTTTTTTAAGAGGTTGACTGCATCGAGCAAGTGCAGCCCTTTCTGTTGCAAATCTTCTATATTGCTTTGCCTATCACATGTTGGATGGAGGCCCCTAGCTACAACTTTGATGGGTCTGTTATTTTTGTCTTCATAGGTAAACCATTGAACTTGAGTTTCACTAAGTTTCTTCACAAGAGCTCTGTATGTATCTGAATCTGAAGTATGAATTTTCCAAACATGGGTGGCCGTGGTGTAGTGGTAACATCAACTCTTGTCATACTCTTGGTTCACGGTTCAAATCCATCATCAACAATCATCTATTTATTTCGTCTGAAATAAATAAAGAAGTCGATCAATTGCGAAAGCTAAGTCAACTCTACTGCGAAGGCATAGCACTGACAAAAGAGCCGTCATATGGCTGAAAATGCAACTTGAACGTGATGATGACATCAGAAGGACGGAAAAAAATACTGTGAATCATGAGCAATGACAAAAGCAAAGCAAATAAGCTCCCCAGTTTTCTGGACGGCTACCCTTGGAGTTTACAGAAACTTAATACCATCTAAGTTTCAAACCACTACACTAAATCTTTGTTTCTCTCTCTCTCCTTCACAAACGCCCGTGTCCTGTAATACTATAAGAGTATTCATATCTTCTTTGGCGCGCGCAAATTATAAAAAAAAGAAAACATCATTGTTTCAAGCTAATATTAAATAGTTCTTGCTTGATACTGAGTTCAGAAGTGACTTAACCTCAGCGAAACTAGATATTTCCAAATATATTGATTGGTGGATGGGGTCTCTCCTTCTTAATATCTGATTGGATGGGTGTTACCTTATTTTTTGTAACATTTTGTTTACCCTTTGTGGGCGATTTGCCTGGACTTATGACTGGTGATGGCGCTGCTTTACGCTTCTTGCTTGGTCAGTTTCTCTAAGGAGTTCCTCCTCGTCTATGAGGTACTCACGGCATTTTTCTTGCGGTTTTGACTTAAGTTCCTTATTTTCTTTAACTAGCTATTTTACTTCATTTTGTAAATGTCTAATGAGCAATTCTATATTGCTAAGTTTTTTCCGGAGTTCTTCGTTTATAGCCTGCATTTTTTTCATTTCCGCTAGCAGTGCTGCTGTGCAGTTCTCTGCATGGATTGGTTTGTTATAATGAGGTGTTGTGGGTATTGTTTTGGAGTTTCTACTAGATTCCCCTGATGGTGCTCTAGATACTCCTCCCCAGAATTCGTAGGACCGAGCTCTTTAGAGTGTGGATTTTCCAGTAAGCCTGGTCTGCCACCTGGGGTATTACTTCTTGTTGTTTTGTTCATTGCATGTTTTTTTCAAAAAGTTTAAAAAACTGGAATTTAGTCGCCTCTTACGACAGGCATGCCTACCTCGGGTAAGTTCTAGTCCCTATCCCGAAGATGAAAGAGATACTGAAATCTTATGTAGCAGATATATTTTTTCGAGTACAGTACGATGAGAAATACTCAGAATTGAAGGAAATAACGGCAGGTGTCTCGCAAGGTGTTGTCTCGGACCAACTCTATTTATTATACAGAAGGGATATACCACTAGACAACAAGGTCATGGTAGACACTTTTACAAATAACACCACAATACTCGCAGTTGATAAATACGCAGATAAAGCTACTGTTAAGCTGCAGTGAAAAAAGTAATAGATTAGAAGCAACCCAACCCATCAAAACCAACTCGTTTCGTCTGGTTTTCAATTGCCGTAAAAAGCCTGATGTCCCCAGTAGCTAGATGAACTTGCATACTCTCTGTTGCAGCATAAGATTGAAGAATTAACTTGACATCACATGCTAACGGGTGAGGTGAAAAACATTGCATATCATTTCTGTACGCTAACAAATGTTAATATTTCTTTCTAAATGACTGACCTCCTCGTGAAAATGAACAGAGTACCCAAAGAAGAAACAAATAAAAATATTTAGCACACAGACATAACAGATATAATGCCACCCGTCGGATGTAAATGAGAGCCACTTTTTTTTAAATGAAGAAAAGAAGTAGCTTGCTGCGTGGTTTGCAATACTATACTTATGATAATAATAAATTATTTATAGGTATAGCTTAAAAAGTTCTTTAATTAAATTAAATGACTAAATTAACTACATTCAAATCAGTTGAGCTGTTCTGAAGTTGTCTTTTCAAAACATGAAAATGCGTATTGTGAGCTTTCTATTAATCTCAGATATATGTGATTGCAGTCATTTTTATACATATGTACGAGTAGCTCTTCTCCAGTCTTAAAAGTTCTTCATACAATAACAGTTAAACCGGCGTATCAAATTAAATGTGCCGGGCAAATAATTTTCACCAATTATAAATACATTCCTTGAGTATTCAGCCCCTGACAATACTGAAATATATCTTTAATCCAGAGAAATATTAAAATCGGATAACCAGTTTTCAAGTTATATGCTACGAAAGAAACAGAACGTTAAAATATTGAAACTATAAAGTGCTTATTATTTATTATTTGACTCTAAAAGTCACTGTTCCTTTAGAAATCTAAACAAAGACTTTAAACAACATTTTTTTTCTTTTTTCAAAAAATCCGTTAAAATGAAAAATTTTTTTTTGAAAATTTGGAAAAATTTGGTACACTATAAACATAGATAATAAACTACCCAGATGTCGCACGCCTACTAATGTTAAGTTTAGTCAAAATCTTGAAGTCGAACATTTTCAGGAAACCGATAATATTTGCAGGCGCTGCGAAATTAAACCACAGGAAATAAGGCCCAAAAAAAAAATTGAATTAATGCCCCAAAATTATACTCGCAGTGCAATAACAACAAAAATATGTCATATTTTGGGTATAATTTCATTTTTAGAATTTGGGTGCTTTTTCATTATGAAATAAGACTCCAAAAGTTTAATAAATTAAAATTCGATGTGAATCAAACAGTACTTGGGTGGCGACAAAAAAAAAACCTATGAACATCTCTTCGACTCATACACCAAACGGCCTTGGGTCTCACATGCAGGTGCTCAGAGCGGAGCTACGCAGCGTTTAGTTCATTTAATTTATTCAACTTAAGGATAGTACTGTGCTTAATGTTTTCCACAAATGATGGAAAAGTTTCATTTGGTTTTCACAGAATACGCCACCTCGAGTTTATTATTCCAAATCCAAATTCTATGCACATCGCCTTGCTCTTGAAAGCGATCATTAAAATATTCTTTGATGGGAGAACACTCTCTTCTAGACTATGGCCTCAAAAGCAGATAGCCTTCGTCTCCACTAAACGTATGAGGTGGGACTTCTGTTGGAAGTTTCAATTATTGTTTTTTTTTTTTTTTGGATTTTTCAGTTCGTCGCAATTGAATGGATTCAATTGCGACAAACTGAATGTGCTACCGAAACTCTGTTTTCATGGCCACCAACTTCAACTACCAACAATTTGCAATTAGCATCTGCTACACCTTGCAACACAATGGAGAAAATACGTTTATAATTAAAAAAGGGGAACCTGAATGTGCTGGGCATTTCAAACGAATGCGTTTGCCCTCTATAGCACCAACACAGTTTGGAAAATCCCACAAGTTCAAAAAATCGGCGGCACAACTTTTCTGTGTCAGCTCTGGCATGTGAAACACTTGTTTGCTTTAACGACACGAGCAACTGTTCACTTTAATAAAATAAAAAACAATTCCAATTTTTTGTATGTACATACATATATGTTTTGTTACCTTTAATAAAAAATGTATTTTGTACTGCAATTTTTGATGTACATATGTATGTATTTATTATTTATCTCAAATTAACAGTTGTTCGGTAGGTAAAATGGGAGTTTTTATAAACTGATATACTCGTAACATTCTCTAATCTGGGAGCTTTTTTTAATAACGCAGTCAAAATTTTCACTGACTGAACTAGGGAGACTAAAAAAAAATCGTAATAATTCCAAATTTACAATTTAATACTTAAAACAATTCTGGAACCGCATTCAATTTTGTTAACCAAGTCTTCTCAATTCGGAATAAAGAAAAAGAGTCAGGTTCTCTTATCGTTGAATTGCAATTTTCTCAAGATTTTGCTTAAATTTTTATTCTAACGATTTAGTTTTATTCCCTGTAAAACACCCCATAACACAATAACACAATGCTTATTCCTTTGATCAACACAATAGTAGTAATTAAGGAATTAAAGTAGTTATTTGCAAAAAAAAATCATTTAACAAAGAAAACGGTGTCAGGTTAAATGAAAATTAATTTTAATTTAATATTTTAAAGTTAACTGATTTTACAATAATTTTTTTCTTTGCAGCAACTGCATTAATTACACACTTACTATTACTCTGCTAATCTGAGGTGGAAACATTGTAGGGAGTGTTTCTAGGAAATTGGAAATAACACTGCATCGATAAATTTTAGTCTTGTCTCTTGTATCAACGTATCGATCCCCACACGTTCGATCTCGCGTTCTAATGACGGACGGAATGTAGCCTGGTAGATGCTTAGAAAACCCATTAAAATTGATTAAGCAATTCTTGAGTTATAAATACAACATTTTCGATTTTGTAATATGTAGAAATGAGATGGGGTGTCCCAAAAATTCACGCAAGATTTGAATTTTGCGCCATTTGTACAGTAAAGTGTTGCCAACGAAAAAAAGACAGCGTGACAGCTGACTGTTTAGGGTTATTAAAAATAGAGTGCTATACGAAAGAACAACACATTTTCATTGTTCAAAGAAAATCACCATCAGCGATGACGCTCATTTTTATCTTGATGGCTTTGTTAATCGTCAAAATTGTCTAATTCGGAAATTCGGAAGTTCGAAAAATCCACGAGTGATTGTTGAGAAACAAATTCATCCTCTTTGGTGAGGATTTTGGGCTGGAGGCATCATCGGACCATTCTTCTTTGAAAATGCGACTGGCAATACCAGTTAATGGGGCTCGCTATCGTGACATGATAATCCAGTTTTTTGTGCCTAAATTGTTTGATCAAATTGCATCAAGACGGTGCCACATGTCATACAAATCGAGAAACAATTCAATTATTGCATCAGTTTCCTGATCATGCAATTTCCCGTTTTGGTGATCAGAATTAAACACCCAAATCATGCTATTTAACGCCGTTGGACTTTTTCTTTGGGGTTTTTTGAAGTCTAAGGTTTTTGCCAACAAGCCCACGACTACTCACGCCTTGAAGGAGCTAATTGAGCGCTGTGTCAACGAAATTCAGCCACATTTATGTAAAACGTCATGGAAAATTTCGACAAAAGAGTGCGTATGTGCCAACTAAATTTTGCCCATTTAGCAGTTACTGGAAGTGCTGCTTAAATACTTCTACTCTTTCCTGCTTATTGGTGAATATGAGTAGATAAACCTTCACTACTGCGAGAGCTTGAATTCTCGGCTTAAAATCAACGGCCAGTGGCTTGGCTTTGTTGTATAGGCTACATATGTTGTTTCGATAGCGATACTCTTATATACCGTTGACCTAGGAGGCAGAGTGAATCCTTTCTTTTTTCTACGAAGTCATTTCTTCTCCATAATTTTGAATGCTATGTTTTACAAAAACTACTTACTCGTACATCATCGCCAATTGTGACTTCCTGGATGCTTATGACTCGGATTTCTAAGGATAATTTACATTTTTATACATCTGAACCTTTCCAGAGCATATACTATAGGATAGTAAAAATCGCCGTAACAGTTACCTGTAATCCATATAAAGTTTTGATGTATTGATCCGTGGATGTGTCCCACTCCTCGACAAAGAAAGATACTTTGTTTCATAAGCGGAAAAATAGCGTTGGTGTGCGAGTTTTGTCAAAAAAACAATCTGAGTAGCAATTTTGTCACCGAGAGAAAATGCAGCACGATCCACCACCACTCCTGACGACGCCTGTACACAAAGGTACAATCAAATATAATACCTTAACCTAAACATTAAATTTTGGGTAAGTGGCTTCTGATTATTTTAATATTTGTATATATACATGCGTACATACATTCATACATACACGACAATATAGTGCAATACATGACACAATCACAGGAGATGTGGAGTGCTGTAAGTGACTTTGCAAAAGAAATCATGATACAACTAAGAAACATTGGACGAGAAAGGCGCCAGAGTGAAGAAAACTTTACAAGAATGTGAGCACACAGCCAATACAAAATGATATGCAAGGAAAGCCGAAATTCCCCCTTGTGAAGAAATGCTTAATGGCGGTACCGCAGGGAACATAGGAGAAGAGGGGAGGTGGTTTTAGTCGGTAGAAATCCGGCATGCTGTTGAACCTACTATTTCTACAGTATCTTTTGAAGATTCTCACCTTCTATAAAAAAAAAAAAAAACATACACATACTTAATATTAATACATTGTAATCCATTGTACAACCAGGCAGAAATTGGTGTAGTGGTTGGAGAAACTTAGGTTTTAACCATTTTTCTTTTTTGGTCGGGTGGCTGTGATAGCAGTTTCTTGCCAGGGCTCGAACCAACACAGCTCGGGTCACGAACATACACACTACCCACTACCCCATGCACTTTACTTACTTTTTTGCTTTCTTTTTAAATGTGTAAAATCTCTTCCCTTGAATTAAATAAATATTCAAAGAATACAAATGAGATTCAATTTGTTTGATTAGGAGTACATTCTTTAAGTGCATTTTCTTTATACTCCCTTTCGCAAGCATTCTTTTCGTAAGGTCTGTCGGTTTCTGTGGTAGATTTGAGTGGTTGATTTGGGTTTCTGGGTCCTGTAAATCCTAAGTTTCGGACAATTACAGGAAACCAACAACAACAATAAAGCTTTGATATCACTATAATCACCTAAAATTGGAAGTGATTACCTATGTATATGTGTTGCACTCGGTGGAAAAAATAATTTTTTTTAAAGAAAAAAAAAATTCCTTTGCCTGTGAGGTCTTTGAGCTGACAAGCTAAACAATATGCCCATAGGAAAATCATTTTTTTTGTGAATTTCACAGTGAACAACAATCAACAACACGATTACCGACAGCATCAATACTGACGGCGAAAACATAACTATCAGATGAGTCCACCGAAGTAGTAAGGATAGTAAGGGATGTATTTTATTGTAGTCTCTCCCAGGGTAGTTGAACTCTCAACAATGTTTATGGAATTGATTTCGTTTATTAATGTTATAAAAATATTGAAATCTCAATTAGTTCGATAAATTAAAACTGTTTGATTAGTGTATAATAGGAAAAGGTAAGAAGTCGTTGGGAACTATTCCCAAAAGATTTACTAGGGGCGCACAGGCGCAAAGTACTATGGAGTATAATACCGCAGACGATAGTAAGCAGCCTCACGAAGGTCTAGTATATGTTTCGTTAGGTGCAAGGTCCAGTGTGGGAGCAAGGCTCAGTGATTTTTGTGATCGCGAAGGTGTTCCTTGTGGCGGCAAGTCTCAAAAGGGAGAATAATGCGAATGACGCTACGCTAACTGATAAAATTCAGGCCACTATAGCTCGCAATAGTGTAGAGACTATGAAGACTATCAAGGATAGTATAGTTCCTAGGCTTTCTAAAGTCAATATGTCGGCCAACCATTCATGATTACTGATGATCCCAATCTCAAGTATGGCAATATTCATTGTGGGGAGGTTTCATGACACTTAGAAAATGCGATCTCCACCAACAATTACAATAATTCACAGCTTTTTAGAAAATATATGGACGAAGTAAGAGTCGAAGATCTGACACCACAATATAGAAAGCTATTCCATCAACGAGAACTCGAGTACGAGACGGCAAGAAATCGGATATTTTCCAGTTGTGAAGAAGCTATGCAGACGGAAAAGCTCGACTTAGGGCACAATACCGCGAAAGAAGGGATATAAGACGAAGGATTAGGGAGACTCTAATTAGTTTATATCAGGGCGTTCGTTCTTATGTATTAGTTAAAATATGTGGGAGGACATTTTTAGGACTATCTTGTATCTGTGCTGGCAGCCTCGGCTTTCTCGAAATCAATTCGATTTCGTATTTCAAGATCTCCGCTGAGTTACTAGTTGTAGATGGAAAACATCAGATGATTGCAGGTAGACTGCTAACTCACATAGAGTATCAGAAAGTAGTGAAAGACCTAGTATTCTTTGTAGTTCCAAGCCTGAGTCAACAATTATACTAGGGGGTCGATTTTTGGAAAGTGTTTGGAATCGCCCCAAGCACAATTTCTGAACTTCAAACTAATAACGATTCTCGACAGCTGATACATAACCTTACACATGAACAGCAGGCTGAGTTAGAGTGAGTAAAATCACTATTCCCAAATTTCTCCCAGTCAGCTTTCGGCAAAACAAAGATAGAGGAATACATCATTGATACAGTTGATGCCGTTCTTATCAAGCAACGGCACTACCAATATCACCAGCGGCGACCCAAAAGCTATCTCGAGATGGGAATGATTAAGCAAAGCAACAAGCCCTGGAATTCACCCGTGGTTCTAGTGCGGAAACCAGGCAAAGTACGCTTAAGAAAAGCATGTAAATAGCGTGACCAAGAAGAATACTTATACCTTGCTTCATATTAACGATTTCCTAAGCCGACTGCAGGAAACTAAATTCATCATAGGTTTGGATTAGAAGGATGCCTTCTATCAAATCCCATTAAAACGACACTCAAGAGAAAAACGGCCTTTACAGTTAAGCTCAAAGAATGTGCCGATTAAAGGATAGGGTCATTCCGTCGTCATGAGAGAAGACGTATTCGTCTATTTGGACGATCCCTTAATTGTGTTACCAGGCTTTCAGTCTCACCTCCACCTGTTAGAGATAGTGCATACGCGAGGTAGGGCTGACTTTGAATATGATATTAGATTTGTTAACAGAATTAAGGTATCTATGTTTTGTGGAAGGCAATGGTTTTACTTTGGGTCGATCCCACAAAGGTGGAAGCGATCACCAGTCTTCCGATTCCAAAAACACCAAAGCAACTGAAGTGGTTTCTAGGAATTAAAGGGATGTGTCGCCGATTCATAGTAAATTTTTTGAGTACTGCCTCAGCCCTGATCGACTGTTTAATGTCTGCACAATTTTTGAAGAAGCGAAGCTCGTATTCGAGAAGCTCAAAAACTGTATGAAGGGGGCCCCTGGTCTATCTAACCCAGATTTCAACGGACAGTTTTTCATACTGGTGATGCCTCATTGACAGAGTGGTGTGCTTTTCCTGGTGGACCAAAACGGCCAATAATCTCCGTGTCACAAAAGCAGAATTCTGCAAAGTCGAACTATAGCTGACGGAGCTGGAGTGCTACGCGGCTGTTTTGAATGTGAAAAAGTTTCGGGCTTATGTCGAGTGTCTTTTTATCACCATCATAACTGACCACATGAGTCTCAAGTGATAATAATTGCGCACTAATGATTTTGTTGATGGATTGTGACCCTTCTGATTCCAGATATGAAGTTTGAAGAAAATCAGTCTAGTTGAAACCAATACTTGCCCTTATAGGTGCAAGTAGAAATGGTAAATATAGTACATATCCTTGAAACCAAGATATTCAAGATCACCTACCCATTTCAAAGCAAAACTTAATGAACTTATAAAAAAACTTAACTCTATCCTAGCTATCCGCCTTTAACGTAATATACTAAATTAAAATATGTATGTGCATATGTACAAATAATAATACCTATGTACGCATACATATTGTAGCATAATAATAACTACGCCCCCTAAAAATATTACGCAACAAATTCCGAAGTGACTTTCCATTCTGGCAGAATTTTGGTTCGAACTGTCCTTTCATTCGAGGTTCGTGTCTGGGACGAAGTCTCCACAGCTCATGTCAACGAAAGAGACGAATAATATCAGGGATAAAAGGGAATTATAACTGCAAGAATTATTTCTCTTGTTCCAGTGGTCGAAGAATTTGCTAGAAGTTTCTGGCTATCAGAAACTTCTGCTATATAAGGACAGATGGCGATCAAAAAAGACACAGTTGGTTTAGAACCGTGGCGAAGAGATTGGAAAAGTGATAATGGGCGAAGTTGTAATTTGGTGATAAATTGAAAGTTGAGAGTAAACAAGAAAAAGTAATTAGTTTGGATTTGTGAATTAAGTAATTGAAAGGAGATAAAGTGATTTGAGAGGAAAGAGACCTTGTAAGAAAAGAATTTGCAAAGAATAGTATAGTGTGAACTTGAATTGTTCTATAGACTAGAAAATAAAGAAATAAATTTCACAGAATATCGTTTTATCTACTCGAGCCGTAGCCTGCATATTACATTGGTGTCAGAAGTGGGATAAAACTTATTCTGTGAATAACTATTTCCGTGGTGTGAAATTGCACAAAAAAAAAAAAAAAAAAACGATTTCTGTGTTGAGTTAATTAGTTGCGCAAAATGGGTCGCAAATTGGGAAAACTAACTATAACTCAACTAAAGGCAGAACTCAGTAAGCGGAACCTCGACACAACTGGGGGAAAAGATGCCCTGCTGATTCGTCTGGAAGAAGCAGTAACGCAGGAAGGTGAAAATCCGCACGACGTAGAGTTTGACGTGGAAGAGGAACCAGCAAGTACAGCAGCCGACCCGGGTATAACAAGTCTGCTCCTGCAACTTAAGTTAGTCATGGACGAACAAAAGAAAGCAATAGAAGATCAAAGGAATTCTCTAGAACTTAAGCTAGACGAACAAAAGAAAGCGATGGACGAACAAAAGAAAGCAATGGGCGACCAAAGGAATTCTCTAGAACTTAAGCTGGACGAACAAAAGAAAGCAATGGACGAACAAAAGAATTCTCTAGAACTTAAGATGGACGAACAAAAGAATTCTCTAGAACTTAAGTTGGATGAACAAAAGAAAGCAATGGACGAACAAAAGAATTCTCTAGATGCTCTGGAAAGTAAACTTGATGAGCAAAACAAGAACTTGGAATCCAAATTCGAAGTGATCGAAGAGAAAATCGAGAAGGTCGAGACGCAACTCGAAAAAGTCGAAACTAGATTCGATGAAAATTTTGAGAAACATGAAACTCAGTTCGGGAAGATAGAGACTCAGTTTGAAAAAGTAGAAAAGCAAGTCGAAAATCTTGCTAAGGAGCTCAGCAACGTGAAGAGACAGAAAGCACGGGAATATTCCACTGACGGTCTGAGAAGAAAGGAGGTGCAGCCTCCTATCTTCGATGGTCAAACATCATGGCCAATTTATAAGAGGCAATTCGAAGCGGCCGCAATGACCAATAGCTGGGACGATGAAGAGAAGTCTATTGCACTCACGCTTGCACTGAGGGGTCCAGCTGCGGAGCTCTTGCAGACCATCCCGGAAGATAAACAGCAGAACTACGACTCTCTGGTTCAGGCTATCGAGATGCGGTTTGGGGATGAACACATGCAGCAGGTGTACAGGGTTCAGCTGCGTAGTCGAGTCCAGAAAAGGGGGGAAACGCTGCAACAGTTGCAAGCGGATATAGAGCGACTAGCCCATCTTTCATACCCTAAAGCCGGTGAGGAGCTTATCAACGAAATGGCGGTGGAAGCTTTTATTCAGGCCATAGAGGACAGACAACTGCAAATGGCTGTAAGGATGGCTGAAAAGCGAACACTCCCCGAGGCATTGGCATTCGCTTTGTCAATGAAGGCTGCGGACCAAGCATACCAGGGAATACACCGTGTCAGGGAAATGTCCGTCGTGGAATGCTCATGCCAGAGAACAGCCGTCATGGATGAAGACAGAGCTCGCGGAAGTCAAATCCGTTGCTGGAATTGCAACCAAACCGGACACCTACAACGGCAGTGCAGGAGTGCACCTAGACGAGGAAATTGTTCACATTGCGGAAGTAGGAGAAGCAGAGAGGAAGCATCCTGTCGGTCAGACTTCCCAAAACCAGCAGTCGGGAAATGCGTAAGGACCAACTTCGCGGGGCAGAAGTTGGTTACTGGAATCGAGGCCCCCAGGACCACCATTCAAGTTTCGCAAACCAAACGGGGTAACAAGAGCCTGACAGTGGAGGCACTAATCAACGAGAAGAAGTGCGTAGCCACCATCGACACAGGTGCCACTGCCTCCATTGTAAGAAGAGATATCGTCAAAAGCTCCTGGCTGCACAACACCAACAGCTACTGCCTGAAGACTGCAACAGGGGAAATGGCGAAGGTATTTGGAGAAGTTCGTCTTACGATTACTCTGGCAGGACTGACGTTCTCCCATGCGTTTCTGGTGGCAGATATATGCGACGAGTGCATCATCGGAGTAGACTTCATGAAAGCAAATGAAGTAATCTTGGACATCGGGATGCAAGTACTGAGGTATCGAAATGTGGAGATTCCGATGGTGTACGGAAATGAGAATGCCGTAACTCTCAGGACAGTCATCAGCAAAGACGAAGTTTTGCCGCCGTCTTCAGAGACAATCATTTGGACGAAGCTGGAAGGTGATCTTGGGAGCCACCGATTCTACATAGTAGAACCAGACCCAGAGAAGAATTCTCAAGACTACATCGTGGGAAAGACGTTGGTCGAACCAAAGAACACCATGGTTCCAGTGAGGGTTTTGAACGCAAGACCACACACTGTCAAACTAAGGCGAGGGGAGGTGACTGGAAAATGCACGCCGATTACCGCCGTCGCAACAATATCTGAACGTGATGCTCCAAAACTTCTCCCATCACCTTGGACAGCGGAAGCGAGAGAGACGATTCTCCAGTCCAGTGAGCTGAATCAGGAGCAGCGAACTATGGCAGAGAATCTTATCAATGAGTACGCTGATGTATTTGCCTCACAGGACGGAGAATACGGCCGAACACACCTGGTACAACATCGAATAGACACTGGTGATACTAGACCAATTCGTCAGCCTGCTAGGCGCCTTCCATTGGCAAAGCAGACAGAAGTTGCAGAGATGGTGTCGGCAATGGAGAAAGAAGGTCTGATTGAAAGTTCCAAAAGTCCGTGGGCATCACCGGTTGTACTGGTTAAGAAGAAAGATGGCAGCACGCGGTTCTGCGTGGACTATCGGCAGCTCAATTACGTCACCAAGAAAGACAGCTACCCTCTGCCACGGATTGACGACACGCTAGACACACTATCAGGAGCCCGATGGTTTTCCACTCTCGACTTGAAGAGTGGCTACTGGCAGGTACAGATCCATCCAGAAGACCGGGAGAAAACCGCCTTCACCGCAGGAAATGGGCTATGGCAATTCACGGTAATGCCATTCGGGCTGTGCAATGCTCCGGCGACTTTCGAGCGATTGATGGAATGTGTCCTGCAAGGGTTAACATGGAAAACCTGTTTGGTATACTTGGATGATGTCATCGTCGTAGGAAAAACGTTTGCGCAACACCGAGACAATCTAAGGGATGTGTTTCAAAGGCTTCGAAGTGCCCACCTGAAGCTCAACCCCAAGAAGTGCGCCCTGTTTAGAGCGGAAGTCAAGTACCTGGGACACATAATTTCAGCGAAAGGAGTGAGAACCGATCCGGAGAAGGTCGAAGCGGTGAAAAACTGGCCAGTCCCCAAAGACAAACACCAACTAAGGAGCTTCCTGGGCCTAGCCACCTACTACAGACGGTTCGTGAAGGATTTTGCCGGGATCGCAAAGAACCTGCACCAGTTGACGGAAAAGGGAAAACAATTCAAATGGTCAATTGAGTGCGAGAAGAGCTTCAAGGCACTTAAACAACGGCTATGCGATGCCCCGATACTGGCTTACCCCACTCCCGGGGAAACGTTCGTTGTGGATGCAGATGCTAGTAATGTCGGGGTAGGAGCCGTACTCTCCCAGGTGCATGACGGCCAAGAGAAGGTGGTTGCGTACTTCAGCATGGTGCTCTCTAAGCCAGAAAGGAACTACTGCGTGACAAGGCGGGAACTTCTAGCTTTGATCTTGGCTACGAAGCATTTTCACAAATACCTCTACGGGGGGAAGTTCGTTCTTCGCACAGACCATGCAGCCTTAAAATGGCTATTACAGTTCAAGAGTCCTTAGGGTCAGGTCGCAAGATGGATCGAAAGGCTGCAAATCTACGACTACGAAATACAGCATCGTAAAGGAAAACTCCACTCTAATGCGGATGCACTGTCCCGGAGACCATGCAGAACGGATTGTAAACATTGTGCGCGTCAGGAAGAACGGGAGCTGGTTTCAATCCAAAGAATGAGAGCCGAACCTATCGCCGGCTGGAGCGTAGATGAGATCCGGAACGCTCAGAAGGAAGACCCGGATATCGAGCCGATTCTGGCCTGGAAGGAGAACATGGAGAAACCGGATCATCAGGACATCTCTCACAGAAGCCCGACCTTAAAGGCATATTTTGCGCAGTGGGACTCCCTCCATGTCCAAGAAGGTGTTCTGAGAAGAAAATGGGAATCCTCCGACGGAAAGTCGTTTGTAATGCAGCTTGTCGTACCGCGGACGAGGGTCAAGGAGGTGTTACAGGAAATGCATGGCGGGGCGACCGGAGGCCACTTGGGAGTGAATAAGACGCTAGAAAAGGTACGAGAACGTTTTTATTGGTTAAAAGCGAAGGAAGATATCGAAGACTGGTGCAGAAAATACGACGTGTGTGCAGCTAGCAAGGGTCCGAGAATCAAAACTCGAGGTAAGATGCACCAATACAACGTGGGAGCACCTTTTGAACGAATCGCCATTGACATCGCAGGACCCTTTCCGGAAACCGACAATGGTAATCGGTATATCCTCGTAGTGATGGACTACTTCAGTAAGTGGCCGGAAGCGTTTCCGATCCCTAACCAGGAAGCCAGAACCGTGGCGGAGCAGATCGTCTACAATTGGGTTAGCAGATTCGGTGTGCCCTTGGAATTGCATTCTGACCAAGGGCGGAACTTCGAGTCAAGAATCTTCCAAGAGATGTGTCAACTACTCGGAATCAAAAAGACAAGGACAACCCCGCTTCATCCACAGTCGGACGGTATGGTGGAGCGTTTCAATAGGACTTTGGACGAACATCTCTCGAAGGTCGTAGGTGACTACCAACGGGATTGGGACCGGCAGATTCCCTTGTTTTTGATGGCCTATAGAAGTGCCGTGCATAGCACTACTCGACATACGCCGTTCGAAATCTTATTTGGTGGAATAGCTCGTTTACCCAGTGAGGTGAAATTTGGATCTCCTACCAATGAGCCCAGAAATGAAGAAGAGTACGTGGCGGACCTTAGGGAAAGGCTTAGGGACATACACCAAAGGACCAGAAGCCAGATTAAGATGACGAGCGACCGCATGAAGACCAGGTATGATGCCAAGGCAACAACGTCAGGATTCCAGGAAGGAGATCTGGTGTGGCTGTATAATCCCCATCGCCAAAAGGGGAAATCACCTAAATTACAGCGGAACTGGGAAGGTCCCTACAGAATAGTAACCCGCATCAACGATGTTGTCTACCGCATCCAGCGAGGACCGAGGGCCAAAATGAAAGTGGTTCATGTGGACCGACTGAGTCGATACAATGGCCGAAATGAGGATGCACTTGTTCGGGACGAACATGTCTAAGAGGGGGGCAGTGTAGCATAATAATAACTACGCCCCCTAAAAATATGACGCAACAAATTCCGAAGTGACTTTCCATTCTGGCAGAATTTTGGTTCGAACTGTCCTTTCATTCGAGGTTCGTGTCTGGGACGAAGTCTCCACAGCTCATGTCAACGAAAGAGACGAATAATATCAGGGATAAAAGGGAATTATAACTGCAAGAATTATTTCTCTTGTTCCAGTGGTCGAAGAATTTGCTAGAAGTTTCTGGCTATCAGAAACTTCTGCTATATAAGGACAGATGGCGATCAAAAAAGACACAGTTGGTTTAGAACCGTGGCGAAGAGATTGGAAAAGTGATAATGGGCGAAGTTGTAATTTGGTGATAAATTGAAAGTTGAGAGTAAACAAGAAAAAGTAATTAGTTTGGATTTGTGAATTAAGTAATTGAAAGGAGATAAAGTGATTTGAGAGGAAAGAGACCTTGTAAGAAAAGAATTTGCAAAGAATAGTATAGTGTGAACTTGAATTGTTCTATAGACTAGAAAATAAAGAAATAAATTTCACAGAATATCGTTTTATCTACTCGAGCCGTAGCCTGCATATTACAATATATTATTTTGTTAGAAAAGGGATAGTCCTTTACATCAATAGGATATATGATACATAAAGGATATTCTGTATATATAATTACACTTACGGTTTTGTACAAACATTTTCACAGGCGCCATCTTAGAGCGATTAACAAACTGGATAAACCTAAACCATTTGGTTAGTGAATGTCAAGCTGGCTTTAGAAACGGATACTCAACGGTAGACAACAACACTTTTACACTTGCAAGTATCGCAAAGACATGCCTGGACGGTGGAAGAAAATTGTATGCATTCATTGTGGATTTTAGGGCAGCTTTTGACTCAATTGATAGAGAATTCAAAGTCTTTATGATGAGAACAAAACGGCGGTTTGGGATGGGAAGAAATGTCTAAATGGTTTCAATCGAAAGCGTGTGTTAGGTTACGTTAGGTAACTGGGTGCCCTTGCTGACAGGGTTGTCAACAGCTCACTTAGACTACTATGAGTCCATTGTGCCCAATATTTAGAACCCTGGGAACCTAACAATTTCAATCGTCGACTGCTAGCTTAGCAGATAAATGTATGAATCTCAGGAGTTTTCTTAGCTCATTGCTACCTAGCTCATCCAGCTCTGAAAAGAAGTATCTGCCAAAAGCAGACCAGAGCTGGACACCCCAAATATGTTGCAAATTATGATAAATAGGTTACGCAATTACTGTCGTTTATGGAAGCTGGAAGAAAATACAGAGAAGATAATGGTTTTTCGAAAAGGGAGAGGAAGGTATAGGATGGAAGAGAGGTTGTTCTGGGGACCCGATGAACTGGAAAAAGTAAAGGAATATATATACCTTGGCATCTTAATAACTCCAAATACATATATGTATGCTTTAAAAAGCACCTTCAAGTAAAATTAAAAGAAGCTAAAATGGCTATTAATTGTAATTGGAGAGGCATCCTGGGAAGGAAAAACATCGCTTCAAGTGTCAAATTCAAAGTTTTTGTCGCAGTGGTGAGATCCATCCTGTGTTATGGAGCGCAGATGTGCAGGGTGTTTTTCGGTACGAAGAAGTGGAGAATTTATTACGATATTTTATAAAAAAATGTTTAGACTCCCAGAAAACAATGCCACTTACATGATCCATCTTAAAACGGGGCTAGCGCCACTATATACCTTTACGCTACGGTTGCACTTCAATTACATCATGAAGGTAATGGCACTACCTCGCCACCGGCTTTGTAACATCGTTGCAAGGCATCTACTACAACAAAAGCTCCAGTTCTTCAGCGAATGGTCAAGACTCGAATATTTACACAATGTTCTGCTTATGGAGGAACGCACAACACCATGGCAAGAAGCATGGCAACTACCGCATCGATCAGACCGTCCTGTAGAAACTGTGCAACCTTCGAGAGAGAGAAGATGTTCGACACTTCATAGGGACCTGTCCGGTTCTCAATGAGATTAGAAGAAAGCACTGGGAGAAGAATTCTCTATCTGTACAGGAAGTCGTAGATATATTGAACGGACGAGATTGGAATGTACTTTATAAAAGTAGCCTCAAAATACCGGGTACAAATCTTAAACGAAGCATTCTAAGCACATTTATTAAACTATATATAAAAGCAGCAATATGTATAGCTAAAACGTTTATGAAATTTGCTAAAACTAAATTATACTTTTAAAAGAGTAATTAAATTAAATAATTTTGTAATTTATTTATTGTAAAATTTCTTTCTCTTTCTCGCTGACGGCAAAAGCCAATGTATATCTCAATTGAATTTTTTTGTTCGTATAATAAAATCGTTTTTCTATCTCTATCTATCTATCTCTACAAAAATTACACTTATGCGGATGCACAAAATACAAAAATTTCCATTCCTCTTTATAATACTACGCCGTGGCTCAGTGGTTAAATAATATTTAAATGTATATAGTCTTTGTGCAATTCTTCAACAAATATTTCTTTCTATCGTTCGAGCAAAAACTCATTAAAAATAGCTTCTTCTAAATTGTCAATACTTGCATAATAATCGTTAATTGAAATTTAATAAAAAAAATTTACAAAATATTTCTTTCCCCGACGTAACGCGATCGCAAATCAGCCGATCAAAAAATGTGTTCGGGTCGTTAGCGCGGCCCGCTAGCTTTCTCGGCATTGGAACATGTTGAATTTGGCATATTTGACAAGACAACTTGGACCGTTTGCTTACATACATATAATTTTTCTGGTTAGATATCAGAAATGTGTGCATACCTACCGTAATAATTGATATTCAAGTTTCATTTTCGTTAGAAAAAGGTTTTATGCATGGAAGATTTTTCAAAAATAACTACTAAACTACATGTTCAATTGAAATGAGGTAAGAGCTTACCCTTACTTCCCAATACATTTAAAATAATATGACGCATGATGATATCCCGCAATGATTAATATAGGGCCCCGCACCCGGTCATTTTTAGGAAAAAATATATTTTTCTTATAAACTAAACTTGGTCCGGGAGCCATCTGAGGTAGCGGCTGCTTTGCCCATGTAAACTATTGCTGGATTTGTCCTTGCCGTGAACATATTTACTTGCGATTTGCGATACTTTTTTTTCCTTTCAGTTTTGAATTCAAACGTGATTAAACAGTTCACTAAGAACGAGTCATGCATAAATGTTATTTCCAAAAAAATGGGAATGCGCGTCACTATATCAATATTTTTTAAGGAAGCTTCTGAAATACAGGCAAACATAATACAGTCACCTGAAATACGGTATTTTGTAACAGTCTTTTCATTTTACAGTCCGTGTTTACAGGCTCTATCAAATTTACAGATTTTGGGCATTTTGAAATACAGGCTATTATGTGTATACCGGAATTTCCTTATCCTCATTCGTACGTATCGATTCAATTCAGTATAGGTACCTATGACATTCAATTTACAAATACATTAAAAACCAATTCACTATGGTCTTCCTTAAGTGTTCAGAACATATTGGGTACGAGCAGAATCTCCATAAAATGTATTCTTATAAAATTAACAAGACGAACCTCGAATCAATATAACAGGACACATGAAACGCTTTATAACTGTCAATAGCATATAATTATTGAGCAAACGGAATTGGGATGATAAATTTTACCTAACCATATAAAAAACAGAACTAGAAAAATTTCAAACGCGAAGAGCAAGCGGTAACAATTCTTACTCGTATTTTGAAATCATAGTAGGCACAAGAAAATGTTTTATTCGTATTTAACATAGGATTTAATTTTTTGGTATTATTTTTTTCAAACTGTTGGGAGCAGAAGAAGATTCAACCTGTTATCTGTTATCGCATAGGAAAATATACATACATACATATATTAATTCCAGAAACAGATCATACCTTCCGATTTCTGAAATTTGCAACGAAGTCCAGAGTGATAGCTTGTTTTTCCAGTTGTTGAAAATTTGTTAAGCCTATGCAAATCCAATATAATCTCACTATTAGCACATAAATTTATTTTATGATTATCGAATTTAAATCGCACTCATACTCTTGTACTTTATTCACATTAACCGCACTCAATCTACCGACGGGAATAACACTTTTTGCAGAAATAAAACGACTTCGATAGCTCAAATCTCCCGCAGGGCAAAACGCTACACTTGGCGAGGGTTGGTTTATTTGAACAAAAATAAAAATACTCAAAAGAGCTCCCCACGGAAATAAGGAATTAAAGTAATAAACTGTCCTTTGGATAATTGTAGAGCACTTTTTGTTGTTGTTATTGTTCTCTGTATATCTTTTAAACAAAAGCCAATTGTAGCCTTTTTCTACGAATGTGGTAAGTTAAGAATTTTTCCAACTTACGCGCTAAGCGTTTCAATGCGACTGCAACGATTTTTCAGCCCTCGGCGATCAAATACCTGGGGGTGTATACTCCAAAGCTCCAGTTACTATCTTCATGCGTACATAATACGAATCATTGGGAGATTTTCGCCACTTTTCACCGTCTATATGTACATTTCGGGCAGGAGACTCTCTCTCCGCCGTCTCCGCCGTCCCAAAGCTCCTTCGCTTCCAATTTCACAATCCAACAACCATCATCACATTCTGTTTTCGTCGGCTTCTAGATCTTAGTAGAACAACAGTAGCGACAGCAGTATGTCGGTATCTATGTATTCATAGCAATTGTGCCATGTGAACAGAACTTTACGTGTTCCTAATTTCTAGAACTACTGTTAAAGACGAGATCTCTATATAGTAACGCTCATGTTATGATATAATGAACGTGGCACACAGGGTGGCAGTAGGTACATGGCTACGGGGCGCAATAAGACCCATATATGGAAAGGAATTACATTAATAAAGTTCTGGTGCGGGAGCAATGCAAAAGTGTATTCTCCTCGGGTAAAAGCTGACGCAAGACAGAGAGAACGAATGGAGCTGCACGAGCGAGAAAGAAAGGACAGCATGCTGTTTTGCATCACCCTTGGTCTTCCGGTGCTTTCCTCCTTCATTCTTCAGCAAAAAGAACTCACCCTAGACAGTATTATACAACCCCCCTATCACAACCAACATATCAATTTGGTATACGCTCGTGGGGCTGTAACGAAGCACCCTCGTTAGAGAATATATCCAAACGCATACATTCTCAAAAGAGACTCAGACCATTTCGTACTTCGCCAGCTTGAGAGCAAGAAAATACCAAACGCATCGCGGTGTGGGGGTGGACGTACAATTTTGGATCATTTACGCAATACACAAGCAAACTGCGCCATACTATGTTCGTCATATCCCTTATGGGATATTTGCAAATTGCCGTCAACTTCATTTCGGCGGCTACGGCTGTGGCGGTTGTATCCGCCCCAAGCAAGGACGAAATACAAACAGAAGACATCGCATTGCTTATTTTGGTGCGCTACTCTCAATCAATGGGAGGAGGTTTGGTTGGCTTTGGAACTCTCCTCTTCTAGGGACTTTCAATTGTACTGAGGATGCGTGGGGAATCTACAAACACTATTGCACTCGAAATCGGGCTCTCGTCTGTGTACAGGTATGTACATATATATATGTATGTACATGCGAGAACGCTTTCCACCAGGCATCTTCATTGTGCTTTTTTATCGCTTCTTATAACAATTAATAAATGTGTAACGTTTTTTTCTCCTAAAAAGTCATAATAATAATAAACAAACCCATTATTTAAGTAAAAAAAAGGTTTTAGTAAAAAAAAAAATACACACACATCCAACCATCTAACATGAATTGGAAATGTTACAGATGTAAGAAAGAGAAATTGGAGGCAAATTTTCGTTGGAAAATAAAGGATACGACTTCTTGAAGAATCATTTTCGGCAGCAATTGTGGTAGTTGTAGCTCATGGCAGGAACATAATCATTTTTGGATAATAATCGTTTGCCACAGAGAGAGAGAGCACGCCATGATAGTTGCGGCAACGGTATTGCATAAACGCCGCAAAGGACATACATACACATACGGATACTTTCAGGAGTTTAAGACTTTTTCACGGAAATTTATGGTGATGATATTTTTGCTTGGTTCACATTTTCCTTTTCATTACCATAAAATTACCATCTGGGGAATCGTTAATCGGTTTACGGTGATAAATAAAGTTTATAAATGTGCATGAGACAGTGCTTTAATTTAAATATTATTTGTTATAAGCAGCAATATAGTTCACATCCATGAATTACGAGTGCTCGCAATTTATAAGTTCAGAAAAATCGTTTCGGGCATCTAAAATGTATATTAAATGTTGAGAGTAGTTGAGTAACACTACGTGAAAAAGTGTAAATAAAAATGAAAGGATTTTAGAGAACTTCATGTGGGTACCTACATAATATAATATATACATAAGTTAATATAAGAATATATAGTGCTTATTTGGTAGACAACAAAAAGTAAAATATGTCCTAACAGTAATTTGCCACTGCACTTAAGAATTTTCGCAATCTGTGTGCATTTTTTTTTTTACTTTTAATAACTTTTTTACTTTTAATAAAAAGTTAATCAAAATAACCAGTAAAAGAGTAAGAAATATGAATTCAGTGCTTTTGCAAATATCGTCTCGTTGATAAAAACTGAAAGTTCTAAAGAGTGAAAATGTATAGAGCAGGTCTTAGATTGTTTACACACAAGCCCTCGCATTAATAAACGCGTAGTTACCTTAACTTTTCTCTACCCATTGTTCGAGTGTGAAACGATAATTGTTAAATTACTAACAAATAGGAGTGTTTTTGTTTGTATTTATATCGTACAAATCGATCTGTGCTCCATTCTCCAGTTATTTCTATGTTTAAAACATGATTTAGGTAGGATAGTAAGTTGTGGTAGTGTTATTAAAATATTGGTTTTGTTTTTTTATTTAATGTGGCGGTATAGACTTATAGACATACATATGAATATACAAGAGTGATATCCAAAACGAGTTCCAAACCTAATTGAAGTTAAATAGAATGTCAGAACACAATTAATACAAAATCGACTTTGGATATGAGTTTGATGTTTTCTAATCTTATTATTATACCTATAAGCGATTTCATACATTAATCCTAATATTTCTGGAGATCGTTTTTTTAATTTTTCTGCTGAAAGGTATGCAAGTCAAAAACAATATGTTCTACTGATTAAATAATTAATTTTGCTGAAAATAAAATATTTACTTTTCCTACTCATCTCCAAATTGTCTTCTGCTCATCTAAAAATTAAATTCTGCCGATCAATAATTTTTTTTTGACGAGAAAACTTTTTTTCTGTCCGTCCTTTATTTTTCTTACTCTTCAGTTGAATTTATTTCCTATTTTGTGCAGATCAAATAATTATTTTCGTATAAAATACTTTTTCTTCATATGTATAGTATGTAGGTATCTTTTTTTCAAACAAGTTATGTATTTCGACATTTTTCAATCTAAAATAAAATACACGTGGAATGTTTTCAGAAATTATATCGTAAAAAAAGATCTCAGCATTAAGGCTAAATTCATTTCTCTTTAGTTAGTCTTTTTCCTTGATTATTTCTTTGGGACGGGACCGCTGACGCTGTCGAAGTTTCAAACTCTAACAAGTCTCATGCTATATGCTACCGGCCCGTATATGTATGCCTTTACCAAAAATACGGCTAATCATGATTTTTATTTGGATTTGGCGGTTGAGTTCGAATAAACAAGAATATAAGCTACTTAAATCAGGATTCATTCTGACCAGACAATGTTATAAAAAGAAGAGGGGAGATAAACCTGAAGCAATGGCTCAATTCAAAAAAGGAAGCTGAAACCATTTGAGAAATCTTTGAATTCATAAATTTCTAGCATTTATATTAATATAGGTTTTGGACTAATGAAAAAGAGATTTTGGCTTGATTATTATTATTACGGCCATCGGGGATGCTTCTAAAAATATAATATCATCTATACAGAACTTATCAGACTCTACTTCATGTCACTAGATCTAAGGTTTTCTTACCAAAGCAAATGTTCGACAACGAACTATCCGATAGTTGTTAATTGTCCTGGAAATATTTTCTTAAGTCGTAAAGGTTTATTCAGCGATAGGGTTGTATTCACATAAACGTCACCTTGTTTAGTAGTGTATAAATTTATCATGATTAGTAAGTTTTGACAGTGATTTATTATCTTTTTGTATGAGTTTGCCAGTTCCTGCTTTGTCATTTTGGCCAGAGCTTACTTCATCTAGGTGGTCAGTGATTGTCATCAGCTATTTACTACCGTTAGGATTTTCTGCACAACTCTATTTCTGAAATAAAAGAATTGAGATTTAATGTTTTTTGAAAAATTTTTGACACCTGAATATGCTGTGGGCTTTCTCAGCATGTGATTTCAATAGGACGATGCCAAGCTGGTATGCGATGATGCCAGCTAACGAAACAGTATATTTACTCTATGAACTGTTTCCAGACAGGATTATCTCCAGAAATGGTGATGTCGAGTTTTAATGTTATGAAACATGTCAATAAAAGAGCTCGCTTTTGTGAGAAGCCGACAACTGTCCGACATATTCTGCACATAATTATCGATCCTCAAAAAAACATGTTGGAATAAAAATTAATATGTGTTATATCTTAACAAAGTTAAATATAAAGAATTTAAAGCTTTGTGGTTTCTCCTTTTACACGAATGACTTCAGCAACACTATTAGACATCCCACATAGCCTGCAGACTTCTTTCCAAAGAGCCTGTACTTCTGGTCGAATTTGGTTCTCCCTAATATGTACTAGTCAGTGTTGACAATGTTGTAAGCAAAGTGTAAACTTCCAAAACCCTTGGCTGACTCCCCATCAAAACGGAAGTTGGAAACTTAACTTTTCCCACAAATCAATCTTTGTGAATAGCGTGTCCCTGCAGAGACTTCAAATCTTGATCCGTCGCTCCATATTAGCCGAGACCAGTCCTCAAACTACTCATTTGTATGCTGCTTAGCCCACCGCAACCAATTTTGCTTTTGTATTGCGGTGAGTAGTGGTTTTGAATTCGCCTAAAAACAATTTTAAGTGTACGAGTAACTGCCTCAATTAAATTTGAGAGGGACTTACATACTTTGTAAAAGCCGTAATCAATTTTGTGCAATTCCTTCAGTATTTGAATAGTGGTTCTAAATTTAGATGAGTAAGCCTATATTTTTGAGCATTTAGCAAAATAAATCAAATTTAATTCATGTAAGATAAATAAACTGATTTTGAATTAGCTTAATAATTAAAAGTAATTGTCCAGTATTAATGTCTTCTATTTTCCCAAAATAAACTAAATTAACGGAAATAAATGTAAAGTTTTGGAAACAATGGCAACAAATGTTAGGCTCATATACAATATATGAGGTATTTTGGGCGCATTACATGCATTGCTTAGAAATCGACTCTGGCTAAGATCGTCAGAGAAATATTTGCGAGATAAGTGAAATGTTTTACTTTGCAAATGGTATCTATGATAAAAACTTGAGCACCCGTGAAATTTGATTTCGTTGGTTTGAAAATTTTAAGAATGATTATAACTAGCGTAACCGATACAGTTATTGAGAACCATAAGATTTTTTTTTTTAAATCGCCGTAAAAAATTATTGACGGGAGTACTTTGAAAACTCTTGCGATTTCAAAATATGTTATATTATTAGAATTCATTTAGTTTTTATATAAATTAAGGAAAATTGACAAAATAAAGTTTAATCGCAATATTTCAAAGGGCTTATAAAATTGTATATTAATTGACACCCATGTACAGTTGTTGACACCACGTAAAAGTACAATGGTTGACGGCAGGAAAAAAAAAATAATTTATTAGCTACCTTGATTCGTTTATCTAAGAGCAAATATACATTTTGAATGCAGCGATTTAAAATTAAAAAGCATAGCTATAAACATTTTTGTTATATTTCAAGTTTATTAAAGTGATATTCATTTGGGTTAAAAATTATGTTGAGTTTAACTTAACTTAATCTGCCATAAAGCTACCAACACGTTTTTGGTTTTAGGAGACAGTAAGAAGTTGGTTTCATCACCATTAAAAATCCTGCTACCGCCAATCCTTCTCCTTCAGGAAATCTTCTATCATAACAAACCACGATCTTATGTCCGAAGATCCCACTGTTGCGCTTGCCGATGTAACCGGGTCTGGTGTTCTTAGTGAAATGGAAGGGTGTCGACTTAAAAACGCCTTAAACCAACCATTCTCCGGCATGTTTTCTGGCCCAAATGGATGGTCCCGTTTGTCTCCATAGAGAAACTCTTTAAAGGCATGGAGCACATCCTCTTTTCTTTTAGGAAAACCTTTTCGCTGGGATGTGGTTATCCATTCTTCCAAGGCTTCTTCTTCGATGGCAGTTAAAACTGTCCTAGGACCTGGTCTTATTTTAACAAATTTTTCGCTTAATCGAAATATAAGCATTGCTCGAGGGACCCCATAAAGTTTGGCCGCTGCCTTTTAAGACATAGCTTGCGTCCTGATACTTTCAAGAGTTTTTTGGAGGTCATTTTCACGGTATTTGTGGCTGCATTTAGGCATTTTTTTAAGCTAAATATTTATTTAGAGAAAAGAACTATAATTGACACCCTCCAACAGCATAACTTTAGACACAGTGTCAACTTTTGTATTCCCATAGAAGGCAATTATTGACACCATGATGTCAATAAAAGGAATTGAGCAAATACTAATACAATGGTTGACACCCCATTTATTTAATTAAATATCAGTAGAAAAAAAAATTAAACATAAAAGATCATAGGTCAAAGCATGATCTTTTGCAAGAAATGAAAAATTTTATAATGGTTGTATAAAATAAATCATGTAAAGTCACTTACTTGTTTCAGTTCCTTAACGAATTGTTCTTGTACGATTTAAGAGCCATGAACCACTGATGTTAACTCACTGAAATTTTGCACTACACTGACAGTCTCTCACAGCGCAATAACGCACGAGTGTAGAGAGAAAAAGAACAAACGATTTAAAAAAGCCATTAATGGAATTGCTCCGCTTTTAAACCAGTGAGACCTTGTGGTGTTTGAAGAAGGTGTCAATAATTGTATCGAAATTTTGCTGTGTCAATAATTGTATACGTTATGCTTACTAGCCGTTAGGGATAATTGAAGTGGAACAGGATGTTCACCTAATTTTGTTAAAAATCAAAATCTTACCCCTTTGAGTAAGATCTAGCCCCAATTTTAACTTAATCTAACCCCGACGAAAATTTTTTTATTTGCATCACAGGTTTATTTATTTATTTATCACATGTAAGTAACTTTACAATAATAATAATTGCAGAAACGTTTAGAAATACGAGTAAGTTAGCATTAAACATACTTTTTGTAAATAAGATAACATTAAACATAAATTCACATATGTATATTTGGATTTATACGGTTAGGTTAGAGAAGAGCATCGAAAACAATCAGATACAATGGATTTTTGGTTTGACAGGGTTCGCCACAGTCACAAACATTTGATCTTAACGTGTCCCTTTTGTGTAGTAAGTCTATGCAGCGGCTGTGTCTAGTTATTTTCTGTTGAGTTAAATCCATGTGTATCTTGGTAAATGGAAGCCAGGTTTAGGTTTTTAGCCTGAACGGCCGTAGTTGGTGAAGTGTTCTTTATTATTACTTCACAATATATATTTTGTTTTCCTTAATGAGATGAAGATGACTTTTTGTATTTGTATGTATGTGTGTAAATAATTCATATTTTTTATAAAAATCTTTAGATGTTTTGCTACGCTAATTTGCTGCAGACATTTATTTTTTTAGTGGAAGAAATAACTTCGGTTTAATTTTGAAAGAAGAAATATTAATAATGTCGTCTTTGCTGTTATCTTGGGAGGCTAAGATATTTGTATTTAGAACACAAAAAACGGCTTACCACTCTACGTATTGTGCATATAGAATTACACGCACTTTTGCAATATAAATCCTAGGAACATTTCTGTAGTTATAGCTTTGACTACCACGTTGTCTAATAAAACAAACCTCATGCCATAATGTAGATACTAATGTCGTAATGGTATCAGAGTTATCAATCTGCCAAAATGCGATTTAGTAATACGAAACTAAATGGTTATCCATCATTAGAGCTGAATCTACAAAAGCAAACGTTCAGTGGTCAAGATAAACGGATTATGTTCCGTTCATAATTTGCATACAATTTGTTTACGATATCATCGCACAATCGAAGTTAGAGACGCATACCCACTCTCATGAAAAGGTCAAGTTTCCCATGATGAAAAGGATAATTGGCTTACCAGATAGAGAATCGTGTGCGTTTTTCATTCAACCATTGCGTGATCCCAAACACTGGCGGTGGCGTTAAAATTAGTTTTTCTCTGTGCATTTTTCCATGGTGGGAACAGATTACATTCGATTTGTGTGTGAACTTGTTATGAATTAAGAAATTGTTAGTGATGAAACCATAAACAAACTAGAATTAAAAAAACAAAAGAGTTTTTTCTTCTTGTTTATACCATGAGAGGGCAATACGAACAATCTTTAAACTTGTTAGTTAAAGAACGCCGTTTTTTTTCTTTTGTTACTGGCGTTCAAAAAATCACAAGTAAAGACTGCCTTTAGCAAACTAATAGAAAGAGATAGCAAAAAAGCCGAACAGTAGCAGCAGTCAATCAAATGTAGTTAGTTGCGATTTGGTAACTAAATATTAATACATACAATTTGTTGCTGTAGCTATAAGTAAAGTAATTATGCGGCAGAGTAATACTCATATGTACGAGAAATATCACACCTACATATGAATGCATGAAATTTGAACATGCTATCTCTTGTTATTCACACATCCCTAGCTGTATGGTATTCACACATACCAACATGCATATACAGTAGGAACTCGATTCTGGCAACTAATTAAAACCGACCCTGTTGCATTCACTGGATAAGTTGGTTCTACTGAATATCTAATTTAGATAAAAATATTTGCGTTATTTAATATGAGAAACATACAAAACTTAAAGGCTTTTATTCAATCTAACGTATAAACACAAATTAGGTTTAAAATACATGTACCATGCAACATGCATTCGTTTGTTTCGTGCATTTTAATTTGTGAGATATTGCTAATTCACGAAGTCTTTGAAGAGTCATCGCATCAGTAAGTGGAATTTCATGCTGTTCTGCCCAGTTTAAACAAGTGTTAAAACACATTATTACATCATCTGCTTTGATGTTCATCGTTGGTAAAGAAGTAATTTTTTCTATTGGTTCTGCTTCAATCTCTTCCACGATCTCAGAAATGTGGTCCTCAATTATTCAATTTTCAATCTCATTATTTGAAATTGATTCTGAACATTTAATCTGTTGTAGTAATGCTGAAACGTCTTGAATTTGTGACAGCATCTCATTTAGGTTCTGTGCAAGCATTGCTAATGGAATATCGTCATCGTCTTCCCATTCTGAATCCTTTGCAAAAAGTTTCGTGAAACACTTTTCAATTCACGATTTGTCAACTCTATTCCAAGCCGACGCCGGAACACGAGTCGCATGCTTCACAGTCATAGTTTTTATAGCTTCACACAAATGACTACCAGATGATAGGATGTGACTCAAGAAAGCTTTTTTATAGAAGAGTTTAGTCAATCTGATTGTGTTCTGGTCCATTGGTTGGATAACTGCCGCACAATTTGGAGGAAAGCACATTATTGTAATTAAGCTATCTGAGCTCGACAATTCGCCATCTTTAGGATGACAGGGCGAAGGAGTGCCTTTGGTGGATAATCTCCTGCATAAACTAACCTCAGGAACAAATGTCGTGCGAAACCATTCCTCAAACAAAGCAACGGTCATCCATGCAGATTTATTGCCTTTTTATACAACTGCCTTATCCGCAAAGCTCCTTAAGGCTCTTTTTCCCAATGACAAATAGTATTACCTTGTGCGTGCCATTTTCATTTGAACATGCCATAAAGGTCAATCTTTCCTTGTTAGATTTGATCCCGGGGACTGATTTTTCTTTCGATTGCACAAGAGTTTTCTCCGGTAGAAGCTTCCAAAATAATCTAGATTCATCTGCATTATAGATCTGTGATGGTTGCAGATCCAGATCTTTAATTTTTTGCTGAAATGCTTTTAGAAAAGGATCCACCAACTCTACTATGCTTGACAATTTTTCACCGCATATTTTAAGTTTCCGACTACCGTGTCTCTTTCGAAATTTAACTATCCAGCAGCTACCAGCAAGGAAATCACCCGGCTTCTGCTGAATTCGCGCGTGCAGTTGCCGTGCCATTTCCCCTAAAAGATCAGACGTTATAGGTACAAATATTCCGCGATCTATGTTGAGCAAGCCACTTGAATAGAACTTTTCCCATTTGAGTGTACTCCGATTCCTTTAAAGTTTTTCTTTTGCCAGGATCAGACTCGGTGTTCATGAGAAAGGTTTTTAATTTAGCTTTGTTTTTACTTATTCGTGATATTGTATATTTATTGACATCGAACATTTTTGGTAGATTATTCAAAGAATATCCTTTGTCAAGCAATTCTATTATTTCCATTTGCTTTTTTTCCACTCATTTTTAGACCGAAGAAAAAAACAATACGCAGAAAACTTATTTCGCAGAGCAAATTTAACGGGATTTTGTTTCAGTTTGCCAAAGAATTTATCAATTCCTTTTCTGGTGTTGCAAGAATCGAACATAAAATTTTGTGAACGTTGCAATTATAAGATAGCTAATGAAAACGTTTTTGTTGCACTTACTGAGTAGTTGCAACTATAGGGGGTTGCATGAATCGAGTTCCTACTGTACATATACATATATACATATATATACACTAACGTTAACGAATATTATTCAGTTATTTTATTTATAGTTATATTATAACTAGGTATTTCAAGAAATAAATGCCTCTGTCAGTCAAGGTATGGAATGAATAGGTACGCCAATATTGTATTTTATGAAATAAAAATTGGTCAAATGCAAGTTGGGCCTCGCGCGATTCGTAAGTATTCCTTTCCGTTATTTTAACTGTATCCTAATTTTGTTTTTTCATTAATCCGCGAACAAAGAGAAAGCTATGGTCAGGGCAAACTAACGCTTTTTGTTTCAAGTCTGGTCATAATGTCTGTTTGGCTCGCTCGAGACATTTTGATGACTATGTACGATTAAGTAGGATAGAAGGAGGAGAATATGTCACTTTCAAATACACCTAGTTACAGAACTTTACATGTTTTCATTTTATTTTTACATGTAACATAAACTGAGATTCAGTACCTTTTATTTGAAACATATTACATACTTCATATAATAAATAATTTCTATTTTTTACTTGCACATATAAGGGCAAGTATTGGTTTCGGGAAAATTTTCGATCTCAAGATTTTGATTAAACTTAAAATTTTTTTTTTATGTAATTTGTGCGAGTTACATATAATGCGAACTCAACACGTAACGATGAGTTCAACAGAGTTCATTCTGTAACATCGAACGAAGGTGCACTATCAGCAATACCTCACAATGAGTTGAATAGAGTTCATTCTCGAACATTGAACGAGATTGCATTATTAACAGGAAATATGAATAAAGATAACTCGTCGTTGAAAAAATCGATGTATTCGAATATTCTAATATTTACCTAAGAGTTGCAGCGACACTTGGACGGCGAATTCAAAGAAAATAAAAATTATCGAATGTCAAGTGTTTTTTTCTTTTTCTTTTTTATTAACTTAAACATTTAACTCAAGCGCCAAAGGGGATATGAATACCCTTATATTATTTCAGGGCACGGGCATTTGGGAAAAGGGGAAGAGGAACAGAGGGGAAGCCTGTTCACGTTGGCTTTAAATGTTTGAAGGAAGTAGTGATTGCGAAATACAGAGCCTGGTAGATCATTCAACATTCAAGTCGTTCGGCTTATAAACGAATCCCTATATTTGACAGTACGACCGAAGTATTGCTGGTGAAATTTTGGGTTCGGGAATAGAATTGGCTATTTCGCTGGAGCATTTTTTTTATAAAAAAAAAAAAAAAAAAAAAATACTCATGAGACATTTCTACGATGTTCGAGTGACTTTATGGAGTTCATAATGCCTCTATCACCCATAAGTCTTAAAGCGCTTTTGTACCCTACCAGAATGTACAGAAAAGTCTTGGTTGCACAAGACCTGATATGGGAGTTCCGTATTCCAGCTTTGGGCGGATGAATGCCTCATAAATTGAGGTCAGATCACACCGCGTAAATTATTTCTTGCACCGTTTAAGGAATCCTAGACATTTTGCACCATTCACTTTCTACTCCCAGTATACCATTTTCGTGCAGTCACTCTCCACTTCAATTCAAATGACGAATTCATACAAAGAGCTCATTTTCTAAACCTAAGATGTATAAGATCCAATACCAGCCCTGGACGCATTCTTGTGGCAGTTGGCTGCTCTGCTATGATAGTATGAAAGGAGAAATTCGGATGTTGGCTGCCGTGTGAATCATAGCGATCTGTCTCTTTCTGACATTCTACTTTATCTTATTATTCTCATTTGTCTTTTCTTCTTTATTGGTTGGTTTCCGTGTGGGTTCCTTTTTGCTTTTTTGGAGATCAGCAGACGAACATGTCTGTTTGTACTAATTACATCACGTTTTTATTTAATATTATTCCCTTACATTTTGGTCCCTCCTGTGAGGAGTTGCAAGAAATACAATATATTATACATCCGTACATTGGTTAATTGGATTTCTTTTGGAAAACCGCGCTATTGGCGAAATTTTAGTGGATTCTCCTACATTGTGGCGGAGGAATATTAGTACTACAGCGTCCTGCAGATTACTTTAACAACTTCTGGATTGATCTGTGAAGAAAGTGGTCATAGCTTTGGATTCCATCTTATCGGTACTGTTTCTGGCTGATATCAAATATGGCTGAGCTTAACTTGCGAACGGCCGCTGCCAATGCAATACGGCGTGCATACGACCGCGTAGTTCGGGCTAACTTCAATGTGGTCGATGTTGCTCAATTGGATCAGGAACTCAAGTCCACAACGGCGCATTATACTCGTTTCATCAGTAACCATGATGCTTTGGTCGGTGCAGCTGCAGACGACGAGTTAACTGTTCATGATCAGCTTTGGGAGCAGGTGGAAGGTTACTATACTCGTAATCCAACGTGCAATCTGCTCAACCGAAGGCTATTATAAATCCAATATCCACTACCAGATGCGGCACCACGCACGGAAGATGCTGTAGCAGAACTCCTAAAACAGATAAAATTCCACCAGATCCACCATCAAACAAATGCTTTATCGTTGAGCCTCTATGGTCAGATACTATGGAGTCAGATACTGCCAATACATCGGCGCATAGGTTGAAGGTGCGATTGGACCCAGTAACCATCCCATTATTTGATGGTTCACTGCACAATTGGCTTGCCTTTAGAGATACTTTGGAAACTCTGGTACACACAATAGACTTTCCAGAGGCCTACAAACTTGGCAAGCTGCTACAAGCTGTTGATCCGACGAAAGTACCTCTGATAGGTGGTATGTACTCTGGCGGCTACGAGGAGGTGTGGCAGGCGTTGAAGAATCGCTTTGACATTCCAAAGCTGTTGGCTGAAATTCAGGTTTCCCGTTTCCTCAACTTGAAGAGTGCAGCGGATGAGACAGCGAAGGCTCTCTTTACAATCGTTTATACCGTGCAGGAGTCGCTTCGAGCATTACGGGTCATGAAGTTGCCTGCTGACAAATGGAATGCTTTAACCGTGCCGATAGTTGTGTCAAAACTTCCCCTCTCTACGCCGCGTGAATGGTGTGTGGGTTGCGCCGGCTCCAGGAAATAACCCCCCAAGAAATAAGCTCCCAAAATTAAAATTAAATAACCCCCCAAAATTGGGGACTTATTTCACTGCGAAATTAGTCCCGAAATGGAGAATGAAATAAGTCCCCAAAAAGGTATGAAATAAGACCCCAAAATGAAAATGAAACAACCCCTTAAAATTGGGGACTTATTTCACTGCGAAATTAGTCCCAAAAAATAGAAACTGGTAAGTCCCTAAAAAGGCATGAAATAAGACACCAAACAGGAATGAAAAAAGCAATTTTTTTGAGTTTTTTTATATCCCCCGAGCGGAGCAACGAAGTTGCGTGAGCGGGACCTGCCGCATGCGAAAAGAGAGTTTAAATCCCTTAATCCCGCGAAGTGGGCCACCCGGGTACTGTTAATTAAGAAAACTGTGGACATAAGCGCCTGCCTGACGAAAAGCACCTACCCCGAGCGGAGCAACGAAGTTGCGTAAGCGGGACCTGCCGCATGCGAAAAGAGTGTTCAAATCCCTTAATCCCGCGAAGCGGGCCACCCGGTTTTTTTGACATTTACGTGGTTTTCTTTTGAGGTTAGCGAATAAATACCCGGGTGGCGGGATTAAGGGATTTAAACACTCTTTTCGCATGCGGCAGGTCTCGCTCACGCAACTTCGTTGCTCCGCTCGGGGTAGGTGCTTTTCGTCAGGCAGGCGCTTATGTCCACAGTTTTCTTAATTAACAGTACCCGGGTGGCCAGCTTCGCGGGATTAAGGGATTTAAACACTCTTTTCGCATGCGGCAGGTCCCGCTTACGCAACTTCGTTGCTCCGCTCGGGGTAGGTGCTTTTCGACAGGCAGGCGCTTATGTCCACAGTTTTCTTAATTAACAGTACCCGGGTGGCCCGCTTCGCGGGATTAAGGGATTTAAACTCTCTTTTCGCATGCAGTAGGTCCCGCTCACCCAACTTCGTTGCTCCGCTCGGGGTAGGTGCTTTTCGTCAGGCAGGCGAATATGTTCACAGTTTTCTTAATTAACAGTACCCGGGTGGACCGCTTCGCGGGATTAAGGGATTTAAACTCTCTTTTCGCATGCGGTAGGTCCCGCTCACGCAACTTCGTTGCTCCGCTCGGGGTAGGTGCTTTTCGTCAGGCAGGCGCCTATGTCATCAATACTTACATACATCAATTTGGTATGAAAATATAATTTCGCTCAAATAAAAGTAGAGTGAAATAAGTCCCTAAATTTGGGAACTTCTTTCATAGCTGAATTTGGGGACTTATTTCATCATGAAATAACTCCCCAATTTGAAGTATGAAATAAATCCCCAAAACCCATGAAATAAATCCCCAATGTTGGGGGTTTATTTCATATGAAAAAAATCTCAACCTCCATAGAAATTTAGGGGGTTATTTCATATTCATTTTTGGGGGCTTATTTCTTGGGGGGTTATTTCCTGGAGCCTGATATTCTGCGTGTACCAAATCGTGCAGAGACTTCTACATCACGATATTCTCGTCGACAACAGTCGATTCGGTCCCATTTGACTACTACAAGCGAAGGAATTTGCCCGCATTGTCAAGGGCCACATCGTGCTACCCGATGCTAGTTACTGTCCGAGATGTCACCCGTACAGCGCTTCGCAGCTCTTAAGGGTTCAGGCATATGCTTCAATTGCTTGAAGAACGGATATACATCTAGGCAATGTCCCTCCGACGGGTGTCGGCAGTATGGTCGCAAGCATAATACCATGTTCTGCCGCGATGCACGAGCACTGACATCGTCCAGCTTACATTCCGCAGTTACCCCAGCACTTGGATCTCAATCACTGCCAGTCATTACTTCAGCAACAGTACAGTCATCAGCCTAACTAACCGGTCGGACAGTTCTGCTTGCGAGCGTTCGCATACGGGGAGACAACAGAATAGCGCTTGGCTCGTATCCTCTGCGGTCCTGGATCGGAGGTAAGTTTCATCACTGACCGTTTAGCTAATCATTTGAATCTTCGCAGAGCTAAGTATGAAGTAACAGTGGAGGGAATCGAAGCCCTTACACCTACTCGAACCAAGGGCAGTGCCATGCTAACTCTTCAATCTACATTCTCTGAGTCTGCATTAAGGATTCATGCATTCGTCCTTCTGTCAATTATCTCAGCAACTCCAACAGTGCACGTAGGAGTGCAGCAGTGGCAATATTTGGAAGGTGTACAGTTGGCTGATAAACATTTCGCTACGCCTGTCAACATTGATGTACTTATTGGCGCAGATGTGTGGGGTCGTATTGCTGAAGGTGAAGTCATCCATGGCGAATCTAATAGACCACATGCACAGCGAACTCGGCTAGGGTGGGTGGTCTTTGGTCCAGCATTAGCTGCAAGTTCTAAACCTACCCCTCAAACGATTTGCGCACGGGTCAACGAAGATGACATACGTTTAGAAGAGTTGGTCCGCAGCTTTTGGAAGCTGGAAGAGGTAGCTGACCCTGAGGTAGCAGACAATGAGTGCGACTGCATATTTACCGCTACGCACTCGCGTACGGTCGTTACACAGTACACATACCTTTCCGTAGCAACGCTCAGAAGCTGGGAGATTCGCACATGAATGCGTTGCGACGATTTCATTCTCTGGAACGGCGCTTGGCGAACAACGATGAGATGAGGGAGAAATACATCGCCTTTATGCGTGAATACAGCGCCCTTAACCATATGGAACTTGTTGATTAACCTGGCGATCATACTAATTGCTATTATATTCTTTATCACCGTGGTGTTCGATACATCGGCGCGCAGTAGTAATGGTGTCTCACTGAACGACATCCAATTGGTGGGTCCAACCATCCAGGACTTATTAACATTATTTTTCGTTTTCGTCGCTACTGTGTGTTGCACTCATTGCAGATGTGGAGAAGATGTTCCGGCAAGTGCTGATGACCCCGGAACATAGAGGTTTTCAACGTATTCTCTGGCGAGAATCTCTGACAGAAGATATTGCTGTATACCGACTGTCGACGGTTACGTACGGCATGGCTTCTAGTACATACAACTCCATACGTGCCCTACGCCAATGCGCTCATGACAACTTCTACGGTGTGTCAGACCAGGGACAGGCTTGTGAGGCTCAAAATACTATCTTATCCTCATTTTACGTGGATGATTTGCTAACGAGTTGCTGCAGCGCTACAAAAGTAGTGCGACTAGCCAACAATATCGACAGTATTCTTTCGAAGGGTCACTTTAAGCTGAGAAAGCGGAATTCAATCGCATTGAGGTAATCAGCCAAATAACCGATAATATTTCTTCTTCCACAGAGCTTATTATCGACTCTTCAACTGCTACTGGCTTGGGTTACGCTGGGACCCAGCAGCTGATGCTCTTCTTCAACGTTGAACCGAGACAACAGGCTAGAACTCCGACTAAACGACAAGTGCTAAGTGAGGTGGCACAACTCTTTGACCCGAATGGGCTGCTGGGACCGGTGGTCATCAGTAGCAAGATATTTATTCAAACTTTTTGGTCAGCAGGCATCACTTGGAACGCCCCTCTGCTGGAAGATCTAAGTCAAGTGTGGGTTAAGTTTCGCAGCGGGCTCCAGGCTCTAAATCGAGTTCCAGCACCCCGGTGATTGGGTATGCAAAGAGGAAAGACTACGACTCTGCATGGATTCTGCGACGTCAGCTCCCGTGCGTACACTGCCGTGATCTACACCAAAACAACTACTTTCGACGATAGTGTACAGGTTTCACTACTCACGTCTCGCACCAAGGTGGCTCCTCTCACAGGTGGCACAATCCCTCGATTAAAGCGATGTGCAGCTCACCTATTGACCGTAATGCTGGACAGCGTTCGCATTGCTTTGGGGTTGTTGGACACCCCTTATTATTTGTGGGCGGACTCAGGAATCGTTATATGCTGGTTACGCAAACAGCCCTCAGCTCTCAAGCCACATGCGTCGAATCGAGTACGCCATATCCAGGAGCTTACTGCATCAGACAGATGGTCTCACGCCAGATCAGCTCAAAATCCCGCTGATTGTGCAAGCCGCGGCATGGGATCAGAAGAACTTTTAGCACATCGCTTGTGGTGGCATGGCCCGGACTTGTTTCTGGATGGCCCAGTACCTCTATCGGCAGGTGAAGCACTTAGCCAGGACGAGCTAGTGCAAGTGCAAAACGAAGAAAGGATTTCAGTGCCCTCGACAGTCGCTTCAGTGCGCTTGGAACTTATGACAAGGCGCTCGGACGGGCAGCTCATATCATTAATCAAGCATTTCAGTTCACTCACACGACTTCTGCATACGGTGGCATAAATACTGCGTTGGCAAGGAAGAGCTAGACGATGCCGTTACAGCAATCATCCGGGCAGAGCAAGATAGGGTGTTTATATTAGAGATTATTCAGCTTCACAGCGGCTGTGGTGTGCAAAGTTCGGGTCAATTGCTTTCGCTGAACCCATTCATAGATGGAGATGGTATTCTACGGATCAGCGATTCCCTATTATTCTACCAAGGTCCGGTGTACTGGTGCGGTTGCTGGTGAAACGAGCTCACGACAACACGTTGCATGGTGGTACTCAGCTTGTGCCTCAGACTCTTCGTAATAGTTATTGGGTCTTGAATGGTAGACCTGCCTAGTTCGGAGTTATCTGCATAATTACGTTATCTATCGACGTCATCGTGCGGCTACGTTAGTGCAACAGATGGCCTCGTTGCCCAAGCAGAGGGTAATTGCTGCGAGACCTTCCTGGCATCAGGGGTAGACTATTGTGGACCATTTACTCTACGTATTGGAACGAAACGATCTCGTACGACTGTTAAGACCTATCTGACGATCTTCATCTGTTTGGGAATGAAGTTTAATTGAGTCGTGATTGAGTCTAGACGTGCTTTTCTTTTGCTCTCTTTTTTGCGATGTCATTTGTATGTGCTAAGTGCAATAATCACCTGCCCAGTGAAAATACCATATCTTGTGGCATTTGTTGCAGAAAGGTTCACAATACCTGTGCTAATCTTTCTGATAGTTCATTGAAATTAATCAACAAAAACGTTAATATATGTTGGAGATGTAATGCCTGCATTAGTGGCTCATTCACTGTGTGCTTGCAAAAAATCAATAATCTCTCCGTCTGTATTAGTGAACTAAAATATGAATTCGAGACATTTAAAAATTCTCAGAGTGCAGAGAAAATAAACGGTAAACCTAAGTCGAATATTGATGCTAACAACGAACGACAAATTATTACTCGATCGAAGCAAAAATTAAAATTCAATGATCCTGCACACTCATCAACGTCTAAGAACAGAACTAACTAAAAAAAATTATTAATAACGTTGATCTGTCCTCTCAAAGAAAAATGCAAGTTGCAAAGCCAAACACCATTGTCGCTGCTGTTACAAAAGCGAACCAAGAGAGTGCAGCTGCTCGCAATGTTATTATTGTTAATGCTAACAGTATAGCTCGCTCTGACGTAGGTTTTGGAGGTGTGTCGACTGTGTCTGATAATGCTGATAGCTGCGCTAATCAGGTTGCGCTTGCTGGCGCTGCTGATGATACTGCTCCTGATACCCATAATGATGTTGTTGCTGCATCTACTGCACATGATGACAGTTCACTTCATTCGGACACTGATCATGGAGGTGTGTCTATTATGTCTGCTAGTGCTGATCGTTCTACTGAAGAATCTGTTTGCATGGTTGCCGCTGAGGTTGTTGTTGCTGCTTCTACTGGTAATGTTGATGTTGTTGCTTCTACGATTTTGGAGGAGAGTGAAGCCAGTTATTTCCTTTGCCGATGTTGTTGCTAATGCTAATGCAAATAATAATGCTGTTGCTGTTAGTAACATTACTGTTAATGCAGTTTCTTCTGGTACTTCTGCTGATGTCGAAGCTGATGCTGATGTGGCTAATTTTCATGTTTCTGCTGTTTCTACTGGTAACTTTGGTGACGCTGCAAAAGCGAATCCTCGCTGGAATCGGACCAACGTGCCAAAAGCTATCATTGGAACTAATCGTGATAATAGTAACATTGGTGTTATACATAAACTCAAATGGTTTCACCTGGGGAGTTTTCGCCCATCTACCACCACAGATGCTATTTCTAGTTACGTAGCTTCCAAAATGAATGTCAGTCCATCAAACGTGATTGTGAAGAGTCAAATCTAAGATTCGTCAACTTTAAGATTGGTGTTCCAGTCGCACTTAAAGATGTCATGTATGAGCCAAATATCTGGCCTGTTGGAGTGAAGTTGCGTCCATTTCAATCATTTCAAAAAAACGAAGGAGGTCTGGCGGTGTCCAACATAAATTGAGTAATGAATATACACCATCAGCTACGATTAATAACCTGATGTCGAACAAGCCGTCATCTCTTAGACTTTTTTACCACAACGCCAGTGGAATGAGGTCTAAGGTTTATGATATCTTCGTTGCTTCTTCCCTGCTTATGTATGATATTATCGTCATAACCGAGACCTGACTTTATGGGGGTATACTCTCGTCGGAAATATTTGACAGCAGATTTTACACCGTGTTCCGTTTGGATAGATGTCAAACCGCCAAGGACCGTGGAGGAGGAATTGTAATTGCTATCCGTTCATCTCAACCTTGTAAGCAAATACCATTACCAGTCACTGATGTTGAGCAATTATGTATTGTAATTAATGTAAGCTCACATTCTCAACTTATTTTAATGGCTAGTTATGTTCCGTCGAACAGTGTTGCAAATACTTATTTTAAACATATTGAAAATATTGAGTACATATCAAAAAAATTTTATAAGGCAACTCAGTACCTATGTGTGTTAGGTGATTTTAATTTTTCTGAAGTGAAATGGTCTTGGTCTGAAGAAGATAAAATGTTTATTCCGTCGAATTTTGATTCAGATTATGAACATGCTTTTATTGATTTTGTATATTCTTTAAACCTTTCACAAGTCAATACAATGTATAATTCATTAAACAGATTATTAGATCTTGTTTTCGTTTGTGTAAAAGAACTTAAAGTAAATTCATCGTATGCTTCTTATGAACTGCTTAATAATTCGTTCCATCACAAGCAAACTGGGCTTGAATTTGAATTTTACAATATTTTAAAGCCAGTTGATTGTAATATTAGGACTTTCAATTTCGTTAAAGCAAATTTTGTGGGTTTAAATAGTTGGATCAATTCAATTGATTGGATTTGTTTGCCTAAATCTAAGTGAAATGTATGCTCGTTTCAAAACTATCATTGATGCAGGGTTTGAAATGTATGTGCCGATAACACGCAAAAAGAAACTCTCAAAGCTCCCTTGGTATAACCGACGGTTAATGCATTTGAAAAACTTGAAGAATAAGGCTCTTAAACGGTATAAGAACTCGCTAACCTTGATTGATTATGCTACTTTTTGTACCTTTAGAAAATAGTTTAGGGTGCTCAGTAGATTCCTTCATAAAAATTATATCATGGATATCGAAAGTAAGCTAGTAACAGATAGTAAAAGTTTTTGGAATTTCATTAAACAAAAACGTAACACGTATGGTATTCCGAAAGTTGGATCTTCCTGCGAATTGTTTGCTCAATTTTTCAAATCTGTTTATGTGAAAAGTGCCCATGTCCAGTTCACACCAATAACCAATATCGATCCGAAAGTGGATATTGGACGCATTAATTTGGACCTGCAGGACGTCACTCTGGCTCTTGGCAGTCTAAAACCATCAACTAATGCAGGTGTGGATGGAATTCCTGCAATTGTCTTAAGAAGATGTAGGGGTAGCATTTGTTACCCACTGCTGCAAATTTTCAACACGTCGCTCAAGCATGGCATTTTTTTAGATGAATAGAAGTTATCGTTTTTAGTTCCAATTTTTAAAGCTGGCTCTAAAAATGATGTTAAGAACTATAGGGGAATCTGTAAATTGTCAGCCATTCCTAAACTATTTGAAAGTATTGCCAAAAGCAAACTGGAATTTTTCGTCAAAGAGCATATTTCAGTATCTCAGCATGGATTTGTTTCGGGGAGATCTACTGCCTCCAATCTCGTATATTTTACATCATCTGTACTAAATTCGTTCGAAAGGTGTTGTCAGGTGGACACGGTCTATACTGATTTTAGTAAGGCATTCGATTCTGTGAGTCATAATGTCTTAATACATAAGTTGAAGTGCTTTGGTTTCCATTCATCCATACTGAGATGGATTTCTTCGTTTTAAATGAATAGAGTGCAGTTAGTTAAGCTCGATTCTGTTCATTCAAACCCGTTTCACTGTAGCTCAGGCGTACCTCAAGGCAGTCACCTCGGGCCTTTACTTTTCATCATATTTATCAATGATATAACATCTGTTCTTAGCTACTGCCAAAGCCTTTTGTATGCAGACGATTTAAAATTGTTCTTAAGTATATCAAGCATAAACGATTGAATAAGGCTTCAATCTGATATTGATGCGCTTTCAAATTGGTGTAAAGTTAATTGCCTCCATCTTAACATAGCGAAATGCAACGTAACAACATTCAGTAGATCCTTCAACCCAATTATTCACCGATACTCAATCGATTCTAAAGATTTCACTCGGATAAAGACAAAGCAGAAGTCTTTGCCGCCCATTTAGAAGAAACATTTAAGCCATTTGATGGGCAAGCGCTTGCTGAAAATGATAATGCATCGGATATAGCATTTCACAATTACACAGTAAGAAATGCAAGGCTGACCGAACTTCAACAAGAAATAAAGAAACTGAAACCGAATAAAGCACCTGGATACGACCTAATCACAGTAGAGTTTCTTAAATCGTTACCTAGAAAAGCGTTAGTTAAGTTCCTCTACATTATAAACGCAGCGATAAGACTGGAATATGTTCCGAGTCAATGGAAAGTCGCGGAAGTAATAATGTTTCTGAAGCCAGGAAAACCACCGAATGATAAAAAATCGTATAGACCTATTTCGCTGCTGCCGATTATGTCTAAAGTTTTCGAAAGAAAAGTACTTAAGCGATTACAGCCGGTTATAGAAGAAGGATCTCTTATTCCCAATCACCAGTTTGGGTTTAGAACCAAGCACTCAACAATAGACCAAGTGCATAGAATAACTGATTTAATTGAAAAAGCTTACGAAGAAAAAAAGATTTGCTCGAGCGTATTCCTTGATGTTTCTCAAGCTTTTGACAAGGTCTGGCATGAAGGCTTGAAATATAAATTACGACAAGTTCTGCCGGAACACTTATATAATATTCTAGAAAAATACTTGACGAATCGACTTTTCCGAGTCAAACACGGAAACGAATATTCGGAATTTAAAGAAATAAGGCCTGGAGTGCCGCATGGAAGTGTCGTTGGACCGCTTTTGTACCTATTATATACTCGCGACATACCGCAAGAAGAAGGCACCGTATTAGCTACATTTGCCGACGACACTGCCATCCTGGCAATGGGTAAAACGATCGAAGAATCTACTGAAAAATTGCAAGAAGCATTGAATTAAGTAAATGAATGGACAAAGATTTGGCGACTAGCTTTAAACGAAAACAAATCTGTTCATGTCAATTTTACTTATAAGAAAATAAATAATTTGCCCATCTTTTCAAACTCGGTTCAAATTACGTTTGCAAACGAGGCTAAGTATCTTGGAATGACACTTGATGCTAAGCTGAAGTGGAAATCGCACGTGAAGAAAAAACGTAAAGAACTCGAAACCAAATACAGAGAAATGTACTGGTTACTTGGAAAACATTCCAAGCTTAATATAGAGAACAAACTGCTTTTATACAAGCAAGTGCTAAAGCCGATATGGACATATGGAATACAACTTTGGGGTTGTACCAAAATAAGTAATGTCAATATTTTACAAACTTTTGAAAATAAAGTGCTAAGATCAATAGTTAATTCACCGTGGTTTATTAGAAATAGCGATATCCATAGAGATTTAGGAATTGCGACAGTCGAATATGAAATCAAAAACTTCGCGCGTAAGCATAAAGACAAATTACAAGGACACGTTAACAATGAAGTCCTTCGAATTCTAGATGAGAGGAATCTACTACGTCGTCTACAAAGGACTAAACCTTTCGACTTAACGCGATAGCAAGAAACCGCGCCTAATTTGCGGAACAAGCAGGAACTTTCAATGGAAAGGGACCTGCCAAACGATTTCAATACGTGAAAGAAAAACTGCTGGATAAGTCAAAACTTAGTTGTAGTATGTAATCAAAGAAATTTATCACGAAGGGAGGTTTTTTTAGTGAGTAAAAATCTCACACTACTATGAGCACGCGCTATCGATCCTCATAGTGTCTTCATGAAGATTTTTTACCTACCCTCGGAAAAAAAAAACTCGGGTAAATAAGGTTAAAGATCTTGGTGTTGTTTTTGATCAGGCATTAACTTTTTGTGATCACGTAGATTACATAACAACTAAAGCGAATTCCATGGTCGGCTTTATCAAAAGAAATACAGTTGAATTCTCTAATCCCCACTCCCTAATAACTCTATTCACTGCTCTTGCTCGATCCCTTTTGGAATACTGCGACATCGTGTGGTGTCCTTTTTATCAGGTGCATATTGATAGGGTGGAACGAGTTCAGAGAAGATTTTCTAAATTTGTTTTCTTCAAAATGCGCTGGAATTTTTTGCCAGAATATAAAACTAGATCCCAACTACTTGGTTTAGCTAAGCTTACAACTAGGAGGAAGATCCATGATGTAATGTTTGTGAGACACATCCTCTGTTATCATGTAAAAAGCCCATGCTTGTTGGGTTTAATTCCAATATATGCACCCGAGAGACCTATACGGCAAAGAGAGTTTCTTTTTCGTACTTTGCATAGAACTAATTATGGGTTGAACGAGCCTATGTCTCGCGCTATTTCAAACTTCAACTCAGTTTGGTCTGTAGTAGACTTAAGTTTATCTAGATCTATTTTTAAAAGTGCATTATTTAATTTTTATTGTTTAATTGAGTAAATTCTTGTAAATATTTCATTTTATTCCTTCATCATTATAGTTATTTCTTGTAATCTGTTAAGTTGTATTACTTGTAGATGAATAAATAAATAAATAAATATGGAGGTGGTTAAAGATCTTTCAGCACAAGCATTCCTGGATGCCTTTACATGGTTTGTTAGCAGACGGGGTCTATGCTTGCGACATATAGCGACAACGGCACAGCGTTTGTGGGTGCCAACCGTTTGGTTCAAGAAGACTTAGAAGCATGGAACAGTGATTACAGTCAGCAATCCCTCGCTAACAGAGGAACGAGGTTACTCCCAATGCTCGACATCAGGGCCGCCTGTGGGAGGCCGCCATTAAGTACCATTTGGTGAGATTGGTCGGCGCACAGGTCCTTTGGCACAATCAGCTCCTGACGCTGGCAGCACGAATCGAACCGTGTATTAATTTCCTTCCACTTACACCACTCTATGACGACCCAGAGGATAAGTTTGCCTTGACGCCAGGAGATTTCCTTATCGAAGCCCCCCTTTTCACCGTACCGGAGCCCGAGGTCGAGGATATCCCAATCAGCTATCTTAAATGCTAACAGTGGTTGCGACTGGTCCATCAGCAGTTCTGGCGACGGTGGAGTGAGGAGTATTTATCGACGTTACAGACAAGATCTAAGTGGCAGCGGCGTCAAGGTAGCATAAAGGTCAGGGATATCGTCGCTATTCGACAAGAAAATCTACCAACGACTCACTGGCACATGGGACGAGTAGCTGAGATCCACCCGGGCAGTGATGGGTTAGTTCGAAACGTTACACACAGAACAGCACATGGGACATGTAACCGGGCAGTGCAGAAACTATGCCTCCTACTTGAAACAGACCATTTCGAACCTTGTGGTTTCTTGTGGCAGTTGGCTGCTCTGCTATGATAGTATGAAAGGAGAAATTCGATTGTTGGCTGCCGTGTGAATCATAGAGATTTGTCCCTTTCTGACCTTCTATTTTATCTTTTTATTCTCGTTTGTCTTTTCTTCTTTATTGGTTGGTTTCCGTGTGGGTTCCTTTTTACTTTTTTTTTGGAGATCAGCAGACGCACACGTCTGCTAATAATAAATCGTTTAGTACTAATTGCATCGCGTTTTTTATTTAATATTATTCCCCTACAAGATATATGAAACGAACATAGGTCTGCGTAGATTGGACACACCCTACGGCGCGAAGACAACTCCATTGCGAAATAAGCCATGCAGTGGAATCCGCTCACCCAAGCAGGCAGAATAGCGGGACGACCTAGGCAAACATGGTGCAGAACAGTTGAGGAGGAATCGAGCTCTATAGGAATGTGTTTGGAGGCAGCTCAAACGCGTTATAGAAGTACGAACAAGGTGGCGCGCAGGCGTGGTTGACGCCCTATGCCCCCCGAGGGGTTAAAGGACCTAAGTAAGTATAGGTTTGCGTAAAATAAGGTTTTGTCCTATGATAGAGACAAGGTAGAATAAAAATGTATAGTGGACGTCCAGAATAACGAATGCCGATATAACGAATTTTCGAAATAACGAACGCAGAATTTAATTCATTGACATCTCTAAATTATGAACGTTTACATATGTTTCCATTCTGCATCGTTTAGTAACGATGCAGAAACAACTTTAAAAAACACTAAATTCTGATAAATTGGTAAATGTACATTTCTTGAATGCTTGTTTTTGTTTCAGTACAGTTTTCGGCGGTTTTATAATTTATCATAAATATTATAAAATCATTCGATATAAGGAACACTTTCGATATACTCGTAGGCATCGCACATTATATCGTTCGTAGGCATCGGAAATTATATCGTTAGCTATACTGGACATTCACATCATACTATACGTCTTTCTTCGGGGCAATACGAATATATTACCACATTAAAAATAATTGAATTATATTTCTTAGTATTCAAATATTAGCACATTAAATTGGCTATGGCTGCTTTGGAAGTGAGCAATGAACTTTAAGACAAAATTTAACAAGATGTTCTATGGATTGGAACAAGGTAAAAACGGAATTGCTATCATCCTCGCGGCAGAGCTACTTGGCAACATCTTGACCATTTCAAAGTCCAGTGACCGTTTGATGGGTGAGGTGTGGCATATCGTAAGCGCATATGCTCCCCAAGTCGGATTTTCACAACCTCATCAAAAATATCCCAAAGAAGAGCTTTTGTTTGTTGTAAGAGATTGGAACGGATATGGAGGGAAGACAAAATAAGACTATGAAGACTACCGTAGAGGACTGGGGTACAGCACCAGGAATTCTCCAGGTGAAGCCATTATAAGCATGTGTAAGTCATACGGTCTTATCGTGTTAAATACCATGTTTGTCAAACAAAGCCGGCATCTGATCACTTACAGCAGTGGCTGTAACCCAGATTGACTATCATTTGGTAGCCAATTTCATGAAGCCCCGGGTTAAAGATTGCAAAGTAATCCCGGGAGAGGCGATCGCCCAGCAACACCGTCTCCTCCTGATACAAAATTTTATGGAGACGATGAAGAAAACATTTAAGCAAACAAAGGTGACTGAAAAAATTAATTGGTACGATCTGGACAAAGAAAAAGGCGAAGCTTTTATTATCAGCATGTCAAATTACTTCTTTACCATCGATGAGGTCGGTAATGAGGAGTGCAGAGCACAAGATATGTGGGATTCACCACAGCGATTTTGTTTGGAGAGAGCCAAATCACTGCTTGGAACGTCGAAAGGCCCCTGCCAACACGCCAAAGAAACGTGGTGGTGAACAGATGAAGCTAAAGTAGTGATACGGGAAAAGAAAATGGCTTTCAAGTCTTGGTCAAAGTGCTCTTCTACTAATAGAGATGAAAAAGCTCGCCTTGAAGTGACATATAGATGTTGGAAAGGTCAAGCACAAAGTATGGAAGGCCTCTATCGGAAGTTGGAGGAAATATAGTCTTCGGCGTCTGATAGGAACCAGGAGCTTCGACAAAACAACTTGAATAAGGAAACAACTATCTTCAAAATTGTCGCCCATAGAAAAAAAAATGCTCAGAAGATTCGTTCCCCAAAGTTCATTCACAATGCTCAAGGCCAGCTTCTTGTGGAAGACAACAAAATTCTCCACAGATGGTGACAGTATTGTTAAAGACTTCTGACCGAACCGTTTCCGCGGGTATACTTTCCAAGAGCCGTTCCTAACCATGACAAAGTATTCGACATTTCTGTCGAAGAAGTTAGGAATGCGGTCAAATACTCTAAAAAAAGAAAAGCGGTTGGGCCAGACGAGATACCCTCTGAGTTCTGGAAAAGGTGGGAGCATCGGGTCCAGATGGCTCATGATTCTTATCTCCAAACTTTTGAGCGGTGATCGGTGATCGAAAAGTTTAATTATCTGGGATCTATGATGAATAGCGAAGCAACTTGTGTTGATGACACCAATCATCGCGTAAGCGTAGGGTGGATGAACTGGCGGGTAATTCCGCAATCTTCTGTGACCGAAAAAAGTTCCCTAAGCTGAAAGGAAAGCGCTGACATACGGTTCACGATGCTGGATAATGTACAAAAATTATGAGGGTAAATTAACAGCAACTGAGATGAAGATGCTTCGCATGATAGCTTGATAGAATAAGAAGTTCAAAGATTCAATGAAACCTTCATGTAAAAGAACCCAACTCAAGCAAGATAGTGCACGACCGGCTCAGTTGGTATTATCATGTTCAAAGGAGAGATCCTTCGAACCCCGTCGCCCAAAAAAGGCAGACCAAACAAATGCAGAAACAGCAGCATTGGATTAGCCTCAGTGACGAAGTGATCCGAAACCGGAAAGTCTGCCGGGTATAGTATATGTTCTAGTCACGAGTAGACGTATTCTATGCTGGTCCAGCGAAAATCAGTAATAACCGAGTATTTCAATGCCGAAAAGTGTAAAAATTACGCGAGTTTCATCACATTTTCGGTTGTGCCTTTCTTAACTACCCGCCTACGTTGGCCTCTAATTGAACTAGTTTTCTATTAAAAAAAAAAGAAAAAAAACTTTCTTTTCTTTGCTGTTTAACTTCGCCACTACCCCACCTACACGGCTTACTACTCTTAAATATATCCATCATATCGAATTTCTCTTCATCCATGGCACCAACACCACCAGTGCTCCGTTCTAAAAACCAGGGCTCATCAACGCCTAATAAACCAACACCTGATACCACCTCATTGCTTACACTGCTGGTTTTCAAAAAACACTTAGTCGAACAAACTGAACTACTGCAACGTGACCTAGGGGAGAATCTTGCGAAAATTCATAGCGATATTAAGCAACAAATTGAGGAAATCAAAATAAGCTGGGAGCGACGATTTGATGCAATCGATGGTGCTGCCTCCGCTTTAAGCGCTCGTGTCGATACGCTTGAGACGAACGCGAATGCAAATTTAGCCGGGCGAAATGCTGATGTACTAGCTCTTCGGCAACAACTCAATATTATGGAGAGAAAGGAAATTGTCGCTGATATTGTTCTCGTTGGAGTACCGGAATTACCCGGTGAGAATCTAAGTTCCATATTCAACCATTTCTGCCGTTCGATCAACTGCAAGCCGTCTCTCTTAAGTTAAATCTTCCGCGCCAAAAAGCGCAGCACAACAACAACTCATCAACGTAACAACAACACAAACATTGCACCACATAACAGCAACAACGCTGCACCTTTGCCGATCATCATAATACTTGCGAGCTGCATCGAGAAAGATAATGTTATGAAATCGGCTGCTGCGTACCGCAAGCGGAACGAGCGAGAACTTCGGTTGACCGACATTGGAGTGGAATCGACCCAAGGTGACCCCAGTTGCTACCTAAATGAGAGCTTATCAAACAAATCTCGTCTTCTCCTCAAAAGCGCTATTGGGCTGAAGCGAAAGAAAAAGTTGTTCTCTACATACACCAGCCATGGTAATGTTTTCATTAAAAAGTCCGCTACTGGGAAAAGCTTTCTAATTGAAAACTCTGACGATCTAATTGCTGCCGCTGCGACACTACATTAGAAAGTACATACTGCTTGTGTTTAAATTTATTTTTATTTTTCGATACTTTAAAAGCTATTTGTTTAATTAACCTTCTCTCTACCTTTCTGTATTTCTATTTTTATTTTTTATTTTCAATTTCTTCCGTTTCTATTTCTATATCCTTGTGTATAATGAGTAATAGCCGTAGCATGAATGAAAGTCTAACTCGTACAATGCTGAATGTTCTATCTAAGCACCAAAATGGGTTTAAGGTATGTCACATCAATGCTCGTAGCCTTAGTCAACGTAAACTTGATTATTTGCTTTATTTGTTTTGCGATTCCTGTATCGATATTATCTGCATTGATGAGGCATGGTTTAAACCAGATATTCCAGACAGTGTTTATAAAATAGAAAGCTACAATTTATACCGTAATGGCAGAATAACGAACACTACTGGAGGAGGAGTTCCTATTTATTGCAAAGCTTCTCTCAACTGCAAGGTGATTGGTAAATCTTCTCCTAGTACAGATGTTGAATACATAATTCTAGAGATTTATGATGTCACTGCGAAATGTTTAGTTGCGTGTGGCTATAACCCAGATAGGATGTTTTCGCCTGAGCCATTTTTCTTTTTAGCAGACATCTCGCCTATGTATAATAATATAGTGATTTGTGGGGACTTTGACAAAAATTTACTATTGAGATATTCGTATGCTCGCCAAATGAATGATTTTATATCGTCCAATGGACTCACAATGGTAAATAGTTTAAATCCTACCTGTTTTAAACCGAATGCAACACCTAGTCTGATTGACCTCGTCATCTTGTCAGACCCGCTGTCGGTTCTCCTGTTCCACCAAATCTCTTTAGAAGGTATTTCCGAACACGATCCCCTTTTTTGCACATTGGACATCGTTTTCTCTCGCTTAGCTTCTCCAACATCTTTCCAATATAAGGATTTCAGCCCGATAGACTTCTGTGCTCTTCAAACTGCATCCAACATAACTCCCTGGGAGTACTGCTAATATAAAACTGGATTATTTCCAGATGCTTATTGAACATCTTTATAACGAATATGTTCCGACCAAAATTATTTCTGTACGCAACAAAGCATGTCCGTGGTACACTGACGAGGTTATTAGTGCAATAAAAAAAGAAACAAACTTTACAGTAAGTGGAAACGTACCCGCTCTCCTGCAAACTGGAGTACATATAAAGTTGCGCGTAATACTGCAACAGCTACCGTTCGTGCATCTAAGCGTCACTGTTTCTCCTCTAAACTGAGCACTTCCCTTCCTTCAAAAATTTTATGGAGAAACCTTCGTCAGATTGGTATTATTGGTAGAACTAGCAGTAGTTGTACTCTAGACATAAATGATCTAAATGATTCCTTCCTGGCAAATGGACTTGAACCTGATAGATTTGACTATAGTACGATCCCTCCGACAGCTCTTGAGCATCAAGCCGATTTTGAGACTGTTACTGAGGTGAATATCGTAAGTGTTATCAAATCATTGACATCGAATGCTCTTGGAGAGAATAGGATGCCACTTTGTTTTGTGAAAATTATTTTGCCACAAATCATAAGCCACTTGACACACATCATCAACTCATGCATAATGACTTCAACCCTTCCTTTAGCGTGGAAACGTGCACGAATTATACCCGTCCCTAAGAAACCTAATGCTGCTACTGCCAATGATTACAGGCCTATCAGCGTTCTACCATGTCTGCCTAAGGTTTTTGAAAGAGTACTGTTGGGGCAGATTCAAAATCACCTGTCCGTAAATTCTTTGCTGAGCCCCCTGCAGTCCGGCTTTAGAACAGGCCATAGCTGTGCGTCCGCTATGGTCAATATCTTGGATGATATAAGGAATAAATTCGATAAGGGATTAGTGACTTTGCTTTGCCTTCTGGATTTTTCAAGGGCCTTTGACAAGGTCAATCACTCCATACTCTGTTGAAAGCTACGGCATTATTTTGCTTTTAGTGATAGGGCTGCAAGGCTCATAGGTTGTTTTTTGAGTGATAGTTTGCAGAGAGTAGTTGTAGGGGATACATGCTCTGAATTTAAACCCCTTGTGCAAGGTGTACCTCAGGGCTCAATCTTGGGGTCCATTCTACTCTGCATGTACCTTAATGACTTACCGTCGACCTGCAATCATGTGTCAATCCACCTCTACGCTGATGATGTTCAACTTTATTCCTCGCAGCCGGCTGATAAGATGAGAGAGCTTGTCTCAGAGTTAAATGAGGATCTACTCGCGATCAACCAATGGGCCATGTCTAACGGACTAGTCTTAAACCCAGCGAAATGCCAAGCCATACCTATCTCAAACAGATACCTCGAACTAGCTTCTGTGCCAGATATTTTGCTATCGGGCACTAAAATGAAACTAGTAGAAACTACAACAAGCCTCGGCTTTGTCATAAATCGAAACCTATCTTGTTACAATCACATCAACGTCGTAATTGGTCGTATTTACGGATGCTTGCGCAAATTGTGGATTTCAGCTAGTTTCACTCCGTTTGAGATACGTCGAAGGCTTGTGCAAACACTCATTATGCCTATAATAGCATACGTTGAAATGGTTTACAGTAGCCTTGATTCTCTTTCTTTTCATAAGCTGCAAGTAGCTTTCAATGATGCTGTCAGATATATTCATCAGCTACGTAGGTATGATCGAATCTCTTTGTATTCGAAAGATTTTCTAGGCTGTACACTGCAGCAGCATATGGACATGCGAAATTGTATATTCATACACAAAATTATTAGAACCCAATCACCGCCATACCTATACTCCAAACTTGAATTTTCGCGCTGACTTAGAACTTTCAACATTCATACACATCACTACAATTATCTCAGTTCTTCTCGACTATTTTTCATTCATTCTATCCGGTTATGGAACTCCTTACCGTCAAATATTAAAAATGTGTCAAACGACAAAAACTTTATACTGCTAAGATACAAGATACGCATCACTACATTAAAATTAAAAATAGATATATGTAACTACTTTCTTTTACTTCCTTTCTTCTCTAACTCTGTTCTGTCATTTCACTGTTTCGTTTTTCTTCCTTTCTTTCTTCTTTTCTTCCTTTCTTTCTTCTTTTCTTTTTTTTTTAATCATAATTATGAATATATTATTATTAACTTTAAAATTGGTATAAATTCATCCTGTATACTTTGCTCGTTGTATTATTAAAGACTATGTCTTAATGAATACCTCTGTAATAATTAAATTGAATTGAAAATTGAATTGAAAATAATTCCTGAGGTCAAACCGGCAAACCACACAGGCGGACCAGTAGGGAAGCAGTAAAGTGGGAGGGTTGTGATTCTTCTACACCGGATCATAATCTCGCCGTAAGGAAAAGAAGATTCCTGCTCTTATACTACAAATAAATGCAAAATGTGATTTTCGGCAGTTTTTTTTTTTTTTTTGTCGTATGGTGTTTTCGGACAAAATAGTTAATATTTAGGCTTGTTAATATTGTTTCCATGAGATCACATAGTAGTCGTTCGAAGATTTTAGAAAGGACTGGAAGTAAATTTATAGGTCTATATGATGTTGGTCTTGTTGAGTCTTTTCGGGGTTTTTTTATTGGTATTATTTCCGCAACTTCTCAAACTTTTAGAAAATGTTGTTGTCTAATCATTGCGTTATATACATTTACTGGAGTGCTTTTTTAGGTAATCTGTCTAGTAGTTCTCCGATTAAAAGATAATGTCCTGGAACTTTTTGTGTTTCACTTTGTGTCTGTTGTATTCGACGCAACAAAACAAAAAAAGAAACGTAAAACACTTTAACTTTCTTTTGAACTCTATTTGTTTAATATATTGTTTGTTAGATTATTAGTTTAATTCTTGTTTTTTTAGGTGCGCGAGTTACGTTATCAATCAATTCCCACACTGTTCCACGGCTAAACACTGATATCCCAGTTTGCAACGGAAATGCTCCAGACGCTAACTCAGATATCAAACTGAAACTCAATCCCGACTTTGAGCGTGTAAAGCAAAAATACACCATCGGTGTGGATTCGAACGTTTCACCCTGAGAACACAAGTTGGAAATTTATTGATGACGAAACATTTTTCATGCTCGTCATGGGGTTCAGATAGAAAAATTGTAATTTTAGTTTTAAGTAAAGTTCGGTCGTCGCTCTGAAGAGTCGACACAAAATAAATAATAAAAATATTTATCTAAGTCTTTGAAGAGAACGTGTTTTTTATTTTATTGGACTTACAAATAAGTAAGTGGCGCAGTCGGTTTTACGAACAACGGTGATAGTGCAAAAAAAAAAAAATAATAATAATAAAGGAAAAAAAGTGATGTGAAGAGTGCTAGTTTTTTTTTCTCTACTTCAACCACCCAACGCCGACAATAAAAAAGTATTATTTTAATTTTATATGCACAGAAAGCTTAACAAAGTGTTTGATTCGCAAAGAAAGTTGAAAGAAACCGATATGGAAGACATACAAAATCGAGTGCAAGAACTTCAGCAAGTGCTTGTTGAACAAGAACAACAATTGGCTTAGTGTCTACAACAGCTGCAGCAGCAGCAAAACCAACTGCAACTGCAACAGCAGCAAAATCAACAACAGCTGCAACAGCAGCAAAATCAACACCAACTGCAACAGCAGCAAAATCAACAACAGCAAAGACAACAGCCGCCAATTCCGCCCCCACGTCTAAAATTATGTGCAGAAAGTGTCCTAAACCAGTTTAGACAAATTAAACCATTTAATGGAAGGGATGATTATCCACTTCCATCCTTCTTAAAGTCGGTAGAGGTGACATCAAGATTGTGTGATTCCGATAGGGAAATACTTTACTTCGGACTTCAAATCATCATAAATGAAAAACTGTAAGGAGAAGCTGGAAAATGTATTCGGCAACTGGGAGACAATCCTGACTGGAGCATCATCACCACAAGGCTAAAGCAACACTTCCAACCGTATCGCAGTTACGCTAAATTATTCATTTCATGGTCGTGCTTTAAAGGTTAGTAGTCTTAGAGAGTTATTTGATGAATTTAGAAATATAGGCTACCAATTAAGCGAATTATATGAGTTCGATGCTAGGAGACCAGATATCTATAAACCTGAAAATGTAGACAGGGACCTTACGGAAATTTTGATTGAAAAAATGGACGGTAATATCAGAGCTCACATCGAGGAAAACTCCAGTATGATAGATATTTACAAAAAAAAAGCTAGGTTAAGGTTGTTAGACGATTTTAGGTGTGTAGACATTCATAATAGAAAAAACCGGTCCCCGAAAATCCAAAACCAATATTGTCGATCAAATTCAGTCTCAAATGGCAATAATAACGGTTCTCACTTTTATAACTCAAATTAGTTATAGTTCAAACTTTCAAAGAAATACAAACTTTACTGACCCGAATATTAACCTAAGCCGGAACACTCGGCAAATACCTCTTACAAACTCTGGTTATAGTTCAAACTTCCAAAGAAATTCGAACTTTACTAACCCGAATATTAACCAAAACCATAACACTTGGCAAATACCTCTTACAAACTCAGGTTATAGTTCAAACTTCCAAAGAAATACGAACTTTACTAACCCGAATATTAACCAAAACCAAAACAATAGGCAAATGTCTTTCAGAAACAATGATAGTTATAACAATCGTCGTAGAACTCAGGGAAATTTCCAAAATTCTAGAATTTCACGAAATACAAATAACATTGCGGCAGAGGAAATAATGTCAATCGGCAACATCCAGGAAACCGCCGTAAATTTTCAAAACGAGCCTCGGAGCATAAACTTCCACTGATTTCCCTAACCATAAATAATACAAAAATAAAGTGCCTCATCGATACAGGATCGACAACGAGCTTAATACAACCCAACATTCTAAGAGATTTCAAAGAGACCCCTCTGGAAAAACCAGAATTTTTTGCGACAATAACTGGGATTGGAAAAGTAGCGAATAAAATAGTTACTCCTATCCCAACAGAATTGGTGTTAAGGGAACTATCACTTGGAAGGTAGTAAATTTGGCTCAAAGAGACTATGACGCAATATTAGGACAAAATGTATAAGAACCCCTAGGCGCAAAATTAAATTTCGAACAACAGTATTTAGATATTGGAGGAAATAAGTTGTTTCTTCATAATTACAACTTTCCATTCGATTCTGAGTACATATGTTCCTTAGACTCAATTTATTCTTCAATAAATTACATAAACTTGGAACATCTCCACAAAGAAGAAAAAAATAAAGTGCAACAGCTTTTGAAAGATTATAAGGAACTCTTCTTCACTGAAAGTGATCAGTTAACATTTACTCACGAATTTCAGCATGAGATAGTCACTGGCACAAATAGCCCTATTTATTCCAAAATTTATAGATACCCGAAGGTCCATGAACTTGAGATAGAAAATCAAATCAAGGACATGTTAGACCAAGGCATAATAGTTGAGAGCAACTCTCCCTATAATAGTCCTCTTTTGATAGTTCCAAAGAAAAATGACAACTCTGGACAACGTAAGTGGAGAATTGTTATCGACTACAGGAAGCTAAATGAAGTGACTGCGAGCGAAAAGTTTCCAATTCCTAATATTGAAGGAATATTAGATAAATTGGGAAAGTCGCAATATTTTACAACTCTCGACTTAGCTAAGGGATTTCATCAAATCTTAGTTAAGCCTGAAGACAGGAAAAAAACTGCTTTTTCGACACCATTCGGTCACTTTGAATATGTTAGGATGCCATTCGGGCTAAAAAACGCCCCTTCCACCTTCCAAAGACTTATGAATTCGATTTTAAGGGGGTTCATAAATAAAATTTGTGTCGTCTACATGGATGAGATTCTTGTCTTCAGCACGTCTTTGGAAGACCATGTAAGCAATTTGAGAAAAATTTTTGAAACATTAAAAAAGGCTGGACTTAAAATTCAAATTAATAAGTGTCAATTTCTCAATAAAGAAACCGAATATTTAGGCCATATCCTCACTCCACAAGGAGTTAAACCAAATCCGGAAAAAATTAAATTCATACAAAACTTAAAGTTACCTACAACGCAAAATCAGATTAAATCATTTCTAGGTGTTACCGGATTCTACAGAAAGTTTATTAAAAACTATGCTAAAATCGCATTTCCACTTGTAAAATATTTAAAGAAAAATACAAAAGTTAATGTCCATGATCCCAACTATATTACCTCATTTGAAAAACTAAAGTCTATAAGCCTATTCTTAAGTATCCAGACTTCAATAAAAGATTTAAGCTAGTAACAGACGCAAGCAACATTGCTTTAGGAGCCGTTTAAACACAAGACGGTCATCCTGTTTCTTACGCTTCAAGAACTCTCAACGATCATGAGAAAAATTACTCCACGATCGAGAAAGAGTTACTTGCTATCGTCTGGGGCGTGAAATATTTTCTACCTTATTTATTTGGCAAGGAATTTGACATGCAAACAGATCACCAACCTATTAAGTGGTTGCAAGCCAAAAATATTGGTCAAAATATCAACCCAAGACTCCAACGATGGCCGATACAATTGGGTGAATATGATGCTAAGATAGATTACATTAAGGGCAAAGAAAACAAGATAGCCGATTTCTTGAGCAGAATCGATCAAAAGAGTATTGAAATAAACATATTTGAAAATATTTTTAACGAAAATACTGAAGATCATATTAATTCCAACGAATCTCTAGAAATCTCAACAGCTCACTCTCAAGAAGAAAACAGTAATGATCACATCCCAATATTAGAAACTGTTGTTAATCGCTTTAAAACCCAAATAATAATTTTAGAGGAAAAAGAAGCCGAAACTGAAAGGGTCTTTAAGCATAAAAGAATTTTTATTGACAAAAATGACATACCTGACAAAATATCCGACATTGTCCGAAGACATGTCACCAGGGGTAAAATTGGCATCTACTGTGAATTAAATGATTCTCTTTACAATATTGTGCAGAGAAAATTAATTGAACTAAGGAACCCTCACCTTAAATTCGTTAAATGTAGTTTCTTAGCGAGAGATTTTAAAGATGAAGAAGAGGCCTTGAAACAAATATCTTTGTTTCACAAATTAGAATTAGGACATTCGGGGATAATAACAAATTATGAAGGGATGAAATCTAAGGTATATTTTCCAAATCTTAAAATTCTAATAAATAAGGTAATAAACAATTGCGATATTTGTACTGCTGCTAAGTATGACAGAAATCCAATAAAAAATAAATTCCAAATCACAGAAACCCCGACCGACATAAATGAAATAATTCACGTAGACGTTTACACAAATAGTAAGCACAATTTTATAAATTTCATTGATAAATTTTCCAAACATACCGTCAGTTTTTTACTTGAAGACAGGAACCATAGGACATTAGTAGAAAAACTTAGACAATTCATTTCAATTAAAGGAAAAATGAGAAATCTAGTCTTCGATAACGAGTTCAATAGCATTAATGTGAGACAATTCTGTAAGGATGAAGGTATAGAGGTACATTTCGTCAAACCGAATAATCACACAGGAAATGCTGACGCAGAAAGGTAGAACAATTCTTTAACAGAAAGAATTAGAGCACTTAATATAGAAAATAAAATTCCCATTACGGAACAGATGTTTAAGGCCGTAGAGTACTATAATAATTCATTTCATTCCACAATAAAAGCTAAACCAATAGACGTCCAAAATCGTACTGTTGATACCAACTTAGTTAGAGAGAGAATTGATAAGAAAAAGATTAATTCCATTAATAAGCTCAATATTGACAGAGAGGACTACCACGAAACCAGAAAAGAGGGATTCATAAAAAATTATGTTAGCCTTAGACACAAGGAACAACCAAAATTTCGAAAATATCCATTAAAAGGGGTGCATAAAAATAATATTAAACGACCGTTAAAATTTTCAGGTAATCATAATATGGATGCTGGTCCTAGCCATACTTCCTCTTAATCAAGCAACCCTCATAATAGAGAAGATAGATTCGGGATTGGGGTTCGTGGAAGTCAAAGTAGACGAGGTGGAAATAGTAAATAAGTTTGACATTGTCCTACACATTATTCATCCTCGTGAAATTCTTGACATCATATTGGAACTTGAAAAAAAAAAATCGATTTTAATTTTACGGACGAAAGTCCGCTTACACAACAGATTTTTTCTATGAAAAACCAAGTTATGACACTTTTCCCCATAGAAATAGAAGAGGTCTTATAAATATTGTAGGAAAAGGGCTGAAATGGTTTTTCGGAACCCTGTACGAAGATGATAGGACCAAAATTGAAGAAGAATTAAGAGTTAGGGAAGAAAATAATCATAACACAATCAAAGCAATGAATCGACAAGTAAAAATCAATAAAAATTTTAACAATTCTTTCACTTTCATAAAAAGCATTCTAGAGTCAGACAGGAATAAAATTATAAACGAGCTTAGGGATATAAAAGATTTCGAAAAACAGCTAATTGAAAAGGAAATGTATTTAGAGCAACAACTTAGGATTAATGCGTTGAAAGAACAAATAAGTCAGATACAGGACAATATCGTTTCGGCTAGGATAGAAATTATACACTCAAATATATTAAGTAATAAGGAAATAAATGTATACAAATTTGACTTACAAAAATTAAGTAACATAAGAACAAGTTTGGCTAGATACATAAATGATGCTATCGTTTTTGCAATCAAAATTCCTACGGGTATTCTAAAAACTGATAAAAAATTAATTGTTCCTATGCCAACTTATATAATAAACAAATCGATGAAGACCTTGAATATGTTGTTCGCATTGATAATAAAACCTTTACGTTTCAAAGTGATTTAAACTTACAAGAGTTAAAAATAAGCAAGAATTGTATAATAAAGAAGAATTGTAAACTAATCAATAGCCCTGAGGAAGAAATAATCGAAATTGGGAATGATTATCTTATACTAAACATCATAAAAAGTAAACCATTCAAAAGTACATGTGATGAAACTATATTATAAACTTTTCAAACTGTGCACTTAGATTTTGTAATGAGCAATTTAGTAATAATGTATTTGAATTCATAGAACGGTTCATCATACCTTGCAATTAAAATATTACTGTTAATGAAGAAATAATATTAAATTTTGAAAAAAATTCAATTAAACTATGAACAAAATATAGAAGAAATAAGTGAACTTAAATTTCATAACATAGTTAACTACAGCATAGGATTAAGTTCAATAGTTATAATTATAATCCTTGTTTTGGTTGTAGGGTGCTTAATAAAGAATTTAAAACTAAGAACGATTCAGGAGAATCACAATTCTAGGGAAGGAGGAGTTGCGTTATCAATCAATTCCCACACTGTTCCACGGCTAAACGCTGATATCCCAGTTTGCAATGGAAATGCTCCAGACGTTAACTCAGATATCAAACTGAAACTCAATCCCGACTTTGAGCGTGTAAAGCAAAAATACACCATCAGTATGGATCCGAACGTTTCACCGTGAGAACACAAGTTCGAAATTTATTGATGACGAAACATTTTTCATGCTCGTCATGGGGTTCAGATAGAAAAAATGTAATTTTAGTTTTAAGTAAAGTTCGGTCGTCGCTCTGAAGAGTCGACACAAAATAAATAATAAAAATATTTATCTAAGTCTCTGAAGAGAACGTGTTTTTTATTTTACTGGACTTACAAATAAGTAAGTCGCGCGCTGCTGCAGCCAGCCATCAACTGTGCATGCTTCGCGTCATAGTTCATGCTTGTCCTCTTTTTCCATTACCTGCTTTCAATGCTTGCATCGGGTCAAGTCCGTAATGTGTTATCGGGTTGGTTCTGTGACACACATGTATCGTTTGCTCATTGCATGGTAACGTAACACTTGGGTGCCACAATTCTGTGACACACATGTTTCGTTTACGGAAGGTAAAGCGAACACATGTGGATATTGACTAACCTCGGTTGCATATTGGATATTAAATGACCTCGGTTGTGCCACTGTGTTACGACGAAATGTGTGTGGTCTGATTTGGGCACAAAGGTCTTCCCTCCTTAAAATACGAAAGACGCGCGATGTTAAGAGAGAAGTCTTTCGGCATGAACAAAGAGTGCATGATGAACTATGATTTGAATGCTGAACTATGATTCACTTTGCAAAGAATATTGTTACATGTTTATTTATTTTGATTTTGTTATACATATTTTTTATTTTATTTTTTTCACATTGTCGTTTTATATGTATGATTTTCTTAACTAGAGATACATTGTTCTGATTAACTTTAAATAATAATTATTTGTTTGCTTAACTATGTAAATTATAGGTTATACAGATGCACTTTCTGATTTAATTCAAATACAAAGACTTTTTTTTTTTGATTTTTTTATAAAAAGGTTTCAAATTCTATTAGCTCTCTTGATTGGAGCTGTCTTGTGTTACAGTATTTGTCGATACCCTGTTTATAGATAGGGTTATCTTGAAATATTTGTGTAATATCAGTTTGAGAAAATAACGGAAAAAGAAATATATATATGCTCTTGACTTATATATAACAGTGTTTTATTTTTATTTATTAAATCTTTAATCTGTACGCTGTATTTGTCTAAATCTAATTTTTCAACGTGTACCATATTGGGAGTGATTTGGGATAGGTTAGTGGGGAAGTCGTCTATTTCGTTTATTGGCATATCTTGGCAATAGTAGAGGATGGGAACTCTGTTGTAAACGTCGTTCGACGCTTGCAGGTAAACTTCGTCCGTTACTGCTTTGCAGTATGGCTTTATTTTGAGAATTCCACTGTTTTTAATAGTTTGGTATTCTTTTATGTGTTAAATGTTGTTTAGTGTTTACGTGTTTATGTATGACTGTATGTATGGTTTAATTAAGTTAATGTGTATGACCTTTTCCTTTCTACCTATTTTTATTCTGGAGTTTTCAGGGGAAAGTATTTCTATGATTTCGTAGGGTCCTTCAAATATCGGGGTAAGTTTCTTGTTGACTCTATTTTTTATTTCTAGTAAGACTTTGTCTCCTATGTTGTAGCTAGTTTGCTTGCAGTTTTGATCGTAGTAGGTTTTAGACTTTTCTTTTGCTTTTATTTGGTTTTTACGGATTATTTCGTAACCAGTTTGCATTCTTGCCTTTATCTCGGCGATATAGTCATCGTAATTGTATGTAGGCTGTACACTTCTGTTGAGGGTTTAGGCAATTGGTGCCTCGAATCCGAAAAGTGCTTCGAATGGGCTGTAATTTGTGCTGGAATGTGGTGAGGTGTTATAGCAAAATACTGCATAATCTATATAATTATCACAATTAGTTTGATCTTTGTTAGCATAGTTTCTTAGATAATCACCTAGGTTTCTGTGCGATCTTTCTAGTGCACCATTAGATTGCGGATGGTACGGACTAGTTTGTATCTTCAGAATTTTTAGCATTTTGCACATACTTTTGAACAGTTCGCTTGTAAAATTTGTTCCTTGGTCTGTAAGTATCGTTTGTGGTATTCCAAACGTGCAAACTATTTTTTTTATCAGCGCTTCAGCCACTGTTCTGGCTTCTTGATTGGGTATGGCTATTGTTTGGATGAATTTTGTTAAATCATTCTGGAAAGTTAGTATATATTTGTTATTATTTTCAGTAATCGAGAGTGGTCCCACTATATTAAGAGCTATCCTTTCGAATGGAACTTTTGACGTTGTAGTGATAACCATAGAGATTTTGTTACTTGCATACGTTTTGTTCTTTTGACATGCCTCGCAAGCCATGATGTATTTCTTTATATCCACATACATATTCTTCCATCTATACGCCTTTCTGATACGCTTTAGTGTGCGTTTGATTCCTTGGTGACCTCCCAAGGGTGTGTCATGAAATTCGTACATTATTTGCTGTATTTTCTCTGGGTCTGTGATTTCCATCACTTAGTTGTCTTGCTGTCGGTCGCCTTGCGTTATTTTACTATTGCTACGGGTTACCAAATTGATTTCACTCGTACTTAAACGTGACAGAGCATCTGCATTAGTATTTAGATGCCCCGCTTTATGCGAAACCCTGAAGTCATACTCCTCAAGTTTTATGGGCCAGCGCATTATTCTTGAAATAGGATCCTTCAGGTTGACCATCCACACTAGTGGCTTATGGTCAGTAATGACCTCAAAGTGGCTCCCGAACACGTATGGTCGAAAGTGTGTGACTGCCCAGACTACCGCAAGCGCTTCCTTTTCGATAGTAGAATAGTTTTTTTCGTCTTTGTTTAATATTCTACTGGCAAACGCAATTGGCAGATCACTACCATTTGAATCTCTTTTTGATAGTACCGCGCCTATGGCTTCGTTGCTTGCGTCGGAAGTAATGTAAAAAGTGTTTGCAAAATTTGGGTAAATGAGTATAGGTGGTTCAACTATGGATTTCTTTAATTTTCTAAAATATTCGTCGCAAAAAGCATCTCATTTAAAGGGGACGTCTTTACGCAATAGTTTATTGAGTGGATTAGCTATATGGGAGTAATTTTTTATAAATATTCGGTAATAACCGGACAACCCCAAGAAAGATTTTATTTGTTTTTGGGTTTTTGGGGTTTCAATATTGTTGATCGTTACGATCTTATCGGGATCTGGTTTTACACCGTCCGCTGTAATGACGTGTCCTAAATACATAACTTCTGTTTGAAGGAATTTGCATTTAGATAACTTGATTTTTAGATTGTATTTGTCTAAGGCCTTGAGAACTTGAATTAACTTCTTGTTATGATCTTGCAAATTTTTTCCATAGATCACTATGTCATCGAGGTAAACTAAACACATTATCCCCTGTAATCCAGAGAGTATGACGTTCATAAGTCTCTGGAATGTAGATGGAGCATTTCGTAAACCGAACGGCATTCTGGTGAACTCGTAATGACCGTTGGTAGTACTAAACGCTGTTTCTTCTTTATCCTCTTCAGTAATCTCAATTTGGTGGAAACCATTTGCCAGGTCTAGAGTGGTGAAATACTTTGAATCTCCAAGTTGCCCTAGAATGTCGTCGATATTGGGAATTGGGTATGGGTCCGGAATAGTAGCCTCATTTAGTTTTCGATAATCTATTACGACTCTCCATTTTTGATCTCCCTTTTTGGGGACTACGAGAAGTGGCGCATTCCATGGACTAGTGCTTGGTCTAATCACATCGTTTTGCACCATTTATCGACTTGGTTCTTTATTTATTGCTTGTGAATTTCTGCTAGGCGGTATGGACGTATATTAGCAGGGACTGTATTTTGAGTCGTTTTAATGGAATGTGTTATTTCTGATGTGGAAGATAATTTGTTGCCTTCAATAAAGAACAAGAGTTTAAAATGCCTGCAGATATCTTTTTCTTCTGGATTGAGATGGTTAAGGTTTTATTCTGTTTCAAGTTTTTCTAATCTTTCTTCAACTATTTGATTGGTGTATCTAGAGTTTAGGTTATATACTGTGTAGTGGTCCATTTTTTCAGACTTAAGGTTCAAGTTTTCTATATTAACGTCTTCGTTGTTGGCGTTAAAAATTGATATGAATACATAACCATCTTTAGGCGTCGTTATCATTGATGCCGAATAAACTTGTGGGGCTATTTCCTGAGAAAGATATATTTAGTCCATTTTTTCCTTTACTGGCCCATACTTTATCCATTTTTTGGATCTTGCAGGGATCGTAAGAGTTCGGTGTTCGTAGTAAAAGTCTATTAAATATTGCTTGTCTTTGTAGTGTTATTTAAAGGTGTTGTCTTTATAATCCATTATCGCGTTGAATTTTCGGAAAAAATCTTCGCCTATAATACCGTCCTGTGAAATAGGGAAGTTGTTGGGCACTACGTGGAATAAATGCGTAAACTTCTCTCCTGAAATAATTTCTATAACTAAATTAATGGTTGCTAGGGTTGATGTAGGCATGTCGCTGATGCCGGTTAATTGGGTAATAGTATCAGTATTTACCCAAGCATCATCCTTTAGTGCTTTTAGTTTAATCAGACTTTTAAATCTATTGACGTTATTTTAATTTGACTTCTGAAGCTTGATGTTCTGTTGAGTAAACTGAAATTGACAATAGATTTGGAGACCTTGGTTTGGATATTGATTTCGCTACTTGAGGCAAGGGTTTGAGTTAGGAATCGGTTCAGATTTGTTATTTGTTCCGGATCTCGTCCATTAGTGTGGGTTTGGGTTAGAATTAAATTTGTTTTCGCTATTTTGCTCTCAATTTGGTTAGTATTCTGATTTTGGTCAACGATTGGTTTAGGATTTTGAAACTGTGGACGCGATTTACGGCGTTGTGCCTTTTTCGCCCGATTTCGTGAGTTGGGTTTTGTATTTTGGTTCGGAGAGCACATTTGGCGTTGATCTTGATAATTTTGTACTTGATTTTCATATATGATTCATTGAATGCTTTTGTTCTTGGTATAGATAATTTGCCTCTCGATTTGGAGTTTGGTACAGTGGGCGAGTTGGAACTTGTTCTTGATTTTGTTTAGGATTGCACTTTGAATTAGTAGATTTAGAAATTTGATACAGTGTGTGCGATTTCTGATTTTGAGAGGTTTCCTCTTGATTTAGTAAATTTATTTGTTTGCCTTTTGAGTTAAAAGGGTTTTGAGTTTGATACTGCGTGTGCGAATCTTTTCTTTGCGGAGTTTGCCTATAGCTATCTGCTAGACTTTTGTTTGGATAGTGCCTTGGGTTAGCTGGATTTGGAATTTTGTTATTTATACACCTTACTTCAAGTCCCTTACCTGAATCCGGGTGTTTGACGGGCCAGGTCTCGAGTCGTTTCCCGAGCTTGGAATAGACTTTTGAAGACTCCTATTATCGTTCCGGCTGTTGTTAAACTGCCTCTTTCTACACTGATCTATGCTGTGTCCTACGTTTTTGCAATATCTACATTGCACTGCTTCTTGAAACACATTTACTATTGACCTAGAGAATTGTTGTCGCGTCGTTGAAGAATCATTGAATTGGTGGTTTTGTTGTGTATTATATGTTTTTTTCCGTTTTGAGCACTGTTTTGCTGTGACTCATGCCGGTTGACCCACGTATTATTGTGTCTTTGCGTATAGTACTGTTGTGTCCTTCGACAATCTCTCGTATTGTGTGTAGTAGTTCTACAATTCAGACAGTATTTATCACGATCATGTTGGTTGGGGTTGTACCTGAGTGTAAGTTTCTCGTCCTCTGTTGCTTTATCAACTGCCTCATCGAGATCTTTACATCTCTCGCTCTTAACTAATAATTTTAGTGGCGATGTGAGCCCATTACAAAAACTGCTCAGAATCATGTTGCTATTGAGTAGTCGAATAGCTTCATTGGCGGATTGGTCCTGGGTTAATGCATTGACATTATTAAGTTCATCAAGTAATGCGTGAGCCCGTTCCGTGTAGGATAGTACTGTTACTCCCGGGTTTTGACAGAATTGAAAAATCTCCGTTTGTATCACTGGTAGGCCCGACTTTTTCTAAAATTCTTGATTAATGCCTCCCTCAATTCAGACCATTCTTCATAATTGTTATATTTTACTATAACATTATAAGCGCGGCCTGTGAGTTTCGATTTTATTATATCAATGAATTCTATTGCGTCCATTTCCGAGAATACCTTTCGAGCTTGGAGATTAGCCAGTTGGATAAACCTGTTCAATGCCTTTGCGGCGCCATCGAATTCTGGTTTGACCAGCTGAGAGGGGTTAAATGGGTGCTGTAGAGGCTGAGGGACTTGGTGAGGCATTTGAGTGTCCGTAGAAGATCTGGTTTGGACTTTTGTTTGAATAGAAATTTCACCTACTTTTGGTAATGTTTTAATGCGGGAATGTCCGACCATCGTTGGTTTTGATAAGTATTCGTCTGTGTCCAGACTAGCGGAATGTTCGGTCGACCTGATGACCTTCTTGCCACTTCTAAGCGATATGTTGAGATTGAAACTCGACATATAATGCTAGAAAACGGTTGAATTTATATTTCCCTATCAGCGCGAAGAACGTACGCTACCAACAAAAAAAATAGCTATGAATCGAGTATGAGATATGCCAGACGAGAACAAAAAAAAAATTGTATGGGAAGGAAATCGAAATAAAAGGGAATAGTAAAGTGGTATGCAATATGTTTAATATAATATAAATATAACTACTATCATTGATATAAATATAGCTAAATTTAATTTTACTCTTACTGGTACATGATGCTTGCTGCTGGGTGCTGGGAGACCTGAGTGACTGCTGTTTTCTGTTGCTGATCCGCTGCTATTGCCTCGGCGTGGCAATTTCTTCCTTCCTCTGCAGTTAGAGCTGATGTTTAAAAACGGTTTTTTTTTTCACTGAATTATTGTGTATTGTTAAACTTTATGCCTTTGGGTGTCTTTGGCAATACACAGCACTCGGAAAAGTATATATTTTTTATTACTATTATTCACCCCAATTCTTCAACTCGTATACGAGAGTCGAATCCGACTATAGTCGCATTTAGTTATTACAAAGTCGTATTTTACGAGTACACTCGTATATCATTTTTGACAGAAGTCGTATGCATCGCGACGCATACGAGTCTCGAATTTGTTCGCTATTACGATGTAGTCAATCTGCCGTTTGATGGTCGTATTTTACTCGTATTTTACTCGTGTTCAAATTTGGCTACGACTCAGCTTCAACGTGAAGGAAAATAGAAAAAATAAATATGTAAGTACATGTATTTGCACTAAAAATATCTAAATTTGTTCTTTTGTTTGCTTTTATTGTGGGAAAGTTACGAATCGTAGCAAGAGTGGTATCTACAAAACGAATACAAAGACATTTTGGAGTACCCTTGCTATAAAATTAAATAGTCTTGGACCACCCAGTCCAGATGGCCCAGGATGGCTCAAAGTAGGAAGTTCTATATGTGTTTTTGGTGTTCAATTACTACATTGTTCGTGTTTATTTTCAGGTTTGGTACGATGTTGGTGCAGATGTTGAATGCACACACACAAAAGGATTGATTTCCTTCAACAGATAGCTAAATGCCTCCTTAGATAGCCGGAGTGATTTTAAGAAACTGAAATTAAGAAATCCAAAAAGCGAATTTTAATTCATCATTAAATAAGGAAAGTTTGTAAATACTTGCCAAGAATTCGGTAGCTCTATTGGATTTCAATTAATTTGTTATTGTGATCTTGGAAATTCTTTCCGTAGATTACTGCATCATCGAGGTATACTAAACACCATGTAATCCAGAGAGTACAGTATTCATGAGTCTCTGGAATGTTGGTGGGGCGTGGCGTAGACCAAAGGGTATTCGGTTTTTTTTATTTTTATTTTATTATATAATTTACACGTGTCAAAGGGGATTGAATACCCTTACATATACTAATTTTAGGACACGGGAGTTTTTGTTGAAAGGGAAAGAGAAAGAGAGAACGACAGTTTGGTGTAGTTGGTTTGAAACTCGGGTGGTATTAAATTTCAGTGAACTCCAACGGTGGAGTTCAGAAAACTGTCTTTGCTTATGATTCGTAGTATTTTTTTTTCATCCTCCTGATATTATCATCACGATCAAGTTGCATTTTAGTCATATGACCACCCTACTGCCAGTGTTATGCCTTCGCAAGGCGACTACAAAGGAGAGGGTGCCGCCAATAAATACCTACAAGGTGGAGTTGAAGGATACCATTGAACTATGTAAGTCGGCCATAGGCAAAAATTTTAATATTAAAAGATTAAATGAAAATAGGCATGCTATCCACTGTAATACAGTGGAAGATTATAAAAAAATTAAGCAGTTACTTAGGGACACGACGACGGAGTTCTTCTCCTCCACCCCGAAGGGGGAAAAGCGGCAAACAATGCTGCTGAGGGGGATAGACCCGTCCACTGATCCGGAGACGCTCCTTGCGCTGCTTAAAGAGAAAGAATGAAACGAGCTCCAATTCGTAGGGGTCAAGCCATTCACCACAGCTAAGGCAAAAAGGGAGAAGCGGAAGCTGCCGTTCTTCCTAGTTCAGCTTTCACCCAATAGCAAACTGGATGGTCTAAGGAGTATTAAAGTCCTAGACTACCAGGTTGTCGCCTGGGAAAAATTAAGAAGGAGCGAAAACATTTAACAATGTGTTCGCTGCCAAAAGTTCGGTCACGCCGCGTCAAACTGCGAAATGCAGCCTCGATGTGTCAAGTGTGGAAAGAATCACAAAGCAGAGGAATGCACTCTAGGTAAGGATGGAGTTGCAGATAAGAGCCAGCTCTCGTGTGCTTTATGCAGGAACTCGGGACACACCGCAAACTATCGGGGTTGTCCTAAGTTCCAGTATATTAAGAAAGTAAATCTGGTTCGTCAGGAGAAGGTCGTAGTGAAACGTTCACCTGCTCCAATTCAAAAACCATCCGTGACTCCCCAAGTGACATACGCCCAAATGGCGGCAGGTCGGGGAAACGCGGAACAGAAAAGACCGAAGGTTGCCCCTCAGGCCCCAGCGCCTAGAGCACCGGAGGCTCAAACTGACTTGCTTACCATCTTGCTCTCTATCCAAGGGCAGATGGAGCAGCTTCAACGTCAGGTACAGGAGCAGGCGAAGCGAGTGGACCAGATCTACGCACTTCTGCCGGGCTTAACGCACCTTCAGTCGTAATGGGTACGAACATGGAGGAGCAATCCTTGAAGATCCTTGCGGTGAATGTGAATTCACTGATTAGGATCGAGCGAAGAGCCGTATTGTTTAAGTTGCTTGAAGACCAAACCCCTGATGTGCTTATGGTTAGCGAAACAAAGCTATCCCAGAAGCACAAATTGGGGCACAATAAATACAGTATTGTCAGAAGAGACCGACCCAACTCTACACAAGGAGGAGGTGTTGCGATCTTCATACGCAAACAATTGCAATTTAAAGTAATGTACAGCGGTGAAGTGCGAAGGTTCCAGGAGCTGGAAGCGTGTATCGTGTGCATCCTTCTCCGTAGTGGAAAGAGGATGTACTTGGTCGCACTCTATGCACCTGAAGCTACTCAATCTACTTTATTTATTTCAGAGCTCGAGACACTTTTTCGATTCCTAAGGCTGGAGTCGGAGGAGAATTATTTCATCATGGCCGGAGATCTCAATGCCAAACATAGAGATTGGGGAAATAAAACATCAAATCCTAGAGGGAACCTACTATTCAATTGGTGGGGTCGGCACAGTGTCGAGTATAAACTCGATTTGAAAGCTACAGATAGTCCGTCGTTTCCTAGAAGTGGCTCTTATCTGGATCTTATGCTGTTCGACGTACGGTTACAACTGACCGACATGGACCGACAAACTATAAACTGTCTGCACACATTTGTGTATGACAGTGACCATTGCGGACTCAGTGCCGTAATAACGATTCCCAACGAAATTGCGGAGTTAGAGGAGTTTGTCCAAACGTACTCCTACAATTATAGTAGGACGCGTTGGTCTCGCTTCTCAAGAACTTTGACAAGAGCACTCTCCTCGAATTCGCTCTACCCACCGTCCAATAGGAATCTGTCAAACGAGGAGATTGACTGGTACCTAAAACAAATGGACGAGACAATTAAACGAACTATGGACAATACGATACCTCGGTATCAACACACTGACAATGCAGACATATTCCGCAATGCAACAATTGACGCACTACACCAAGTAGACTGCTGTCGAGACTAAAAACCTTGTACAGACAGTTTACTGACAGACAGAACTCGGAGGTTAGGACGCTGAAGTCGTTGATTAAAAACCTTCAAAAATTAATTAGAGAAAATTACAGACTTTCTGTAAATTTGCATTGGAACAACAAAATTCGGGCTGTAAAATCCAACAACCCGAGTATGTTCCCGCAAATAAATAATATATTTCGGAGGAATAATCAAAACGACCTTCCGTGTCTTAAGATCCCCCGAACGACGAACAATGGACGAATACTTATAACAGCAGGTATAGATCCAGATAACGCAGTAGAGGATGACAACTTCTTTGTGATCGAAGATCCGCAGGAGAAGGTAGAGGCTATAGGAGCGACTTCCCAGGAAGTGTACAAGGTGAATGATACCATTTGCCCGAACCACGACCTGGAAAATCGCGTCCTTCTGCACAACTTCTACCTTCGAAATGATATAGAGCACTGGCGATCCGAGAACATAGGTTTTACCGAGTTCAATGACGATAACATGGCAAATAATGTCATCGCCGATGAAAGGGTACATCCCCCGTACATATCGAAGGTGGAGCTCCAAGCGATCTTCGACTCATTGAGGAGGAAGAAATCTGTAGGAATCGATGGGTTGTCGAACATTGTGCTTCGACATCTCCCTCTAGAAGCGGTGGACATTTACACCACTCTGTTTAACAATGCACTGAATAATGCACATTATCCAGTGCATTGGAAAACAGCAGTGATACAACCCATCCCCAAACGGGGTAAGGACACTTCCAATCCGGCAAATCTCCGGTCGATAAGTCTCCTTCCGAACATCAGCAAGGTATTCGAGAAAGTGATCAATAGAGCCCTGCTTAAGTGGACTGAGAACAGTAATATAATTCCGGATAACCAATTCGGTTTTAAGGCGGGGCATGATACAATACATGCCGCGTCTAAACTGGTATCGGATATCCAATGGAACAAAAGCAAGAACCAATGCACGGGTGCCTGCCTGATTGACTTGGAGAAGGCCTTCGATACCGTATGGTTAGAGGGACTCTTCTACAAGCTGAGCAGGCTGGGCATAAGCAAACCACTGCTGTACATACTTCATAACATGCTCACCAGTAGACAGTTCATCGTCAAAAATGGCAATGTGACTTCTGCTGGAACATTTCTAATTAAAAACGGTCTGCAACAAGGTGCGGTTAATTCACCGATCCTTTTCAACATTTACACGAGCGATCTCATAGGATCACTTCACCATGCCATAGCGTACGCAGACGACTTGATCGCGTACAGTTGAAGATCAACTTCCAGAAATCGGAAACCATTCTTTTTAGGACGCCGTTGTCTGGGGCCTCTAGGGATACCAGAAAGAATTGGCGAAAGTTCTCAATCGTGGGACCGCACGGTAAAGGATGCCCCGTGTGGTTCAACGTGGGAGCAAGCTTGTTGGAAAAGATTCGGGTGTTTGAGAGGGCTTGCCTTCGGGCTTGCCTTCATTTGTGCAGAACACCAGAGTCCCAGTACATAAAATTCTATCCCAATGAGGTCCTATACAACAGGGCTAACCTAATAAGAGTGGATAATTTCGTTATCAAGCTGATTCGAAGGCACATTGCAAGAGCAATGAGCTCGACGAACAACCTGATCTTCGGGGCTTATTACCCCAATTACGAGTAATTGTTCCCCCAGAGGCGTTCCTCCATTTCGATAAGAAAGGTCTGATCCAGGACAGATTGGCTGTACCGCTAATCTTCCACGTTGCTCGGACAGTTGTGGATAGGCGACTCAACTACGACAGAGACGTTGCACACGGCAGTGTGGAGCGTCTCCGGTTTAGTAGGGCGGTATCGGGTCGCGATGTTGAGGACGTACAACGTCAGTACGGTCGTTTCTGGTGGCTAGCCGAAAGAGAGGAAACTCCGTCGTTTCCTCCTGATCCAGGGTAGCCTGTTGCATGTTTGAGGTTGGCTGTTCTTGTCCATGGCCGACTTACATAGTTTAAGGTTTAGGTAGTTTAGGTATATTGTATATAGGTTAAAAAAAAAAAAAAAAAAAAAATCAGCACTTGGATAGAAAAAAAAAAAAAAAACAGCACTTGATAAAAAAAAAAAAAAAAATTAAAAAAACAAAAAAAAAATTACGTATATAATTACGTAAGCTAGAGTAAGATAGATTAAAGTAGAATAAGATATTTTAAGGATTATTTTAAGGTAGATTTCAATTAAGTTAAGTTTTATATATAAGATCAATTAAAAAAAAAAAGTTCATGTACTAAGTTTTTTGTGTAATTTTCTTAGTAACAATTAAAATCAAAAAATAAATAAATAAATAAAAAGTTCGTTATGTCGAAAGACATAGTTTTAAGTGTTAGGTTTAGCTTAGAGCGCCCGCATAGGGCCAGTAAGTTAGAATAAGAATAGTTAAGTTAGTTAAGCTAGTTTTAAGCGTTTTGTCTAGCATGTAAGTTAATAAATGAATTAATAAAAATGCACTAAAAATGAAAAAAAAAATGCCTTCGCAGTAGAGTTGTCATAAGCTTTCGCAATTGATCGACTTTTTTATTTATTTCATGTGAAATAAATAGATGATTCTTGACATCAGGATTCGAACCTTTGAATCTACTTCGTGACAAGCAATGATGTTACCACTACACCATGGCTAACCTCGAAATGACTGTTGGGTGTGCTGAACGCGGTTTTTACTCTATCCTCGTCAGTAACTTCTAGATCCAGTGTCGAAAAATATTTAGAGTCTCCGAGTTGGATATGCGTCTGGAATCGTAGCTTCATTCAATTTCCTATAGTCTATTACTACTCTCCATTTTTGATTTCCCTTCTTGTGGATGACGAGTAGTTTCGCATTCCATGGGTGCATAGTGCTTGGTCTAATTATGTTGTCTTGTAGCATCTTGTCTACTCGGCTCTTAATTTCTTGTTTGTGTATTTCAGGTAATCGGTAAGGGTGAATATTGACTGGAGGTATTTTTGAATCGGTTTTGATGGAATGTTTTATGCCAGAAGTGGACGTTAGTTGATCGCCTTACGATAAAAAAAATAGATGGTTGTAATCCCTATATATTGTTTCTGTTGACTCCTTTTCTTCCTTGTTTAGATGTTCTAGTCCTAACTCTGACTGTAGTTTCACCAATCTTTCTTCTACTACTTGATGGATCATTGTGGAGCTTAAGTTGTACATTTCACGTTGTTGTTCACGTTTTCGGGTTTAAGTAGTAGGTTTTCGATATTTGCTTCTTCGTTGTTTGTGTTTAGTAATGATATGTGTACGTAACCATCGATCGGTGTGGTTTTGGCTGATGGTATGTATACTCGTAGTAGGATTTCTCTAGTGAAATACATTTGGTCTGAGTTTTCTATAACTGGTCCATATTTTATGAATTTTTCAGATCTCGCAGGGATGGTCAAAGTTCTGTGCTCGTAACAGAAGTCTACTAGATAGTGTCTGTTTTTGTAGTACTGTTGCATTGAATTCTCTGAATAGGTCTTCGCCGATTATGCAATTGGGAAGTTGTTTGGAATTATGTGGACCATGTGAGCGATCTTTTGGCCAGGAATGAACTCCGGATTTAGCTTAATAGTACCTAGCGCTGATGTAGGGATCATATATCACTCATGTCTGTTAATGAGGTGATAGTTTCTGTATTTACCCATTCGTTGGGGTTTAGTGTCTTTAATTTAATCAGGATTAAAGCAGTGTCTGTGTCTAGGAGTATTAGGATGTTCGGAACTTTGAATTCCCGTGATGATATTCTAATTAGGCTTTTGAAATTCGGAGTTTTATTAAAGGAACTGAAATTGGCGATTGACTTATTGTTCCTACCCGAGTATATATTAGAAATAGGACTTTGTTTTAGGAATTTATTTCGATTTGTGTCGGAGTTCGACCGGTTGTGTAGCTTTGATTTAGGATTAGGTTTGTGTTTATAATTTTGTTCTCTGTCTAGCTACGGCTTGAAGCTGGATCTATTTTGTTTGGTTCTTTGTTTTGGAACAGAGAATTAAGTTTTGACTTTGGTTCTGAGAGTTTCCGAAATTGTAAGGTTCTTAGATTTCGCGAGGTTCTGAGGTTTTGTGAGGTTCTGAGATTTTGTAAGATTCTGAGATTTCGAGAGGCTCTGAGATTTTGTGAAGTTCTGAGATTTCGTGACGTTCTGAGATTTCGTGAGGTTTAAGCACTTTTATGTTCTTCACCTGATTTCGCGTGCTGGACGGGCTAGGGTCGTAAAGTTTCCTGGTTGGGATTGGTTGTGTTTCCTTGATTTAAACTGTTATTGTAAGCTCTTTTTCTGCACACATCTATCGTGCACACATCCACCAATTATTGCACTGCAATAATAAAATATGTTTTAAGAGGAAAGTTTTTGGAGGAAAATAAAATTAAAGCTAGCACAATGTTAATATTATAAATAGTAATGATGTTAAAATTAATGTAGCTGAAGAAGATTCCTATAGAAACTTACCAAAATACTTAATCAAAAAAAGGTGCAATGGTACTCTTATGAGAACAAACAAACCAGACCAATTAAGGTTGTTGCAAAGAAACAACACTTCTCATGCTCACCAGAGAGTATAGTTTCAGATCTAAGAAGGAAAAACTTAAAGATATTGGAAGGTGTTAATATGCTAAAATTTAAAAGCGAAGTACCGCTTCCAATGTGTTTTTACCACGGAATTGTATTTTGGGGTGTTAATAGAAAATGGACTTTACTTTCTTGAAACAAAGAGATATATGTAAAAGTGTGGAAATGAAAGAACACGCACCGATATCAACGTTATAAACTTCTGAAAGTGTGTACTGAATTTACATTTTAGAGTATTTATGCTTTTGGCATTTACTTTCATTTTGGCGCGAATTGCAATTTGCCCAATTTGCCAATGTATTGGTTTTATATATTTGAGATTTTGTGTATAAATGAATAAATTACAAATGTATTTACAAAAAAAATAGAATCTTTTTTTTTTTTAGAGGAAGGGGAGATCTTCAAAAGATACTGATAATCCGAGTCTGTCATCTTAGTCTTTGTATGAGTTACACCCCCTGGTGACCCTTTATTTCGAGTGTGTATGTATTTATAAACAAGTATATACATTTTTATTTTTATTATATTAAGTTAAATCGAGAGGTTTTGTTCTTTTAAGCCTTCGTAATTGATTTTCATTATGCATTAGTTTTCTTGCATCTATGTTTATATGCTCTTCTAGCTTTTCTTTGTGTTTTTTTGCATGTTTTAGAATTTCTGCAGATACACTTTCTACCTTCAGGTCTCGATGAAGGTCAGTATTTCTTATGTACCAAGGTGCATTTACTATATTTCTAAGCACCTTATTTTGGAAACGTTGTATTTTGTCTATGTTTGTCTTTTTGGCACAGCCCCATAGTTGGATTCCATATGTCCATGTTGGTTTCAGAATTTGATTATATAAAAGCACTTTATTTCCAATTGATACGGATGAGTTTCTTCCTATCAGCCAGTGCAGTTTTCTATATTTGATTTCTAACTCTTCTTTTTTCTTTTTTACGTGCTCTTTCCATCTCAACTTTGCATCTAGAGTCATACCTAAATATTTCGCTATATTAGCGCATGGAACTATTTTTTGGTTTATAATAATTGGTATATATTCAATTTTTTTATTAGTAAAGTCAACATGGACTGACTTAAACTCGTTTAATTTGATTCTCCACTTATTAGTCCATTCACAGATTTTGTTTATGCCAATTTGTAGTTTTTCTGTGGATTCTTCATTGTTTCTTCCTACTGCCAGTATTGCAGTATCATCTGCGAATGTTGCCATAGTGTGGTTTTCTAATTTAGGAATATCACTAGTATATAATAAGTATAATATTGGGCCCAGTACACTACCTTGCGGTACGCCGGCCTTTATTTCTCTTAGATTTGAATAAGTACTCTGTTGTTTTATTCTGAAATGTCTTCCATCTAGATACGATTTCAGAATAGAAGCATATTGATTTGGCAACATACATCTCAGTTTATAGACAAGTCCTTCGTGCCATTCTTTATCAAAGGCCTGCGCCACATCTAAGAATACAGCCGAGCAAACTTTCCTTTTTTCTAGTGCTTCTTCGATTTTATTCGTAATTCTGTGTACCTGTTGTATCGTAGAGTGCTGCCTTCGAAAACCAAATTGATGGTTCGGAATCAGCTTTTTCCTTTCAATTAGTTTATTTAAACGCTTTGCGAGTACTTTCTCAAACACTTTTGATATCATTGGCAATAACGAGATAGGTCTGTAAGATGACACTTCATTTGGCGGTTTACCAGGTTTGGGAATCATTAGGACGTCAGCAACCTTCCACAAACTAGGCACATATTTAAGCTTAAATGTGGCATTTATTAAATTTGTTATTTTTATTATTGCCTTCCTTGGTAAGTTCTTTAGTACGACACCAGATATAAGATCATATCCAGGACTTAATTAAGTTGTAAATGTCATTAGGAGTTGTGAGCAGAATTTCTTCGCTTTCTTCTTCTGAAGGACCTATTAACGTAGGTTGTATACTTCCATTTTCAACTGGTGGTTTAAATATGTTTTCTAGGTAGTCTGCGAAGATAATGGTTTTGTCCTCATCGCTTCTTGCCCAGTTTCCATCAGTTGCTTTGATTAGAGGTATTTGCACAGTAGGCTGTTTTAATCATTTTGTTGCTTTCCATAGAGAGTAATTAGTTATGTATTCAGCTGTTAACCCTCTGAGGTACCTTTTCATTGAATCTTCCTTAAATTTTTTAATTTCTCTTCTTAGTTGTTGACAGAGGTTGTTTAGCTTGGCTTTATGTTGTGGAGCTCTTGTTTTCTGCCACGTTCTTCTTGCTCGTCTTTTATCTGCTACTAAATCTTTTATTTCTTTCGTGTAGTTTCTTTTTGTGTTCTTTCTCTTTAGGGCAGGGGTGCTTTCCCAGGCCGATTGCTGAATATCGCTGACCAACTTATGCAGTTCTTTTTCTACATCATTTTTGGTTATAAGGGGTATCATTAAATCTATTTTATTCGTTAAGTTCAGCTTGAAGGCTTGCCAATCTGTTCTGTTATTTGTTAAAGTTTTCATATTTGTATTTTTAGTTATATGTTCACTCATTTGGAGAATTATAGGTGAATGGTCAGAGCTTAGATACTCGAACTCATCTATGTGTATATAACTGCTTGACAAATTTTTGATTATGAAAAAATCAATTAGATCTGGTATCTTATTTTTGTCTGTAGGTCAGAACGTGGGCCTTCCTGTCGAGAGAATTTCGCATTGATGTTTTTGAATAGCAGCATAAAGTTCTTTTCCTCTCGTTGCTGTCAATCTGGATCCCCAGTTAAGGTTTTGGGCATTAAAATCTCCACCTATTATGTATCTGTTTCCTAGTTTTTCAAAAAAATCTGAATATTCTTCTTTTTTAATTGAATGTTTTGGAGGACAGTAAATAGCAACGATATTAATTTTTTTATGCTTAGCTTTTATACACACTGCTGTAGCTTGTATTTTCTCTGTTATATACTTCAATTCCTCATATTGTTGTATATTATTTTTTACTATTACTGCACTTCCACCCTTAGCTGTGTTTTCAGGGTGAGCGGTGTGGTAGATTTTGTAGTTTTTAAATTTTGTTTGCGTGTGTTTTGTAAAATGGGTTTCTGAGATAAGACAAATGTCTATGTTATTTGTTTCAAGAATCACCTGCAATTCCTGTTGATGTTGCAGGAGACCATTTGCATTCCAACATATCACTTTAAGATTTTGATCCATGATTATGCTTAGGTACTTTGTCCTTGGTATTTTCTAACTTTTTAAGTCGCATATCTAGTGCATTAAGTTTGGTTAGGATCAGTTGTAGTGTTTGATTCATGTCATTGCTTGGTTGAGTCTTTTGTTGGTTACACTCAGGTTGGTCCTTTTTCTGCATAGCATGCTGTTTTTTATGTGCAACCACTTGAGCATATGACATTATACCCGCGCTGGTTTCTTTAGCGTTCGGTTTTGTGTTTTCTTTTGCAATGGGTTTTTTGTTTTCTTTTGCAATGGGTTTTTTAATCTCTAGTTTTGATAGTTCCACATCTACTTTAATATTACCTGGTGATTCTTGTTTTTTATCAAGAATTTTGTTTTTGGTGTTTAGTTTTTTATTTAAGATATTCTGCAGTTCTATGGCAACACTGCACCCCCGATAGCTTGCGGGGTGGGGTTCCCGGCAGTGCACGCACTTAGGCTGCACATTTTGGGGCTTTGTGCATTCTGTTGTGTGGTGTTTTCCAGCGCATTTCACACATCTTGCCTGTCTATTGCAATATTTTTGCGTATGCCCATATGCCTGGCATTGCTTGCATTGGGGTACTAATTTTGATTTTTTAAGAGGTTCAATTTCAACTCTGCATCCCAGGATGTTTTTGATTTGATAAACCTTTTCTATCTCTTCTTCTGCACTGAATGTTAACATAAACATGTTTAGAGGTTCCTTGTTTTCCCGCTTGAGCTTAATTGTAGCATCAATAATCTTGAAACCTTTAGATTTAAGATTTGTAGTTATATTTTCAGGCTTGCATGAGTGGTGCAGATTTTTAGCCATTACTCTAATGGGCCTGGTTTGCTTATTTTCGTAGGAGTGCCAAGCATAGTTTTCTTCATTTAGTAATGCCGTGACACTTCTGCAGATTTGTCCGTCTTCGAGATTTAGTCGTATATTGTTTTTGTTGATGATTTTTAGATCTAAATTTTCTACCAGCGTGACTGATTTTATCTTTTCATACAGATTGTCATAGCTAATTACCTCATCAATTATTATTGGAGGTGGTGGTGGAGTCTTTTTCAATTTCTTTTGGGTGTTTAATTCTGACGATTCTGTATCTTTAGGGGGAGGAATTGAATTGTTAAGTTTCCTCTTTTTTACTCTCTGAGTATCTCTAATCCACTCTGTTTCTTTTGCCAATTCTTCTTCATCTGTTGCATATATTAGTTTTTCCACATTTTGCCGAGGAGTGCTGTGGATATCTTGAATATTCTCCGGCTGTTTGTTTTGTAATTCGTTTTCTTTCGATTTTAATTTATTTTTTAGATTTGTTATATATAATTGCAAGTTTTTAATTGTTTCGTTTAAATTTCTATTCAAATTATTTGATTCTATTAACGCATTGTTTACTTGCGTTAATTCTCTTTGTAGCCTTTGCTCATTTTGAAAAATTTTTTTCTTGACTTAATTTTCTCTTGGCATTTTCATTTTCTATTGTTTTTGCTGATGTTACTGCTGACACCTTTGGTTCAAAAGTTGGTGTGGTGCACTCCGCTGGCGGAGTGCGTAAAACTTTTGGCATATTTATTAATGGCCCGTACTGTAGTCTTACTTATTCTAAAAACAAGTGTTCAGTTTTAATTTAATTTAACTTTTAAAGAACTGTCAAACTGTCGTTTTTGGTTTTCTTGGTTTTAATCGCCAACATTCTCCCCGGCTGTGAACGGAGTTCGCAATTTTGTCCACAAACTTGCATAATTCATCCTTCAATTCCGAACCACCCTGTAGGCCCTTGTGGTTGAGCTGGTCTACTTCGTGTTGATTGCAAAGGGTTCATGCAAAGACAAAGATGATTAATAACATGGAATTGAAACATGAATGGGGCAACACATTGCGCCACAATAATAGGGACATATAAGGAGTGAAAAGATAAAACGCATTGACGATCGATGTCGTTCATTTATTGACTGATGATGATCATTCGGGTGTATGTATGTGTCCTTCTTTTACTCCCACTGCCTTATGCGATTTTCATAATACATCTTCCTTTTTCCCGCTGGAGTTGTTTTGATTTGTAAACTGTAATAATTCTAGTTCATTCATTGTGTTGTGTAGTGCGGTGTATTTTTTTTTACGTTTTTATTTATAATGTTTTATTTTAACATTAATTGTAATTTAATGTAATTTGTTTGTGTTTGGTGTTATTTGGACGACGTGGGAAGAATCCATATATCCAGGTGAGTTGTTTTATTATTATTTATATCTATATTATGTTTTATATCATATCATAGTATATTATTTTGGGTGGTTATATTTTTTTTTTTTTTTTGATTAATGAACTTGTACCGGTTCATGTACAAGTTTTCGGTGCATTGAGTGGGTGGCATCGCTGCGGTTGTTGTTGTTATTTTTTTTTTCTTCTCTCGGTGTATGTAAGTTAAGTATGTACGTAAGTTTTGAGTGAAGTTTCGCGTGAGAAAAAAAAATAAAATACAAAAAAAAATTAAAAGAAATGTGTGCAAATGTGTGTGAAAAGTGCAGTGCTAAAAAATTTTGAGTGTGCGTAAATACGATCGAATACGTTGGTACGCGTCGTGTTGATCTATATTGATTGTTTTGATTTTTTCTTTGTAAGAGTAGTTTTTTTTTTATTTTTATTTTGGTTAACGGGTAACGGCGCGGTTCGATTGCTGAAGAATCGTGATGGGTGGTTATGGGTGATGATCAGCTGTGACGAGTGTCGATGAACTTGGCGTTTCGTTGACAAACAGCTGTGGATGCCCATACATTATGTGTTTGTGTGTAGAGAACGTAGAATTCTGTGTTGTGTTGTTTTAGATTTATGTGTACAATGTAATATAAATACTATTATTATTTTATTGATGAAATTGTAATAAAATTTAAGTTTTATTTATTTAAATAAAGAAAATTTATCAAATAAATGTGTTGTTTTCATTGTTTTGTTTGATGGTAGCAGATTTTTCTTATTGGCCGTTTGAGTTCTCCGGATTTGGTTTTTATTTTCACAACGCGAATTAGGCTGTCGGCTCCAGGGTGGACTTCTTTAATGCGTGCAAGCATCCATTGAGATGGTGGTAATCGTTCATCCTTAAAGATTACTAAATCCCCAATCTTCGGTGTCTGCTCCGTTTTCAACCATTTTGGCCGCTGTTGTAAGCGCGAAAGATAATCGTTGTACAACTTATGCCAAAAGCCGTCGGCAAAACATTGAGTTCGTTTCCATCTGTCAATGTAGCTTACGTTTCCGGGTGAAGTGTCTCCTTGCGGTACCGTATGTAGTGATTCGCCGATCAGAAAGTGTCCTGGGGTCATAACTTCCAACTCGTCTGGAATGTCTGAAAGAGGGCACAGAGGTCTGGAATTCAGACATGCCTATATCTGTGTCAGTGTTGTGTAAAGCTCCTCAAATGTCAACTTTTCCTTACCAACTGTTCGTTTTACTCTACGGCCTTTCCAAGTTTTCTCGATCGATCCCGCATAGTCGACGCCGGCATTTGCAAATGGTCTGGCCATTCGAACACGAGGTGCTGGTAGACTCCCCATCAACTGTTGCATGTGTTGAGCCTTGTGTCGGAAGCAGACTAAGGAGTTGTGGATATGCTTCTTCACAGCCCGTTTGATGTGGAGTATCCAATATTTGGTACGAATATACGCCACCATTTGCTGCAACCCTCCGTCTAGCGTTCGATCAGGTGCGTCGCTGATCACTAGTTCCGTGAAGTGATGATTTGGGTGTAATATTATTGGGTGCTTTTGTTCATAGGGTAGAAGCGCAAATTGAAGTCGTCCTCCTACGCGAATGATGCCCTGGCCGTCGATGAGGGGGTTGAGCGCCTTCAAATTTGTTGGTATAGCGTCATCTCCCTTTGAGTTGTTCGAATAGCGACGAGTTCAGCTAATTGCAACTCCTTCGGTTCGAGCGAGTTCATTTTCCTGGCTGGAGCCTCCATTCGACAGTTCTGCATAAATCGCAAGCAGAAGACCAAAACTAGGACAACTTTTGACAACCAAGAGAACTTATGGATCAGTTTGTTCACATTATCATTCGTGTCTTGTGTCGGAACGCGATGAGTTTGAAGTTTTATAATCCCTTCCACTGTCTCTGTTGGTAATGGTTGCTCCAACTGTGTGTCAAGACTTGTGAGATGTACGAAGGTTTGTATGGAATGTGGTACCATTTCAGGAACTTTACCTATAACGACCCATCCCAGCTTGGTCTTTTGGGCAATTGGTGAGTTGGCGTCGTCGGACCTGATAATTTCCGGAAGGATGACCTCAGAATATACATCGACTCCGAATAACAGCTCTATTTTTTCGGGTATGTTGAGCTTGGGTCGGCTAACTGCAACCCATTTATATGGTTCCACTTGTCAGGTATCACGGATTTGGCCGGAAGAAGCCCAGTTAACGACTTGAAAACTAAAGCCCTAGCAGAGCTCTCAAACGTCGAATCCCTCGACGTAAATGTAACGTCGACATAGTGCTGAGTGGTGCCGTTACTGACCTTCCCTAGCCCCGATACCTGGACATGTGTACGTTGTTTAGGGAGTTTAAGCTGCTGTGCAGCTGATTCAGAGATGAACGTTGCCTCTTATCCCGGATCGATTAAAGCACGTAAGTAAAAGTATCTTCCGTCACTTGACCTTGCCTTAACAACTGCTGTAGCTAGCAAAACATTTGTTGTGTTGACCTGCTGCGATGCGTGAAATGCGTTACGCCTGGTGCTACTGGGTCGGTTGTCACTCATTGAATGAAATGTTGGTGCGTTGGGGTTCACGCCTACCTCCTCCGTTTGAGTGCTACCATGGTTATGTTGATTCCGTGGTGTTGTTGTGTACGTGTGGGGTGGTGATGTGTGTGCGTGTGTACTTCCGTGTAGTAGTGAATGGTGGCGTTCGTGGCAGAAGTAGCAGTGTTTGCTACTACGACATTCTCGTGTCGGATGGCTATAAGCGAGACAGTTCTTGCAGACCTTGGCTTGTCGAAAAGACTGTTGTCTATGCGTCACGTCCATGCCCAAAAATCGGTTGCATTTCCTCAAGGAGTGTTGCCCTCGGTTGCACACCTTGCACGAAAACTGCTTCGATTGTGCCGAAGCGTGAAAAACCTTGGGGTTGGACTCCGATTTTGACCATGGCTTGGCGTTAGAAAACGTGTTTCTAGGAATTCGTTGAACTGGCTTCTCGTTGGCAAATCCTTGCTGTTGCCCAACTTCTCTTCCCAAAGCTGTTGCGTGAGACTGGGTAATTTTTGGAACAGAATGTATATCACAATAGCATCCCATTGATCAACTGGAAGCCCTAAGTTTTCTAAAGCGTGAAGACTTTCGGAAGAAACATCTAAAATTGTTCGCAAACCTTCTGCAGACTCTTTCCCTAAAATAGGTTGATTAAAAAAGGCCTTGAATTGAGCATTGACCAACAATCGTTTATGGTCAAACCTCTCCTTTAATAGCTCCCAAGCCTTGTTATAATTCCCAGCATCTAAGGACAAATGTTGCAGAATTCTCGCTGCATCACCCGTGAGAGACGACTTCAAATAATGAAACTTTTGGATCTCACCAAGTGACTGATTACTGTGGATCAGCGAGACAAAAATGTCGTGAAACGCCCGCCATTTGGTGTATGACCCAGAGAACTCGGGTATATTAACTTTCGGCAGACGAAGTTCACTGCTACTAGAAGCTGTGGAGATTAGCGGCGCTGAAGGTGCCATTGTTACCACCGCTTGAACCTTACTTGTCGGAGCACACTTGTCCATGGCATCTAACAATTCACACTTATATTCAAGGTAAATTTCCTGTATTTCCTTATAATTTTTTATTACATCCTCCTTTTTAATTTCCTTCTCCAGCTTACCAGCGCTCATAATCTCCTCATGGTATCGCCGAGAAGTTACGAAACTATCTTCCAACAGAGCAAGCCGAGTGGATATATAATTCGTCGTTCGGCGAGATTCACCTGTCTTTTTAAAATTCGTGAAATCTCGCTTTAATTGCGACAATGCCATGAGTTGGAGCTCTCCAAAAGACATTTTGCACTTTATTTTATCAATGAATAAAAAAAGGACGAAAAAAAGAAATAGAAAAAATAAGGACTTACGTGTTGTGCCTTGAGTGGATGTCTACAGGATCGAAATTACGCGACGCGGGAATCCCGATTTGCACAATTGGGTATAGATGGCTTCCGTGTAACAAAGGGAAGACAAAGGAATTGCACTTTGCACTGCACTTGCACAATGTATATAGTATGTATATGTATATATATGTTAATTTATTTAATTTTTTTGTAAATTTCTTTCTAAATCAATTTTTTTATTTTATTTAGCACACACAATATCCGGCTCGAAGGACCACTGTTTTTACCACGGAATTGTATTTTGGGGTGTTAATAGAAAATGGACTTTACTTTCTTGAAACAAAGAGATATATGTAAAAGTGTGGAAATGAAAGAACACGCACCGATATCACTTTCATTTTGGCGCGAATTACAATTTGCCAATGTATTGGTTTTATATATTTGAGATTTTGTGTATAAATGAATAAATTAAAAAAAACATAGAATCTGAATTAGTTGTGATCGGTTTTAATTTAATTTAACTTTTAAAGAACTGTCAAACTGTCGTTTTTGGTTTTCTTGGTTTTAATCGCCAACACAATGTTTATGCTTACTTTTCACCACGGCGAAAATATCAAAAAGATATACGAAATTAAAGATATCCTTGGAATGAAGGTAGAGATCCATGTCATAAGTACATAAATACTGCAGCTCTAACCCAAGATGCGTTAAGCGTGCAGGAAATTACCTAAAGATTGTACGAAGAAAAAATACGAACCAGCAAAATGTGCTAATTGCAATGAAAATCATACAGCCAACTACAGAGGCTGCTTAGTTGCTAAATAGATACAACTGACAAACTAAAATCCAAAAAAAATCATATCCAAAAGAAATGTGTGATATAATTGTGGAAAAGAGAAGAGCTAGAAAACATTGGCAATAATTAAAGGCGCCCAGCGACAAAACAATACTGAATAATCTAAACAGTAAACTTGAAAGATCGATAAGAGAATTTGAAAATGAGTCTCTTACTTATGTTGTATCTTATGATACCTTACCAATCTTACGAATGATGCTTGTACCGAATACTCACTCTTGAAGGCAACAAAGAAAATGAAAAGGCCAATTGCACACATTCCACCAGCTAAAAACAGATAATGTAACTGGGCAAGAAACAACCAAGAAAAAGCGAATTTATTTGCTGAATATCTCGAAGATGTCTTCCAACCATATGAAGATAAAGACTGTCAAGAAACGGAAGAATTGTGTGAAGAGGAGAAACATATTCAACCAGTAACCGATAAGAAATACAAGAAGGCATCAATACTAAGAATCAAAAAAAGTCTTAAAGAAACTAGCACAGGTTATAAATGCTGAATTCAGGATAAGGTATGTATCCATATTCGTACAAACACTTAAAACTGCATTATCAATAAATTTCTCGAAATTATTTATTAGTTTCTATTATTTTTTTTAACCAGTATTCTAATCAACATTACAGTAATGAAAAACAAAAGCTTTTTTATTCAAAACAACACTATTTAAAAATAGAAAAAAATAAGAGGTAAAATACTTCATTTATTCGTCACTTTCGTATTCGTACAAGGCAAGTTCAGGTAACTAAACTAAATTAAATTTATTGTTTAATACTTTGTTGGGTACCCATTTCGTTGGATTACGTTTCTTAGACGATTTGGCATCGAATCCACCATTTTTTTCGTTACGTCAAATCTAATTTGGTCCCATTCCCTTTTTAGAACCTCCCTCAGATGCTTTGTGTTCTAGACTTCACATTGGTGTACTTTTTTCTTCGAACGGGCCCATAAATTCTCAATGGGGTTTATGACAGGCAATTATGGGGGGTGTCTAATACTCGAGGACAATTGTAAACCAACCACATTCGGGTGTTTAGGGCCTTATGTTTGGGATCGTTGTCCTGGTAATACTTAAAGGAAGCTCTAATTCCCAACTTGGTGGCGCTAGTATGCAAATTGTTTTTAGTATATTAATATACTTAGCACTGTCCATTATCCCATCAATAAACACCAGATTGTCAGTTCCAGTAGCGGAAAAGCAACCCCACACCATAATAGACCCACCTCCGTGTTTTACTGTGGATGCCAAATTTTCTTTATTTAAACCAGTTTTATCTTTTCGCCATACTTTCTGGTGACCATCTGACCTGAATATATTAAACTTTGATTCGTCAGCAAATATCACCGTATTCCAAAAATCTTGATCCTTGGTAAGGTATTGTTTAGCAAATGTCAGACGCTTCCATCGATTTTTTTTTACTAACAAGAGGCTTCCTTCGTGCAGTCCTGCTCCTGTACCCATATTTTCTTAATACCCTTCTCACAGTTTCAGCACAAACAGTCTTTTCAGTTCTTTCACCAACTTTTAGAACTAGTTTTGGTGCACTTATTTTTGGGTCTTTTTTTGTTTCTATTAAAATTTATCGTTCGTCTCGATCAGTCAACACTTTTCGGTTTACATATTTTCTTGGTTTATTTGCAAAAGAATGTTCACCTTTGAACTTTTTTTATTATGTATTGCACTGTTGAATGGCTTCTTCCAATCACTTCACCAATTTCGCGATAAGTTTTCCCCTTTTGGAGTAATGAAACAACAAGTTCTCGCACTTCTTCGGACGCTTCACTTCCTTTCCTCCCCATGACTTTCCTGATAAGCGACTACACCAAAATGAGATTGAATTAAACTAAAATGAATTTCACAGGAGAGACGAGTAAAAAATTAACTTTCACAGCCTGAACTACCGTTAGTTTTGAGGATTTGTGCTTGTACGAATACGAAAGTGACGTAATAAATGAAGTACGAGTATTTATCCTCTTATTTTTTTTTTATTTTTAGTTACTGTTGTTTTAAATAAAAAAGCTTTTGTTTTTCATTACTGTAATGTTGATAAGGATATTGGTTAAAAAAAATAATAGAAACTAATAAATAATTTCGAGAAATTTATTGATAATGCAGTTTTAAGTGTTTGTACGAATATGGATGTGAGATACTACCTAGCATGTGGAAAGTCGCGGAGGTAATTATGATACCAAGACCAGGGAAACCACCTAGTGAAGTCACCTCCTACCGCCCCATATCGATTCTGCCTATGTTGTCCAAACTATTTGAAAAGATGTTGAAAAATCGCTAATCTCAAACCATCAATTTGGTTTCAGAAATAAGCCACGATTGATCAGGTGCATAGAATAACTGATAAAATCGAAAAAGCATTTGAAGAAAAAAAGATATGCTCTACTATTTTTCTTGATATAGCTCAAGCTTTCGATAAAGTATGGCAAAAAAGACTGATACATAAATTGCAAAAGCATCTACCAAAGGAATACTCAGAAATCCTAGAGTCTTATATATTACAGCAATTTTTTTAGAATCAAACAAGGAGATGACTACTCCACATTGAGAAAAATGGAAGCTGGCGTATCACAAGGCAGTGTGCTAGGCCCTGTATTATATCTCTTATTTACCAGTGACTTGCAATTTAGTAATGAAACAACTGTGGCGACATTTGCAGATGATACTGCTATCGTTGCTGTGGAGAAACTGTCGAAGTAGCGACAAAAAAGCTACAGAAGGTGGTGAATAATATATCAAAATCGACCAAAAAGAGGCAGATTAAATTAAATGACCTAAAGTTGGCCCACATCAACTTCACAAATAAAAATGTTCCGCACATCCGAGTAATAATAAATGATAATAAAATAGAATACGCAAACACAGCTAAATATCTAGGCATTACACTAGATGCAATACTGCGCTGGAAAGCGCATGTAAAGAAATAAAGAGAAGAACTGAACATGCGCTACGGTAATATGTATTGGCTTATAGGGAAACAGCTACTCTTGTTTGTCCAATTACAATAAACTATTGCTTTATAAGCAAATTTTAAAACCAGTATGGACCTACGCACTCCAGCTATGGGCATGCACATGCAAAATCAATTTACAGAAAATACAAACATTTCAAAATAAAGTACTACCGAATGTAGTAAATGCACTATGGTACACAAGAAACACTAATCTGCATAGACATCTAAGAATTGAAATGATTGAAGATGAAGTCAAAAAAGTAGTTAATAGACACAAACTTAGACTTCTCTATCACATAAACGCAGAAATGTCGGAACTATTAAATACTAGCAATCTGACTAGGAGATTAAAAAGAGTAAAACTTTTTGAACTAACTAGATAGGTATAAAAAAAAAAATTAAATAAAAATAAAATACAAAAAGCTAAAACAATATTTAATCATTCACAGATGAATACTTATCATAAACACCTTAAGATATGAAAGACAAATTGCTAATTGGTCTACCAACTAGGTGCAATAAGTGGAAGGCTGGCTCCTCCCCATCCTGTGATGAAATGCCAAGACAGCGGTACCGTAGGGAAAACGGGAAGAAGGGAGAAAGGGTTAGTGGGTAAAAAATCCCGCACTGTTACTGAGTCCCGGCTCAGTTTCGTCTTTTAAGATTACCACCTCCCAGCATAAATAAAAAAAAAAATCTATCGTGTGTCCTTGTTTTTTACAATATCTACACGTCGCAGTAGTTTGCATCGCTTTGATATTCCAGGTTCTGTAGTTTATGTTGGATGTCGGCCTTTGTGTTGGGGAGAATTTATTTGAATTTCTGAAATTACTCGTTAATGCTGGCCTTCGACATTCGTTCGTGTTATGTGTTCTTGTCTTGTAATTATGGCAATATTTGTTCGTATGGTTTGAGCTTTATCTGGGTACCGCTAGTTTTTCTTCCTCCATAGCGATATCGACAGCTGTATAGTGATCTTCGCGTCTCGCGCTCTTTACCTTTAACTGAGGTACGAGACCATTGCAAAAACTGCTTAGGATCATTTTTTCGTTTAGAAACCGAATAGCTTGGTTTGGGTCGAGGCGTTCGCATTGTTCAGTTCATCGAGCAATGCATGCGCTCTTTCCGTTTAGGACATGACTGATTCATTAAACCTCTGCTGAAATTGGAAAATCTCAGTTGTATCACAGGTATGGATCGGGTTTTCCTGAAGCTTTCGACTAGTGCGTCTTTCAACTCTGGCCACGCATTATAATTGCTATATCTTACGATAACCTTATATGCCCTGCCTGTTAATTATGACTTAACTATGCCAATAAATTTCAGCTTTTCTTCCCCTGAAACAGTTTTTTTTATCTTTCAAGTGAACCAGTTGAACAAAACGGTTTAGAGATCTTGAGGAACCATCAAACTCGGGTATGAGTTTGATAGCTTGTGACGAATTAAATGCCATTTTGGGTTGAATGTGGGAAATCTTCCTGGTGTTTGAGTGCGTTGCGTACAGTTGCTTCCCGAGTAGTTTTGTAGATTGGGTTCTAGAGAATTGTTTTCGAGAATAGGCGGGAGAGTACCCGCGACAATGGGATTGGGTAACTCTTAATTTTTTGACTGTTCTGTTTCTGTGTATGGAGAGTGTCCGACTGGCATTAGCCCTGAAGTCGTGGTTTCGGATGCTGTTTGTGATGTTGAAGATTCTACTACGGATATTTTCTTTTTTACCGCTTCTTAATTATATATTGACGTTAAAACCCGACATATATCATTAGATGTATCAATAGGAAACAATGAATATGCAGACAGGTTTCGGGAATGGGTGTGTGGCTGTGTTTATAATAAATAACCAAAGAGAAGACAAAAATAATTCTAATTTTTCCACTATCACTTATATGTACGAGTATATTAAAAAAAAAAAAAAAAAAATATGCCAAATGTATTACAAGTATTAAACAAATTTGTTGATTAAATTTTAAGTCTTTTCTATCACTTATGTTACAATATGTGTATTTTTAGAGATTATTTATATGTATTTATTAAATTCTAAGGAATCTTAGGTCTGGTGTATATCACACATCTTTGAGAATTACTCTTTTTTTCGATATATTTGTTATTAAAACAAAATTATACATATATTTTTTTTTATCTAGTTCTAATTGAAACAAAAAAAAAATAAAAAATTGCTCACGTTAGTCTCATGTTGATTTAGATGTTGCTCTTGATGGCGCAGTTGATGGTGCTCTTGGAGTTGCTGGTATTGGAGTTGGTGGTATTGGAGTTGATGGTATTGGAGTAGATGGTATTGGAGTAGATGGTATTGGAGTCGATGGTATTGGAGTTAATGGTATTGGAGTCTGGTTGTACTGTTGCACTGTTGTTGATATTGCCTCTACGTGGCAATTTCTTCCTTCCTTCTTTAAGTCCACAGGAATTGGAATACATCTGTGGGTTGATTTTGACTTTTCTTCTCACTGAATAGGTTTAGTATTTGACTTAGTTATTAGTATTATGTTTAACCAGACTCAGTTAAACTAGGCATACAGTTTAACTGAGTCTGGTTAAACATAATACTATTGTGTCCTTGGCAATATACTTTATTTAGTTGCTTATTATTGTTTAGTTCACTGAATTTGTCTTTACGAGTTTGAATTTTGTTTTTGCGGGACTGAATTTCGTTTTCACCGAATTTGTCTTTGGGGTTTCTTCTTTCGGGACTCTAGGCAGATGCTTTATCCTAGAGATCCGCCGATACAACTGAACACTTTTAAACACCGAATGTTGCATCCACCGATATAACTGAACCAAGAAGAAGGAAATGAAACTAATTATTTTTATGAGACCACTGACAGAAGTCTACTGCAATGTTTATTGCGTACTTGGTACTCCTGCACTCTGAACGGGACTGCCTCATTCATCGATTCCACTTTTCCTCCACGCCTTCGCTTTTCTTACTTTTCGTCCTCTTTACTTTGACCGAGTGGGAACTATCACACTTATGTGGCCCACATGTGTCGTTTTCCATCCTTGATCTCTATTGGCAACCCAGTGGGAAATATCCCACTTAGGTGGCCCACATGTGTCATCTTGCATTATACCAATATCAGTCACCGGTTGCATTGCATGTGCTATTGTGTTTTATTATGTCACACAATAGCGTGTTAAATTGCAATGTCAATTGCCGGTCGCATTGTATGACTTATGACACATATGGTCAAGTGAAAATGAATCGTACCGTTTGAGCATGGGAATGGGATTGTGTGTGATCTCTTTTTTGGGCGCACAACAATAGAATAAAAAGTTTGAAGATTCGAGGAAGCTTTCATGTAAAAGAACCCATCATAAGCAATATAGAATACGACCGGCTCAGTTGATATTGTTATATTCAAAGGAGAGATCCTTCGAACCCTGAACGCCGGCAGCTGATCACTTACAGCAGTGGCGGAAATGAAACCCAGATTGACTACCATTTGGTAGCCAGTTTCATGAAGCCCCGGGTTAAAGATTGCTTTGTGATTGCTTTGTGATCCTGGGAGAGGCGATCGCCCAGCAACACGTCTCCTCCTGATAGAAATTTTTATGGAGACGGTGAAGAAAACATATAAGCAAACAAAGGTGGCTGAAAAAATCAATTGGTACGAGCTGGACAAAGGAAAAGGCGAAGCTTTTATTATCAGCATGTCAAATTACCTCTTTACCATCGATGAGGTCGGTAATGAGGAGTGCAAAGCACAAGATATGTGGGATTCCCTACAGTGATTTTGTTTGGTGAAAGCCAAATCACTGCTTGGAACGTCGAAAGGCCCCTGCCAATACGCCAAAGGAACGTGGTGGTGGACAGATGAAGCTAAAGTAGTGATACGGGAAAAGAAAACGGCTTTCAAGGCTTGGTCAAAGTGCTCTTCTACTAATAGAGATGAAAAAGCTCGCCTTGCAGTAACATATAGATGTTGAAAAGGTCAAGCAAAAAGTATGGTAGCCCTCTATCGGAAGTTGGAGGAAATATAGTCTTCGGCGTCTGATAGGAACCAGGAGCTTCGACAAAACAACTTGAATAAGGAAACAACTGTCTTCAAAATAGCCGCCCAGAGAAAAAAAAAATGCTCAGAATATTCGTTCCCCAAAGTTCATTAACAATGCTCAAGGCCAGCTTCTTGTTGAAGACGACAAAATTCTCCACAGATGGCGACAGTATTGTGAAAGACTTCTGAATGAACAGTTTCCCGGGTATACTTCTCAAGAGCCGTTCCTAACCATGGCAAAGTATTCGACAAAAAAAAGAAAAAAAAAACATCGGGTCCAGATGGCTCATGATTCTTATCTTCAAACTTATGAGCGGTGATCGATGATCCAAAAGTTTAATTATCTGGAATCTACGATGAATAGCGAAGCAACTTGTGTTGATGACATCAATCATCGCGTAAGCGTAGGGTGGGTGAAGTGGCGGGAAAACTCCACAATCTTCTGTGACCGAAAAATGATAGAGCACGACCGGCTCAGTTGGTATTGTCATGTTCAAAGGAGAGATCCTTCGAACCCTGAACGCCGGCAGATCATTTACAGCAGTGGCGGAAATGAAACCCAGATTGACTACTATTTGGTAGCCAGTTTCATGAAGCCCCGGGTTAAAGATTGCTTTGTGATCCTGGGAGAGGCGATCGTCCAGCAACACCGTCTTCCGAATAGGAATTTTTATGGAGACGGTGAAGAAAACATATAAGCAAACAAAGGCGGCTGAAAAAATCAATTGGTACGAGCTGGACAAAGAAAAAGGCGAAGCTTTTATTATCAGCATGTCAAATTACCTCTTTACCATCATCGATGAAGTCGGTAATAAGGAGTGCAGAGCACAAGATATGTGGGATTCCCTACAGCGATCTTGCTTGAAGAGAGTCAAATTACTCCTTGGAACGTCGAAAGGCCCCTGCCAACACGCCAAAGAAACATGGTGGTGGACAGTTGAAGCTAAAGTAGTGAAACGGGAAAAGAAAACGGCTTTCGAGGCTTGGTCAAAGTGCTCTTCTACTAATAGAGATGAAAAAGCTCGCCTTGAAGTGACATATAGATGTTGAAAAGGTTAGGCCAGACGAGATACCCTCTGAATTCTGGAAAAGGTGGGAGAAATCAGGTACAGATGGCTCATGAATCTTATCTCCAAACTTATGAGCGGTGATCGATGATCGAAAAGATTAATTATCCGGGATCTGGGATGAATAGCGAAGTAACTTGTGTTGATGACATCAATCATCGCGTAAGCGTAGGATGGATGAAATGGCGGGAAAACTCCGCAAATTTCTGTTACCGAAAAATCTTCCCTAAGCTGAAAGGAAAGCGCTGACATACGGCTCACGATTCTGGATAATGTACAAAAATAGTCCTGTTTAAAGGAGAGATCCTTCGAACCCCGTCAAAAAGGCAATATCAATCACCGTTCCTACACAATCGCGCAAAAAAGGCAGACCAAAAAACAACTGGATCACACAAATTCAAAAACACCAGCATTTCATTGGTCTCAGTGACGAAGTGATCCGAAATCGAGAAGTCTGCCGGTACTTCCTGAGGTCAAACCGGCAAACCCCACAGGCGAAGAAATAAGATTTTAAAATTATGCAGGGATGATTTTGGAAATGAAAAGGTAGAAATAAAGGCACATTGTATTCATTTCAGTCTTGTCTTCTTAATATGTAATATGATACAATAAGTACAACTAAATCAATATTTAGCTCACGCTGTGCGACACAGGAATAAATGTGAACTACATATTTATATCATATCAAAAGCCCACATTTTTCAATGAGAAGCTTCTCATGACAATTTTAATCTCGGATATTTATCAGATGCTCGAAAGAAGTGGAACTGTTAGAAATCTTTTTGGTGTTTCTGGGATTCAAAACTTAGTCTACAGCTCAGTACTCATTGACAGTCTTATACACTTTCAACATCATATTTTGAGAAAGAAAAAAGAATTTACAAAATTCTACTTCAATTAATATCTTCCGGTTGGTTTTGTATACATTCAAAATTATTTCAATACGGATCTTTTACCTTCCAGCTTTTTTTTCAGGGTTCCGTAAATAATCCACGAAATCATATTGATGATGGTTGATAACTTTGTGGAAGTGTGAAGTTGTGCGAAAATATGCCCGGTGACTTTTTGAAAAAAAACTATAGTAAATAGAGAAAAGTCAAACCATTAAACAAGAAAATGATAAGCTTATACACCGAGAAACAAGATAAAAATGGAGTACTAGTAAGTCTAGATGATAAGAATAGTGATTATTGTACTTCTGAAAATCAGGAGAATCTGACCTCAATGTAAGTCATCGTCGATAAAAGAAAGCTGTCACAAACAGACAGCTTTGAAGAACATTTGGAGAACACAAACAAATATCAAGCAAAAGGAGTATTCCTAATATTGCAGTAGGGGGAATGTCATTGAGGGATCTGATGACCGAAATGGACAAATTACTCGACAGCAAAATGATGAATCTTGTCACCATGTCGAAGCTGGAAAAGGTAAACAAGGACTTAGCCGCGCTTAACTTAGAGAACAACAAGCTGCAAACCAAAGTCAATAGCATAGCAGATAAATGTGAGTTCTTGCGAAAACAAATGGATACGATCAGAATGAACAACAATGAAAAGAACGTCATATTTCACATTGATCACCAACCACAGACGGATCAGAAGGAGCAAATCAAAACTATATGCACTAAACTTATGAACTCAACATCGGCAGTGGCTACCAGCAAAATACGGGAAATTCCAACTAAGAACCAGGGTAGAAAATGCTTCCTAGTTCAGATGAGGAGCAGAGATGATGTTATCGGTTTACTGCGAGCATCCAGCCAATTGATAAACACGGGGATTTCTGTTCACAAAGATGATCCTATGTACACAAGAATGAAACGCACCAAGCTATTGCAAGTCAGAAAACTGTTCAAGAACAAAAATAAAAATATTAAATTTTCTCTGAGGGATGATAAGATGATAGTTGGTGAAGACGTATTCACCTTGAGCGAACTAAATCGTTTAAGGGTTGGGAATTCCAGCGGCGAAAATATTCTAAGGGAAAAATTCGGATGTGACTTGCAGACAATAACACCAAATGCAAACCGTAACGCCAATCTCAAAAGATGCTGTCAAAAAGACAAACATTGACCTAGCGTCATCTGTGAGTCAGAGTGGGAAGGCGACCTACACCCAAAGAAGCACAGAAAAGGATGTGACGTCACAATCATAGGAATTATCTGTCGGTCAGAACACATTAAATTCGAATTGTAATAAAAACTATAGTATTCTTTCTTATAATATAGCAGGATTCAGCAATAAATTGCTATATGTCGATGTCTTAAATTATGTTAAAAATTTTGAAATATTTTTGTTATATGAAACATTTATCACGGAAAATAAATACAACAACTTCACACAAACACTTAAGGAATATATTGTAGCATAATAATAACTACGCTCCCTAAAAGTATGATGCAACAAATTCCGAAGTGTCTTTTCATTCTGGCAGAATTTTGGTTCGAAGTGTCCTTTTATTCGAGGTTCGTGTCTGCGGTTTCCACAATTCATGTCTACGAAAGAGACGGATAATATCACGGATGAGAGGGAATTATAACTGCAAGAATGACTGTCATCTTGGAATTTCTCTTGTTCCAGTGGTTGAAGAATTTGCTAGAAGTTTCTGGCTATCAGAAACTTCTGCTATATAAGGACAGGTGGCGATCAAAAAGGGGGCAGTAGTTTCTAAACTGTGGCGAAGAGATTAGAAAAGTGATAATGGGCGAAGTTGTAATTTTGTGATAAATTGAAAGTTGAGATTTAACAAGAAGAAGTAATTAGTTTGGATTTGTGAATTAAGTAATTGAAAGGAGATAAAGTGATTTGAGAGGACAGAGACCTTGTAAGAAAAGAATTGCGAAGAATAGTATAGTGTGAACCTGAATTGTTCTATAGACTAGAAAATAAAGAAATAATTTCACAGAATATTGTTTTATCTACTCGAGCCGTAGCTCGCATATTACAATATGTAGGATAAGTTGGATACCAGCGATTAAAAACTGCAATACTCGTAAAGGTAGAGCAAGCGGAGGTTGTCTATTTGTAGTGAAGCAGACAAAAAAGGAATTTCAATGCGACTTTAATATTGTAATATGCGAGCTACGGCTCGAGTAGATAAAACAATTATTCTGTGAAATTATTTCTTTATTTTTTTTAGTCTATAGAACAATTCAGGTTCACACTATACTATTCTTCGCAATCCTTTTCTTACAAGGTCTCTGTCCTCTCAAATCAGTTTATCTCCTTTCAATTACTTAATTCACAAATCCAAACTAATTACTTCTTCTTGTTAAATCTCAACTTTCAATTTATCACAAAATTACAACTTCGCCCATTATCACTTTTCTAATCTCTTCGCCACAGTTTAAGAACTACTGCCCCTTTCTCAATCGCCATCTGTCCTTATATAGCAGAAGTTTCTGATAGCCAGAAACTTCTAGCAAATTCTTCGACCACTGGAACAAGAGAAATTCTGATGTAATAATTCTTGCAGTTATAATTCCCTTTTATCCCTGATATTATCCGTCTCTTTCGTTGACATGAGCTGTGGAGACTTCATCCCAGACACGAACCTCGAATGAAAGGACAGTTCGAACCAAAATTCTGCCAGAATGAAAAGTCACTTCGGAATTTGTTGCATCATACTTTTAGGGAGCGTAGTTATTATTATGCTACAATATATTGCAAAATTGTACGTTTATAGAACTAAAAACAGTTGCTAAGACTCAGAAAATCTTTCCCGTTTACCTCAACTGCAACAAATGGCTTACAGACAAAGCTCAATAATGCAATGCTATCCACAAACACCAGTAATGTATTATGTCTAGGAGATTTTAATGCGAGAACACGGAATCAACAAAGTTCACAGGGATTACAAAAAAACAGGAAAACAAAAGCTGAAATATCTGATTAAAAGGGTACAAAATTAGTGGACTTCTGCAATTCCTTCGGTCTCAACATTTTAAATGGAACAACACCAAGTGACACTATGGGTGAATTTACCTTTGTAGAAGTACAAGGATCTTCAGTAATAGATTATTGTTTAGCATCAGAAGACAGGCGAAAACTCTTCACCAATTTAAAGTGGAACAGAAGAAATAGCAAGCTGCAGAACATCAGCCGATTTCTGGAAAGGAATACACAAACTTAAAAGTAATGAGTACCAGATCAGCACAACTATCTCAGTAGCCGTTTTGCAGGAGCTTTGGAAATAGCTTGCTCAATCCAGAGATATGTAGTATCAGGAACAATACAATATGCCAGACCGCATGCTATAACAGACTCGAAAAATAAGAAAGCAGTCGGAACGAACAGGATACCTTTCGAGTTTTATAAAAACTGTACTTCGGAGTTTGTAGCACTTTTGGCGGAAGAATTTAACCGCATATACGAAAGTGGAGAGGTACCGGACATCTTTAGGGAGGCAGTTATTTATATTACTACTACTATTATAAATCCTATTGATCTCTCAAGTTTATCCGTTCGTCTATATCAACGACTCAAAGGCAATGCCAAAGTATTTTTTTCTTAAAAAACCGTTACTGTGAAGGATAATCCAATGCAAGCAAAAATTGCAATGAAATTTCTTTTTGTTCGCGCATAGGTAAAAAAAAGAGCTCAATCCAAAAAGATTTCCTTTATTTTATTAAAAAAATTAAATTAGCGCATAGGCGCACGTACTTACACCAAGTGCTGTTCATTTGCAAAAGTACTCAGATTTAAAATTGATAAAATGTATTTTTGTTTTAATGCGTTAAGAAATAATGCTACAAGAAATAATTTACCAAAACTTAGTTTGTCATGCCCTCGAATATGTCATTCCATTCGCATCCAATTGCTTGGATGTCAAATTCCAACAAAATCATTGGGGTTATATCCCAGAAATAACCAATTTCCAACCCATCCCAAATATGAAATTTAGATCTTTAGAACCGCTTTTGAGAAAAAAGGAATTAAAATTCCGATATCTTCCCGAAATGTGTTCCCACAGACTACAGATATGAAGCTTGATGAAAATTCGTCCTGCCGTTTAGACTGCAGTCCAGCACACATACGTACAGACAGACTGATAGGTAGAATTGAGAAACCCACTTTTTTGAGAATATCTGTTATAGTAATGTCAAGATTGATCAAATATTTCGAGATCGACAATTTCCACAAAACCAATACTTGTTCTTATAGGTGCAAGTGAAAATGATGGTAATAAAGAACGCATGTACTCAATCATGCGCGGTGGTCATTAAGAATGAGGTCTCTCTGAAAAACAATTGTCTAACATCGTGAAGAGTGGACCTCACTGGGCTGCTCAAGCGAATTTAGTTGTTGTTTAGGAGAGTTCTATCCCCAAGCGTGCGTCTGGAATGACGGTAGGTACATTGGTTTCAAAAGCTGGTCCCATCTGTCCCACAGGGCATGAGTTGTGATGAGATCTCCCCAGTCTTTGTCTGACACTTCAGGGACGACTGACCGTTCGGCTTCGAGCTACCGGCAAATCTCTTCCTCTAAAGTTTCCTATCAGGATCCTACTATTCAAATTGATAAAGCGCATCCAACAAATACCAGGAAAAGAGAGAAAGGAAAAACAAAAAAAATTCTTCAAGCTGGGCTAGTAAGCACGCACAGCTTCTTCATAACGCAAGTGATGCGGACTCAACATCCAAACGCTCTCTCGTTTTGTACGTCGTACAAGTCAAGTAGGTCATGTTCATTTGGAAGGGATCTTCTCTCTAAGTCCTCACGGAGCTCTACCGTGGACCGAGTTACCTTCTGTCTGGTCGTCGCAGTATGGTCTGTCATGTTGAAGTTCGTAGGGTAGTTTCCGTCGTCTTGGCCAAAGAACAGATAGTCGTCGTTCGTTCCTTGTCTTGCGTAATTGCCGTCAGTCCCTGTAGCAGGTGGCAAGTCATATCCGTCAGTTCCCTGTTCGCGTTCCAATCTAGCTCTTAAACGCGTTACCCGCATTCCTGACGGAAGTGCTCCTTGGGACCCAGTGTTCTTCGGTACTGCCCCTAAACTCCTATTGTCTCCCTCCATGATAAAAATTCAATAAATTCCCTACTATGCTCAATTCAAATTATGCGAAATTCAAATAAATAAGATAAGTAGTAGTAGAAGTAAAAAAAAACGCGAAACCCTAATAAAATAAATAAAAAAATAGTAAAAAAAAATTCAAAGAAAAGGTAGAAAAAAAAATATAGAATAGAAAAATAAATAATAAAAAAAAAATTCAAAAACAGGAAAAAAAAATTGTATTAAAAGGAATAAAATCGTAGAATCGTAAAAATAGTAAAAGAAATCAAAAAAAGGCATATAAAAAAATAATAAACGGGTGAAAAACGAAATGCTAAAAAAAAATCAAAATGCTAAGAAATATTATTAAAATGGGTGTATTATGTGCTTTGGTGTGTGGATTTTTGCTCAGGTTCTCCAGTAACCGTTCTATAGATGTGAGTCTGTCTGTTCTCGTCAGGGTAGAGTCAGTATCGTCGGGTAGTGACTGGTGCCTCGGATACTTGACGAGGTGTTAAAGCCGATCCTTTCCTTCCTTACCACTACTTGCTATCAGGTAATACCCAATAGAAGGCTGGCCAGGATTTCCCAGATCAACTCCAACACGGACAAAGCTTCGCGGCTTATGCTTGCGCCTCACGAAGAATATGACTACTCGTCACCATTCTAGGACAGCGGCTAGCATTCGGCCTTTCCACCTTGTCCCGCTCTTTGCTTATTCACAGACCTCCAATTACCTCACAGGATCCACTAGCTTATAGCCTGAGGATTGGAGTGCTGTCTTCAGTCTGTGACTAAGCAAGGAGCATTTACAGCCCTTGAATGTAAAAGATAGGAAAGTAAAAAAAAAAATTATTTAAAAATTGAAAAAAATCTAATCGCGAATGAGGCTGATTGATATGAGTCCAAGGTGACGACCTTCAAAAAGGAAAATCGTCCCCTTGGAGTCGCAATCGTGCCTCTATTAGCCGGTGTTGGTAAAAATACCGTTGGGCGCCATTGTTGTGAGCTAGGCTTGGCCACGGAGGCGTCTTCGGTGCGAGTAAGGAGGACGGCGGCACGCTCGCGGTTGCTCGGCTCAGCTCGTCGGACGGGGTGGTTCTTGTCCACCTTACTTCGCACCACCTGCTCAGCACACAAAATCTCGTGCCATTTTGAAAAAAAAACAAAAGAAAGAAGAAAGCTACTCTACTTTAGACATCGGACGGAATAAAAAAAAATTAGAAAAGAAAGAAAAAGGAAAATCCAAGGGCTTGTGCCCATGGCCAGGAGAAAGATTGGGAAGGACTCCGCGAACTTACCCTAACTATCCTAAACTAAACCTAGACTAACCTAGCGACTTAAGCTAAATCCTAGAACTAACCCTAACTATCTTAACCTAACCTAACTCTACTCCCTACTGCGTCAATTGTCCTTCCCATTTTCTCTCCCTGCCAAACGGGTTCGTCCGGCACCCGAGGAATGCCTGGTGGAAGTGGCAGAAGCTGGCCTGCCCACCCTGTGTGTCTAGTGACACAACCAATTGCCATCTCTCTGGCCAATGATTGCGAGAGATGGCCCCTGAACGCGCTTCCCAGTCACGACCTAAGTCTGTTGTAGTGGAAGTTAGTCAGTCATTACGTTGTGTCGTCATCGTTCGTAGTCGTCCTGTCCTGTCACCGTTCATCTATAGAAGGACGGCCCGACCGGCCATCCACACACCAAATAAAAAAATTATTCCCTCATATTTGAGTAGAAATAACCCATATCCTTTTAAAAATTCTTTGGTTGGCTCATCGCCCTATTCACTTTATTATAAATTTTCTTTTTGTCTTAAATATACTATTATATAATCCTATCCTTTCTGCTAAGAATATATATATATTTTTTTTTTTTTTTTTTTTTTTGACACAATTGACTCAAAAGGTACTCACGGTTTTTTCTTTTTATACGGCTTTCTGGTCCCCCGGTGTCCTGCCGGCAGCACGATGAAGGATGTACACTTTGTTCTTTTATGGAGTTCAACGCGACGTTCGACACTATAAATTCTCAGCAGAATTCACAAAAAACTAATTCTAATCTTAATTTACCTTAATATTCAAGAATTTTAACTCAAAATTTGAATTCACACAAAGCAAAATCTGAATGAAATTAAAATCAAAAAAAAATATGCAGCCTCAAAGAGTTCACTGTCACTCAGAAGGAGTGGTATCTAACACTTTAGAAAAATTTTAATTCTACTTTAGATTCTTTCACTTTCACTGGTGTCCCACGGAGCACCTCCTGGAACGTTGAATTTTTCTTTTCTCGTTGGGGGAGCACCGTTTGCTTCCTGTTCTTATTGCGGACCACCGCTACTGCTACCCACTGCCTGCACCGGACCTTGTCCAGTTGCAACGGTGTGTGCCTGAACCGGCCCTGACAGAAAACTACAAGCGACAGAATTTCTGGGGCCTACGCCACTCCGCTACACTCACTGCCTTTGTTTTAAAAATTGTTTTTAAAAAAATTACCCACAAGCGCTCCTAATTTTATTGAACATACCTTTATGTCTGATGTCTCCTGCGTTTGTCTTCTGTACTATGTGCTCCCCCAGTTTTATTTGTTGTCCTGACAGGTTTGCTCTATTCTTTCCTTAAAAATTTATTTTAGGCCACTAAACTTTTAAAAATTCTGTTGTGCCAACTTACCAAGAAAATCGAAAATCGACAGAAATTAATTTTCTACAGTAGGTCTTCGCCTCACTGTATTTTAGTGCTACCGACAAATTCTTTTCTCAGCTGTGGCGACCAGCTGTTCGCACTTGACTTGAGGAAATGATTTTCTTGGGGTCGATGTACTAACCCGTTTCATTTATCTGGGTTATCTGTTTCCCATTGTCCTACTTTTCCCCTTCTTTTCTTGTTTCGACTTTGTCCTCTCTTCGTCAGTCTTTTCCCCTTTCCTTTGTCATGTTTTGTCTTTGTCGGCTATGGGTAGTGTTTTCCTTTTTTTTTTTTTCGGGACATTGAAATGAGAAATTTCCCTTTCCAATGTCCTACGTTTCGTCATTGTCAGTTACAAAATGTTCGTTTTGAATAAAAAAAATCCTGAGCGATAACATCCATAAATACACTAACCTGACATATACTATTGTTGACTGACTTACCTAACATACTTAATATAACCTACGACCCTTCTCACGTAACCCAAGAACAAAATTTCTGACCAACACAAAAATATATATAAACATATAATATCAAAATAATGGACAAACAAATTCTACGTTTTTTTTTTTTTTATCTTATCCCTGAACCACAGATAATTTCCCGATCGCCATTAATTTTCTTGCGAGAGAGAGACGGGTGTATCTCCCTCCCTCATGTCAGCTGATTATTGACATTTATTTTATTTTCTAATTTTGCGAGGCGAATCGCTGTGTTTTTTTTTTGTAATTACTTTTTTTTTTGTAACTTTATTCAAAAAAATAAAAGAAAACCCACCCTTGGACTGGGGTGGGTGTGTGCACATCGCTTCCTGTGCACAAAGGTGCACAAGGAAGCAAAATAACCCTAAATCTAGGGAACCTGGCTATGGAAGGGATGATGTCCGTAGGTACAACGGACAACAGGTATGTTGGAATTTGTTTTTCCTTTTTTTCTTTTATTATTAATTGGTCCATCAAAACCCCAACCCTGCAATGTGATGTGCGTGTGCGAGGATGCACAAGGACAGTAGGACAGGACGAGAGGACGACGACGACAAATACCATCGTGGGATCGCTGGAGTAATCATCTGGGATAAGGTACCTCTTTTAATTTTTCTTTTCCTTTTTTTTTTTTTTTTTGTTTTGTTTTTTTTTTTTTTTTTTGTTTTTTTTTTTTTTGTTATTGGACGGGGTACAGGCCCTCGTAACAAATCACAAGACGAGTCTCCCACTCTGGCAAAGAAAAAGAAGGTAGTGATCCTAAGCACCACCCAAAGCCCTTTAACCAAGTGCTTAAAGAACACTTGGAGATCTCGGTCCACAGCGATTCGGAAGTAGCATCACTCTCGAAAAATTGAAGAAGGTGGAAGTAAAGCTCACGACCAACTTTCTCCAGGAGCTAAGGGACCATTCCGGGGCTGCACCCTCCTGCCGAGACGGTGGCTGGCATCAGGGCACGTTAAAATCATTGCTTGCTCGGATCAAAGATCGGAAGAGTTTTGTAAAATTGCTGTCTCCAGATTGGAGGAAGTTTGGCCAGGATCGCGTCTCAAGGTCGTTGAGAAGAATCAGATCCTGAACTGACCGAGAACACGCTCTTGGATCCCTGTCAAACCCTCTGATCCTAACGTGATCCTGGATACACTCAGGATCAGCAATCAATTTCTTCCAACCCATAACTGGAAGTTTGGTAAGGTGGAGGAGCCGAGAAGAGATTTCAGATCTATTGTTACTGTTATTAACAAAGAATATCTGTCCCTCTTGCCACTTTCAAAGGGGTTCGGGTCTACTACCCTAAAAGTCTACAGGTGTGACGGAAAGGAACCAGAGAAAGACACTTCGCACTCAGTCGTAACTGATACTGTATCGGTTACGGACAAATCTAAGCTAGATTCTGTTCCTTGTCCCAAATACTCTGTACCATCTCTTGTAGGGGTCAACCATGTTAACGGACACCGAGTTGTGCGAAGATCTGCAAACCATGACCTTAACCTGATCTCCGTCTCACTACACCAACTCTACTGGGGGCGACTCTTTGTTGACGGACACGGAGTAAGATAATGGTCTCCGAAACCTTTCTCTGCACGAAAACAACCTTATATCGTTGGACTCGGAGGAAGCTAACGTGGCCGTGGTAGAGGTACCTGTCCATGATTGTAGTTCTAATGCTGCCATTAATAGAGATTAACCTACACAACTCTAAAGCGGCTTCTGCCGCTCTCATTCTTCGACTTTCAAAAGTCGGAGAAAACATAGTCTTGATTCAGGAATAATGAGTTATTGGCAACCGGGGTTGTGGTCTCAAGGCTCCTAATATTAAATTAATCTACGCAAGGAAAGAATGTAACCCGAGATTTTTTATCCTTGCGAAAACTCCTTAATATTATTTTACTCTCTAATTACAGTAGTCAAGATATAGTTGCTACCAACCTCTAGTTGTAGAAATCTAATTATTGATTGGTATCGGCATATTTGTGCTACAGTCTGGTGGGTCCACTTCCTTCGCATAATCTGGGGAACTTGGTTGTGGCTGCGGAGAGCTAAAAAACTGGCCTTATTATTGGATGCGATGCGAATGCGCATCACACCATTCCAACATACTCGTAAATGAGGTGAGTCTCTTTTCAATTATATTCTAAGTAGTAACCTCCTACTTTGTAACTTGGATCTACCCTGGCTAAAATTGTCATGACCAGTTGTCTGAATCGTGTCCACATTCTCAAACTATGGACTGAGGAAGGCCTAAAGCAGGTAAAAGCTTGAATGTCAACCCAAAGGACCTCCGACCTATCAGACTTTCTTCTTTCCTGCTGAAAACGTTGGAGAGATTAATCGATATCCACAGCATTAGCCCAGCTATGGTATCGATGTACCAAGACGAGTACTGCAAAGGTAAGCAAGTCAGTAGAGATGGCCTCACATTCACAATGTCAAATCAGAAGCAATTACTAACGCGCTTGTAAGACTGAAAGTCGGAGCTTCGCTTTGAGTGCTATTCAATCAATTCCTTACAGGCAGGATTATTAACACAAAATGGGCGGAGCTTTGAGTCAAAGACTTGTAAGGTGCGGCATGCCTCAAGGTGGCGTCCCCTCTTCTTTGGAATCTGATGGTTGATAAACTAAAGGGTGACCAGATAGCAGTGGTAGTTTTTCCAATTGTTATGATTCAGCAGCTGTCAAAGTCACCAATAACAATTTCAAGCAATTTCATCATGCATCGTTTGACGCTTCCCAAACGTGTGAAAATTATTAAAAAATATTACCGAAATACCGGCTCAGTTGTAAATACGCAACGTGAATTTCGTCGTGAAGTCGGTCGTCATTATGGTTTCAGTGCGCAGGCAATTCGTCGCACGAATGAAAAGTTTGAGCGGGAGTACACTCTTTTGGGCTTTAAGCCACCAACCAGACAAAGATCGGTGCGAAGTGAAGAAAACATAGCCGCTGGCCGTAGCGGCCAGTTTCGAAGAAGCCCCAGAAATGTCGATTAGGTACCGATCAGCTGAATAGGGGATCGCCAGAGAGTCAATCAGGCTTATTTTGCGGTTGGATTTGGGCCTACATCCGTATAAGATTGTGCTGACGCATGAATTGAAGCAGGGCGACCATAGACAACGCCGTGAGTTCGCTAATTGGGCGTTGGAAATGTTGGCCGGAGAACCGAATTTTGGCCAAAAAATCATCTTCTCGGCAAGGCCCATTTTTGGCTCAGCGGCTATGTCAGCAAGCAAAATTGCCATTATTGGAGCGACCACAATCCACAACTGTTCGATCAAGCATCAATGCATCCACAAAGATTGACTGTTTGGTGCGGTTTATGGCACGGCGGCATCATCGGACCTTATTTCTTTCAAAATGAGGAAGGAGACCCCGTTACCGCCAATGGTCCTCGGTATAGAACGATTTTAACCAACTTTCTATGACCAGAGCTCTACAACATCGACATATCCGGGCTGTGGTTCGAACAAGATGGCGCTACATGCCATACAAGCGACGCAACGCTCGAAGTGGTGAAGGAGTAACTTGGCGACTGGGTCATCTCACGGTGAGCGTTCATCAATTGGCCGATTGGCGAGATTATTTTCTCTGAAGCTTCGTCAAGTCCTTACTACGCTCAAGACCTAACTACGCTAACTACTTTGGACGAGCTCGAGGCCAACATTCGAGGCGCTATCACCGGAACATATTGGACCGACCGCTTGTAGCACTGCCAGCGAAGCAGAGGCGACCATTTAAATGATGTGCTATTCCATTCATAATAGCATGAATGTAGCTTTAAAATGAAGTCAGAATCAATTCGATATCTCTCACCGTTGTTGTTTTATTTAAATTTCTTTTCTTATCGTTCTTATCTGGTCACCCCATACTCGTACTAGTCGACCTGGACAAAACGGGATGCAAGGTGATTGCATATGCAGACGACGTTGCTATTGCCGTCTCGGGAAAATACCGTAACATTCTAAGGGAACTTGCTCTTCTCCTGCTCTCCAAGTGGGCCACAAATTGTGTTTTAGGAGTAGATCCCAACAAAACCGAACTGGTCCTCTTCACTCGGAAATATAAGATTCCTCCCCACTATAAATGGCATCAGTCTTACCTTCACAGACAAAGCTAATTACTTGGGTCTTATTTTGGATAGGAATCTAAACTGGAGAATTTACTAGATCGCTTTAAAAAAAAACCAGTGTTGACTCTTCTCCTGTAAAAAGGCAATCGGAAAGAGCTAGGGTATGTAACCCTGTACCACTCTCTGGCTGTATGTGTCCTTTGTCATGTACTCGTATGTCCCGCCGGTAGTGAGTGGGAACACGTTGCCGATACACAGACGGTTCTAAAATCGGAAATGGGGTGGGTGGAGGTGTTTTCTCTGAAAAGCACCTCCTTCCGTTTCCCAGATCACTGTATTGCATTTCAGGCAGAAATAATGGCGATTAAGGTATGCTGGTATACCTCTCGCTACGTGTAAACAATTACTCATGCTGGATGCAATCTAAAATGCCAGATGGGAGACTCTTACTACTTGCAGAGTCTCAAGACAAATCTGGCCCAAGTTAGATAAAAAATGTTCTGATAGATTGGTTTTGCTAAAACGATCGCAGATCAGCACCGTCATCGGTGTCCTTATGGGTCACTAGTCCTATTGGTCTACACACTAAAAGGCTGGGCTATTTTTGAAATAATTACTGCAGAAGCTGTAGGGACGAGGAGGAGGAAACGATCCTCCATTTTCTTTGTACCTGTTCAGTCCTGTCCAAAAGAAGACTGCTCTATCTAGGGCTCCTTTCTTCGATGACCTTGGCGACCTGGCGTATATTTACGTTAGAAGTATTCTTCGCTTCATAAGAATCTCCGGCTAGTTCAACTAGCCGTCATGTAGTTAGAATAGCAATAGTTCCCGTGGTATCACAATGAACCTCCTTTGGTCTAAGTGTGTCTGGGCACTGGTACAGATAGCCACCCTAACCTAAACTAACCTTGGATAACATTTCTTGAACTCTATTTCCAATACTATTAATGGGAACATTTTGAAACAAATTGATAGCATGTAAATTTATGAGGAAGTAATGGGAAAATTATAATACTCGTAAATCTATAGCTGAAACAGTTCTAGATAAATACTGAAATACGTGAGGTCAATAATTGTTTTTTTTCGTAAGTAGTAGCAGAGTGCTAACCAATTTACCTTGATCGTTTTGCCAAGTGACTTCTCATATGTCAATAAGAAAATTTGACAGATTGACATTTTCGGGAAGGAATATTTAGAAACCGATTCTGCAAACACAATTTTTCACCAACAAGCTGTTTTGGGAATTTGATTAAGTACCTCTTCCGTTATTTTTTTTAGAAACATAGATAAATATTTGCTGATTAGTGTCTTCTCCTAAAAATAAAAAACTCCACTAAAAAGTTCTGATTTTTTTTTTTTTTGATTTGCAAATGAGCCCCGCATACCACAATCTCCTAGTTGAAGGAAATTTTAATTTTAAGCTTAACCTAATACGTTATTCCATAAATAAAAGTAAAAATGCAACATTATTATACATTTTAACTTTTTTTCGTGTATTTATCCACTAAACCCTATTCCATTGTTAAAATAAACTTAAAATTACAACAATAATAATTTCTTAAATTGAATGACAAAGTTTCGCAATGCATATTTAGTTCTTATTACTTACTTCTATTGTTTTGATTTTTTTTCCCCTAGGTCTATTAAATTTATATATAATATTTTTTAATTACCCTATAGAAAGGGCAAGATAGTTTTTGGGAACATTTTCTATCTCGAGATTTTGATTAATCTTAATCTTATAATAGAATAACTCCAAAATGTGGGATTCACTGACGAGTAGCCCACTTCACTTCACTTCATCACCACCTTTTTAAAATGTTAGTGGAGGACAACCGAATAAAAATTAAAGTCTCTGAATGTCTTTTATGTGTACCACCTACGTTGCGTTACTTATTTTGACACAATTTTTTTTTTTGTTTCATACTTTATTATTATTATTATTATCTTTTATTAACAAGTAATTCAAATTACATGGTAATATTAAATTTAATGAGCCTAACTGCGGAGACTATTGGCTCTATGATATTAATTAAAATCAATAAATCAAATCTTACGTTGCATGTAGGGCAATTTGGCGGGAGGTTTCTTGTAAGCAGGTGTTGGTGAGCAGCAATGGTGTGTCCTAGCCGCAATCGGACAAAGTTTGAAATTTTAGCTTTTATAATGTTGGTGAGATATTATGGGTGGCATCTGTTGGGGTTGATTTTAGTATAATGCTGGTGGTACCGGTTACATTCGAGAAGCTGATTACATTTGATGGTTTTCTGTATTGCGTTTTTTAAATCTAACTTGGTGTAGATGTTGAATCTGAATACAGGTGCGTTTTTAGCTGAATTGGCTGCATGGTTGGCGTGTTCGTTACCCTGGATACACCAGGGATCCACATTAATTTTAGCTGGTTTGGGGATTTGACAAGCTTATTACGAATGTCGATGATAAGGTCGGTGTTATTGACCGCTTTGAGCACAGAGTTGCTGTCAGAACATATAATATGTTTGCCACGACGGCTGTGAAGATGGATGATAGTTCGGGCAGGTTTCCAACGGACAGGATGGTACCATCTACGAGTGTGACAGCGAATGTGGTACTTTCTGCGGTTTTTGATCTGTCGGTGAATACGAGGTTCCATCCATCCGATTTAAGGTCGGAGGAGATGCTGGAGAACAGCGTGCAGTACGTAGCGTGGCTAGTGTTGGTTTTTTTGTAATCTGCTAGTGTCATTATAGTTGATTCCGATTTTATGAACCAAAGAGGTACTACGTTGTGCGGCCGCTTGGTAGGAAGTTCCATTTGTGTAGCTTTGTCGAGGATAATATTAATTGCGGATTGCATTCGTTTTCTTGACTTGTGTCTTTTAGATTGCAAGATGTCCTTGTCAATAATCGAATTTTTGGAGAAAGCCAGTTTGGCGGTTAGTTTGAAAGTAATTGTGTCCCTTCTTTCTTCGATAGTGGGAAGTCCTGCTGCCAAGATATTTTTGATCGGGGTTGTAGGGAAAGCGTTGATGTTTCTTCTCGCTGCTTGGTAATATGTTGGTTTGATGATATTTAACTTTGTTTTTGAAAAGTTCCCGTGTATAAATAATCCATAATGAATTTTGCGTAAAACTAGCATTTTGGTGATGGATGATAAGATGTTAATATTTACATTGCTTTTTTTACTACCCAAGTACTTAATAATGTTAGTTCTCGTAGCTAGGGACCTCTTAATATCTAGACAAAGTTGCTTCTAATTATACTTTTTATTAAAAACAAGTCCTAGAATACTTAAATTATCTATGTTTATAATTTGTGCATTGTTAATATTTAAAGTTAACTGGGGACATTCATGTTTACGCCACACATGGAGTATTTTACATTTACTTATTGACAGTTTTGCGCCAGAGACCACTGACCAATCTAGGATATCGTTTAAGACACTTGTAAATAGGCTCTTGCAGCTGCTAAGATCGCTGATCTTGCAAAGGATGTAGATATCGTCTGCATAAAGGCAATGATCTAAAGGTTTGTATTTCGATAGAATTTTGCTTATTTCATCAAAAGCTATAATAAAAAGGACTACCGACAGAGGTGATCCTTGCGGGATGCCATTTTACAAGGGGTGTTGTTTGGAGTAGTGGTTATTAATTTTTGTGTAGAACTTCCTATTAGTTAAGAAAGCTCTTACATACCCATATATTTTTTTTTATACCCTATTCTTTCAGTTTTCTTAGAACAATATGTATACCGATCCTATCAAAGGCTTTTTCGAAGTCATTTTTTTTGTGTCGATAAGCCAGAGAAGGCGTTTAGCGACAATTTTTTCTAATATTTTGTACGTGCAGGAGATCAGAGAGATTGGGCGGTGACCTTCAACTGTACTGTTGTCCTTAATTGACTTTGGAATGGGGAGTAATGAGGCTGTTTTCCAGATTTGAGGGATAGTCGCTTAATCAAGTAAATTGTTATATAATTTGATAAGTCGCACCTTGATTTCTTTGGGCAAATGTTTTAACGGTCTCTACCCGATGTTTTCCCTTTGGTTTTGCTTAGACACATTTCAAATTCAATAAATGAAATTTGTTCCTCAATTCGTCTAGCGGTCGGATTAGTTGCATGTTGTGGCGCGGGATTATTGAGTATAACACTCTTAGCAATATTGAAGTTTGAATGAAAATTTGAATCGTTTGAGAATTGCGACCAAGTATGGGCAAAGAAGTTACAAATTTGATCTGGGTCTGTAATTATGTTGTCCGGTGATTTGATAGTTTTTATGTTCAATGCTGTCGGGTTTCCTGTCAAGCGCCGAATGTTTTGCCAGATTTTGGCAGGGGAAGAGTTTGGATTTATGCTGCCTGTGAATTCAGCGCCATACTGTCTTTAAGCATTCTGCGAAATTTCGCATTTGTTTTTTTTTTTATAGTGTATTAAGTTGTATTGGGTGGGTCTCTTTTGGAATTCTTTTAGAGCTAGTATTTTATCTTTGCGAAGCAAGGAGAGTTGGGGGTTCCACCAAGGAACAGCTGGTTTGTTTTTTTCTTTGATCATTGGGTGTGTTTGAGGGATCGAAGCGTTAGCTGCTCTTCTAATTGCTTTTTGTATCAAAGCGGCTTCTTTATTGGTGTTTGTGGTTGGTTTTTTGTCTGATAGGAATAAAGGCCAATTGGCATAGTCAGTTTTGAATTTTGCGCTTGAAGTGTTGTGTGCCCAATATTAAAGGATGTTATAATAGGGAAGTGGTCACTATTATGAAGATCGTCTAAGATCTTCCAGTTGGTTCTTGGAATTAGTTCGGGGGAGCAATAAGTTATGTCTACGTAGGTGAATGTGTTGTGTATCGAAAGGTAAGTTGGAGAGCCATCGTTTAATAGTATGAGGCTAGAGTTAAGAAGGAAATCTTCAAAAACTGCACCCCTAGGTTTAGTTAAAGGAGACCCTCAGAGAACACTCCACGAGTTGACATCTCCACCAAAGATTAGAGGGGAGTCGGTTTGATTTATGATATTGTCTAAATCGTTCTTTTGGAAATTTTGTTTCGGGTGCAAATACAAGCCAATGTAGGTTATTTTTACATCAAGTTCAATTTCACAAGCTATTGCTTGAAGGTTTGAGTTGAGAGGTAGTATTTTATGTGATACGTTTTTTTTTATTAGTAAACATATACCTTGCTTGGATGTCGTGTTGGCGGGCATATTTTTTTAAAATATCCGACGTAGTTTTTTGGAAAAATTGGGATGGGGGAATTATAAAGGAGGTGCGTTTCTTAGAGCTATATTATATACTGGGATTATGTTCTTTGATCAAAATATTAAGCTCGTCAAAGTTGTTCATCAAACCTTTTATATTCCATTGTAGAATACTGCCAGCCATATTTTGATGGGGCTGGATACACGAGCTTTTATTTCGTGAAGCAACAAAAGTGTGTTTTGTTGTATTTGTTCCAGTATGCATTTTAGGAGGTTGAGTTGTGTAATTTGTGTTTAGTTGTGTGACTAACTGGTTTGGTATGATTAGGTTGTTAAGATTTTGACTCCGCTGCCCCGATGTTGAACCATCCATGCTCCCTGATGAGCACGGGCGATTCAATTCCGGACCAGCAGAGTCATAGGCTTGGGCGTCAGTATTAGTATTACATGTTAACATCATCATTCGTGTCTGAATTGAAGTCATTGTTTTTATGGATAAGTGGTTGTGTCTCTTTTGGTAAAGACGATTGAGAGAGTATTGAGAGGTGTTTGATGAGGTTTGAGTTAAAGCTAGGTGTCAGTTGTGTGCTATGGGCGGGGTTTGAGAGTAGTTGTGGGTGTGAATACATTAAGTTTCTGGAGGGGGGGTTAGAGATGTGGGTGTGGGTGGGTGGGCTATTGGTGCTTGTTGTTTAGAGTTAGATGGAGTGACTTGAAAGTCTGTTTTATTTGGCTGCTCTGTGTCGGAGCGTGTGAGTGGTTTTTGTAAAGAGTTATTGTCATTGATTTCTGTTGGTTTATTTTTTGTTGAGTTATTCGTAGGTGAATTAGTTGTTAGAGACGGTATTTTGATAGTTGGTTTTACTGGTGGGGTTTGGGGGTTGGGCGCTTTAGGCTATGTTGTGTTTGATTATTATGCTTGTCTTTTTCAGCAAATGATCCGACAGGAGCTGGTGTTGGGGAGTGGTTTTGTCCTTTATAGATTCGTTTTACTTCTCCAACAGAGCATTTGTTTGCGGTTTTAATTGAGAGAATCTCTTTGGCTTGTTTGTAGCTGGGTCATGTTTTCGAGGATGAGCGATGTGGTAAGGAACAGTTGGCGCACATGATACGGGAGCAGACATCTGGCGAGTGAGGCGACAAGACTCGCATTTGGAGTTCCCGTTACAACGTTTGGTAGTGTGGCCAAGGAGCTGGCAATTGCGACAGCGTTCGGTATGTATTCCGAGATTTAATATTGTTACTAGTCGATTGCTTTAAAATGGACTTTACCCTTTTCTTGGCCCTCTTTTGATACATACTCGTATGTACATATGTGTGATATACATACATATATATAACAATGACCTTGGATTGCAAACCGTTCACTATCGCAGCAATTTTGACTGTACTACCCATTAACAACTTCTTGGCCCATCTCATAAACATCTATAAATGACTACCAAATTGAATTCCGATATTGATGATCATTGATGATTGATGATCATCGATTAAGAATTAAAATACAAAAGCACAAATCTTCACTACAATGCAGAACAAGCTTAATGGACTTTGCTATTTCTCAGGAGAGTCATTTAAAGTTTTACTCGAATCGTTTTAATCATGCAAAATGATGTAAGGTATGTGCGGGAAAATGACATTGCGCGGTAGTTACGTGAGATAGATTCTTAATTTGTATATCTAAGCAAGCTAAATAAAAAAGGCTTCGCTCTGAAAAACATTTTGGAAAAACACGTAATTTGGACTTAAGATTGTTCTGCATTGTACGAGTAGTGACGAAATATGGCCGAACAAAAAAAGATATGTAAATTCTCTAAACTTCAATTTTGCCAAGTATTCACTTTCGGAACTGCAATTGTGTATTTATGGAAATATACTGCTTCACTGCGCTCGGCTCTCATTCTTCTGCGAGTTGTGTGCACATTTGCATAAACATTGAATTATTATTGAAGTCGATCTTCAACTTATTTTCCCACAGCTCCAAGCGTCAAGCTGACTTTAAAAGATTTAAAGAATATTTTAATTAAAATGTTTATAAGGTTCTGAACTTCTACTTCTTGGCTGTCAGTTCAAACCGCTGCTGATAGGGTTTCTATTTTTTTTTAAGGAAAAGAGGAAAATAATATCCACACTATTCTAGAAGGACTAAGATTAAATGATTTAAATAAATCATCATAAGGTCAACAAAATTTCTCAGTTTGAACTAACTATGAAACATCTTTTTTTTCTTAATATTAATTAAAAGACACTTTTTCAATTTAGAAGAACAATTTTATAAGTACCGTACATACATACGAGTATGTATGTAGATTGTTTAAACGAACAATCCCATCTACCGATCTCAATGACTTTTTATAGAACCTGAAATGCCAGAAGAAGCTATAGACGTACATATACTATATTTCTCTTTGTAATCAGAATCAAGGTAGTGCTAAACTTTCTTTCGATGACAAAAACATTCATTTACTAGTGTAGTCTTCCATTTTACAACTCACTGAAGCAATTCCATTCAATAAAAATACCGTTGCAATTTTAAATGACCTGCAATGTAAGCAGCTTTGAACAAAAAGACATACATAGTTTAGTTCTTGTTAAGGTTATTGTAGCAAATTTATATGTTAGAAGAATACATGTTTCGAAATTTGGACGTACTCGTATACATGTTGAATTTAGCTGTATTATCTCACAGCAGTGCTGCAGTGGAAAGAAAGTTTTCTGGAATGAGTCTAATCAAAAATAAATGTAGAAAGAGATTAAACTTTAAAATCGTCAAAAATGTTATGTTTGGACGATGTCTAACTGATAACCTTCACTGGGTTACTGCGAAAAATATGATATTACTGTTCTGTTTCGTTTTATCTACTTCGCAATGTGATTTATGAAGTCCGAACGCTAGCCCTCAGTAAATGTATTATTTGGAAATATTACTCCTTTTAGAAAATTGCAGACGGGATAATAAGGTATCGCATGATGGGATTGTAAAATAGACCGTTAAATATTCAAACTCCGTATGAAAAAAGTGAACCACACCAACGACAATTAATCATCAACGGAAGGTAGGGAAAACCGAGATAAGATAAAAACAAACCCAGAGCAGTTTTCTTCTCTGAGACGGATTCCTCAATAGATGTGGACGGTTTTTCCCTTTTACAGCATTTACTACGATCTACGATTATAGTTTGTATTCGTTGGGAAATTTAATAATACTTGCATGTTTGGTAATGAATAACATTTAAAAAATAAATATTTTGCCAAGTGATAGTATAGCGATTTCTTCTGCTACATTTTACAAGTACATACTCGTATGTACGAGTAAACATGTTTTTTAAGCACTTCCCCAAAAACAATTGATTATACATACTCGTATGTGTAGAGGACATTTTTTGCTTTTGTAGAGGAGGGAGGCATTTTCATTCTAAATGAGGACTATCTTTTCTGCGAAAGAATTTAAAAAAATTGCAATTTTCTCAAAAACGGCTGTGAAACTTTCAGTAAAAATGCATGTCTGAGGTAATATGGACGTTTGCAATAAGACTGCATACTGAATCTGTTTTCTAGAAATCAGAATATCAATATATTATTTATTAGCAGACTTCTCGGATATGGCTAAGACGACTTTAAAATGTTTGACATATACCCAAAAGTTGTTTTTAGATTTTGTTGCTTCTTACTGATTTGCCCTAAATTTTAAATCTAAAAATTTTACGATTACTAACGATAGGAACAATTTTAACAAATTCTTAAAAAGTCATTACGACAAGTTAAGTTTTTAATACTAATTGGCAGATTATTGTGTCCCTCAAAACGCATGTAGAATATGCATAGTTCGCTGTGAACTTGTTGTTCGTGTTCTCTGTAGCGTCTTCGTTTGTATGCACATTTTCACATAAAATAACATAGTCACATAATCACTGATTAACTTTTAACCACTTTAAAGCTTGTGACATAGATCTTATTTATGTATATCTATAACATTTAAAAAGAACTCTCACGGCTTTATTTTGTAATATTTGGAATCTATTTTTGTGGCTTTGCGGGCAAATATTATACGAACACATATCCGTACATATGGTATATAGCATACTTGTGCAGTAATAAAAATAAGGTTCAACTAGTGTTTTGTATACATATAGCTGAGTTCATTGAAACGTTTCATCTATTTATTTAAAAAAAAAAAACAATTTCTTGACACTCTTTTAAAGATAGCGATCTATTTAATTTTACTAACAATTTCTATTTGTTGGATATTGATATGAACATTTACACTTAATAACGAACTCCCAATTTTAGAATTAAATATCATAACACTTAGTTTTATCTACATTTGTACATTTGACACTAGCTTATTCATTTTCAAACATGTACTTATTTTGCCAAGAACTTGCTTAATATTATTTATAGATGCATATTTTTATCTGACTACCGAACGTGTAGAGAAGACCGTCATCAGCAAAAACGACAGGTTTTGAAGATTGCACTACCTTTGTCATATCGTTTATTTACAAAAGCATACATATAATGGTACAAATGTTTTAAATCAATTTAATTCTCCAGATTTGATAGCGTAACATTTAAAGAAGATGTTATTATACAGTATCTAAAATGTAATAAAGTACTTATATTTTAATTAATTAAATTAATTATTTCCTCAATAAAATAAAAAAGATCTCAACATACGTACGAGTAAGTGCATATATACATACATACATATGTACTGCTAGTATAAGATATGTACACATGTTACGTGAATATGCACATGTGTATGTATGATAGTTAAACAATTCTCAGCCGTACACACACGCCGTATATACACATTGAATGCGCCTCTACAAAATAGGGTAGGAAATTTTACGAAAGTAAATAGCCCGAGGGCGGGATCAATTCAGCCATAAGGGTGAATATAAGAATTGACTGGCACGGCCACTGCTGTGCCTTGTGCTACAAAAATTGTAAAATTTTATTCGGCATGTCCTATAGTTTTGATAGTCCCTTTAAAAAGACGAGTTGACGTGACAAACACAGAAACTCAATCAATTCTTTATTTAGGGTAAGATAAGGTATCTTTTCTTTTATGCGTGTGCAGAAAGTTAAGCGAATGCAATCTGTAGTCTTGTATATACAAACATGCTATTTGAGTGCATTTTAAAAAAAAAAGAGTGAATATCCGTAAGTATTACAACAATCAATTAAAAACATCATAATAACTTCACATATTTACATATTTCATAATGTATGTATCCAGAACACGCATGCATACATATTTTGATTTGCAATAAAAATTGACTGCCTAATTCGCTTTAACTTCGCCAAGTCAATCGCACGTGTATTCCCAAAAAGAAATCGAAAGCACCGCCAACCAACCCCATTTAACTTTTCCTTTTCCAATAAATAAAAAATTATGCTGTGATTTGATGTATTTAAATTGTATTTTTTTTTTTTCATAAGACATTGTGGAATATCCCCAGCTGCTGAATTTTTAAAACAACAAAACGTTGCATAAATGTACAAGAATTTTGATTTGTGAAAATGGGATTCACCGATGGAAAGAGGATTGTATAAATAAATTGTATCTAAGTATGTATGGGTCTACCACCACTATTTACTTGTAGGTATCATAGAAATGCGGCACGTTAACCCTCGGGCTGTAGCAGATTTAATTCTATTCCGAATTTTATACTTTTGATTCGTAAATAGAACGCAAAGGCTTGTTTTAATATTATCATTTATATTGTTTTTTTTTGTAATGGCATCTGTTTATGGCTATTATTATAATGTCGAGGGCCAGAAATTTTGTTTTTCTACAATTTGTTCTGATTTTATTTATTGTATTGTTTTTGTTTTTCAGATAAACTTAGTACGTAACTGCATAAATAGTTTCGTTAATTTTGTAAGATGAATCAGAAAACGGAATGTCTAATCGTTTCATATATCAGTGGCTTTCAGCCGGTTTTCTGTATAACCCCAGGATTTCGTAAACAAACTGATTACTAACAAAGTTTTGTTGTTTAATACTTTATTAAGCGAATTACTATTACTTGATATTTCCTTAATCTCGTTTATCGTTTTAAGCTCCATTAGAATCCTAACAAAATTGTTTAAACAGAACATTTTTGGGGGCTAAATTTGAAATTGTCTTCTTTATATACACTAAATATGATGTTACAAAATTCCTTCAAAAATTGGAACCGGTAGTTGAATACCTAAGTTATATTCATAAAATCAACGTGCACAATGCTGAATTTTTAGTTTGGAGTTTTGGCAACGAAAACCCGCACACAAATTCAGTTTTTAAATAAAATGAATATAGCGATTTGGTATGTCTATCACCTCTCAAAGGTTAATCGTCCGAAACTTAAGGGAAGATAAAGACTTTTTTATTGCTTATATCTGTGTAATGTTCACAGCCTTCTCGTGCCCTTAACAAAATTAACAAAAAAGGCTTCGTTTTATTTATGAAAAATGTGATGAAGACATTTTTTCGAATAATTTTATCTCGAAAAATAAAGGAAACCGCTTTTCTTTTTCGTAAAATTAGCATTTAACTAGACATTGACAAACAACCGCAATTAGGGGGTTTTTCCAATAATTGAAGGGTTTATTATACGCCAAAAAACAAAGAAAATCTTAATTTAAAGTTCTAAAATAATGTACAGAGCTAATGGCCAGTATTCATAGTTATATTTTAAACATAAGTGTAACTGATCTGGAGTGTAAAGTTAACACACAGATTAGGCACAGCTGGTATTCATAGAGAATCTGGCAGCTCTGTTTAATTAGATACTAGTCGAACGTCTAATTTACTACAATTCTACTCCAAATTTTATTCAATCTATTACGAAAACGCTTTCTGAAAGCGAAATTTCAAAAATACGTAAACTTTTTTTTTTGTGATTTTGCAGTTGTAATCAAAAATAAGGTAAGAATTGTAATTATACATATGTTTTGAAAGAAATGAAAAATTATAAAATTACAGATGAGTGGCAAGGAGCATAACGGGAACAGAACTGGTCGGAGGCACAGAAAGAAATGCTACGTGAATTGGTGCGAAGGCATCTGAAAGTCGAGGACGATAAAAGAAACGACGTTAAGATGATTTCACAAAAAAAGGCAGCATGGGAAGACATCCTAATGAATATGCAAATAGCGGGATATCTCAGTGGAATTCCGAAGCTAAGGGAGCAGTGCCATCGGATGAAGAACGCAGCACGGAGAAGACATTTTTCTTCATTTTATTTAGTTCGTTACTAAAATCAAACCACAAATCACTCGCGTTTCGCAAAATTCTTAATATAATTTTCTTTCGTTCACAAATTTCTGATGTTTAACAGAGTTGAATAAACTTAAACATATTGGGGAATATTCATAGATGTTTTGCTTACAAACGAATCCCTATATTTGATAAGTTCTTATTATGTTATTGTTAAACTAATCCGGTGTTTATGTAATTCATAGACAATTTAAACCCATGTCTAAACGACAGAACGTATGTTTAAGTTGTATTTAACTCCGTTAAACGTCAGAAATTTGTGAACGAAAAAAAATTATATTAAGAATTGTGCAATGCGCGAGTGATTTACAGTGTATTATAGTTTACCACGTAGATAACGAACTAAAAAAAATAAAGACAAACGTTGGTCAATTTCAACATTAATTAAGATTTTAATATTTTGGTGGATATTTGCATATTTGCATATTTATTTCGATGTCTTTCCATGTTGTCTTTTTTGTGATATCATCTGAACGTTATTTCTTTTATCGTCCACGACTTTAAAATGCAGTGGTGTAGTGGTAACATCATCGCTTGACACACTGTTGATTCACGGTTCGAATCCTGATGTCAAGAATCACCTATTTATTTCATATGAAATAAATAAAAAAAGTCGATCACTTGCGAAAGCTAAGTCAACTCTACTGTCAAAGCATAACACTGGCAGTAGGGTGGTCATATGGCTAAAATGCAACTTGATCGTGATGATGACATCAGGAGGACGGAAAAAAAATACTGTGAATCATAAGCAACGACATAAAAAAAAAAAAAAAAACGCACGTGTTCTAAAAAATTAGTATAAGGGTATTCATATCCCATTTAACACGTGCAAATTATATAAAAAAAAGATGCCTTCGGACCAGATGCCTTCGCGCAGGATTTCTTTTTCTATCTCCTTTACTCTTTTGTTTCTTGCCACACATCTGAAATTTTATAATTTTTCCTTTATTTTAAAACATATTTATAATTACAATTCTTACCTTATTTTTGATTACAACTACAAAACCACAAAAAAAGTTTACGTATTTTTTAAATTTCGCTTTCAGAAAGTGTTTTCGTAATAGATTGAATATAATTTGTAGTAAAGTTGTAGTAAATTGGACGTTGGACTCGTGTCTAATTAAACAGAGCTGTGTGTTAGCTTTAGACTCCAGATCTGTGTAACTGATCTCGGGTTTAAAATATAACTATGAATATAATGATATAATAATAAGCTGTAATATTTACTGTTTTATTTTCTTTTTAAGCAGTTCCAGAGCCTAATAAAGGTTGAAGAACACTGGTATATATGATAGATATGTATGTACCCTTTATAAAATAAAAGTAAGTAATGGTGGTTATATGTAAGCCTAGGCCAGATTTAACTAGGACCACGAGCGTATTGTACGAAAACACAAATTCATCAAAATTGTAGGGAATATGGCTTACGTAGTACTTTTGACGTTGTCCATCAATTAAATCACTCACAAATGAAGTTTTAGATTTGTGTGATGATTTGTGACTATTGAGAGAGATGATTTCCAAAAAATTGACGCCATATAACGTAAGATAATGCAGCCTTTTAGAAAGCCGGATGGTAGATATACAACATCCTCACATATAAAAATAAAGTGTAGGTGTCCACATATGTGTATGATTGGTGTTAATTCTAAATTGGCTGTCAAGTTGCTGCTTTAATTTGTTTCTGCTATAGAACGAGGACATTCAAAAAACTGAACTAATAAGTTCACAACTTAGGTCGGTAATTATCAAGCACTATTAAATGGTTTTTAATTTGATATAGCTTATAATTTTTTGTTACATATTCACCACACAGTAATAGGATTTTGTCTGTGCTAGTTTCGAATCTGCGAAAAATTAATTTTCGGATTTCCAGATGCGTTACGTTTAGGAAAATGGGGAGGGCGTTTAGGAAAATGGGGAGGTAGAATAGAGGAGAAGCCTCTGCAATTTGGCTTTAAATATTTGAAGTTGTAGTGATGGGGAAATACAGAGCCTGGTAGATCATTCCACATTCGTGTCGTTCGGCTTATAAAAGAATCCCTATATTTGACAGTATGACCGAAGTTTGGCTTTAGGATGAACTGATGCGCATTCGAAGCATGGCGCGTATTGGAAGCATTAAATTCCACTCTGTTGGTTGAACCCCAATTGATCCACCATCTGGGCCTTAAGTAGGGTTGAAGGATGGGTCGTCGAATGCCAATGATTCCTTGACTCCTGGAGATCCGAAAATTAAGAGATAGCCTCCCTATTCAAACGGTGGTGTGAGGAAGTATAAAACTTTGCGGCGATACCGACCGCTAACGAGTTCTCACAGATGACCTGGCGAGGTCTATGGTCAGGAAATATTTTGGTCAGAAATAACTCGTGGGAAGAGAAATAAAAATGATTGAAACAGAAAAAAAAACAGTTCGGACGCTGACACGCTACCCGTGGGCATACCAGAGCTGACTGAGCGGCAGCCACTATCGGCAGCCAACCCGGATGAGGAGATCTCTATGGAGACGGATGAGCGGCTTTAGCAGATCCATCCGTGAGTACCCGGAAATCGGAGATAACGAAGAAGGTCTCTCCAGCTCAGATGAGAAGGCGGTTGTTCCGTAGAGCGACGCATCAAATCGATCCTGGACGCAAAGGACCCATCTTCCCTTTCCGCGAAAAAACGAAACTCCCTTGCCTGGGCTATTGATATAATAGAAAAGGACGCCCTGGCGAGGTCTGTGTCTGAGCAGACTACTGGAAAAACCAAGGCCAACCGTAAGGTAGATGACCTAAGGCAGATATCAGAAGGAAGGGAGCAGCTAACACCAAAACCACCAGCAAGACCGCTGCCGCTAAGGCAGGTGCTACTGGTCAGCCAGAAATCTCAAGGGCCGCTGAACATTCTCGTAGGATGGCCAAAACCAAGAGGGAGGATTTTGTGTCAAAGTGGTTGAGATCCTCGGAGGACTCTAAAAATCCCCCCAAAAGGTCGAAGGCTGATACGGAGATGCCTTTCAGCGGGGCGATTCGTAGTTCACTACAACTAGCTGTAGTGGACTTCGGAAATCTAGTGGCCAGTACTCCCAAGAACGCGGTCAAATGATTGAGAAGGCCTTAGCTGGAGCAGTCTTTGACCGTATTCGAAAGAATACTGGCGGAACTGCGCCCACGTTCGGGAGAGCGAAGTGGCATCGTGGAGTCATTCTGATAAACTGTGTAGACCGGTTAACGCTCGAAATCGCTCGAAAGCCACGGTTCGCGGTCTTAAACCATTGGAAGGGGATGCACTGTGAGCGGTACCTCCCGATGAAATCCCCTCCATATCCAAGGGAAAGCTCTATGTTCCTGACTTGGGAGGTACAAAACAGAGATCCTCAGCTTCCTAAAAGCCCAAAACCCTTCTACTGACATGAAGAGCTGGGAGGTCGTTGTGGAGGAAGAATCGAAGAATGGGACCAAGGGATTCATCATCTTCATGAATTAACCTCCGGCCTCACTTCTGGAAGACAAGCAGTGAAAATCAAAAAAAAAAAAAAAAAGCAGCTGGATCTGGCCCTAATCCAGGAACCGTGGATGAATTCTCAACAATCGCGTGATGGGATTAGGGTCAAAAGACTATGATATATATTATAGAAGTGACGCCGGCAAGGTTAGGACTTGTATCGTGGCTAAAAAGAATCTTCAAATATTAATGCAGTCTCATTTCAGCTCCGGCGACTTGACATTCGTGAATTTAAGAGGGGTGAACGGGAACTGCACGGTGGCGTCTTTACCTTACGATGACGGCATCAACTTCCCCTCGGAAGACCTGAGGTAGCTCATATCAGCGTCTCAAAAAGGTAAGACAAATTTAGTACTGGGATGTGATGTTAACGCTCACCACGCTTTGCGGGGTAGCACTGTTTAACTATATTCCAACTATAATCCAATCTTATTATATGTAATAGAGGCAATGACCAAACCTATGTAACTTCTACTAGAAAGGAAGTCTTGGGTATTACGTTTGTTTCTGAGCAGAGCTCTGTTGAAGTTGTTGACTGGAGAGTCTCCGACAAGGCGTCCCTATCTGCTCATTGTTGGATACTCTTCAAACTACAACTATCTACTTGTGGTGAAGAGAATTTTAGAAATCCGCGTAGAGAGAACTAAGGAAATCGGTGAATCACTTCATCGAGGACCTCAAGTCTACAGAAGCAGTTGACAATGCAATCGATGCACTGACCAACTCTCTAACGCAATTTTTAGAGAAATCCTGCCCGATTAGTAGGCATAGCGCTAAAAAGCGTCCACCGTGGTGGAGCGATAAAATAGCGGAACTCATTCGCAAAAAAATAAAAATAAAAAAAATAAGGAAAGCGAAAAGTTCGCCAAAAAGAAGCAGGTCGGTGGAAGTTACCCCAACCGAAACCGGCAAGTCACTTGGACCCGAAGCTGCCTCCTCTTCTAATAGCTTGAACCGGAGCAAACGATGGAAGAAGGTTTCAAGCTCTCCTGCCGGTAGGCACACGTGCACACCTCATGCGCGTGTGTCTTCCGAGAGACCTCAAGCCGGTGGCGTTGCATGCGCACAAGTTCTGAAGATGGGCGCTTCAGCCAGTAATGGCAGTAGTACCGGTGGACAGAAACTGGATGTCGCAGGGAAGTCCACTGACTTGAATGTCTCTAAAACCCCTCTTATTAGTAGCGTTGCCCGCGCACAAATTCCGAATGACACCGATGATACAACTAGTTGTATTCCCAGTGGACGGAAGATGGCTGTCGCGGACAAATCTACTGAGAAAGAGAAAAACCTTGTGGTTAGGGAGCGAGAAAAGCAGGTTTCTTACAAGAAAGCTGTTATCTCCTCTTTAACTGTCCGAATTGGGAAGGCTGGCAATGACAACAGCATGACCGACGCGGAGTGCAAACACTGCGAAGTTCATCTGTTAGAGCTGGCTCAAGCAACGAATGCTTTCATTCAGGTGGAGGACTGTGAGTTAAAGAACGGAACCTTTATGGTAAAGTGCTCTTTACAGCAAACCTCTGAATGGATTAGCATGTCGGTGCCGAAAATCCCCCCCCTTGAGACCGCTACTTTTGAGGTCTTCAGGACAACAAAACAGACGCGCGCCGTCTGCTGGATCCCGGGGAAACTTGGGAAAATGGCTGATGTGCTAGCGCGCCTACGTACCCAGAATCCTGGACTCGAGACAACCAAGTCGACTGTTCATTCACACAGGGAGAGACAGAATCGTCAAAATAAAGATGGTTCTACTATGGTTGTGAGTTTGGACAAGGGTTCTGCCGAGGCCATTAAGTCTAGGTACGAAATGCGACCATATTTGCATCTTGGTAGGATTCAGTTCCGCTTCGATACCAAGTAGTGCGAACAATGGTCGAAAAAAAACCCCTAGTATTTAATGATATTTACTCAGATCAACCTACAACACTGCAAGGCTGCTACCGTTCTTATGAGTAGCAGACTTGCAGCTAGTAGAACAAAACCTCACATAATATCTATCCAGGAGCCTTGGGTGCGGAACAAGCGCATTTGTGGTCTTGGAGGTATGCGTGACAACACGGTACTTTATGATGAGCGGTCCTCTCAGCAACTAAGCTTGGACAATTTTGTGAGGCTACAAGACGAACGATAAATGGGAAACCTACGTCGTTGCATCTGCTTACTTCCCATATGACTCGATACTGCCCCCCCACCAAAGACAGTGATCGAGCTCATAGAATATTATATGTTGCGATGCTAATGCTCAAAACTCTGTTTGGGGCAGCAGCAAATGCAATGCACGCCCATCTTCTGGACTTCATACTATCTTCTGATCTTACCATCAACAATGTTGGCTCACAACCAACATTTGTTACTACGCAAAGACAGGAAGTGATTGACTTGACCCTGTCCAACAGGTATTTCAAGCCTATTACCAACTGGAGAGTTTCGCCAGAAATTTCCCTCTCAGACCATAGATACATTGAATTCCAAATCGAATGCGAAGCTACACCTTTGCAGGAGAGGAGGAATCCGAGAAAAACCAACTGGATACGGTTTAAGGAAGAGTTAGGTAAATCTATCAAAGATCTACCTAAACTTAGAAAGAGGCAAAAGGTAGAGGAAGCCATTCAAGACTTGAACAGCACCCTTACCAGATGTTTTGAACTAACGCGTCCGCTGCCAAAAAACCCCTGCAGAAGGTCAGTTCCGTGGTGGAACCCAGATCTGCAACGAATTCGTAGTGAAACCAGAAAACTTCTAAATAGGTCACTTAAGACAAATTCGGAGGTGGACTGGAATCTTTACCGATCAAAGCAAAGAGAATAAATAAATCAAAAAGTACCTCGTATAGATATTTTTGTGGTAAGATCGAAACTCGCGGTGAAACCAGTACGTTGGTCAAAGTTCTCAAGAATGGAAAACCAATCAAGCCGGAATCACTCAGGAAACCTGATGGTACTTTCACTGAGTCGAAAGCGGATGCTTTCAGTCTTCTGGTGGAGACTCACTTCCCAGGAAATCAGGTCACCATCAGTTCGCAACCGGTTTCAACTAGTGAAGCTGTTAGCGGGCTGAGCCGAACAACTCGGCGCAGCTGGTATACTGCATCGGGAATGGCGACGGCTGTCATCTTTTGACAGCTTCAAGTCACCTGGCACTGACGGAATATACCCAGCTATGCTGAAACAAGGTATTAGTCAGTTGCTGCCAACTCTGAAGATAATTTTCACTGCTGGCTTGGCACTGGCATATATACCAACCCCCTGGCGAACAGTTAGAGTAGCTTTCATACCGAAAATTGGCAGAAATGACTACTCTCTCGAAAAGAGCTTCAGACCTATTAGTTGACGTCCTCCCTGCTGAAAAGCATGGAGAGATTGGTTGAGCTACATGTGCGCAAAGTTGCTTTGAGGGTACATTCTCTGTCAGAGATGCAACATGCGTATCAACGCGGAAAATCCTACGAGACTGCTCTTCAAAATCTGGTCAGCAGAATAGAATGTGCGCTTGACAGGAAAGAATACGCGATAGGCGTTTTCATAGACATTGAGGGTGCCTTTGACAATGCGACTTTTGACAGCATGTGTAGCTCCGCCAGAAGTTCCGGCGTAGAAGAGTCACTAGTGTTGTGGATAAAAGCAATGCTGGTAAACAGAACATTGACCGTAGATGCGGATTGAGGCCGGCGTGTCATGGCAGGTGTAAATAGGGGCTGCCCACAAGGCGGTGTTCTGTCTCCACTGCTTTGGTGCACGCTGGTTGACTCCCTGTTGAACACACTCAATAGTTCTAAAGTCTACGCTCAAGCATACGCAAATGATGTCGCCTTTCTGTCTGTCGGATCGTGCCTAGCGACTGTTTGCTCTAAGGTGCAGATGGCCCTAGACGCAATCGACGATTGGTGCGCTAGGAATGGGCTTTCAGTTAATCCTCTCAAAACCGAAGTGGTTCTCTTTACGAGAAGGAGGAAATTGACTGGTCTGACTAAGCCAGTGCTAAAAGGCGTCACTATCGAATTCTCCAAGGAAGCCAAATATTTAGGAGTAATCTTAGATAGCAAGCTTCTTTGGACGAAACATGTCGAGCTGAAAACTTCCAAAGCTCTGTCAGTCTTCCGGCAATGCAAAGGTGTTTTCGGAAAGACATGGGGCTTGTCGCCAAGGAAAGTCCTTTGGATCTACATGGCAATGGAATAAGCTCTCACGTAAATACGTTACTGCTGCTTTCGCCAAACTGCAAAGAACGATCTGTCTCGACTGCTTGGGAGCTTTCCCCAGTACGCCTGGCTCTGCTCTAGACGCCTTGATGAACCTCCCCCCCCTTGATATTTATATCATGGGGTGTACACTCAGAGCCATCTTCCGTTCAAAAAGAAGTGGTTTCTGGCACGCTTCGCACTGGAGTTTTGATGACGTTGCGCGACGATTATCCTACGACCCCTGTCTCATGGATATGCCATCTGATGCAATGACACCTGAATTACGGCTGCGGTGCAAATTTGAAGTCAACTTTCCTCATGTTCAGGATTGGCTTTGGCAGGAGTCTGAGCCAGGAAAAGGAATGTAGTCGCATTTTCACGGACGGCTCTAAAACTGGACAGGGGTCTGGTGCTGGTGTTTTCGTGGAATGCGACAACATCAGGCAGAAATATATGCTATCCTAATGGCAGCGGACTATATTGGTAAGAACAGGTGGAAGGGGCGAAGTATCTGCGTCTGTAGTGACAGTCAGGCTGCGCTTAAGGCCTTGCTCAATCCTTTAACCACTTCCAAAATAGTTCGAGAATGCAAAACATCCTTGAATTCGGTTGGAAGGCTGAACTCACTGAATCTTGTTTGGGTCCCAGGGCACAAAGGGATAACAGGAAATGAGATCTTTGACGAGCTTGCTACACAAGGCTCAGAAGAGAATTTTTCAGGACCTGAACCCACGTTGGGTTTGCCAGCGTCCTCGGTTAGGGCTTCCATTGACGACTGGGTTTTCAGTGAACACAATCGAAGGTGGCATGACTCTCCAGGATGCAGGCAGACTAAACGAATGGTCCACGTCGTCTGTAAGAAATCCGCGGCTTTCCTGCTATCCCTTAGCAGAAAAGACTGCAGACAACTTACTCGCGCTCTTACGGGCCACTTCGCCTTTGCCAAGCACCTCCATGTGCTAGATTTGAGCGCTACCCCTGTCTGCAACTCCTGTGGAGAGGGCGATGACACTGCGGAACACTTCCTATGTAATTGTCCTGCCTTTGCTCGGATCAGGTGGCAGATTTTCGGTGCTGATGTGGTGAGTGCTGATGACCTAAGCTCTCTTCATTACTGAAGCGTCTACTCGTCTTTTTAAAAAAAGACGAAAAAAACACATTAAAATGGGGTTCTCTGCCTGGTTGTACAATGGACCTGTTTTTGAGTCTGAGTGCTCCAGTAGGGTGTACCCGCCCCGACAAAACAAAAAAAAAAAAAAAAAAAAACATGTGGGGCTCCAAAGCCCGGTCGTAAGACCCATTCTTACATATGGTTCACTACCATGAAACCATGCTCAGTTCCATTCTAAAATGGGGTCGGAGTTTATTGTGAGGCCCTAGGAATAAACAACTCCTTTAGAATAAGCGACGACTGCAGCGTCTTTCAGGCAGAAATCACAGCCATCATGCAGGCTGCGGAAATTATACGTGGAAGTAATATCGTTGTCAAAATGATAACTGTCTATATATAAAGCCAGCCAGCCATTAAGGCTCTGGACTCTGCTGTAATTATATCAAGGCTTGTGAGGACCTGTAAATCAGTCTTAAATGGATATCGAAGGAATGAAAGGGCTGACGAGTTTGCTAGGAAAGGGTCGGCGCTGCACTTATCGCGGGCCCCCTCTTTTGTATCAACTCCAATCAGTTTCCTACGGAAGAAAATAGAAGATGAAACCACTGATCGAGCAAACAGACGATGAATTCATCTGGCCTTCAGCAAGAAGGGATCAACTTCTCTGGTGAAATTTAGTCGTTATAATACACGAGTTTCTGGAATAATTACTAGTCATTGTGACATTGGCGTTCACGCGGAGCGACTCGGTGTGATGCATAACGACTATTGTGGAAGTTGCAAGGACGAAGAAAGAATTGAATCAGTTCGTCATCTGCTGTGTGATTGTCCTGCTCTATCCGTTACAAGAATGAGGACTCTAAGAAGTTAGTTTTTTTTGTAGAGCTTATGGACATCACTATCTGAGTGGACGTTTCCAGGGTTAAATGATTGGGCACAATGGACCCGAATTGTTGGTCTAAGTGAGCAGTGACCGTATTTGTCACAAGGCACCAATCTACCTAACCTAATCTAACCCAGGCTAACCCAGGGAACGAATGTGAAAAACTGTCATCAGCTGTCAAAATATTCAGTAAGTTTTGCCATTTCATTACGCATCATTCGATACTTCCCAAACGTGTGGAAATTATGAAAAAAATATTATCGAAATATTATCGGGCTCAGTTGTAAATACGCAACGTGAATTTCGTCGTGAGGTCGGTCGTCATCAATGTCGATTCGACACCGATCAGCTGAATTGGGGATCGCCAGAGAGTCAACCAGGCTTATTTTGCGGTTGGATTTGGGCCTACATCCGTATAAGATTGTGCTGACACATGAATTGAAGTCGGACGACCATAGACAACGCCGTGAGTTCGCTAATTGGGCGCTGGAACTGTTCGCCGGAGACCCGGATTGTGGCAAAAAAATCATCTTCTCGGACGAGGCCCATTTTTGGCTCAGCGACTATGTCAGCAAGCAAAATTGTCATTATTGGAGCGACCACAATCCACAAGTGTTCGACCCAGCATCAATGCATCCAGAAAGATTGATTGACTGTGGTCTTCATACCCAAAGCTGGCAAATATTCAAAGATTCCAAAAGACCTCAGACCTATTATTCTATCATCATTCCTTCTAAAAACACTAGAACGAATGATTGATATCCATTTACATTACTGTATTGACACACAACTACTGTCCACGACTCAACATGCATACTGTAAGGGCAAATCAGTTGAATCAGCATAGCATACGTTAGTCAATAAGATCGAATACTCCATGCATCATAAGGAGTTCACTATGGTAGATTTTCTAAATATTGAAGGCGCTTTTAACAATGTCTACTCATCTACGATAATCAAAGCACTGTCAAATCTGAAGATAGATAGCTCACTTGGCGAGCTGATTAATTTACTGCTTAATAGTCGGATTATCAACTCAAAGCTCGTCGGATTATCAACTCAAAGCCCCCTCAAGGGCTGGAAGCTGACGGTTGAGAAGTTATCGCCTATGCGGATGATGTTGCTATAGCAGTCTCTGGAAAACACCTCACTACCTTAAAAGAGCTCCTACAAAAGGCTTTGAATAAGCTATCTAGACGGATTCTTCTCAAGGAAATATAAAAATCCACCTACTAACCCTCCATCCTTTAATGGAACAAGATTAACTTTATCCATCGAAGAAAAATATCTGTGTTTTATTTTGGATAGGAAACTAAGCTGGAAACCTAATATACATGTAGGCGCATTTCCATAGATCATATAATGTATATTTACTTACAGCAATTACATTGTCACAATACAAATACATTAACACCACCTCAACAGACTAATCTATATACTATTTACATAACCATTACCGTTCTCATAAGCTTTCTTTTGTCAAACTTTCACCAATTCTTTTTTTTTTTTGTCAGTAGAGTCGTTAAGCAGTAAAGTTGTAATTAAATAAATTTCCTAATACTATTAATTTAATTTAATATTGTTTCAATAAAAACCTAGTTTATGAATTCATTGAAAGACTGTCTGGTTTATTTAATTTGCTTAACTCCTACACATTTGGGGGCTCAACAAAAGAACAATTTTTTTTTTAATCAATTAGTGACAATGGGAACTCTAACAGTGGATCAATTAAAATCAGAGTTATCTCGATTAAATTTAGGTACCGACGGCTTTAAACCGATCTTGCTGGCAAGATTAAAGGAGGTATACAGCATAAGGCAGCAGGTAGCAGAAGACAATAGATGTAATAATATAGCCGACGATGCACTTGGTAATGATAATGGGAAAATGCTTTCACATAGCGGGTCCCGTAAAATAGCAGTGCCAAGTGTGAACAAAAGTTTGAACATTAGAGAGTCCGGTGAATCTTCGATTCGTTTTTCTCTAAGAGATGTAGAGAGTTTAGTTTCTAAATTCAGTGGTGATGATGGTATTTCACTAAATTCGTGGTTTTCGGAATTTGATGAGGTTACATCATTACTCAATTGGTCAAATCTCGAAAAATTGTTATTCGCGCGAAAGCAGTTAGTTGGTTCGCAAAGTGTTATATGAAAACATGTTCGAGTCGTACATACGAGGAATTCAAGCAAGTCTTACGCGCAGAATTTCAAAAAAACTATTTGCAGAGCGGATATTTATTTCCGTTACAAAATTGTATTATGAGGCGGGAAGAAAATTTTCGCGAATATTTATATAAGATGAAGGAAATTGCTCAACTTGCCGACGTAGATAACAACTCCTTAATCCATTATATCATAAATGGTGTCTCTGGAAATGAACAGCACAAATTAATTTTGTATGGAGCTACAAATTTTTCAGAATTGATTGACAAATACCACATTTTTTTTAAATTGAAGTCCACAGAAATCTTTCATAGCGGTGCTGGAAACGGTTGGCATAGTGGTAGTAGTAGTGGGCGGCAGAAATAGCGGACAATATAGTGGTAGCTATAAAACCCGTGACGTTCTACACTGTTTTGATTTCGGTTCTCCTGAACATCAACGTCGTGTTTGCAAATGGGACACAAAATGCTTTAAGTGCAACGGTTCGGGGCACATGTCCAAAAACTGTACAACTAAATTTAGTGCAAAGACAAATACCTTTTCGGTCTTAAACTCTAAACAAATTTTCATAAATAACGCAGCCATTTACGCATTTATTGATACAGGTGCACAGATCTCATTACTTCGGGAAAAATGTTTTAACAAATTAAAAAATTCTACTGAAATGCGAAAACAAAATACTCGATTGGTAGGTCTTGCTTCAGCATGTGTTTGCATGTACCTAGATGCCCTACTTTATACGTACCAAATGTGCCAGAAAACCTTAAAAAGTTGAAGATTGTTCTTGAAAGAACAGCAGTTTATGGATTGATTTTTAATTGGAAAAAATGTAGATTCTTCCAAACAAAGGTGACATTCCTCGGCCATGTTGTCGAAGATGGGAAGCTGAGTCCGTCCGCAGAGAAAATTAATGCAGTTGCTAGATTTCCGGAGCCTAAAACCCTCAAGAAACTTCAAGAGTTTTGGGTCTTATCGGGTTTTTCCGAAGATTTATAAATTCGTATTCAATCCTGGTAAAACCTTTAACAGACCTAACCAAGAAAGGGTCAAAATTCATAATCACGGAACCCCAACGAAAAGCCATCGCAACATTAAAGCAGTTACTAACAAACAACCCAGTACTGCATATCTACTGTCAAGGCGCCGAAACGGAACTGCACACAGACGCGAGTCAGCTGGGTATAGCCGCAATTTTGTTCCAAAGAGGCAGCGATAACCAACTTCATCCAATTCACAGCTGAAAGAACAATGCCTCGGAGGGAAAATGGCACAGTTATGTTTTAGAAATATTCACAGTTTTCAAAGCTTTTGAGAAGTTTCGAGTATACCTTATGGGAATCAAATTTAAGGCAGTAACAGATTGCTACCAAACGGAGTAAGAAGGTGGATTTTATATATGCAGGACTTTGACTACGATGTCGAACACCGCTCAGGCAGCAAGATGACCCACGTCGACGCCTTAAGTCGCTCGCCAATAATATACATTTTCCAGAAAGAAATCCTGGCTAGAATCAAAAAGGCCCAGCTGGCCGATGAATTCATTTCCTCTGTTAAGGAAATATTAAAAGAAAAGTCTTATGATAACTTTGTTATGCAAGGTGAATTGTTATTTAAAGATGTAAATGGTTACATGTTTTTAGTACTACCTCGTAGTATGGAGTTCGAGATTATAAAAATGAAACATGAAGGACATTTTGGTTGATTAAAAACAGCATATTTATTGTCTCGTGAGTTTTATATTCCAAAAATGAAAGAAAAATTCGAACGTCGTATCTCAAACTGCATGAAATGCATCCTTGCAAATAGAAAAGCTGGCAAACAGGAGGGTTTCATCCAACAGCTGGAGAAGGGAGAGAAGCCTTTTGACACATACCACTTAGACCACATCGGACAGATGGATCTAACAAGAAAGCTTTACAAATATATCCTAACGATAACTGACGGGTTCTCAAAATATATTTGGCTTTATCCAACTAAGACAGTATCAGCAACGAGACACTAAGAAAAGTAAAGGAACAGCAGCAACATTTCGGAAACACAAGGAGAATAATAACAGACAGAGGAAGTGCGTTCATGTCAAACGTATTCAAGGAATATTGCTCAGAGGATAAGATTGAGCACGGGGGTTCCGCGAGGAAATGGCCAAGCAGAACGTTGCAACAGAGTCGTCATCGAAGATCTCAGGAGATTGTCACAGCAGTCACCTGAAAGATGGTACAAGTTCATCCCAAGGGTACAAATCGTCATGAACAGTACACTCCAGAGATCAATCAATCATACTCCGTTTGAAGTCCTTTTTGGCGTCCCAATGAGGAAGAAGGAGGACCTCGAAATTTTCGACCTGGTCAAGCAGGAGCCGTTGAAACAACATGAAGATGAGAGGAGGATTCTGCGCCGCGATGCCCGTCAACAGATTCAAAAACTACAGTCGGAAAATCAAAAAACATTTAACAGAAAACGAAAGCTGCGAAGGAATACAACATCGGTGATCTTGTTGCCATTAAAAGAACACAATTTGCAACAGGTAATAAACTTTTTTCTGATTTCTAAGGTACATGCGAAGTTATTTCGAAGAGCAAATCTGATCGTTACACTGTGGAAAAAGCATCAGCGCACGAAGGACATAACCAAACAACAAGCAGCTGCGATTATATGAAAACATAGTCGAAGGCGGTCCATCATACGAGGCGGATGAAGTTCAGGATGGTCGGATGTAGGTGCAAATACAAATACATTATCACTACCTCAACATACTAATCTATATACTATTTATTATTTAATATTGTTTCAATAAAAACCTAGTTTACGAATTCATTGAAAGACTGTCTGATTTATTTAATTTGCCTAACTCCTACATACATGAAAAAGTTAAGAAAGCCACTGTCGCACTCTTCTCTTCCAAAAAAAACCCATTGGGAACAAATGGGGCTTACAACCCAGATTAGCTCACTGGCTCTATACCTCGGTCATTAGACCGATCCTTATGTATGATGTAGTTATCTGGTGGATTGCCAATAAACCAGAAATTATTAAGCAAAGCCCAATGTTCAGCTTGTCTGTGCATTAGCGGAGCACTGCGGACGACATCTTCCGCAGCTTTGGACATTTTTTTTCATTTAATGCCCCTCGACATTTATGGCAAGCAAATGGCAGCTAACTCTTCTATTTGCCTTAAAGCTACTTCATAGTGGTCTAAAAAAGCATATGACCACGCCTCCATCTTAAGCAAGTTTAACATCTTCCCTGAAGACATTGACTACACCATACCCAAATTAAATTTTGACAAAAACTTTCAAGTTACCATCCCTTCCAGAGCATTCTGTGAAGAAGGTGGCTTTACGGAAGATAAGTCGATACATTTTTATACCGACGATTCAAAAACTAACGACGGGGTGGGTGGTGGTGTCTTCTCTGTAGGCTTAATTTAAACCTCTCTTTTCGTCTCTCAAACCATAGTAGCGTGTTCCACGCGGAGATAATGGCAATAAGGGAAGTCTTGCCTTGGCTAAAGGAAAACGTGATATCGGCATCTTTTCAGACAGCCAAGCAACAATCAAATCCTTGGATTCATCCTCAATAAATTCTTTAACAGGTGCCGGTGCATAAGGATATTCCAGGGAATTGTAAGGCTGACAAACTTGCCAGACATGGAACAACATTACCCATCCTTCCAGGCAAAAGTTCACTGGGTATGCCTATCGCTACTTGCAAACTTAAATTAAAGCTGGATGCTATTGAAAGGGGTACAACTTGTCTAGCGACAAAACAGATTTGGCCTAAATTGGATCTGAAACGCTCTAGGAATTTGATTTCTCTCAATAGGAAGCTCAGCGCTGGTATAGGTGTCATAACTGGACACTGTCTAATAGGCAAGCATGCAACAAGGCTTGGCGTCTTCTCAAAAGATTTCTGGAGAAGCTGCATGGACGAGGAGGAGGAAGAGACTATTCTAGACCTTCTTTGCATCTGCCCAGCTCTCTCCCAATGAAGGAAACTTCACAGGAGCCTTCTGTTTCAGCGACGTAAATGATCTGAATAGTATAGACGTAGGGACCTTCTACGTTTCCTCAGAAGCTCCAAATGGTTCAACGAGTAGGCTAGAGGCCGCGTCCCAAACCCATGTGGTATCACAATGGACCTATTACTGGTCTAAGCGTGTTGGGTTTTTTGCCGACAGTCACCTCAACCTAACTAAATCTGTGTACATAAACAATTTGCATATGCTTTATGTTGTGGGAACCGAGTTTGTTGCCATTCTGTTCGCGCTTTCCATTTTTCTTTCACAAATTCTTTAATTTCCTTTTTGTCAATTTGCTTTTTGTCAGTACTGGAGTATTATTAAAGGCATCACACTGCAAGGTTTCAATGAAGCGATCTTATGTGATGCACTCAAATCTGTATTTTCTTCAATATCTTTCTTAAAGTCTTCCCAATTAGTTTTACCGTTAGTTAATCTGAGTTTCACTCATAGTCATAATGACTCGAGAATGATCAGTGGACAGATCATAGCTCTCTCCAACTCTTATACAATTGCTATCAGGTCAGGTACTGTGTTGATATCAGTTGGCCATTAAGTAGGTTACCCGTCGAGTGAAAGTCACAGCTATATTGCATACCCGCATCGTAAAGCATTCTACCTCTTTGTGAGGTACATCTTGAGCCCGAGAATGTGTGTTTTGCGTTAAAGTTACCACCGATTATAAAACCTAGTTTGAGCGATTTAAAATTCACTTTTTTCAAGCATGATTCGATTAAGACAATAAATAGACGAGGTATTAAAACAATAGTGTCTATTTCTTACGCGTACAGTGTATACTTGCATTGTATTAAGTTCTATTTTTAGTTCTGGCGATTGTTCGATACTCGATGGGTGATAGGCGTGATACCCACAGTATCCTTTAATCCTTGCGTGCGATTTTTTCGTCAAATGTGTTTCAGAAAATAAACATACATACGTCAGAATCGTTTTCACGTATAAAGTGTAACTCTACGACTCTGTGCAAAAGCCCATTGGCATCATTGGCCCACTGCATCTTTTTCATTTTCATTTTTAGGGTGCGCTTACTACGAACATTATTTTCAAGTTCAACTAATATCTCGAAAATAAGTTTGTTGGCTTTAGCTTGCTCCTCAAGTTTCTTGCCAAACTTAGTAGAAAAGACGTGAGATACTGGGTCTTGTAAAACTTCATTCAGATGTTACAGCTTGTGCGTATGTTTGTACATTACTGTCAGGTGGCTTTTATTTTACCATTTTTTGCTTAGGGCTTTTAGACTTTTCTTTATTTAGCGATCTTAGAGCTATATTTCACGATGTCGTGGTTTGAGCATATGTCTGCATGCCTAAAACCGATGGCTTTTCTCTCGCCAATTTTTCTTTGGTTATTTTTAGTTTACCCTTTCTTGTTTGGCTTGAGGTTTGATTTCGTGGCTTCATTAGTTTATCGCGCCTTTTATGCAGCTCCTTAGCTATTCTACAGCCTAGATAATTAGACGGGTGGTTTCTCTTGCAGTTAATGTACGCTGCAGGAATTGTCTTGTTCCACCACAGTATTTAGATAAGTGTTTTCCGTCGCATTGTGTTAGCGCGATGTGTTAGCGTTTCTTTTTAACAGAATGTTTGGGTGTGAATAAATCCTTTGTAACGCTTACATTGAGGTACTGACCTTGTATCCTTACGAAGAAGTTCGGTTTTAACTACCATATTTAATATCGTTTTTATTTCATAAATTTTTTCTAAGTTTTCGACTTCATCAAAGGTAAGCAAAGAAAGAGATAGCCCACGCTTTACCGTAGTTTGCTCACCATTCAATTACTATTTTTCCCGTTTCACTATGTTAACAGCATCATTTATTTTTGTATCTCTACGGTCGCTTTTGTTTCGCATGGTTATCGTAATAGGCGGCTGATTTCGATAAAACATTTTACCCACTAATCCACGTTGATTTATTGAATGTTGTTCTATGATGAATTTACCACGTTAACACTTAATGGCAGGTCCCTGTTAAATTAGTATACATTTCCCTACAGCATTTGTGCATCTGATTAAGACTACAAATTTAAACCAAATTTAATAAAAATTTGTTCAGTAGCTGAATCCGTTGAGTTTTGAGAATTTTTCCCGAATATCTTTATCTATCTCCATCTGATTTCGATGAGACAATTTATACATACGTGCATGTATGAATATTTATGTACGTGAGTTAATAGTGTACCAAAAACCATTTTCCTACATTTTCAAACTCCACACATCATAGCTTTCCCCACTTACTTACATATCTATTTTCATAACTTTCCGCACGCTAGGCTTCACTAAAACATACAATCTTATAAACATTCATTAACCGTTCCTTGATGTATACGTGTAATAATGATGAAGCTGAAAATCACAGTTTTTCTTGATTCTGGCAGGGTCACGGAATATGGAATATGGAATATGCCTCACGTGCCTTTGCTTTTTGCAAGAATAGAAAGCTACGCTAGCTTTTTTGTTGCGTTCGGCAGTGTTATCCTTCCAGTTCAGTTTGGAATCAAGGATTACGCCCAGGTATCGAGCTGAACTTGAGATACTTAGTTCAGTGCCACCGACGTTTGGAGGTCTGAAGGTAGGAATTGATCTCTTCTTAGTGAAAAGAACTACCTCCGCCTTGAGGGGTTCACTCCCAGCCCTTTGCTGCTGACCCAATTATTCACTAGTTGTAGTGCAAGATTAAGTCTTTCGCTTAGGACTGGAGGGAATTTTTTTCCGAAACCAGGATGACCACATCGTCGGCATAGGCTGTCGCGTTGAAGCCGTTTTCCTTCAGTATCACCAAGATCTCATCCACTACGAGGAGCCATAATAAAAGAGATAAAACTCCGCCTTGGGGGATTAATCTGTAGATGATTCTCCGGATGGTTACATCTCCTAGCATTGAAAATATAACCCTCGATTGAAGCATCTGTGTAATCCAATTGCAGAGACCCTTGTTTAAATGAGCTCTGTATAGGCTGTCCAGTATCGCGTCAGTGTTTACGTTGTTAAAAGCTCCTTCAATGTCTATGAACGCCCCAAGAGTGAACTCTTTAAAGTGGAGGGATCTTCCTATACTTGATACGACCCTGTGTAGCGCAGTATCTACCGATCTGCCGCAGACGTATGCGTGTTGTGATTTAGATAGGTAATTATCGCCAATCACGTTTCTTATGTATACATCTATTAATCGTTCCAGTGTTTTTAGCATAAAAGCCGACAGACTGATAGGTCTCAGGTCTTTTGCGTTTGTGTGGTTCGCTTTCCCCGCCTTGGGAATAAATACGCGCACCTCCCGCCATGCTTTAGGAACATGTAATAGCTTAAGGCATCCTGTGAAAATGCGCTTGAGCCATGGAATAGCAATATCCACTGACTCTTGCAGCATCACAGGTCGAATGTTATCCATTCCTGGTGCCTTATATTGAGCAAATGATTTAATTGTCCAGGCTATCTTGTCATCATCTATTATATTCCTCACGTCTTCCGCGCTTATTCCCGGTGTCATCTCTGGAGTGGGTAGATCATCTTCGGAGATCGATGTACATCCGGGAAAGAGAGTACTCAATAGTATATCCAGCGTTTCCTCTTGTGACTCTGCCCAGGATCACCTTCCCTAATATTGGATGCCGGCGTTGGTGTCTTGGCCAGAATTTTTCGCAAGCGGGACGCTTCGTTTGTTGATTCTATAGGTTCGCAAAAAGACCTCCAGGAGTTCTTCTTTGCGAACCTAATCTCTTTCTTGAGTAACTTTACGCTTCCTTTATAGGTGAACCACTCAACGACCCCCTCTTTTGCGAGGTTCCATTCTACTCTTGAAATGCGAATGAGTTCCGCTATTTTATCGCTCCACCATGGTGGACGCTTTTTACCGCTATGCCTAATAATCGGACAGGACTTCTCGAAAGATTACGTTAGACAGTTGATCAGTGCATCGACTGCATTGTCAACTGCTCCCATAGAGTTGAGGTCCTCGGTGAGGTGATTCACCGATTTCCTTAGTTCTCTCTTGAATTTTGACCAGTTAGCCCTACGCGGATTTCTAAGCGTCCCTTCCCACAAGTAGATAGTTATAGTTTGAAGAGTATCCAACAATGATCTGATAGTGACGCCTTGTTGGAGACTCTCCAGTCAACAACTTCAACAGAGCTCTGTTCTGAAACAAACGTAATATCCAAGACTTCCTTTCTAGAAGACGTTACAAAGGTGGGGTCATTGCCTCTATTACATATTGTAAGATTGGATTCTAGAATATAGTTAAACAAAACTTCGCCTCTGGCATTGATATCTGTGCTACCCCACAAAGTGTGGTGAGCGTTAGCATCACATTCCAAGACTAAGTTTTTCTTACCTTTTTGAGACGCTGACATGAGCGACCTCAGGTCTTCCGAGGGGAGGTTGATGCCGTCATTCTAAGGTAGGTAAGCAGACGCCACCGTGCAGTTCCCGTTCATACCTCTCAAGTTCACCACTGTCAAGTCGCTGAAGTGAGACTGCATTAAAATTTTAAGACTCTTTTTAGCCACGATACAAGTTCTAACCTTGCCAGCGTCACTTCTATAATATCTGTCTTTTGACCCTAATCCCATCACGCGATTGTTGAGAATCCACTGTTCCTGGATTAGGGCCAGATCCAGCTGCTCCATCATTAAGAGCAGCCTCAAGTTGTCGGAGGCGTCTGTACTACGATGGAGGTTGATTTGTACTACCTTCATTAGTTGTCGCAATTTCAACTTCCATAGAGTCAGTCGCCCCATCGTTCTCTGCCTGTTGAGTCCGATTTAGGAGTTTCAGAGTTACTTCTCCCGCTCCATAGAACAGCTTCAACTGTCTTCCAGAAGTGAGGCCGGAGGTTCATTCATGAGGATGATGAATCCCTTGGTCCCATTCTTCGATTCTTCCTCCACAACGACCTCCCAGCTCTTCATATCAGTAGAAGGGTTCTGGGCTTTTAGGAAGCTGAGGATCTCTATTTTGTCCACACCCCAGTCAGGAACACAGAGCCTTTCCTTGAGTATGGTTGGGATTTCATCGGGAGGTACCGCTCCCAGTGCAGCCCTTTCCCATAATTTAAGACCGCGAACCGTGGCTTTCGCTAAATCAAGCGATAACTGGTCTTTACAGTCTATCAGAATGACTCCCGATACCACTTCGCTCTCCCCAATGTGGGTGCAGTTCCACCAGTATTCTTTTGAATATGGGTCAAAGACTGCTCCAGCTAAGGCCTTCTCAATCATTTGACCGCGTTCTTGGGAGTACTGGCCACTAGGTTTTCCGAAGTCCACTACAGCTAGTTGTAGTGAACTACGAATCGCCCCGCTGAAAGGCATCTCCGTATCAGCCTTCGACCTTTTGGGGGGATTTTTAGAGTCCGAGGATCTCAACCTTTCTGACCCAAAATCCTCCCTCTTGGTCTTGGCCATCCTACGAGAATGTTCAGCGGCCCTCGAGTTTTCTGGCTGACCAGTAGGACCTGCCTTAGCGGCAGCGGTCTTGCTGGCATTTTTTGTGTGAGCTGCCCCTTACTTCTGATGTCTGCCTTAGGGGCATCTACCTTACCGTTGGCCTTGGTTTTTCCAGCAGTCTGTTTAGGCGCAGGCCTCGTCAGAGCGTCCTTTTCTATTATGTCAATAGCCCAGGCCAGGGAGTTTTGTTCTTTCTCGGAGAGGGAAGATGGGTCCTTTACCTCCAGGATCGATTTGATGCGTCGCTCTATGGAACAACCGCCTTGTCATCTGACCTGGAGAGACTTTCTTCTTCATCTCCAACTTCCAGGTACTCTCGGATGGATCTGCTAATAGCTGCTCCTCCATTTCCATAGAGATCTCCTCATCCGGGTTGGCTGCCGATAGTGGCTGCCACTCAGTCAATTCTGGTACGCCCACAAATAGCGTGTCAGCGTCTGAACTGCTGTTTGTTTTGTTTTTTCTTTTTTGTTCATTTTGCACCCCTTCGGATAGGGGACGGAATATACCTGAGGTAGGCATGCCTGTCGTAAGAGGCGACTAAAATCCACAAAGCGGAGATGAAAACTTCGAAACATTGGCAAACAAAAAAACAAATGACCCGGTCCTCCTTGCAGGGGGTTTGTGAGTAGAAATAACTGTACTACCCAATAAAACTAATACGGTTACAAAATAGGACAATGAATAAAACAAACGGTACAAATACCCCAGGTGGCAGACCAGGTAAACTGTAAAATCCACCCTCCTCGGAGGTCGGTCCCATGGATTCTGGGGGGGACGGGACCATTTATTGCTTCTTCAACAAAACTCCAGAAGGAGTTCACTCACGCCGAGAACTCCACCAAAACCGATAGCGCAAAAAAGCCTTTCGGCCAAAGATAGCGCTATAATTATAAGTATTCCGAAGATACAAAAACAGAAACCTGGAATTTTACGGACGAGGAAGAACTTGACCACGAAACCAATCACTGCGAGTCTTTGTTAGGGGACTTCATCCGTCGTGCGCAAAAGAAGACATTATGGAAGACGTGAAAAGCCAAGGCTTGAAAATTCGTGAATATTATCAAGAAAGAAAAGCTACGTACGGAAGAAAACAAAGATAATGTCATCAAACGCGGTCTCCCACTTTTTATGCTTACAAAAATGAAAACCATTCTAAACACCAAGGTAAAAGTCGAGCCCATGCGTAAGGGCAAGAGATCGATACCTCAGAGTAAGCGACGCCAAGGCTGTAACCATACGCAGGCATACTGCCAGAAAGAATCACGGTGCGTAAAATGTGCCGGTATACATCTCTCGGAAGAGTGCAACATAACCAAGCAGGTCCCAGCGGTCTGCGCGAATTGCATGGGAAATCGCCAATGAACTTCAAAAAAGACGCGATACTCTAAAAAAACCGCTACACCCGGAACCAAACTTAAAAGATCCTAAAATCGATAAGCCTAAGACCGATAAGCCAGTCAAAAGGACGAGACCGATAAAGGAAAATATAAAAATTGCACAAGAGAACTTCGCTGTTCCAAGTCCAACAAAAAAACTGCCACTGGCTGGAAGTACGAAATCGTACGCGCAAGTCGCATCAAGGTTAGCCACAACAGATCCGGTCTGCCAAATACTAGCTGTGATATTGGAAAAACTTGAGGAGCAAACCAAGGTTAATCAAGTTATTTTCGACAAATTGAGCAAGCTCGAGTTCAAGCCTCGCAAGACAAACAACAAAACATGAATATGAAACAGCTGCTAAAGATACTAACGTGGAATGTAAACGGCATTCTGGCAAAGATAGACGAATTAGAAATCTTTTTACGGAAAAACAATATTGATATATGCTTGATATCGGAAACCCACTTAAAAAAGGAGCTGGACCCAGAATAAAAGGCTACAGTGATTATCACACGCATCATCCTTCGGAAAATGCGAGAGGCGGTCCCTCTATGTACATTAAAGAATACATTAAGCACTCCGAAAACATAAAAGTAGAACTGGGTTCTATGCAAATAAGCTCAGTTTCCGCAAAAATTAATCATTTAGACTACCAGATCGGATCGTGTTACTTCCCTCCGGGATATAGGCTGGTGGACGACGACCTCCTTCGCCTCTTTGACCCACTCGGGTCTAATTTTATCATCGGAGGTGACTTTAAAGCGAAACACACTTTCTGGGGTTCAAGATGTAATTCACCGAAAGGCAGATTATTGTACAAAGCCAGTATGAAACGTGATTTGGAATTTTTTTCGGCGGAAAAGCCAACGTATTGGCCAACTGACAATAATAAAATCCCTGACCTCGTCGACTTCTTTATCGCAAAAGCGCTAACTAAAAATCTAACGGAAGTAGAAGAATGCTATGATTTATGCTCAGACCACTCAGCAGTCACTCTGAAAATCGATGGAAGTCTAGCAAAAAAAAGAAGGACCGCCTAAGTTAACTAGTAACAAAACAAACTGGGACATTTTCAGAAAAGACTGCAAGGGAAATATTGCTCTAAATGTGCCACTAAGACACCACTTGAAATAGAAGACAAAATTGACAAGCTCGTGGAAGCCATTCAGTGCGCAGCATGGAAAAATACCCCTTTTCGAAAAACAGCAACACGGAACAGCAAAGTCAAATTCCAGTCTGATATCGAAAACCTCATACGAGAAATGAGAAGAGCGCGCAAGAGATGGCAACAATCCCGCGCGCCACCGCATAAAACTTATCTTAACTACCTTTGCAACAAGCTAAAAAATGTGCTGCAGGACTTAAGAAATCGCGAGACTTTTACTTACCTCAAGAGCTTGACCGCTGATAAGTGTTCAAACTACTCTCTACGGAAAGCCTTGAAGTCCATAAGGAAACCCGTAATGCACTCGCCACCAATAAGGAAAGCTAACGGCGAATGGGCAAAAGGAGACAAAGAGAAAGCGGAATTATTTGCCAAACATTTAGAGGAAACGTTCAAGCCATTCGATGGACAACCATTGATCGAAAATCCGAATGCAAATACGGCACCCGCCAACTTTAAATTAAAAACTGTATCACTGTCCGAACTTCGAATGACAATAAGAAAACTGAAAAATAACAAGGCTCCAGGATATGATTTAATCACTGGCGAAGTTTTGAAGGAGCTACCGAAAAAAGCGTTAGTTAAGTTACTCTACATTATAAATGCTTCATTGAGACTTCTATATGTTGCAAGGCAATGGAAAGTCGCCGAAGTAATAATGGTTCCGAAACCGGCGAAATGTGCAAACGACAAGAAATCATATAGACCTATTTCGCTTCTGCCGATAATATCTAAGGTCTTTGAGAAACTTCTGCTAAAAAGATTGCACCCAGTAATTGAAGAAAGGCGATTGATCCCCGTTAAACATTCCACAATCGATCAGGTGTATCGAATAACAAATGAAATTGAAAAAGCTCTAGAAGGGGAAACGATATGCTCTACCGCTTTTCTCGACGTATCGCAAGCGTTCGACAAGGTATGGCACGAAGGTCTGAGATAGGATAGATATAGCTCCTTCTATAGTTTTGTTCAGAGCATTGAAAATTCTGCCACTAAAACATTTGTACTATTTCAAAGTTTCAAAAATTTTTTTTATGAGAGGTGGCTATTTACAGAGCCCTATTTCAAACAATCGCAATTTGCGAAGCAATTCAACTAATGCTGTCATTATTCCTCCTTTCCGTACTACTCTATTCAAAAACTTTTACTCCATCGTGTCGTGCAAACTATTTAATCAACTTCCTATAAATATCCGAGGAATAAGATAATTGTCCCTATTCCTAAAATACGTAAAGATATGGCTTCTTGATTTTGATCACGAGGAAATTAAAGTTCTGCTGCCCTATGTTGTCTAAACATGTACGTTACATTGTTCTGTTGCTGTTTTATGTACAAATTAATGTTCTTTTAAATTTACGTTTTCTTTCTTTTTTATTGTTAATTTTCTGTAAAAATATGTATAAATTCATAAAATGTTTTTCTTTTAAAATTAATTAATCAATTCACCCCACACTTCCAAGCTATTTTTTCTGAAGTGACATTATCACTATTTGTTACTACACAAATACAAATGTCACTACCTATTCTTGTACTTAATATTGTTATGGTAGATTAAGTAAATACAAAGTTTGTTAAGTCAAGAATCATGAAAAAAAAAAAAAAAAAAAAAAAAAAAAATATAAGCTAAGGGTAATCTTACCAGATAAATTCTACAGAATATTGGAATCTTACCAGTCTGTTACTCTTTCATGTTAAACGTGTGGCAGAATATTCGGAATTCAAAGAAATCCATGCCAGTGTTCTTCAAGGAAGCGTTCTCGGCCCAATCCTGTTCCTGCTCTACACAAGAGATATACCACAAGATGAAGGAACTGTCGCAGCAATGTTCGCAGTCGAATCATCAACTGGAAAACTCCAACGAGCTTTAAACAAAGTATGCGAATGGACAAAGACCTGGAGAATCGTCCTTAACAAGACCAAGTCAACGCATGTCAATTTTACGTACAAAAAGATAAACAACTTACCTATTTCCATTAACTCGGTACAAATACCGTACGCAAACGAGGCAAAATATCTAGGAATGACACTAGACGCAAAACTTAAGTGGAAGCCACATGTTAAAAAGAAGCGCGACGAGCTCGAAATCAGACTTAGAGAAATGTACTGGCTACTCGGGAGATACTCGAAGTTAAGCGTATAGAACAAACTGCTTCTGTATAAGCAAGTGCTAAAACTATCTTGGACATACGGTATACAACTTTGGGGTTGTACCAAGCCAAGCAATATGACTGTTCTGCAAACATTCCAAAACAAAACACTAAGAGCAATTGTGAATGCCCCATGGTATATAAGGAATAGTGATATTCACAGAGATCTAGGAATTGCTACCGTGAGGGATGAAGTAACAAACTTTGCAATAATGAAATAATCCGTACTCTGAACGTGACAAACCTCGAGCGCCGACTACAAAGAACAAGACCGTACGATCTGGCGCAGTAAGGGAAAACGGCATGTAATGACGGTATTAGTAGGTGCCTTCGCTGGAAAGCTACCTACCTAACGCGATTAACACTACAGAAGCGTAAACTACTTGTTAAGGTAACTTAGTCGTAGTCACCACAAAACGAAAAAATGAGAGGAACGAATTTCCTACTACTATGAGCCGGTTCTCATAGTGCCTCTCTGGGGGGTGAGGTTTAGCCCGTAGGCATATACTGGCCGACACTTATGAATCATCAAGTCAGATATATGAATCGGGCATAACCAATGGTACGGGCCATTGGTATCTTTTGAAGATTCCTGCACCTCCAGGCGCAACCAAAAAAAAAAAAAAAAACGAGTAAGGTCGGAATATAGGTACGCCCCGTCAGAGCCGCCATGCCGGGGTAAGGCATTTTCAGATCACAGACCTCTGTGAGAGCTCGTTAGCGGTTGGTATTTTATCCCCCCAACCTTCCATCTTCGGCACGGTTTTATACTTGCTCACACCACCGTTTGAATAGGGAGGCTATCTCTTAGTTTTCGGACCTCCAGGAGTCGATGAATGATCAGCATTCGCCAACGCATCCTTCAGCCCCACTTAAGCCCCAGCACCAGTTATATTATCTGTGCTAATAGGTCTGAAGTCTTTTGGACTGGTATGTGAATATTTACCAGCTTTCGGTATGAATACCATATTGACTTCTCTCCATATATGCGGAATATGGACCAGATTCAGACAGCTCTGAAAAATATTTCTTAGAATTTGCGGGATAATATCAGATGACATTTGTACGAGTAGTTTAGCAGGTGTTATGCCGTCTGGTCCAGCGGATTTATATGGTTTGAAACTAAGTAGCGCTCAAAGGAGTTTGTCCTGCGCAATCAGACTTGAAAGGTTGGTTTTTTGAGATTTGACTTGATAGAGTCAATATTGTTGGCAGTCAGGGAATTACTTGGGAAGTGTGTATCAATAAGTAAATTTAATGTGTCTACACTAGAAGTCGTCCAAGACCATCTGTTTTTAGTAAACAGCTGGGCACTAAAGGATTTGTCGAGATGATTTTTCTCAGCCTAGACGCCTCAGAAGATTCTTCTATTTTACCACAAAAGAGACTCCAAGAATTATGTTTGGTTTTCGTCAATTCTTTTTTATATGATTTTAGGGATTCTTTCTACGAGTCTCAGTCAGATGCATCTCTTGTGCTTTTGCCTTTGTTGAAAAGTTTTCTGCAAGTATTTCTGAGTGGTCCAAGATCAGAGATCTACCAGTGTGATTTTTTCTTGCCCCTAACCCTAACAAAGGGACAAGAGGAAGATATCGCTTTATTGAGAGCCAAGGTAAGTTCCTTAACCATATAACCAACTCTTGAGTATTATTCAGGGACTTTAGAGTGTCGGAATTTAACAATTTCTTTAAAGATTCCCTATATTTGAGCCAGTTTGTATTACGGATATTTCTGTAAACCAATGGGCCTGAAGGATCGTCGTCAAGACTAAATTGAAGGTATCGGTGGTCAGAAAAAAAGTGTTCACCAGATACCTTCCAGTTCTTGATCATTTGATTAATGTTGTCGGAGACAAGGGTTATGTCTAGAACCACCTGTCGGTTTCTAGTTGTAAATGTAGATTTGTTACCGATGTTACACAAAATGAGGTTAGTTTTCACAATATAGTCAAAAAGATGTCAGAGCTATCCCAAGCGGTTTGGTGAGCATTCGCATCACAGCGAATTATGATTCCAATTTTAATTCTTTCAGCGTCTGCGACCAGTCTTGCCATATTGGGTCCAGGAAGGTCTATGATGTCGTGTTTGAGATAAGCCGGTGCTAAATAATGAGAGCGCTTGCTTGTTTCTAGCAACGCTACGGTTATATCTCGATCACTGTAATTGGGAAGTAAAATTACTTTAATGCTACTTTTTACCAATATGCACGATCTAGGTTTACCATTATCCTTCACATATAAGGAATAGTATCCGGGAGTCCTGAGTCCACAAACCAGGTTGTTAACAACCCAAGGTTCTTGGATAAAGACAATATCTTCCCTATCCTTTGAGAGACGAAGAAGAAGGCCGGTCGAAGCCGTTTTGGAGTGATGGAGGTTAATCTGAACCAACTGCAGCATTGTTGCTACAATCAGGCAGAGAAACCTTCACCACAGTAGTATTCAAGCCTTCATTCGTCCTCACTTAAAGGTGCTTTGTCTGAAATTTCAAACATCTCTGATAGCGAACCGTCATCCACTAAAGATGGTTGTATGGTAGACGGGATTTTCCTTAATGATGTCAAGGAAGCAAGTCGCCAGTTTGATCATCCTCCATTTATCTGGAGTGATTGTACCATCGCTCTTATCGATGACAGCCAGTATAAGCCTGTCCTTGAGTACTTCACTGTATGACTTGGATGTGACGTTGGCCTGGAGGAGATGCTGGTGTTTTGCACATTAGGTCTTTTTGAATCCGACCGTTCTTCCAACGTTCTCGGTCTTTTAGACGTGAAGTCTCTGCTGGTCTTATCAGGTTGAATACTGACGATCCTTTTGGCCCAATCGACTAGGGTTTTCACCCTATCATTCATTTTATTCTCCGGAATTTTGCCGAATTTTTGAAGAATACGGCCAACTGAGCGACGATCTTTATACGTCTGTTTTAAAGGAGCGACTTGTCATGAGCCGCAGCTATAACCCGCTCCCGAAGAGTCTTTATTGGTTTTCAAAGTACCTTTGCTAGGCTCCGTGCGGCTTTTGGCAGCAGAATGACCATGTGGATCCACAATTCTTTTGCTGTCCAGTGGCATGTGAACGAGCGCCTCATGACTATCCGCATCAAGACTAAATTCGCCAACATTAGCCTAATATACGCTCACGCCCCTGACGAGAAGATGGACGACGTGACGAAGGATGACTTCTACTAGCTCTTGGACAACACGTATGAGCAATGCCCTAGCCACGACGTAAAAATTGTTCCGGGTGATTTTAACGCAAAACTAGGAAGAGAAGACGTCTTTAGTAGCGTGGTCGGAAAGCACAGCCTGAATGACACCACATCCGACAACGGATTCAGGCTAGTCGACTTTGCGGCGGGATGAAACGTTGTCGTAGCTAGTACGCAGTTCCCGCGTCTTGATATTCACAAGGGGACATGGCTCTCTTTTGTTCTAAAAACCGTCAACCAAATCGATCACATTGCGATCAACGCAAGGCACTCTTCCAGTATTCTGAGTGTCCGGTCTTTCCGAGGAGCTAACGTGGACTCGGATCACTTCCTAGTTGTAGCCAAGGTACGGATGCAGATATCCAGAACGGAGCAAAATCAACGAAATACTGTGAGGAAGTTTGACGTCGAACGGCTACAATCGCAAGAGACCGCCAGAGCCTTTGCCGATCGAGTTTCCCTCAATCTCAATCTGAATCCTATGCCGACTGCAGAAAACGCAGAAGACCAGTGGCAGCGTTGCCATAAAGCCATTAGAGATGCCGCCTCCGATGTACTGGGTTTCTCTCGACCACCACAAAGAAACCCCTGGTTTGATGACGAATGCCGGCAAGTACATGCAGCAAAACAAGAGGCGTACAAATCGGCGCTGCATGGAAGGACCAGAGCTGCTCACGAGCTCAACGAGCAGAGGAGAAAAGAGGAACATCGACTTCTCAAAAAGAAGAAAAAGGAGCATGAGAAGCGCTCGATCGAGGAGATTGAAAGACTTAATCGCAGGAATGATGTTCGAAAATTCTACCAGAAGGTAAAAAGAACATGCCAGGTTTTCAAAGCCAAACCAGAAGCCTGCAGGGATGAAAATGGTAACATAATCCTCTCAACATCGCAAGTAAGATCTTATCTGCCGTATTATGTGAACGTCTTAAACCGATCGTCGACAACCTGATAGGTCCTTATCAGTTTTTAGGCCCGGTAAGTCCATCATTGAACAAATATTCACACTACGGCAGATATTGGAAAAAACACATGAATATGAAGTCGATACTCACCACCTTTTCATCGATTTCAAAGTTGCCTATGATAGCGTGTATAGAGACGAGGTATATAGAGCCATGTCGAGTCTTGGCATCCCTGCAAAACTTGTCCGTTTATGTAGGATGACGATGGAGAACTCTCGCTGTTCCATCAAAGTCGGAAAGAACACCACCGAATAGTTCAATGTCAGGAAAGGTCTTAGACAAGGTGACGCGCTATCATGTGATCTCTTTAACATTATACTTGAAAGAATTGTCCGAAACTCACAAGCCAATACCGGAGGTACAATCTTTTACAAGTCCGTAAAACTACTCGCTTACGCCGACGACATTGACATAGTCGGAAGAACTCAGTGGGCCGTCAGTGGGGCGATTGCGAATATTGAGACCGAGGCAGCAAAGATGGGTTTAGCGGCAAGGCAAAACAAAATATATGCTGTCTACAAAAAAGGACACCCAACATCGGCGTCTTGGACAGAACGCCACAATAGACAGATATAATTTTGAGGTGGGAAAGGAATTTGTCTACCTAGGCTCTATGGTGAGCTCCGCAAATGACGCCAGTGGGGAGATCAAACGAAGAATTACTCTTGTCAATCGTTGTTTCTATGAGCTAAGAAGGCAACTGAGTAACAAAGACCTATCTCGAACTACTAAGCTAACTCTTTATAAGACGCTAATCATCCCAGTTCTTCGAGTGATCTTTGGTCCCGTCTGCATAGACGGCGAGTGGAAGAGAAGATATAACGCCGAGCTATACGGCCTTTACAATGACATCGACTTAGCCAGAAGAGTTCATATACAACGACTAAGATGGCTGGGTCATATAGAGCGGATGGAGCCCAACGTTCCAGCCTGGAAAGTCTTCGAATCCACCCCGGATGGACGGCGCAGTAGAGGACGACCTCGCGGAAGGTGGCGCAAACAAGTGGAGAGGGACCTCAACCAACTTGGCGTGCGCAACTGGAGGCAGCTGGCTCATAACCGGGCTAGTTGGAGAGGTTTGTTGGTTAAGGCCCAGGTCCACCCCGGACTGTAGCGCCACCTAAGTAAGTAAGTAAGTAACATAGCCAGTTCTGCTGCGATAAGGCAACTTACGACAGGTCATCTGAAGGACACCTGAAGGAGCTCGTTAGCGACTGATTTTACCCTCAGCCTTGCATCCTTGGGTACGGTTTACTATTTGCTCACACCGCCACTGGAATCAGGTTGATTACTCTTTAGCTTCGGACCTTCCTCTCGAGACCTTACAGCTTGGGTAACCTTGCTGTAATCGCCTTCCAGGATCACTATCCTACTGAGCATCCCCACCACGACAAGGTAAGTAATCGAAGAGGATGATATAAAGATTAGCTGTAAATAGGTATATACGTACATATATGCAAATATATATATATACAAAGGAATTTGCACTTCGGCTGTGCAATGTCCTAAGAAAAAACATGTACGAGTACCTGGATTCAATATCGACAAGACGAGCAGATGTCGCCTTCAAATAAGCATGAAGCAATGGTGCCCTCTACAGATGTTGCACCCCGTACACCGTGAAAGGAAATGGTGTAGAAAATTCTACAGTCTTTTTCCTTTGAGTGCAACAATTTCTAGAATATAACAATTTTTTTTCGAGAATAGAACGGAAAATCTGCATAATTCTCAAAGAGTGCAAAAGGAGTGTAGAATTTTTTATATACATTCATAGGTGGAAAAGAAAATTTGAAACAATATTTCGATGTCGAGTTTAAGATTCACCGTTTACTATAAATCCAAAAACCGTCGATAACTATAGATAGTTTTCCACCACTTGAGTAGATCTTTTTCAGAGTAATTCAGATGTCGGAAAGGCAGTAAACTCACAGATTGTTGTTGACTGAAATATACGAATTCTGTTGAGCGGTTAAAAGTTCGTCAAAAATGTTCGCCGTATACATATATTTAATTCGTGTGCGCGCCGTGCCTCAGTAGTTAAGTGTGCGATCACTGAACAAGAGATTTTAAGTTCGAATTCCAGAAAACACACAAAAAAATGTTTTTCTCGTAGTCCCATCTATTGCGAACGTCTGACAAATATTAGAGAGATTAAAATTGTCATACAAAGCTTCTCTAAATAGAAATAAACTGCCCTTAGGAAAGAAAACATGAAACTGTAGGTCCTAACCATTTGTATGGGCTGGTAGTCCCAAAATATTTTATTGTATGTACATATATTTAATTCATATGATTCTAGATGGTCCGGATCTATCCAATGAGAGTGAAGCGAGGTTTAATAATGCTTTGTGTGCTCAAACTTTTGGTCTATGGAATAGACGTTTTCCTCCTTTTGGATCTATGATAGTAAGTAAAAAGCCTTAGAATGTTTTTTCCTCATAGCCATAGAAGGAAAAAGCTGGAATGAATCAGAATTTTCTGAAAAACACTGCCTATATATTACTGATAATTTGTTTACATAAATTAATAGAAAATATATACATGTAATATTTATATAAATGCCTACAATTTTCAGTCTCGGCCTTTGATGATAAAGCCTACAGTCTTCAGATATCTCATTCCTTTATTTTTCTTTATTTGAAACTGAATCTTAGCCTTCTAGAGCTCCACAAACTCGTCTATGAAGATAGAATTAATGGAGACGATGATGACATGCTAGGCGCAAGTAGACCTGAAGCTAATGGTGACGGAGTTTGAACTATTGTGGACGTAACTGGCAGATTCTTCATCGAAAAACAAATACTAGAAACAGAAAAAAACATGTAAATATACCACTATGTGAACAGTTATATTTATTTCAAAATTGTTCCTACTGCTGTCTGCAAATGCGAGTAGTTTCTGATAGCACTATGATCATCAAAGGATTGGCTTCATCCTCTTTCTTTTTGAAGATTTTTACACCAGTGCGGCGCACTTTATCGGCCGAGATCCATTTTTTGCATTTTCAAGTTTTCCAAAAAAAAAAAAACACTTTGTTTGATTGGATGTTCTTTTTATGGAAGTCCTGGAAGTAATAAATTTGTTAATTGTTCCAGCACTTTCTCCTTTCAATGACACTGGTACAGATGTTGTTTTTTTCCAATCTATGATGTCCGAATAATTAGAAATCAAATTAAAAATTCGCTCCTTCTCTTTGGCAGTGAGATTGAACTTTCTTTCTTTCCGATCCATTATAAATAGAAAATAAAATGTTTGGTTTGAATTTAAAATGACAGTCGACGGCCGATTTCGAAAGATATCATCGTTAGAGAGATTAGGACCACTCATTTTAAGAACAGTCATATATCGGCACTATTATTGATTGGTGAATAGGTTTATCAAGCTAATGCTTTGAGATTATTCGGTTAATACCGGCCTTAAAATATACTTTACATCACTTTGTTTTTACGACACTTATTCGCTTACATAGAAGTTTGCAAAAGATCTTCATTTCGAATAGTGGATTACAGTCGATTTCGCTGATTTAAAATCCACATATTGAGAAAACCGATAACTTGTAATAGGAAAATCATCCACATATATAATATATATTTCGACACTCTTCATTTAAATTGCTTTGTTTATTTGAAACCCGTATAACCGGGAAAATTATATCTTCTACAATTATTGACTTACACTAATAACGTCCTCATAGTGAAATGAATCAATAAAACCGTTTGCAAAAAAAAAACGAACCATAAGAGAACAAACATTTTCATGAATATTGTTGATCTCGAGATTCTGATTACCATTAGTATTACTAAACATTATAGAGGAAGTAAAGAAAGTGGATCTCATAATTCGGCCTGTCTATTTGTACCTCAGACTGCAACCTTACGATGATAGGATTTGCATTATACAGTGAAACCTGTATAAGGTGGCCACTCGCGGTGCAGATATTGTTGACAAAGTTGTGAATGTGGCCAACTTGTTCATTGAATTCATACCCATCCTCTTCAATAAATTTTTTATTAGAACAAAAAAAGTACTACATACTACATACTATATAATAAAAGAATATGAGAATGTGAAGCAAAAATATGTACATACATATACATATATAATAAAAAATATATATTTATGCCAGATTTACAATAAAAATCCAAATGAAGAAATTTAGGTAGTTTGAAAAAATTATTATACTTGTTTGCTTTAGTTGCTTGATTTGCCTGTATGTTGTTAGTTTTAATGTTAAGAACTTTTGAAATAAGGTTTGATTAGACGCGTTTGATTGATACGTAGATGCTTAGAAAATGGATGACCCAGGTCTCGTTACAAGGGGTAAGTGTCATTCGTGACAAGCGAATTTAACAGGGTGTATCCGTTCACCTTACATAAATAAATAATTTTATTGATTACTAAATATTTTTTTCAAATTATTGTCTTTATTTTTCGGATTTTTAGACTTGATAAGTGAATTTCGTTTCCTCGTTTCGCATTTCGGTTAAGCTAAATTTTGTTTTTACTGAAAACAGATTAGTGTGTTTTATTCACTTCAGTTAAATGGAGTCGAGATATTTTTAACGATAAAATTAGTCTTAAGTAACTAAAATATCTGAGGAGTCTGACCAATGGCATTACTTATGTGGGAGGCAGACTGCTGGTATTGATACCATGGTATAGCAATACTACGTTCTATACCACATGTCTGTCACTGCAATACTACGTAAAAAGCTGGTATACCATAAAACATACTTGGTATTGAGATTCGCAAATTTTTGCTGGTATACCACCATCTTACTGATTGATTCACCAATTTCTCTCTATTGGCTAGTCTTCGTCTCTTTTTTGACAATTCTTAGGTATGCACTTTCGCTTTTAAGTATTTGAATTTTCTTTATATTCATCATTTGACACAAAAGTGAATCATTTTTATTCATCCTGTCTTGAATTTTCTATTTTTATTTGTTATGACAGACAACACAAACGTCAAAGTGTACTACTTAACGCCAAAGTTATCGAATACTACGAAATGCAGTATGTCAGGGGTCGTAGTATTCACTATACCATGGTATTCGTACCATGGTATCAATACCAGCAGTCTGTCTCCACTATTAGTAATAACGTATAAGATCGAGAAAGCATCTCTACTCCCTCACACAATGAAGAAGAAGTAGGATCAAATCGTTTTGAATGTAGATACATGTATGATTCTGATTGTATTTGTTAAAAGAAAGTTCAAAATTTGACTAACAAAGCTTTTATTCAGTAAATCAGACCAATGAATGATGTGAGACTAATCTAGTGATCAATTTTTCAGTAAACGCAACCCAGTTCGGAAGTACCTTAAGAAATATTCTTTATGTTTAAAGGTAGGTACAGGTATAAATTAACAAAACTATTGTTTTTATTTTATAAAAAAAAAATATTTCGGCACAGCTTCCACTAGCACTTCAAAAATACTGAACAAATGTTTTACGCGTCGTTCATGACCAGGCGACGACGGTATGTTTTTCAGATGACTCCTGCATTCTTTACCTAACTCAATTAGATGCTCCAGATGCAACGTCAGCGAATTAAGTCACGTACTCGAATGAACAACCGGATGGATTAGTGGGAATGATTGCAAGTGCTGCAAGAGCATAACAGCATGACATTTATTCCATTAACGCCTCCTTCATTGGATTAGAACGTTCCTGTTCAACGTTATTGGTTTGATATGATTTTGAATATCGATTCTCAAAGTTGTTGATCTTCTTGGAGATGGAGCAGGTTCTTGTTTTTTTTTTTTTTAATCATTTGCATATCAATCGTTTAAAAGAGAAGATTATTTGTAAAGAGATTGTTAATGTTAATAAAATGATAGTGAGAGTTTTTGATTTCGAGTAGACTAATTTCTCCCGTGCCATTAATGCAGAGTTGTTTATTTTTAGCATGATAGTGTCGTTGTTTATACCAATAGGTCCGTCGAATTGGTTAGGTAACACAATTCCGGGCGAAATTTCATCGATTGAATGCGTTAGTTATTTATCGGAGTACAAGTTGCTGCTTTACTCTTCAGCTACCTCCTGAATTGTAGGATACATGTTCAATTACTTATATTTATAATATTACTACTATGGCATATAGATAATTTATTGTATGATATATAATATATTCCTTAGCTATTTCATATATTTGCTCATTACATCCTAGAATTGAGTTAAATGGAATTTTATTAATTTTGTTGAAAATTTATGTATTAGAAATTAGTTGCAGGAAGACTTAAAATATATAATAAACATTTTTTCTATTTTTAACTGAGATATTTTTTTCTTTAAATACATTTTTTATAATATCTACATATCTCTAAATTTAATAAGACATAGGAATTAACAAAGTTGGTCTTTGCTCAATGAATTGCGTACGCTATGTTTGTTACTTCTTTTTCTATTAATTCTAGTGTAGATATACTCAATATTCATGATAATTTAATTATATATTAATTAATTAATATATTGTTGGATACATTCGAAATGTTATTTATTCTTTCTATTGTTAATCTGTTGATTATTATTTGCTTATTACTACTTTCAAAAAAATATTTACCTTTTCTTTTAGTATCTCGTGATCGTGGTGATTCGGATTGCCCGCGATCTATTTCCACACATTACCTATAAAATTTAAAGATCTCTTTTCCTTACAGTTAATTCTAAGTCTAGTTCTGTTTTTTTTTTTATAATCTGCGCGCGCCGAAGGGGATATAAATACCCTTAAACTGTTTCATGGAACGGGCGTCGGGGAAAAAGGGGAAGACGAACAGAGAAGGAGCCTATGCACGTTGGCATTGAATGTTTGAAGCTTGTAGTGATGGGGAAATACAGAGCCTGGTAGATCATTCCACATTCGTATTGTTCGGCTTATAAATGAATCCCTATATTTGACAGTACGACCGAAGTTCGGCTTTAGAGTAAACTGATGTGCATTCGAAGCATGTTGCGTATTGCGGGTGAAATTTTGAAGGGGAGGAATGCAACTGGCTATTTCAGACAGAAGACATTTCTCCGATGATCTAGTGAATGAATGGAATTCACAATGTCTCTATCACCTATAAGTTTTAACGCGCCATTCTGTACCCTATCAAGAATGTGCAGAACGGTTTTGGGTGCATCGGACCAGATATGGGCGTTATATTCCAGCTTAGGGCGGATGAACGCCTTATAAATTGAGGCCAGATCAGACGGGATAAAATATTACTTGCACCGCTTAAGGAATCCTAGACATTTTGTAGCATTTTTGGCGACCTCGAATATGTGATCGTTCCATCGAAGATGGTTATTAATACACATACCGAGAATGGCAAGTCTTTCGGTTTCAATGATGCAAGTACCATCCATGGACAATGGTTGAGGGTTTTGGTTTCGTTTGAGAGACAGAAGACAGCATTGTGTTTTGGAAGCATTAAATTCCACTCTGTTGGTTGAACCCCATTTAATTATCCTGCCCAGGTCGGAATTTAATGTGTTTATGTTACGTTGCCGTTCCCCTTCTACGGCCGAAGAGCAAGGACGTGAGTTAGGAAACGAATATGAAAAACTGAGGGTACTGTCATCAGCGAAGGAATGGATTGGATTAGAAGTTGCAGACAAGAGATCATTTATAAAAATAAGAAAGACAGTCGGAGATAAAACAGAGCCTTGGGGAAACCAAGCATTTTTTTTTTTTTTTTTTATAATTTGCCGCGTGATGGAGAGATTGGTTCCACTTCTCGGTGAGATATGCCATCAAATCACCAGTGGACCTGTTGCTATGAAAACCATACTGCCGATTATTAAGGAGTTTTCGTGAATCGAGATATTTCATAAACTGACGATTTATCAGCGTTTCCATGACCTTGTAAAGAAGGGACGTAAGTGCAATGTGTCGGTAATTGGACGGGGAGGAAGATTCGCCTTTTTTAGGGACGGGCTGGACAAATGCTGTTTTCCATCTATTCGAAAAGAGCCCTGAAAAACAGGGTAGACAGAAAAGCTTACGCAGAGGTTTTGCCAGCGTAGAAAAACACCTCTTTAAAACTATGGGGGGGATACCATCTAGACCAGCGGATTTGGGTATGTTAAGACCCTTGAGTACTCCTGCAACTGTACGAGTGCGAAAGTGGATTTGTGCCATAGAAAATTTGACGCTCTCAAATACAGGTGGAGACAAAGCATTATCTGGCAGCGTGGAGTTCGCTGCAAAGTGAGCAGCAAGCAGATTAGCTTTGTCTAAGGAGCTGATAGCTGGAATGTCAATATAAATGAGCGTGGGGATGGCAGACGAGGCAGAATTTTTAATATTTTTGACGAATGACCAACAATTTTTACTACCTTTGGGACATTGGCGGATTTTTTGCCTGAATTTTTGGTCATGTACGAATTTTACACGTCGAATATGGGCATTGCAGTCTTTTCTGGCTTGTTTTAACTTCTTTCGGTTTTCCTCAGATTTGTTGGCTTTATAAGACCGAAAGCTTATTTCTTTAAACCTGATAGCCTCTTTACAGCTCTGGTCAAACCACGAGTTTGCCTTAGGTTTAATGCTCTTTATTCTGTTAGGAATAAAGTCGTCGGCTTTCTCGTATTGCCATACTTTTCTTTTAGGAGTTTTTTCTTGAACTGAGTGGTCGGAGTACGAGAATTTAGCTGATACGATATTATGGTCAGACCGACCTAGAGGCGTTAAAACATCAATAGTGTATTTATCAGGGTGCGAAGTAGGAAACAAGTCCAAAGTGTTTGCGGAATGACTTTCAATGTCCGGTATACGTGTAGGCTCATTTACAAGCTGAGTCAAATTGTTTACCTCAGCGAAAAGTTCAACATACCTTCCTTCGGGTGTTGTCTGGCCAGAATGTTGAAGCCAATCCGAATTGTGTATATTGAAATCGCCCGCAATGACGATTTCAGTATGAGAGTGATGGAATCGGACAGCACATCAAATTCGTCAAAAGTTGAGTTGCTGTCCGCACTAGGGCTTCTGTAAATAAAGCAGTAGTGAATTATTTGCTTACGGACTGTGAATTTTAGCCATTTGAAATTAAATTCCGGCTTGGAACAGTGGCCATACTGTGGTGGAACTTGGTAAGCAATATCACTACGTACGTAAATGGCGAGGCCACGGTGGGGAAAGAATAATGATACTAAGTTAGATCCAGTCAGTTTCAAATCGGAAGATTCTTCAACTACCTGTGTTTCGCTTAGTGCCAAAACAGCTGGTTTATGGGAATGGGCGTGGGCGTACAAATCGAAGAAATTCATTCGAAGCCCACGAATGTTGGTAAAATCAACCCTAAATTCCCTCATCACTACAACATAAGTCTAGATAAGTTATTTTTTAAACGGATGGTTTCATAGGATACCATTGTGTAGAATGGAATGTCATTTTTTATAGACGAATTAAGTGTTGTTTTCAGGTTTCTTATTACCTCTTCCTATCGATGATGTGTATAATTTTGCAAGACCCATTTTGCACTTTCGCGGTTCCAGCGTTGATTTAAATGAGTTTGTTGAGTAGTCTGTTTGGGAATTCAATTTCTTATGAATCATTGTAGTATTTCTATTCTCAGTTACCGTTTCCTTTTTGTATCTTGTAACCTATTCTTTTATTAGCTTCAACGTAAATGGTTTCTCCTACAGAATAGTTCTCTGGGGGTAACTTTTTCCTATTATGATAATCTAAATCGACTTCCTAATTAATTTTGATCCTTTGGATGTTTTATTTTTTTTTTTCAAGTTCGAGCTGTTCGGAATTGTTATCTAAGTCTATTTTTTTGAAGAACACATCTACTGGTTTTTTATTTGTTGTAAAATGTTTTGATCTATTGTATTCGTAAACTGATATATCTAGTAATTCCGAAAATGTATTGTATGTTTGCTCAGACTTAAGGCAAAGCACTAACTCGAAAAGTGTACAATGAAACCTTTCCACTTGTCCGTTTGCCGACCTCGTGTATGGGGGAATTTTGAATACTTTAATAATGGACAGATTTTCTAACATGAACTTTACCGGGTTTGAGATTAGGGATTTTTTGTTTTCAATTAATATGACCTCTGGGACGCTGAAGGATAATACTAGTTCTCTAAGGGGTTGTTGGGCCGTATTTTGGGGTGGTTTCGAAAGTGCATCCGCTACGATGTTAGTCGTGCCTCGTTTGTATGTTAATTAATAGTTATATTCTCTAAGATTGCCTTCCAACGCTTCGTTTTGCTATTAGTGTTTTTATTACAATGGTTGGTGATCTCAGAGTATTCTTCTTAGGTGAGCACGAATTCTTTTTTGGGGTTGAGATAAGTAAGCATGTCCTTTGAAGTTAGAGAATTGTTTAGTTCATTGAAGGCTTCCATCCCGTCTTCGTCTAAATATATTTTTTATTACCCGAAAGATTTTGGACAGACGTCCATCTTGGTTGGGATAAGTAAGCATGTCCCCTGAAGTTAGGGAATTGTTTAGTTCATTGAAGGCTTCCATCCCGTCTTCGTCTAAATATATTTTTTATTACCCGAAAGATTTTGGACAGACGTCCATCTAGGTTGGGATAAGTAAGCATGTCCTCTGAAGTTAGGGAATTGTTTAGTTCATTGAAGGCTTCCATTCCGTCTTCGTCTAAATATATTTTTTGTTACCCGAAAGATTTTGGACAGACGTCCAACTTCCCCTCTTAAAAGGTTTGTGAGGAATTTCACCAGTTTGGCGTAATATCTGACGAAACGGCGATAATATCCGGACAAGTCGAGAAAATTACGTAAGCCCTTGAGTGTCTCATTTTTGGCAATATTTCTGAAGTTGAAAATGAAAAATTGTTGGATGTGTTTTAATCGTTTTATTAAGAAAGTGTAAATATTTGCGTGCAAGTCAAATAATTCAAATATGAATGGCATACAATGTTTCCATAATGGCTGTGTCATTCATATGTGTATGACGGGACATGGGCAACATAAGGGCGTGGCATTCAATAACGCGCAACGCTATGAACAAACTGAATAGGGGTTAAAAACCCTGGCCTCTGGTGCACTTGGTTTGAGCAAATATGGATTCTGGATTCAATTCAGCTGTTTATGAAAAAAAGCATTTCAAAATAAATTAATTCACATTATTATTTCATGTAACTTACAAATAAAAGAGCTAGTTGTGCTTTGTGTTTCAGTTCAGAAAAAAAAATTTAAATTGCAATTCAGCTATTCACAAAAAAAAACTAGAAGATAAATTACATAATTAAAATGATTATTTCATGTGGTTCACAAAAAAAAAAACTCTTTGTGCTCTGTATTGAAGCACGGAAGGCACATTTACGGCTGTCCAGGACAATCATTGCAGAACATATACACCATTTTTCCATGATTTCTGGCTGCTGCACGACCTTGTTCTTTCTTTACTTTTGCATAACAGATGGAACATTTTCTTTAAGTGCTTGTAAACAATCCATGCATTAACAACTGCAGTTCCTAGAGCAATTCTACACCAAGTCTTCTATACCACTTTACGCCTTTCTGGATCGTCGTCGCATATGAGGCCATCTGATCAGACAGTTCAATGCCAACTTTACGTGCATTGTATGAAAGGACTGCAAGTGGTTTTGTGGTAACTTTTCGAGATTTGCTATTTTTTTATGTTACCTGATTTTGGCTGGTGAAAGGCTGATCAGTGCCCGTAGTGGACAAAGGTTGCATCTTGTGGTTTTTACGATAAGATAAGATAAGAACCTCACGTCTTTCAGTCAACTCAACGTACACATTTCTTGCTAATCCGATTTTTCTTTTACCTGACGCTGATTTTCCAGAGAAGACTTTTATTGTCCGACTGTAGCCATCAATGGAACATAATTTGAAAAGCTTTATTCCGTACCGATGATATTTATTTGGAATGTATTGCCTGAAAATCAGGCGGCCTTTCCAGGCAATAAGTGTCTCATCGATAACTATGTCTTCACCGGGGTAAAATAATCCTTTGAACTTTTTTTCCAAAATGTCAAGAAGAGGCTGAATCTTATTTAGGCGATTTTCTTTCTCGTTGTTCTCAAAATGGATCATTGATAGCAAAATTCGTAAGCGATTTCGCGACATAACATAGCGCGGTATATCCATTCTACATATACTCGTACATATAAGACTTCGGTTGACCAATAGTCTGCAAGTGTGCCAATTCTTACAAGAGCCATCCACATCATTAATCCACATTAGAGGTTAATTCCAAACAACTTCAGCGCAACGGAAGTGTGGAAGAACGAGTGGAGTTCCTCTTCTGCGAACGACTTATTTAACATCCAATGGCTACAAAACCTCGATATTCAATTCTGAATCAATGTGCAATATTTATAACTCATTGTATATAATTGTGTATAATACTCCATATTTATGTATAGTTTAAGTCTGTATTTAATGTTCATTGTAATAATGTATCTTGACATACGCTAAATAAATTATATAAATAAAATCATTAATCCGAACATTTTTTTCATTTCATCGGCGTCTGTGTTGGTCCACCCATTAATTCTTGCATGTTTCATATTTTTCTTACATGCTACTTTTTGTTGTGCAAATCTATTTGTTTTTGTGACAATATGCTGTAAAACCTCATTGCCAATGAGCTGGTAAAATACTTTCAGAGGAGTGATATTTACTGAAAGCGTTAGGTACAACCCCTTTGCCGGTAAAGGGAAAAGATTTATGTCTTCCGACATAATCTGTCCACTGTTCTTCTTCACATTTTCATAGCTCTGGTCCTCCAGGAGATCTTCGTTTTCTTCTTCAATTTTTAGGTTATGTAGTATATTACCCATATTGTCCTCATCTGCCACATCATTTTCTTCATCGTCTGATGATTCTTCTGGAAGCCATCCGGGATCGTCATTAGAATCATCTGAACTGAAATCGTGCTCGCTATCGCCATAGTTCTCGCTACCTCCCTCTGCTACTAGATCCTCTACTTCCTCACGAGTTAGCCTTCGTTGCTTGCTCAACTTGTTCTAATATTCAAGCCTGCAAATCAAAAATGTAACTAAAAATAAAAAAGACAGGAAGAAAGTATAGTATCGAAAAATCAAACTAGTAATAAAAAAACACACCCTTTCGCGTTTTAACGTTTACCAGAAATACTTCCAAAGTCATACCAACTCCGAAATTGAGACCGTCTTAAATGTACGAAACATTGTTCGGAGATTAAGAAGAACCAAGCCTCATGAGCTGATGGTCTAAAAGCTATGGGAAAGTGTTATAACTTTAAACTTCCCCAAATGCGATTTATAAATTAAGAAAGAAAAATCTTTTGTCGATCTTTCATAGATAGGTCCTGATTCACCGGTGGTTTTAGTGCGGTAAGAGTCCCACACTACTTGGTACCGATTATTACCGAGTGTCTTTTGAAGATTCATATGTGAATGACGTAAGTCTGTCCGTCCTACAGCTTCAATTTTTTCAAAAAAAGGTATATTACAACTATTTTTTTTTTTTGCAAAAAACAGAAAAAAACACTCAATATTAAAACTTAAGACGCACATTTTTTATTTTGTATTCAATTGCAGCTAATGTTAATCAGTTTATCTCTTTCTCGCCTTATTGAATTTTACCTATATAAGCTGTCACTGAATTGAAACAGGTTAGTTGCAGTTCTGTATTTATTCAACGTAATAACTTTCCCGCATTTCCTTTTTTTAGTAATAAAAGATTAATTGTTTAAAAGGTTTTCTTTTTATTTGTTCATTTTCTCCGGAATATTTTATATTTGGTGCCGAAACCCGGGAAGAAAATCGGTAAAAGGAAAATAAATTGCAATCGTGCGGTCTTTAAAACTTGAATTTATTTTCGAACTCGTGGCTCAAAAAAAAAAAAAGATGGAATAGTCAGCAAGTGCTGCATATAGAGGCCAAGTGACCAAACTAGTGAAAATTTTCATCGAGTACTTAAAAGACAACCAGTTGATGAACGACAAAGTGCAAAAGTTCGACGAAATCGAAGAAGAATTCGTTTCCCTTCTTCAAAGGCTGACGGCGGCTAACGACAGTCTCAATACGATAAACGACGAAGTCAAACAAAAGGGACTAAATGTAGATGATTCAGTCGAAAAAATCGCAGATTACCAGCATCAAGCTATAGGCACACTCGCTCGTCTCAACAATAGATTAGGAAAATTGCGGCAGAAACAGGATCACGTTTCAATTTCAGCAGAATCAGGTGATACATTCGTAAGCACGAGCCCAATGAACTACGTATGCAAGCTGCCAAAACTCTCTCTCAAACGTTTCTATGGAAATTTTCACGATTGGCTACCCTTTTGGGAACAATTTCGGTGCGCTGTGCACGAAAATATAAGCTTATCTTCTACCGATAAATTTAACTACTATATAGCTGGATTTACTGCATCTGAGAAGTGCTATGAAGCAGCAGTAGCTCTTTTACAGGAGCAATATGGGAGCACTCATCGATAAACATATTCAGCAGTTGGTGTCACTAACTTCAGTTCGTGACCGATCCGACGCTGGTGGACTGCGTAGATTGTATAGCTCAGTTGTTGCTTGCACCCGTTCACTCACTCATTGTTACGTCATGCTAATGTTGATACTGTTGCGCTGTCTTCCAACCGATCTACGTATTGATTATCATCGACAAGAGGACCGTGAAGGAGATTTGGAGGTAACTGTTCAAACCTCAGACCAAAGTGAATTCTCTCTTTCACAAATTGGAGGCGATGAAGTCAGAGGCACTTTGCGGTTTCTCAAACGGGAAGTCGGGGCACTGGAGAGGAGTTGCGTTGCATACTCCAACACAAAAGTAAAAATGATTGCCCCAACAACGGCATACAGCCTGGTGACAGTGAGTGGAAACCACGATTACCTGTTCTGCAAATCCAACAAATACCAGGCGAAAGTCTACGATAGCACTATCTCCTTATCGGAGAAAAGAAATATTTTGCGATATAGCGGTAGATGCTTTCGATGCGCTAAACGCGGGCATTCATCCAAAAAGTGCAGAAGCAGTAGATATCTCTCTTGCACTAACTGCCAAGGAAGGCATATGACATCGATGTGTGATCCCTCTTTTAAGACCCGTTTGCAACGGAACGAGACAAACAATCATATTGATGCAGAGCAAACAAGTCAAAAAACAGTAGTTTAAATTTGTGTGCACATAATATGACAAGAAATGTTCTTCTAAAAACAGTGAGGTGTGTTGCGGTTGTGTCTAAAATGGACATATCCATTCGCGCTATTATCGATGGTGGTAGCCAGCACTCATATATTCGCGAAAGGATGGACTGAGCCTTCAAATAGGATCCGATTTCTACTGGAACATCGTGACAGGAAAGCAACGTCGCCTCTCCAATCGTTTGAGGGTAGTGGAAACTGTATTTGGTTGGGCTCTTCAGGGACTTCATGTCTCCGTAAGTGAAAATTCATCTGCTACTAATGGAAACCTTTGTTTTTCTTGTAGCAACCTTTTGAATGTGACCTATCTACCTTAGAAGAAAATCTCTCTAAATTCTGGTCGCTGGAAACGATTGGCAAAAAAACAATGACTTCAATTCAGACACGAATGATGATGTCAACATGTAATACTAATACTGACGCCCAAGCTTACGACTCTGCTGGTCCGGAATTGAATCGTCCGTGCTCCTCAGGGAGCATGGATGGTTCAACATCGGGGCAGCGGAGTCAAAATCTTAGCAACCTAATCATACCAAACCAATTAATCGTACAACAAAACACAAATAACACAACTCAACCGCCTAAAATGCATAATGGAACAAATACAACAAAACACACTTTTGTTGCTTCACGCAATAAAAGCTCGTGTATCCAGCCCCATCAAAATATGGCTGTCAGTATTCTTCAATGGAATATAAAAGGTTTGATGAACAACTTTGACGAGCTTAACATTTTGATAAAAGAACATAACCCTAGTATATAATATCGCTCCAAGAAACGCACCTCCCTTATAATTCCCCCATCCCAATTCTTCCAAAAAACTACGTCGGATATTTTAAAAATATGTCCACCAACACGACATCCAAGTAAGGCATATGTTTACTAATAAAAAAAAGCATATCACATAAAATACTACCTCTCAACTCAAACCTTCAAGCAATAGCTTGTGAAATTGAACTTGATGTAAAAATAACCTACATTGGCTTGTATCTGCACCCGAAACAAAATTTCCAAAAGAACGATTTAGACAATATCATAAATCAAACCGACTCCCCTCTAACCTTTGGTGAAGACGTCAACTCGTGGAGTGTTCTTTGGGGGTCTCCTTTAACTAAACCTAGGGTGCAGTTTTGAAGATTTCCTTCTTAACTCTAGCCTCATACTATTAAACGATGGCTCTCCAACTCACCTTTCGACACACAACACATTCACCCACGTAGACATAACTTGTTGCTCCCCTGAACTAATTCCAAGAACCAACTGGAAAATCTTAGACGATCTTCATAATAGTGACCACTTCCCTATTATAACATCCTTTAATATTGGGCACACAACCAGACACAACACTTCTAGCGCAAAATTCAAAACTGACTATGCCAATTGGCCTTTATTCAAGAACAAAATCATGGTATACCTGTCAAACAAAAAACCAACCACAAACACCAATAAAGAAGCCGCTAACGCTTCGATCCCTTAAACACACCCAATGATCAAAGAAAAAAGCAAACCAGCTGTTCCTTGGTGGAACCCCCAACTCTCCTTACTTCGCAAAGATAAAATGCTAGCTCTAAAATAATTCCAAAAGAAACCCACCCAATGCAACTTAATACACTATAAAAAAAACAAATGCGAAATTTCGCAGAATGCTTAAAGACAGTATGGCGCTGAATTCACAGGCAGCATAAATCCAAACTCTTCCCCTGCCAAAATTTGGCAAAACATTCAGCGCTTGACAGGAAACCCGACAGCATTGAACATAAAAACTATCAAATCACCAGACAACATAATTACAGACCCAGATCAAATTTGTAACTTCTTTGCCCATACTTGGTCGCAATTCTCAAACGATTCAAATTTTCATTCGAACTTCAATGTTGCTAAGAGTGTTATACTCAATAATCCCGTGCCACAACATGCAACTAATCCTACCGCTAGACGAATAGAGGTATCAATTTCATTTATTGAATTTAAAATGTGTCTAAGCAAAACCAAAGGGAAACACCGGGTAGAGACCGTATATCTTATCCAATGTTAAAACACTTGCCCAAAGAAATAAAGATGCGAATTATTAAGCTATATAACAATGTACTTGATTTAGCAACTATCCCTCAAATCTGGAAAACAGCCTCATTACTCCCCATTCCAAAGCCAAATAAGGACAGCAGTACAGTTGAAGGTCACCGCCCGATCTCTCTGATCTCCTGCACGTCCAAAATATTAGAAAAAATTGTCGCTAAACGCCTTCTCTGGCTTATCGATACAAAAAAACTGATCTCCCCCAATCAAATTGCTTTCAAAGCGAACAGAGGATGTATCGATGCCCATCTTCATATCGACTACTATATCTCGAAAGCTTTGTCTGCAAAAAATCATGTTTCAGTTCTTACCTTAGACTTCGAAAAGCCTTTGATAGGATCGGCATACATATTGTTCTAAGAAAACTGAAAGAATGGGGTATTGAAAAAAAAATATATGGGTATGTAAGAGCTTTCTTAACTAATAGGAAGTTCTACACAAAAATTAATAACCATTACTCCAAACAACACCCCTTGTATAACGGGATCCCGCAAGGATCGCCTCTGTCGGTAGTCCTTTTTATAATAGCTTTTGATGAAATAAGCACGATTCTATCGAAATACAAACCTTTAGATCATTGCCTTTATGCAGACGATATCTACATCCTTTGCAAGATCAGCGATCTTAGCAGCTACGAGACCTTATTTACAAGTGCCTTAAACGATATCCTAAATTGGTCAGTGGTCTCTGGCGTAAAACTGTCAATAAGTAAATGTAAAATACTCCATGTGTGCCGTAAACATGAATGTCCCCAGTTAACTTTAAATATTAACAATGTACAAATTATAAACGTAGATAATTTAAGTATTCTAGGACTTGTTTTTAATAAAAAGTATAATTGGAAGCAACATTGTCTAGATCTTAAGAAGTCCCTAGCTGCGAGAACTAACATTATTAAGTACTTAGGTAGTAAAAAAAGCAATGTCCATATTAACACCTTATCATCCATCACCAAAATGTTAGTTTTAAGCAAAATTGATTATGGTTTATTTATATACGGGAACTGTCCAAAAACAACGCTAAATATCATCAAACCAACATATCACCAAGCAGCGAGAAGAAGCATCAACGCTTTCCCTACAACCCCGATCAAAAACATCTTGGCAGAAGCAGGACTTCCCACTATCGAAGAAAGAAGGGACACAATTACTTTCAAACTAACCGCCAAGCTGTCTTTCTCCAAAAAATCGATTATCGACAAGGACATCTTGCAATCTAAAAGACACAAGTCAAGAAAACGAATGCAATCCGCAATTAGTATTATCCTCAACAAAGCTACACAAATGGAACTTCCTACCAAGCGGCCACACAATGTAGTACCAACCTATCCTCCTTCGTTCGTAAAATCGGAATCAACTATAATGATACTAGCGGATTACAAAAAAACAAACACTAGCCACGCTACGTACTGCACGCTGTTCTCCAGCATCTCCTCCGACCTTAAGTCGGATAGATGGAACCTTGTATTCACCGACGGATCAAAAACCGCAGAAAGTACCACATTCGCTGACACACTCGAAGATGGTACCATCCTGTCCGTTGGATGCCTGCCCGAACTATCATCCATCTTAACAGCCGAAGCATTCGCCATTTTATAAGCCTCAAAGGAAGCCTTGAACCGTCTTGGCAAACATGTTATATGTTCTGACAGCAACTCTGTGCTCAAAGCTGTAAACAACCCCAACAATAACACCGACCTTATCATCGACATTCGTAATAAGCTTGTCAAATCCCCAAATAAGCTAAAATTAATGTGGATCCCTGGCCATGCTAGTATCCAGGGTAACGAACACGCAGACCATGCAGCCAATTCAGCTAAAAACGCACCTGTATTCAGATCCAACATCTACACCAAGTCAGACTTAAAAAACGCAATACAGAAAATCATCAAATGTAATCAGCTTCTTGAATGGAACCGGTACCACCACCATTATACTAAAATCAACCCCAACAGACGCCACCCACAATATCCTACCAACATTACAAAGGCTAAAATTTCAAACTTTGTCCGATTGCGACTAGGACACACTACAGCTACTCACCAACACCTGCTTACAAGAAACCTCCCGCCAAATTGCCCTACATGCAACGTAAGATTTGATTTATCACATATATTTGAAAACTGTATCTTGTTAAAACCAATCATACTCAACGTATTTAAAAATAATGCTAATAGTCTCCGCAGCTAGGCTCATTCAATTTAATATTACCATGTAATTTGAATTACTTGTTAATAAAAAATAATAATAATAATATTGTTTCTTTTGCTAAGCCCGCGATAACTTTGTATAAGCCAGCACTTTGTCGTCCATCTAAAACTTTTAGTCTGTGACGCCAAGCTTCCACGTTATTTTGGGTTAGCGGAAATTGCTTTTCTGCGCTGTCGGACACAGACCAAAAATTAGGAGAGTATTGAACTTGCCTACTTCCATTTCGAATGAAATTAATTTTAAACCACTGTGCGAAACCAAGTGCATTTTCGTCATCTTTTAAAGTATTTTGCAACGAGTCAAATAGAAAGAGACCTCTTCCGATGGTACAAAAGCCAAACTATTGATCATTCGAATTTTAAGTGAAAATTCGTTACAATTTCCATATTTGGTGGCAAAACCTTTTTGTTGCACTCGTCGCCAAATAATCTGGCCGAATTGAAATAAACAACCCTTAAAATCTGAAAGAGGAAAAAATGATTTCGCGGCCGAAACTATCGAAATCAGTTATAATTCTTTCCGGTTGTAACTCAATTTTAAATTCTTTTGCAACTCTTACTAACTTAGAAAAAAATAGTTCGTAACATTTTGTCTTTTTAGACATGAAACAAAAAATAAGTGGGACAACACTATTTTCAATTTGACCGTGAATCATGTCCATCAATCAACATTTTGCTGATTGTTGGAGAACCATCATTGTTGCCAACATAATAATTTTGTTTCCGTCATGTTCCTTCTCGGATAAAACAAATAATTCACCCTCGATATGCTTTAAATCTTCTGGTATATTAATATCGTCTATGGTTCTTTTATTGATGAAGCTCGAACACGAGAAATCTTTTGTTGTTGTGCAGAAGAAGATGGCAGGCAGGGTCTGACAGATGGCCCACACGCTACAACACTATTGCGTATAATTTCAGATGGGTTTAAACGAAATGATTCCGCAGCTCTCTTAATGTACATATTTGTTTAGCAAATGTGTATATTACAAGAATCAGGATCGTGGCAATGCTCCGATGCTTCTTTTTTTAATTATATGTTGCCCGTCTAATAAAATTGTATTGACTCGTCCCTTGCAAAATTAGTTTTTTCTTTGCGAATAGCTCCATAGAAAAACTCCACGTACTTGTTTTTCAAGGTGATAATCGTAACCATAACTATTAGTTTACGGCCACCTTTATTGGACTTAACTTCATCAATACTGTAATATGCGAGCTACGGCTCGAGTAGATGAAACGTTATTCTGTGAGATTATTTCTTTATTTTCTAGTCTATATAACAATTCAAGTTCACACTATACTGTTCTTCCCAAATTCTTTCCTTACAAGGTCTCTTTCTTCTCAAATCACTTTATCTCATTTCAATTACTTAATTCACAAATCAAAACTAATTACTTCTTCTTGTTAACTCTCAACTTTCAATTTATCACAAAATTACAACTTCGCCTATTACCACTTTTCCAATCTCTTCGTGCGGTTCAAAACCCAACTGCAACTGCCTCGATCGCCATCTGTTCTTATATAGTCATAGCATTTCTGATAGCCAGAAACTTCTAGCAAATTCTTCGACCACTGGAACGAGAAAATTCTGATGTAATAATTCCAAGATGACAGCTGCAGCCAATAATATCTTGTGGTTATAATTCTCTCTTAATTCCGCGACGTCGTCTTAGATCATGTGATCCACTGTGTATCATGGGTGTACAGAATGAATCAGTGCATGGTACACAGTGAAACAGGGATTTAAAATCAATTTATTCAGTAAAAACATAAGTTTTTTTTCATAACATATACATAGTTATTAATTCATTAATATATTTAGGGATAAACAAAAGAATAAAAATTTCTTCCTTTTCTTGGCTTGGCTTTCATGGGTGGTTTAAACTTTGAAGAACTTTCTGTTGGAATGACATTTTCAAGCTCTTCTGGCTGATGGATAGTAATCTCGGTCTGATCAAGATTTTCGTCTTCTGATTGATCAGCATCAACAGGATTACTACTATTTCCAAGTTGTTCAGGACAATCAGTGACTGAACTGGGTAAAAAATCAATTTTACCAAAAACATTCCGATCGAACGGGTATACCTCACCAATTAAAGCGCCCACGTCATATATCGTAACAGGCTGACCTTGAAATGGCTTAAAAAGTCCCACATCGAGAGGCTGAGTTTTATGCGATGAATAAGGTTGTAGGGTTAACATAGTTACCCCGTTTGTTTTTGGCAATTGTAAGGACTCAATTGAGAGATAACACTCATGATTGTCCAGCAATAATAGCGAAGGATTTTCCTTAGAAGAACAACTATGCTTTATAAAATGCCTCATCACTTCTGGAAAAAGTTCGGAGTTCATCCATCCACTCGGTGTAGCCAAACCCAAAGTACTTGGAGGTGTGCCTAGGAGTAAATTAAAACAAATAGCTGTGTAAAAAAAATTTAAAGTTTGGTATTGTAATCGTTGGTTTTTTTTTAAAAAAAAAAAAGAAATAAAAACCTGTATTAGCACAAAACAAATTTAAAAATACTTTTTATTAACGTTTATTCACACTCGATAGCTAGCAACGACTGACCCCAATCCCCGGTAGCTTCTTTACATTTTGCTTTTTCCTCAAGTTATTCTTTTATTCTTTTGTTTCTTGAGTTATTCACTCCATCTATTGCTTGGCCTGTAACAACTCGGCGTCCTGACTCCAAATCGTCCCGATACCCTATACGGACCCTTGAACCTGGGAATAACCTTTTTACAGGCACCTGCTCTGCTCTCATAATTCTTTACCATGACATAGTTGCCTACTTCATATTTTGTACTAATTATGTTACTATCCTTTAATACTTTACTGCGGTTCTGACTCATGACAATCTTTTCTGAAGCGGCTGCTCTAATTTTTTCTAAATCCCACTCCAGTACTTGTTCATAACACTCATTCAAACTCTCCCGCAAATAGTCTAGCACCACTCCTCGTTGCCCAATCCCAAACAGCAACTCGCTAGGAGTCGCCCCTGTGCTACTGTGAACAGTATTATTTAATGCGAATTCTATTTTTGGCAACACTCCATCAAGGGAGGAAATTGTGCCTGCACTAGTCATTTTTGCAATCATCGGGCCTAGACTCCTTTCACCCTCTCAGCCTGCCCGTTAGCTTGGGGGGATCTAGTTGTCATCTTTATGTGTCTGATATTATTCTCATACAATACATATCTCTTTTTGGCATTTCTTATTGAAATTGGACCCAGATGATCAATATGAACGGTTTCAAAGGGCATACTTCCTTTGGGAATACTTTGTAAACGTCCCTCGTGTTTGCCTGATTTAGGCGAAAATGCAATGCATTTCAGACAATTGCTTATATGTTCCATCACTTTTTCCTTCATTCTCGGAAACCAATATGTTTTCCTTAAAGCTCCTATTACCTTGTCTCGGCCCATATGCCCCATCTCGTCGTGATGGATCCTAATCACATTTTCCTCCATGGTCTTAGGTACAAAAAATAAAACTCTTTGCCCTAACTTCCTATACATACACTAACTCATTCCTCATTTCAGTAGTCTGTACTCTCCTCTTCCTCAAGTTGTTTCCTAATTTTGCTAATATCTTCATCTCTGTACTGTTTGATCGAAAGATTTTGTTCATTTTGAGTATTTTCTTCCAAAACTAAAATGTTTGACGCTCGACTTAAAGCATCCACATGTTGCATTTTTGTTCCTCCTCTAGGCTAAAGCACGTAATCAAAATTTTGAAGCTCCAGTGCCCATCTAGCTATTCGCGGGTTTATCTTTTTCTTATTCAGAGTGAGGGTCAACGAATTGCAGTCAGTAACTATTTTAAAGCGAATCCCGTGCAGGTAGATCCTAAATCTTTTAAGTGCGTATATAATTGCCAGCGTTTCCAGTTCATAGCCGTGATATTTAGATTCTTGGTCTGTTGTTCTCTTCGAGAAGTACAATACCGGGTGCCACTTTCCGTCAGATTTCTTCTGCATCAGTATCGCACCGAAACCTAAAGCACTGGCGTCGCAATGGAGCTCCGTTTCATCTTTCGGGTTGTATAGCGCTAATATCGGTGCTACCAATAACTTTTGTTTAAGTTTCACGAAAGAGTCAAGTTCTTCCTTGCCAAACGTAAAAATAGCATTTTTTTCTGATTAGTCTGCACAATTGTTGCGCAATAACCGAAAATCCTTCTACGAATCTCCTAAAATATGAACACAGCCCCAAAAAACTATGGACTGCCTTAGTACTCCGTGGTAATGGGAAATTGCTAACCGATTCTACACCTTTTGCATCCGATTTTATTCCATCTTGAGACACTGTGTATCCTAAGTAACGAATATATGTTTTCAAAAACTGGCACTTATCCATTCTTAATTCTAATCTGTTCCTAACAAGCCTATCGAAAACTTCCCTCAAAATCACTATATGCTCGTCGAACGTTTCTGTTGCTATCATTAATTCATCGATATAGATTCTTATCCTTCCGTCTCTTATTAAATCTTCAAAAACTCGGTTAATGTATCGTTGAAATTCCAAGGGGTATTTTTCAGCCCCTAAGGCATTCTGAGATACTCGTATTGCCCTAACGGAGTCACAAAGGACGCGTACTTAACGGAGTGTACTTGATGAAAGGCGCTCTTTAAATCTAACAGTGAAAAAATCTTTTTATTAAAGAATCCATCAGGCAAGTCATCTATTAATGGGGTTGGATAATTATCCCTCAATGTAACTTTGTTTAATGCGCGGTAGTCCACACATAATCTGATTTCCCCAGTTTTTTTTTACTAGCACGATAAGTGAGGAATATTCGGACCTACTCGCCCTGATAACCTCTTCCTCCAATAATCTATCTAATATAACTTGAACCTGCTCTTTTTCGTAATAAGATAATCTCCGGGGAGGCAATAGAAAGGCTTCTCATTGCTTAGTACCAGCTTCATCTCACACTCTACCTCTGGAAATTCGGGACGCTTGCTGTTCAACTAACTTTCATTTAGTACTACATCAAATTTCTCTTTTTGTACAGGAACTATATCTTCATTCATAATGCACTCTTTTTGTTCGCCTAATTCTATACTCATTAAATTCAAACATTCTTTTTGTCACTCTTCATCTTCTCTGTTCTTAACTTGCTCACATGATACAGTTTTAATTTTTAATTTAGCTAACTTTAAAAAATCTTTTCCCAAAATTACAGAATATTTCATTTTACCATCTGGTACAACTAGCAAATTTACTTTAATTTCTTTTTCCTCAAATAGTATAATACTTTCAATTTTTCCAAAAACAAACAAATTTATTAATTCCATAAAGATTACATTTGTGATTATAATTAGTAATTAAAACTGGTGGCACAAATCTCTGGCGAATAAAGCTTACAGAGCTACCGGTGTCTAGGAGTGTTCCTAACATAATTTGATAATTAAAGTTAACATTTACTAAAACAAAATGCAAATTTCTTACGTATTCGTCGTCGGCAACATCTTGATTGATGTGGTGTACCTGTGGATTCGGATTCTTCTTCGAACATGTAGCTGCCAGATGTCCCATTTCTCCGCACACATGACATGCCACACGTTCACGTTTCGGTTTGGTGCATTCATTAGCAAAATGACCCAATATGTTGCAGTTGTAGCATCTTATTTTTCTGGATGTTGTTCCAACGCCTGTGGAGCCTTGCCGTGATGTCGAAGGTGTCATCTTCTTGGGTTTCATTAATTGTATTTTGCTGAACGCCTCCAGTAACTGATGCTTAGCATGAAAACATTGCATCCTTGCTTGCGACCGCAAATAAGGATCAGGTATTCCCTCTATCATACACTCAAGCAACTCCTCTTCTTCCATTGAAATCTTGTTAGCCAATATAGTTTTTTCATAGAAGTACTGCTGAAATGTCTCGGTGGTTAGCCATTTCCTAGCCTCCACCGCCCGTTTCATTGTAAGCCTCCTGGATCGATCGCCAAACAACTCTTTCATTTCCTTTAACAGCTGCTGAATTGGAATGGTGGTCACGTCCGACCTGGAGTGGAACCATTTCAATACTTTCCCCTTGAGGCGACATGAAATAAGGACCCTTAAATTCTTTTCATCAATGTTATATGCTGCCTTCAAATTTGTTAGCTGTGCGTCCCAGTGTGAAAATAATTCCGCTTCACCCGAAAACTCAGCCAGCAGATCCTTGATATTGGTAAAATTCTCTATGACCCCACTGTTGCTGTTACTGTTGACACGTGTGCATTTACTTATTTTGAGCAGATCATTCTCCCGTTTCTGCAAATCTATTTCTCTGTGCATTACGTCCAATTCCCTCTTCATCAGGTCCCACTCATTATTCTTTCGAATTTCACCACTCATCTTTACTCTCTTCATTCGTTTCTCTTTTTCCAAGCCACTCATTTTATCACTCGTTATTGTTCTCTCCTTTTTGTTCTTTTCATCGTTTCTCTCGTTTTCGTCGTATTGTTCCTCATCATCATCATGTGTGCTTCTATCAACTTCCCGCTCGTCTTCTTGTTCCACACTCTCCTCATATTCGTTGAATGATTCTGTCGGCATATCGGTGCCGTCGCCGCTGCGTATTTCGAAAAACTCACCCCTCTCTTTTTGTGGCACAAACAACAGCCCCAACAACAATCCACTTTTGTTGCCAGTTGTTTTCCTTTTTTCGCGAGCCATTGTTTCAACTGCGACGCCGTATATACTTTGTATTTTTCTAGTTCAGCCATAATCGTTGTAGTATCCCACTTCTGAAAATTGTAATCGTTGGGTTTTTTTTTTTTTTTTAAAAAAAGAAATAAAAACTTGTATTAGCACAAAACAAATTTAAAAATACTTTTTATTAACGTCTATTCACACTCGATAGCTAACAACGACTGAGCTCCTTTACATTTTGCTTTTTCCTCGAGTGCTTCTTTTATTCTTTTGTTTTGTATAATTATTTATATCTTACCATGTAGCATATGGTTTTTGAAGTTTTTTCTGGGAAAAATTATTACGGGTGGAAGCGCTATTCCATTGGCACAAATTATTGCACAAGTCGTTGACAAAGTGCCTCTTTCCCCGCTGGTTACTTTGGATATGCACCTTATACTTTTCGAAGGTAGAATTTTGCATGGTTTTGGAACGGTTGTCGTTGCAGTTCCGTGCAAATTGTAAACTCTAGTCCCGTCTGAAAAATACGGATGCCTTTTCATATCATTTTCCATATTTTCGAAGTATTTATCAACATTATAACCTCGTTGCGCGTGCTAAACTGCAGCTCACCGGGATTCTCAAAGATAAATCTGAGTGTCGTGTACGAAAACATTTTAGCCAGTCAATGCCTGCCATTTCATTCTATTTCCAGCTCTCGGGAACTTTAATTTTATTGAAAACAGCGGTTTCATAGGCCAATTTTCGACAGTCAATATTGGATAACCCGTCGAACAGATATGCGGAGTCTTTCAGGCATGTTATGATAAAAAATAAAACAGACAAAAAATTACTTACCTATGCAGAAAACACAAACACACGAGGATGACCACCTTCGACAACGCGATCGCGCAGACTAATAGTCTGTTGCGAGGGGAAGTGAAAATGTGTTCTTTTCTCTTTTCCAGATTCATTTTAAAATAAAAATAGACATTATGAGAGCAAGTGATTCACTGTGTACCCTGATTCACTGTTGACCTTTACCCTACTAAACAATATATTTTGATTGCAACCACTTGTAACTGCAGCTGCAGTAAATGCAAGCAGGAAAACTGTTAGCCGTTACCACACGCGAGAATATTCTTAACCTTTTTTTGTACGAGTGCATACCCAAATATGTGTTATCTTTAATACGGTTTTATATGTCACTAAATTTTTGTAAACAAACAAGTGAAAATAATAAAAATAATAAATATTAGATTAAACGAGCTTTTAAAAAGCGGGATTATATTAGGTCGGGATTTTCAATAAGCGGGATTTTAGAAGGCAGGATATGAAAAAGCAGTATTTTAAACGTAAGGATTTTAAAACTTTTTTTTCGGGATTAACGTAAAACGGGATTTTAAAAAGCGAGATTCCGATACGCTCCCCTTGTCATTCATTTTTGAATGCCAATGCCTTATAAGGACGGGACACGTATCTACCATACACATATAAATGACGTGGCCCCCACGGAAGCTCGAGTGTCATTCATATTTGAATGGCGTGACAGTGAATGTGTTAAGGGGGAAGTACATCGTTTATATTCTATATCGGGTACCAGTGAGCAATACTGAGGTTCATGTAATTTTGTAGCAATTTTAAATGATACCGTCATTTGAATCTTGCATGACCAATTGGGCATGAACAAATTATCGGCAAGATGGATGCCGCGTTTGCTGACGGTGGACCATAAACAGATTCGGGTGAAGATCTCAAAACAGAATTTGGAACTCTTCTAGCGCAATTAAAGTGAATTTTTACCATGTTTTGTAATAGTTGATGAATCCCGGATACACCACTACATGCCAGAAATGAAGGAACAATCAAAACAGTGGACTGCAGGCGAACGTGCTCCATAAAAGCCAAAAACGGTTCCGTCGGCGGGAAAAGTCATGACAACGGTTTTGTGGGATTCCGACGGCGTAATTTTCATTGACTATTTGCAAAAGGGGGAAACGATTACCGGAGAGTAATATGCCAATTTATTAGATAAATTTAATTAAGGGTGGCCGTGGTGTAGTGGTAACATCATCGCTTGTCACGCTGTTGATTCACGGTTCGAATCCTGATGTCAAGAATCATCTATTTATTTCGCATGAAATAAATAAAAAAAAGTCGATCAATTGCGAAAACTAACTCAATTCTACTGTGAAGGCATAACACTGGCAGTAGGGTGGTCATATGGCTAAAATGCAACTTGATCGTGATGATGACATCAGGTGGACGGAAAAAAAAATACTGTTAATCATAAGCAACGACAATAATAGCGAAATCAAACAAAATACTGCCCAGTTATATGGTCAGCCACCCTTGGAGTTTACAGAAACTTAATACCACCTAAGTTTCAAACCCACTACACCAATCTTTCTTTCCCTCTGTCTCTTCCTCTTTCCACAAAAATGCACGTGTTCTAAAAATTAGTATAAGGGTATTCATATCCCCTTTAACATGTGCAAATTATAAAAAAATTAATGGAAAAATTACCCCATTTGAAGAAGAAAAAAAATGCTTCCTCAACCACCCTATTCTCCAGATTTGGCTCTATGAGATTATTTCTTGTTTCCTAATATGAAGAAATTTCTTCGCGGAAAAAGATTTTCGTCGATATTTTGCAGAGTTTGAGAAATCATATTTTTTGGAAGAGTTAAAAAGCTGGAATATCATTGGGAAAAGTGTACCGCACTGAAAGGAGACTACAGTTAAAAATAAATTCAATTTTGAGAAAAAAACAAGTATTTCACTTCAAAGTCACTGACTTATCGAACAGCCCTCGTAATTTATGAGGAGTCGAAACTTTTTTCATCCGACGCGTCAAGTTTCTTTGGGACGATGCTGGTGAGTTTTTTGGGGACCGTGATGGTCTTACGAGTATAATATCCTCAATAAGAAGTTTTTCGATTTATCGTTCGATTTCGTCTTTTAGGGCCATTGGATAGGCATAGGTTCTAGAATAGACAGGTGAATCCGATGTAATTCGGATCTCGCCTTTTAAGATAGTCTTAAATGTAAGTTTTTCGTTCGGATCTTCATAGGTTTATGGATTATTTCAGCTGGAAGGACATGTGGTCAGCTCTGACCATTATCAAATTTAGCAATTGGGTAATAAGCCTTGAATAACCATATAGTCATGTTTTGTATGGATTTCAGCTGACAGTTCTTTAAGACTGTCATTTCCTGAAATGCAATGGAAAGTTGTGACATTAGAAAGAACTTAATTTTTATACTTTTTTTAACCGTTAAAGTTTAGAAATGAATGAAGGGTTGTTTGATTGAGTTTGCAGAAAAAGGATTTTCATTTGATATGGGATTTTTGACTAAGCATGGTTGAATGCAATCTTTATTGGACCGGCACCAATATTTTTGGGGTTTTGCCTCTCACTATCCTACATTTAAAACAAGGTAAGGAGGAACTTAATGATCTAAAAATGGATATCTGAAAAATCATCGGCTAGTTCAGACGGTGAATCTGTTCGTTCTTGATTCCTCTATATTCATTCATAGTCTCGCCGTGATGTTCTTCTTCTGCTTCTATAAAAGTGTTGTTTGTTCATCTGGTTTGAATTGAGTGTCTACATGGTATTTTTTTGGAATGCATTTGCTGGGGTTTTTTTTATAATTTGCACGTGTGAAAGGGGATATGAATACCCTTATACTAATTTTAGGACACGTGCGTTTTTGTGGAAAGAGAAAGAGACAGAGAGAAGACAGATTGGTGTATTTGGTTTGAAACTCAGGTATTATTAAGTTGCAGTGAACTCCAAGGGTGGCGTCCAGATAACTGGGGAGTATTTTTGTATTGTCCTTGCTTACGATTCACAGTATTTTTTTCCCATCCTCCTGATGTCATCATCACGATCAAGTTGCCATATGACCACCCTACTGCCAGTGTTATGCCTTCGCAGTGGAGTTGACCAAGCTTTGATCGACTTTTTTATTTATTTCATGTGAAATAAATAGAAGATTCTTGACATCAGGATTCGAACCATATACCTGCACCGTGACAAGCGATGATGTTACCACTACACCATGGCAGTCTTTGCACATGTCGCCATTGCTGAGATCGGTTCTCTTGCTGCATATTTTGGAGCTCCGCAGCCCTGGTTCCCGTGCTCTACGGGCTGTTCGGGTGTTCAAGATTTGCTTGCGAGCTTAGTGTAAATTGTCTCGGATTGTTTATGTCTTGAATATAGTTTGGTGTGAACTGACTAGTTCCGTAATTCATATTCCGATTGTTTATATTTTGGTTATAGGTTGGTGTGAATTGTCTAGTACCGTAGTTTATATTTATATTGGAATATGGTTGTTGATGCCTTAAGGAAATCATAATTTTGAGGATAAAACGGTTGTCTATTAAAGGATGGAAATGGTGAGGTAATACGAGTACCTGTATCTGATATTGGAAATAGTGAGAGGCATAGAATTTGTTTACTTTTCCTTTTCTGTTCTGTGCTAGGTTCAATCGAACATTTTGGTCCTCGAGCTTAAATCACAGGCACAATGCCTGCGGCAAATCCTTATGCTCGTTTATGCTTAGGAGCCTTGGTAGATCGCCCTTGAGTCCTTTAATAAAGGTATCCAGCGCCTTATTTCAGTAGAGTTAGTTAGCAAGTTCATTGATTCAGCGCCATGGAGGTTATGCATAGGTGGGAATATACTGCCTAATAAAATTCTTGCAGAGTGTTGCTTCCCTGGGCGAGCGAGGTCAATTGACACTTTAAAGTGCTTAAATCCCTCTTATCTGCATAATGCATGACCAGACATTTGGGAATATAACTCTAGTTTAAGGGCTCGCATAGATCGAGGATTCAGTCAACGCCCATTTTCCAGGAGCTACACTCTCCTGGGTCGCCGGAAAAATTTGCCAAGTATCTAATGTCTAGTTTTGCTATTTTGTTTCGATGATCTTTGGATATTGCCTGGTCTATGCCAGGGAACGGGTTAGGAGGATTTTGATTTTCGTTTGAGGGATTGGAATCATTTGATCCCATTCCAGATCTAAAATGCATTATATTGCTGAACATTTTTTATGAGAAAATATATTTTAATATATATACTTCTACATGTATTCTCTTATAAATCTTGTAGCTTTGATTATCCTTTTCTATTTTTACTTAGGGCTTAATTAATCATTATTTTACTTCAATCAAATAGTTTTCGTAAATATTTTATTATTTTTAATTAGACTTAATTAACTTTCAAATCTAACAGCAGGATCTGCATCATCGTTATTTGATTGCTGGCTGATGAATCCTGTTTTTTCTTGGGACCAATGTGTGTTACTACTGTACTGAACTCAGGCACTACTATCAGTATCACAGGCACTGCTTGAAGGCAACAGGCAGTTTAAAAAAAAATATTTCACGTGCTCTGGCACTACTTAAGGGTAACGGGCGAACTTTTCTAGGCAATAGTACAATTACTGGTCACTTCTCGGGCGCCAATTAAAAAACTAGAGTTTTTATTTTATTAACAAATTTATTTCCGCATAGCTTCCGTTAGCACTTCAAATTTGCATTTGTACAGGTTTTATTTTATTTAAGAAGTTCCACAACAACATTTGGCATTTTTGAAAAAGTTTAAACTTTTTTTGATTCATTCATAGTGCTAGATTGCCTTCTTTCAGATCGTATGTCCCCTTGTAAAGTCTTGGAAAATGTTGAGATTTGTAGTTTTTCCGTATTTTTCGACATTGCGCCGTGCGATAATATTTTCTATTATGTACATTTTTTAACCGCAAAGTAGCTGTTATAATATAAATAAATATAAATATTTTTAAAAGTTTAGCTCATTATAATATGTATTCATTATGGGCATACAATAACTTTTGGATGCTATGAAATAAATTAAGTTGTAATAAGGTAGAATTTATTTTTTTCCATAAGTCAAATCGATAATAGTGTTATTTTCTGAAACAGATTTCGCTTTCAGACAACTTATTGTGTAAAACTCTTTGAAATAGGACAACTTATTGAACGAATGGGTCTATTGTGGCGACGCTGAATAGTGGAATAAGAATTGGCTTACTTTCTTCTCATATACTTTCACTTTATTGTCAACCATTATGATATTGGGAAGCCAATTATTGCAGTCTGGAAGCGGAGTCGATAGTACGAAATAGAGCAACTCGACTTTATGACCAACTTATTGGAAATAAAATTGATTTTACCGTATTACTACATTCCTTTCACAATACCTAAATTTTGAGGATGATTTTAGGATTCTTACCTAATGTCGATACTTTATCAAATTTCCAAAAATATTACATATTTGCATATGAGCATTAAAACTGTTCGTAGTTCTTCATTTTGATATACTTATACTTCTGAATGATTGTAAATTGTTTGACTCCTCCAAAGTCGCTCATGGGGATTCAGATTGCAAGTTGAGTTTTCTTGCAGCCAAAGACGGACTTCTTTTTCAGAGCTCAGAATTTGCTACTCTTATATCTCAAATAAATTTTCACAACATTGGAGCGCTTATCATCTTCCAAAGTTTGATTGCGTAAAGTAGAATAACATGTATACGAAGACAACTTTTTATTTGCACCTATTGTACTTTACTTTACTAAAGGCCAATTTAGCAAAAAATTGATTCTCTCGAAAACGGCTCTTACGATTTTGTTAAAATTTGTATTTGAGTTACAGTGGATATATGCCAAAATATAGGGTACCAATTTTTTTTACCAAAAATTGCGTATAATGGAACTTTACTTCTTGGCTAGTTTTATAAAAATTGCTATTTCTCGGCTATACTCAATCGATTTTGTTCGAAATCAAGATTTGGGTTTTTTCTTCATATTTTGAACCGATTTAAAAAATAATCTTTTCAAAATTTTAAATCTGAATGATTTGTAGATAACCAACATATAGGTGCAAATACGTGCGGACCTAGTTCTACACATTATTTTTGCGTAAATTTGTAGGAAAATTATATATTTTTTCTTATAGAAAATTTCATTATGAACAATAAAGGCATTAATACTTTTGTTTGTAAAATTGACGTTGAGCGAGGTATTCACGTAATACCTAATTTTGATATTTTTTTTCTCAAAGTGACAGCGAATGCACACGGGGCGCAATTTCATTTGTTCTTTACGAAGTGACCTATCGACTCAGATGATGACCATGTACAGCATATTGTGTGAGAGACGCACGTGGATTCTACCTTCATAGTTATTTTGGCTTTTTGGACAAACTGTTTGTTATATCAACGCAAGCCATGAAGGTATCAAATGTCACGTGCTGCATAGTAGTAGTCTGTAGAAGGAATTTGAAACTGTGCTCGCCACTCACCATTACTTGTGGTAAGCAATGTGTTCTTCAGAGTGTCAGAGTCAGAGTTGCGAGATCGGAGTACGAGTTCTCATCTGTAGCATCTCTGTGGTTGAAAACTTCACACAATAATGATTCTGTGCTTGAACAGCGATTTTATTTTTAACAGATTGCTCTGCTTCCATACTAAACTCCTCTAGGAGTGGAATAAATTAGCTTCTGGTTGTACGTAAGCATTGGTCAATGGACATCAAAATTATTTGCTTCAAGATTCTCAAATTCATCCGTTGCTGCAATTCGTGATGCAGTTGAATTGAAAAAAATTTACAATTATCTCGCAATAAATCTTCCTGTTGAATTGTGATAGAACCCTTATTTTTCAGTTCCACCAATTTTTCCTGACATTCATATCCTAGATGGGGTCTGAGAGAAAAGTACGGATTGGAAAGAAATGCCACTTCAAAACACTTTCAAAAGCAGTTAAAAAAAAAATAAAAAAAATATGTATCCATCTGGGTTTTAAAAAATCTTCCAGCTAAATTCATATCAATACAGTCAGATCTGACTGGAAAGGAGTCAAAACGGCAGGAGTGTTGTCAGTGCGAAGTGGTGGAATCCAATGGAGTCTTAAGCGACCCTTACATGGTCAATCTATTGGCATCAAGCATGGTGTATGTGTGGGTTGACGCTACCCCTTACACAGTTCAATCGATTGACGTCAAATTTTTGTGAGTTTTGGTGGTGTACGGATGTGCGATGAGTGAAACGGATGATTGTATTCCATATATTGCTCTTGCACTTTGCATAAAGTGATATCCGCTTTTTATGCATTAGGATACTTTTCTTTATATTTTGTAGTAAAATTTATTCAATTTCATATTGTTGCAATTTTTTGTTTCGGTCGCTGTCATCTTTCCTATATACATCCCATAAACTCGGTAATGACCGATAAGTTTCAATTAAATCCCATACAAATGCTCGGTCTTCATCGTCCCTCAATTTTCTGCTAGCGACAGACATGTTTCCTCTTCCGCGACACAACGCATAATGAAGTATTTATATCAATCCAACCCTTACACACATCATCAACATGACGCTGGTCATGCAAAATCAGAAATGTAGAATTACCGCGTCAGTTATCGAGCAACACCTAACTGATAAATGTTGATTTGACATGACTGCCTAAGAGATCGAGTATCGTAATTCGGCATTCTGTCATTAGTGATCGTGTATTTATTTATTCGATATGGTCTCTGCTGACGAGCTGAGGTGAATTTGGGAGAAAATATGTGAGAATATCTTTGTTTATTGTTATTTGTGGGATTGCTTAAATTTATTGTTTGAAATTTTTTTCAGGTTGAGTCTAAATAAAATTAACCCTCTGCAAAAGTAGATTTTGGCAAATTTTATGAGCTGGGACAGCGGCTTAGGTGCATTCTCTAAAATTTATCTTCTCCATTATAAATAAGAATGCACTCTTATTTGCCCTGACTGCTTTGATCTTTGCTGCAATCAAAAGTGTATGTTGTGAAAGATATTTTCAGAGAATTATAGTTTTGTATTCGTAGCAGAGTCTTGTAAAGAGAAGGGATCGCTTTTATCTCTTAAACGTCTTCGTTCAATACACTCATAGCGATCATCCTCTGAATCAGAAGATGACAAATAAAGTAAATATTCAATTTTTAATTGAAGACAATAAATGCAAAATTTGTCCTCATACACAAATAAATAGTTTTGACATTTGTCAGCCATCTCAATTCAATGTAGTAGCATTGTACCAGTACAATTTTCGAAGTGCACTGGATACGTGACCATTCTTATGTGATCATCCCAATGTAGTTACTCGATCACTCGTTAGTGTATGGATTTCATTCACTCGTTAACTGATGTCGTAATTCGACCCCAGACTTCATTCAATGTGTGCGACGCATACGGATACGTTTTCACAAACACATGTAAGTGATTCATGTCAATCGATTGACCGTGTAAGGGCCGCTTTACATCTCACCGTAACCGTGACAAACTTGTTTTTGCTTGCACCTGTAAGGGCAATACCAGATATTATGATATATACAATCCGTCTCACTTGATTACGAACAGGCAGTTTTTTTTTTAATTTTACGATATTTTTTAAACCCTTCGCTAATCTGGGAAAAACCAATTGCACAAAGAATGAAGGATATATTATGTTTATATTGTAAAAAAAAAAATGGGATTAAGTTGATAAATGCAACTTTTATGACGCTTTTTCCAAAAAGGTCTTAAAATTTGCCTGTTTTTTTGTCTCACTTGATTAGGAACAGTAGCTAAATCTACCTGTTACCACGTTTTAAATCAAATAAAAGGATACTTCGAGTATTAGGTAGCTTAGTTCAAGAAATAACTTCATACAATCCATAACTATGGGTAAAGGAAAGACATTAACCAAGCAGGAAATAGGCCAAATTCGAGGTTACCGGGAACAAGGAAAATCCATCCGTTTCATAGCCAGCAAGATTGGAAGAGGCGCCACTGTTGTACACAGCTTTATTAAGGACCCGGAGAAGTATGGAAAAAACCGCAAAGGAAGAGTCAGCAAAGCAACAACTTGTCAGGAAAGGCGGGCCATACTGAGAGTTGCTTCAAATTCAAGGCTCTCCGTAAGTAAAATTAAGGCAGAAACTGGAGTTACAGCTAGCAAATCGACTGTTCATCGCGTGATACAGAAGGCGATATGATATTAATGACAAGTTTGATCAAAGTCCCGAGTTCGAAGGAAACCCCCTATATGTGCAAGTAAAAAAGGGAAGTTTGGTTCACATTCTTAAAATCAGGCTCATTCGAGGTCATCAAACAGTACCTCTTTATGTCCTCTAGGACAGGAGGTGTACTCGTACTATTCAAAAAAAAAAAAGTTTTCTACCGGAATTTGAATTAGCAGTTGCTAATATTGTGTTAAAACGTTTGAAATTTAATATATATAATATTTTTTGAAATTTTTTGTTGTGATGCAGACCTTTTCAGAAATGTCTTTTATTAACCACTGTAAGTAACCCAGTCAAATTTTCATAACATTGTAGCGAAACTGTCGCTTTTTAAATTTCGTTTAAAACTGTGCTATTTTGTTTAACCTATATTCAAATCAGAGTTATTTTAACACTTTTAGCTGTATAACAAATTGGCAGCACTTGCTTACTGCACACATATTAGAAATAATAGATTTCACATAAATCAAATGTAGAATCTTCGGTTTCCTGACCATCTCTTAGAGCTGATTATTAGAGATAGAGATGAAAATACTGAGAAATTTGTTTCCTCCTTTCGAGTCGATTATAAAATGAAAATTAAATACTAATTCGAACACATCAACTAACACCAGCATTGAGAATAATCATAAATAATTTTAAGATGTATTTCCCAGCCATATACAACCATACTTTTTTTCTTTTGATTGAATTAGTCTTCTCGTTAAACAATTTTCCATTGACTTTGTATCATTTAAATTGGAAAAGTAAATTATTATGTAGTACGCGCACACTAAGGTAGGGGTGTACTGAACTCAGATAATTTAAAGTTGACTGCACTACCAACGCCCTTTGTCTGAGCTCACCGACGAGGAACGTCACTAATTCATTTTTAATCATTGATCAGCTCAAATCAAATACAAGAAACACTGAAGACTTATAATTTCCAAACTGAGTTGGGGATACCGCTGCATTTTATATATTCCTTTGTATTTTGTTCACCTTTGGTATGGATTCAATAGCATGGTCTCCCCCGTAGATGACTATATGGGAGGTTTAACCAAAGCTCTTTAATTCATCCAATGCTCACTGCTGTTTAGTGCGAGTTATTAATGGAACTCGCCATTACGTTAACATTTTCCTTAATTACTGTTTGCGTTAAGAAATATGTAAGCAGGTGTATAATTAGGCATTCTAAAAGTTTGGAGTTTTCTGTTAAAAGAGGCCAACAATATCACCAAAAAACACCCCTAACATCAATGTATAGACAAAAGGTACTGACAGAAATAAGTTCAAGTAAAAGAAGAATATATTGACTCGACTGCTGCTGATCATCCTTAGAAGCTCCGACAGTCGACAGTGGCTGTGCACAACTCTGTAGATCTTGGAAGAATAGCTGTGGCTACAAATCCTTGGCACATGTATACCTATAATATGTGGCATTTTAGGATCCAAAAGAGGCGGAGTAGCGCAAAGCGAGTATAGATGAGTGTAAGGCTTCGCCCAGTCCTGCTCAGAGTCAAAAAGTGGGAGTTGCTATAATTGTTTAATTATAGGCTTTTCATTTTGTTTACTGATTTGAATTTGTGTGTCGAGGAGCTCTTACCTTATTTCGCCACGTAACATAGCCAAAGCAGTGCGCGGCACAGAACTGGGTAGGTGAGCAAATGCGAGGAAATATGTACTTCTAAAGTGACCACCAACTCTAAAAAATTCGAAAAATGTTTTATAGTAGACCCTTTGTAGTCAACATACACACATATGTACATACATAATATCTATCGTGAAGCGTGCATTGGCAAAATGGAAATATGTACTTCTAAAGTGATCAACAGAGGATTTTTTTTCCTTGCAATGATGTATGCATAAGGCGAACGCCAGCACTAAAAAATTCAAAAATGTTTTATATAGTAGACCCTTTGCAGTAAACATACATACATATGTGCATAATATCTCGGATGTATCGTGAAGCGTGCACTGGCTGATGCCTCCTTCCTTATCTGCTTTAGGGCAATCATGTATGATCTTTGGTATTCAGTAGATATAGATGAACACATCTCAGTTGGAAGGTGCGTGGAATGTCGCGGTAGTATTGTGTTTTTTGATATATTGCGAATATATTAATTTAGATGTGGTGTGGAAGATTAAAATCTGGTGAAAGTATTTAAATGTAGTTAATGAGAGAGTGCATAATAAATGTTATTAAGTTCTTTGTCAACAGTTCTAATTTTTTTCTGTAGGTATTTATTTAGTAAGTACCTAACCTATGCAAATGCAACGAAATTGTAAAATAGTAGATTTTAATAATTTTTAATGCTAACTGAAATCTTGTTTAGTACCTAAGAAAACATAAGTTTGTACATACATAACATCAGGTGATATAAGGTGGCAGTTGTCCTCATAAATTTGTTCATAATATTGTGTTTACGGTTTTTTTTTTCAAAATATAGCTTTGATAAATCCATACTAAACTTAACGATTTTTAATGAACTGCTTTCATCATAATCACCGAAGGCGTACATGCCTACAATCAGTTTAAATAGGTCGACTTGGAAGTGAAACTTATCCACAATTACATACATATGTATGTATATAAGTAAGTTCTAATGTTTAGCTGTATAATAATTTCTTAGGTTTGTTTATTATAACTCATAAGCATTCCAAAACATTATGGTCCAATGCAAACTTATAAAGATAAGCTACGAAAACCGAATTAGAGTCATTTCAAGACTCACGTGTTTTTCGTAACTGAGAAATCATAATCATTATAAATTCATCTTAGAATCGCCTTTGATTTATCTTTAGATATCCGTTTTATGCAAAAGAAACCTGTTGATTGTGCTTCGCTAAAAATTAATGTGCAGAAGCTGACAGGTGAAAATCTTCCATAGGCACTATCAGGACAACAGGCGCGTGCTCATAGTAGTGCGAGATTCTTACTCACCAAAAATACCTCTTTTCGATATAAATTTGTTAGTTACTGCAAGTTAGTTAAGATTTATTAAGCAATTTTTTTTTATTATGAAATAAACACTTGACAGGTGTCTCTCCAATGTGCTTGTTCCTCTATTTAGACGCAGTTAATCTTTAAGGTACTAAGTTGGTCCTTTATAGACGGTGCAATAAATTTCCCTCAACCGAAATTTTTAACACGTCCATTTAATCGAATTTTTTACTTTCGCACGAAGTTTTTGGTTTCATCTCCGACTGTATGAATTCCGAGATCTGTGTGGATATCGTCTTTTACCACAGTGCATGTGCAATTTAGCGCTTTAGCGTTTATTTTCAAAAGATTGTAAGATATTGGCATTAGTTTTCTTGGTACAACCCCAAAGGTGTATACCATACCACTTGCTTGTATAGTCAATGTTAAGGTTAGAATATTTTCTCGAGGTTTTTGTCCATTCATTTACATTATTTAGAGCTCTTTGTAGTTTTACAGTTGCTTCTTCGATCGCTTTAAATATTGCTAGGATAGTAATGTCATCGGCATATGTAACTAAGACGGTGCATTCTTCTTGCAGTATATCACGGTCATACAGAGTTACAGACGCGGACCAAGAACGTTTCCTTGCGGTACGCAAGCCGAAATTTCATTAAATTGTGAGTATTCGTTCCGTATCTGACACATAAGAGTCTATTACCGAGATATGTTGTCAATATGTTTTACATATAGGCGTATTGGCAGAACCTGTCACAATTTGAATTTCAGGCCTTCATGCCACACCTTATCAAAGGCTTGCGAGGCATCAAGATATACGCTTGAGCAAATCTTTTTTTCTTTAAATAAATAAATAAATATTTTGGCGCTAACAGCCCAATGCAGGGCTTGGCCTAACTTCTCACAGCCACTCGTGCTGTGCGCGTCACGAATAGTTGTGACCTACAGTTTTATTCCGCTTCCGAAGGGCAATTTTTTTTTTTCGATTGAGCTTTTTTTTGCAAGAGCTTTCTTATTTACGGCAGTAATTCTATGTATTTAGTTGATTAATATTTGAATGCTTGCTTCTGAACCCAAACTGGTGATCAGGGATTAGATTGGGGCTGTTAATGCTTGAGTAATATCCTCTTATAAATTTTGGATATATATACGACCGAGTGACAGGTTTTAGTACCTGGTACCTGGTTTCAGTACCATTATGACTTCCGCAACAGCATTTATAATATTGAGAAGCCAAATTAATGCTTTTCTATTCAACATTTTTATAAATTTTCTGGTTATTAAGCCGTAGCTAGGGGCTTTCTTAGGTTTTACTTTCTTTATTTCTTTTTTGAGTTAGCGTTGCACTTGTTATTGTGTGATTGTCTGGTGCTATTTCTGACACATTCATATTATGATTAATATTATGCACTTGACCATCGAACAGCTTAAAAGTATCTTCTTTGTCTGCCTTCACCCATTCGTCATGATTTGCCTTGATTTGATTGGCAGCGCGGAGATTTTAGATCTTTTACTGCCTTTTACACCTTTCCAAAGCGAATAATTTCAGCAGGTTACAGAAGTGATTCACGTGTGCCCCTTACTGTGGAGCACACGTGTCTGTTTCAGCAGGTTACACAAGTGCATCATGTGTGCCCCATGCTGTGGAGCACCCCCTTTGTTGCAATTTTTTACGCGCGGCGTTGGATATTTTAGGTCTCAATTTGTTGGTTACTGGTCAATGACAAAAGTGACAAGCAACAACTTCAGTCACTCTTCATAGAGGAAGAGGACAAATCACTACAACACAAAAAGGTGATCTCTTTGCAAACATGTTTTCAAGCAATTCGAATTTACATCAGGCTCACCACAAACTCTCCTGGAAGTTTAATAATTTGGATTGCAAAAATGCATCTGGTCCGGACGGAATATCTCCCATAGTACTTAAAAACTGTGCATCAGAACTAGCATCGATCCTTTCTAGACTTTCTTCTAGCAATCAACATTGCGCGCAAAATCATAGCGTCGCTGTTTATGTTTATGTTATCCAAAGTGGTTGAAAAAGCCATCAATACTGAAATAAACAAGGCCAGGAGCTAGTAAGCGACCGACAGTATGGCTTTTGCAGCTATTGCCCTGATCATTTCAAAAATGTCCCTGCTATGGACTACCGGAGTAGATTTGTGGCTGGATGGTCAGATTAATTTAAGTTATTCCGACACCTTTGCTATAAGCGCTGAAGTGCCACGGGGGTCTGTAGTTTTGCCGATGACATAATATAATCTTGCTCGAATATAAATAAAAAGACCTGTAGAAAATCTTGTAGTGGGGAAAAACGAGCATAGTAGACTTCAAAGCGGTTAGTGGTACAGAGATAGCATTCGAAGCAGGGACTAAGTATAGACAAAATGATAAAATTAAAATATAAAAAGGATACAAAGAAAGCAGCAGCGTTGGCCGTAGATGATTTTTACCGTAACTGTTTTTTGTTTAAAATTAAAAGATTAAATTAATTAGTACTGATTTCTGAAAGGTGCAAAAAAAAAAAAAAAATAATATTGTAAGTCAGCGACTTAGGACCATAATTTGGTTTATGTGTAGGTACTGCTTTATTGTATAAGAATTGATTGTTTCTTTTTTGAACTCTAATTGGCAGCCTCTGTTAGTTTTTTTTCTATTAAAATGTGGATGAACGTAGTGAGTGCCACCTTAACAATCCCTCTGAAGGAGATTTTGTGACTTGTCACAAGTGCGATCGCAGAATGTACATATATACTTTCAATACACTACGATTTCTGAAAAATGGTATCGTAAAATGTTCACAACATAGAGGAGAAAATGGAGATGCTCTACTTGTAGAAGACAGAATCCTAATCCAGGATTTTTGTTAGATGGTAACTTAAAACATACACCATCTGCTGCAACAGCATCAACAAAAATAACCAGAAGCGATACTTCGATAATAAATATGATGAAATAGGTAAATCATCTTAAATACCGATTTATTTATAAAGAACTTTTAAAAGAAAATAATTCAAAAAAGACGAACAAATCCCTGCAATACATAAAACACTAATAACTTGAAGTTATAAATGCTACTTATTAATGTACATACATACATATATGCAAAACAATAAATTGTACATTAAAAATAGCTAACATTGTTGACATATACAGAAGAAAAAGAAGAGAATCTAAGAGATCAGCAATAAATACTTCCTTTGCAAGCTATACACGCAAGACAGAATTTGTAAAAACGACAAAATTGCTCCGGAAGTAAGAGAAAACTTGGGATCGAATCACGGGTTGGGTACGATTGACCGCATTTTAAAATTTGTTTTCAAAATGTCACATATAGAAATTTCGCATAACTGAAATCTCGAAATATCAAAATCTCGCAAATCAAAATCTCGAAAAATGCAATCTGACATTATAAATCTATACCTATTACCTTTGTACATAGATACCTAACCCAAACTCAAATAATTGCATTTTGTAAATACATAACACAAAACTGCTGTTACGAAGAGAGAGAAGAAGCAACAAATTGTTCCTAAGCAACAAAACATACAAAGGTCAAATGCTTGTGGTGTGGCAGGCACCTGTACCTTAACAGTACTTGAGTGGCCCTCTTCGCGTATTAAAAGGATTTCACACTAAGGGACATTCTTTAACTCATACACCGGACGGTCTTCGGCCTCACATGCAGGTGCTCAGAGCGACGGTACGCGGCGTGTACCCAAGCACTGAGAACTGGCGAAATTTACATCTCTTTAATTCATCGCTCGAGTAAGATTTGTACTTATCTTTAAAAGCGTGTTCTGCGCCATGTATTTCTCGGCCGACCTGATCTTCTACCATCTTGTGTTAACGGATTCCATTGCATCGTGTAGTTTGGTATTGAACTGGCCCCTTTTCGAAGTTTATGACCAATCCACTGCCACTTCCGTCGTTGGATCAAAAATCGAGGTAATTGCACTTCTCTTGCAACGTGACTTCGATAAGATTAGGCTATATTGCGAGGACTGGAAGTTGAAGATCAACTTCCAGAAATCGGAAACCATTCTTTTTAGGACGCCGTTGTCTGGGGCCTCTTGGCGAAAGTTCTCAATCGTGAGACCGCACGGACAGCCACTTACGTATCGAAGTATAGTCAGATACCTGGGGCTCTGGTTAGACCAATATCTATATTTTAACAAACATACACCCCGCGCAACAAAAAAAACCCGCACATGGTAATTTTAAACAAAATGGAAGAAATCTAATAAATGATGACTAATCACTGCGTAGTCACTTTGTATTTTTGATGTTTAACATTTAAGTTAACACATTCCCCAATTTGACAATACATTTCGTAGCCTAATTGAAAAAAAGTAATGATCGTGAAGTTCAGACTACAAAATATCAGATATTACCCAAGTACTATCAATATACATAAATTAAAAAAAGAGCAACAATTTGAAAAGCAAATTTCTTTTTTCATATTTTTATTAACTAAGAAACCTTTATACATAATTTAAGACTTTCATAATACTAAAAAATGATTCTAGTATTTCGTAGCACCACCCTTCGCCCTAACAACGTCATGAACCCTGTTTGGCATGGAGGCATAGAGATTACCGAGGTAATTGTTATTAATTTCATTGAACCACACTTCTTCAATGATGCTCTTTAGATGCTGCAGACATTCTCGATGGGATTGAGATCTGGACTGTTTCCCGGATAAATTAGGGATTCTATTCCTAATTCTTCTTTCAAAGTTTTAATCTGTGGAGGAAATTTAAAAATTAAAATCATAAGATTTTCAAAACACCCATAAATATGAAAATAAAAAAAACCTCGAATTACTCACAGATTTTGCTCGGTGGCAAGGTGCTGAATCATCTTGAAAAATTGGTTTTGATGTTTCTGCTGTTATCATTTCCATACTCGGTACAACACCATCTAAGATAATTTGTTTGTACTGCATGGCGTTAACAGTGCCCTCGAGCATAATTAGAGATTCAACTCCGATTGCGGTGATGCATCCCCACACCATAACATAAGGAGAATGTTTTACGGTGTGAGCTATGCATTCGTCGCTGTAGCGTTCTCCTTTTCTACGACGAACTATCTGCTTCCCATCCGGCCCGATTAGGTTAAACTTGGACTCATCAGAGAACACCACATTTGACCAATCTTGAACACTCCAGTTTTGCCTTTCCTTAGCCCAGCTAAGACGCGTTTTCTTCATTTTGCTGGTCAGAAGTGGCTTTTTCGCTGGTCTCCTTGCTAGCAAACCCATCTCGTTGAGACGATTCTGGATAGTTCTGACGCTAACTTCAGCCCCAGTAGCTTCTCGCAGGTCAGCTCTTAACTCCGATGCATTTTTAAACCTGTTTCTCAAGCTTAGCCTCTTCAGTTCCCGGTCCTCCCGAACAGTGGTACATCTCTTCAATCCTGTGCCAATTTTTCTGTCCAGATTGTGATCCCGACGATATTTGTTACAGAATCTTCTTACAGAACTCTCATTGCATCCAATTTGTCGAGCAATTTCACGAAATGACTGATTCTGTTGGGATAAGGCGACGATAACTGCCTTATTTTCTTTACTCAATTGTACCCTTTTAGATATCGCGATATACTCTTTTCACTTTTATTTAAGAAATACAACTGCACGCACTGTTAAATACTGCCAGAATGAATTTCGACACATTCCAAAAAGGTGCATTACCTAACCCGTAAGCAATAAAATATAATTTGGCGAATCCCTTGAAGGTAATTAGCGCAAAAAAATGGAAAACCCGTATGCGTCTTTTTTTGTTGCGCGGGGTGTATATGTAGATGCTGCTCTGGCCAGAGCCAAAGGTGCTTTTGCCCTTACAAAGAGACTTTTTTATAGCAAGCAACTCGATGCAAGGGTAAAGGTAATCTGCTACACGGCCCTTATCTGGCCCATGGATGTCCAGTGCGGTTCAAGCTTGTTGGAAAAGATTCGGGTGTTTGAGTGGGCTTACCTTCGGGCTTGCCTTCATTTATACAGAACACCAGAGTCCCAGTACATAAAATTCTATCCTAATGAGGTCCTGTACAACAGAGCTAATCTAATAATGGTGGCTAATTTCGTGATCAAGCTGATTCGAAGGCATATTGCAAGAGCAATGAGATCGATGAATAACCTGATCTCTGGGGCTTATTACCCCAATTACAGGTACCACGAGGGAGTGCGCCTTACCGGCTTTTGTTCCCCAGAGGCATTCCTCTATCTCGATGAGAAAGGTCTGATCCAGGACAGATTATCGGTGCCGCTAATCTTCCATGTTGCTCGGACATTTGCGGATAGGCGACTCAACTACGACAGAGACGTCGCACACAGCAGTGTGGAGCGTCTCCGGTTTAGTAGGGCGGTATCAAGTCGCGATTTGAAGGATGTAGAACGTCAGTTCGGACAATCCTGGTGGCTAGCCGAAACAGAGGGAACTCCTTCGTCGCTCCCTCACAATCCGGGATAGCCCGTTTAAAGTTGGCAGTTTTCCTATGGCCGACTTACATAGCTTAGGTTTAGGTAGTTTTTAGAAAACAAAAAAAAAAACCAAGCACAGCACTTGGATTTAAAAATATAAAAAAATTAAAAAAAAAAACTAAGCAGCACCTGGATTTTTTTTAAAAAAAAAAGTATTTAATTACGTAATTAGAGTAAGGTGGTTTAAGATTTATTTTAAGGTAGTTTTTAAGTTTTATTATATATTATATGTAGACATAAGAAAAAAAAAAAAAAAAAAACTGTTCATTTACATACTAAGTTTATAATTAGTATAGTAGTATATATAGTCCGTCGTTGGATGGTTATGCCTATTGGTTCCTGACCCGTTCTCATGTAAAGATGTTTGTTAGAGATACGGTTAGGCCAGAAAACCATTAACATATTCCGTAGGCACCTATTAACGAACGTTTTTTAGTGTTTTTGTGATAGTAGCGGTCACCTTCCAAGTGTTGCACCCATACAACAGCACGGATTCAACATTTGAACGGAACAGTGGTAGCTTGGTGTTTAAGCTGAATGCATTGCTTCGCCAAATCATGGACATCATTCCAAACGCAGACTTTGCTTTGCCGATTCTGTTGACAATATCTTGTTCGGTTCCTCCTTCGGTAGAGACAATACTCCCAAGATATTGGAAACTCTCTACTCTCTCTACCGGTTGTCCAGCAATGCTAACTTGAGTTAATGAGTTAATACCGACGTTGATGACTTTGGATTTGGCAGTGTTAATCTTCAACCACGCGACATTCGCCTCCCTCTCCACACTTGCTGTCATTTTGTGCAGATCCATAATCATGTAAGAGAGTAAACAAACATTATAGTTCAGATGTTTGAGTTGACATGTAAGAGTCCAACGAATTCTTCCGTTTCCACTAAACAAAGCTGCGCGAAGCACATCGCTAATCACCAATAAAAAAAAGTATCGGCGATAGAATGCAACCTTGTCGAACTCCATTTTGGATCTCGAATTCCTCTGACAGCTTTCCTCTAGGTTGCTTTGATAATAGCTATTAGTTTATCGTGTATACCTCTCCTGCGCAAGGCAAGTCAGATAAACTACTGTTGACACTGCCAAACGCCTCCTTAAAATCAATGAACAGCAGGTGAAATGGTGATATTCAACGCACTGTTCAATAATGATCTACAGAGTGTTGATGTGGTCGACACAGGAGGATCCAGAGCGGAAAATTGCTTGTTCGTCAGCGAGTGTATCTTCCAGATTGTAATAATTACCTCTAAAAATAAAGAAAATCCCATCTCATCTCTCAGCTCCTTCTTACTTAAAAAAGCAATAGACAATATTAGCACCTAATGTGACCAAATATCCCAACTCCGGGATGGAAACTTATTAATTAAAACAAAATCACATTTCTTAAGGTAAATAATTTAGCAAATTTGTGTCAAGTAGAAGTGAAATTACATGATCGCTTAAACGAATCGAAAAGAATCGCTTATGCCTCATGTTTAATTAACGTCTCGGAAACAGAAATAGTTATAGAGATGAAAGCGCAAGGCGTCACAAGTATCTACAAATATACAAAAGTTGTCGGCAAAGGGAAGTCGAGACCATCCGTTTCGATGTTATTCACTTTTGACCTTGACCGACCTCCCAAAACAATTGGAATTGGTTTTTATAATGCCAAAGTCTCGGAATACATGCCGAACTCCATGCTCTGCCGCAATTGCCAGCTCCTTGATCACACTTCTAAACATTGTAATGGGAACACCAAATGTGAATCATGCATTCTCCCACCTCACACGCCAGATGTCTGCTCCCGTATCATGTGCCCAAATTGAAGCCTTACCACAACCCTGATCTTCGAAAACATGGCCCAGCTTCAAACAAGTCAAAGAAATCCTCTCAATTAAAACAGTAAACAAATGCTCTGTTGGAGAAGCAAAACGAATTTATAAAGAACAAAATTCCTCCCCAACACCAGCCCCCCTTGGATCATTTGCTGAAAGAGTAAGGCACAATAATCAAACGCAACAAAGTGATACTATAACGTTGGACCTAAAGCTTCTAACCCCCTAAAATCCACTATAAAAATACCACCAGCAACAACCAATTCAGTCACAATTGCTCAAAGAAAACTGAACCTAAGGAAAGTAACACCAAACACTCTTTACCAAAATCACCCACAGAACAACCAAATAAAACAGACTTTCAAACCACTCCATCAAACTCTAACACAAGTTACCCTGACTCTCTCTCATTAAACTCTCAAACACCACTCAAGCACCCACGTAGCTAACCTCCCCTCCGCAAACTTCACAATCACTCTCAAACACCTCCTATAACGCACAATTGACACATACCCCCAACTCAAACCTCATCAAACACCTCCCAACACTCACTGAATCGTCTTTACCAACAGAAACTCAATCACTCACTCAAAAGAACAATGACATCAATTCAGACACGAATAACAATGTCAACAAGAAAAAAACAACACTAATGCCCAATTCTACGACTCTGCTGGTTCCGAATTGAATCCCCAGGGAGCATGGATGGTTCAACAATAGAGCAGCAGAGTCAAAATCTTAACAACCTAACTATCCCAAACCCGTTAATCATATGTACAACAAAACATAAATGATGCAATCCAACCCTGTAAACTGTATACTAATAAAAAACTCGTGTAACCAGTCTCGTGTAACCAGCTCGTGTAACCAGTCTCAACAAAATGTAGCTGTCAGTATCCTACAATGGAATATAAAAGGTTTGAGAAACAACTTTGACGAGTTTAATATTTTGATCAAAGAACACAATCCCAGCATAATATCGCTCCAAGAAACACACTGCCCTTTCAACTCCCCCCCAATTGTTCCAAGAAATTACTTCGGATATTTCAAAAATATACCCACCAACACAACATCCAAACAAGGCATAATTAAAAAAAAAACATTCCACATAAAATACCACCTCTCAACAAGCAATCGGTTGTGAAATTCAATATAATGTGAAAATAACCTACTTGTATATACCTGCACTAAAATCAAAATTTCCAAAAGAACGATTTAGACAACATCAAAAAATCAAACCGATTCCCCTCTAATTTTTAGTGGTGACGTCAATTCGTGGAGTGTGGTCTGGGGTGCAGTCTTCGAAGAATTCCTCCTTAACTCTAGCCTCATTCTATTAAACGATGGCTCTTCAACTCACCTTTCGACACACAACACATTCACCCACATAGATATAAATTGTTGCTCCCCCAACCTACTTCCAAGAACCACCTGAAAGACCTTAGACGATCTTCATAACAGTGACCACTTCCCCATTGTAATATGCATTAACATTGGGCACACAACCGGACACAAAACTCCTAGCGCAAGATTCAAAACTGACTAATACCTGTCAAACAAAAAACCAACCTCAAATACCAGCAAGGAAACTGCATTGATACAAAAAGTAATTAGAACAGCCGCTAATGCTTCAATCCTTCAATCACACTCAACATTCAAAGAAAAACAAAAGCGTGTTGTTCCTTGGTGGAATCCCCAACTGTCCTCTCTCCATAAAGATAAAATGCTAACCCTAAAAGAATTCCAAAAAAAGGACAACTCAAAGCAACTTAGTAGAATATAAAAAAAAAACACATGCGAAATTTCGCAGAATGCTTAAAGACATTAAACAAAAAGCTTTACTGAATTTACATAAACCCTAACTCTTCCCCTACCAAAATCTGGAAAACATTCATCGCTTGATAGGAAACCCTGTAGCGTTGAATATAAAAAGTATCAAATCATCGGACAACGAAATTACGGACCCAGATCAAATTTGTAACTTTGGCCAAACTTCAACAGTAGTCTAGTTGAAGGTCACCGCCCAATCTCTGATCTCCTGCATGTCCAAAGTATTAGAAAACAAAAAAACTGATCTCTCCTAATCAAATTGACTTCAAAGCGAACAGAGGGTGTATCGATGCTCATGTTCATATTGATTACTACATCTCGAAAGTATTATCTGCCAAAAATCATGTCTCAGTTCTTCCCTTAGACTTCGAAAAAGCCTTTGATAGGATCGGAATACATATCGTTCTGAGAAAACTGAAAGAATGGGGTGTTGGAAAAAAATGTATGGATATGTAAGAGCCTTCTTAACTAATTCTTATTCTACACAAAAATCAATAACCGCTACTCCAAACTACACCCCTTGAATAACGGCTTCCCGCAAGGATCACATCTGTCGGTAGTCCTATTTATTATAGCTTTCCATGATAGAAGCAGAATTCTAGCCAAATATGAACTTTTAGATTACTGTCTTTAAGAAGACAATATCTATATACTTTGCAAAATCAACGATCTAAGGAGTTGCAAGAACCTATTGGCACAAAACTGTCAATAAGTAAATGTAAAATACTTTATGTGTGCCGTAAACGTGGATGTCCCCAATTAACTTTAAAAATTAATAATATTCAAATTGTAAACGTTGATAAATTAAGTATTCTAGGACTTGTTTTTAACAAAAAAAAAAAAAATACAATTGGAAGCAACATTGTCTAGATCTTAAGAAGTCCCTAGCTGCGAGAACTGACATTATTAAGTACTTAGGTAGTAAAAAAAGCAATGTCCTTATTAACGCCTTATCATCAATCACCAAAATGTTAGTTTTAAGTAAAATTGATTATTGTCAATTTATATACGGAAACTGTCCAAAAACAACTTTAAATATCATCAAACCAACATATCACCAATAGAAGAAGAAGAGCATTAACGCCTTTCCCACAACCCCGGTCAAATACATCTTAGAAGAAGCAGGACTTCGCACTATCGAAGAAATAAAATATACCACTACTTTCAAACTAGCCGCCAAGCTGGATTTCTTCAAAAAATCGGTAATTAACAGAGACATCTTACAATTGAAAAGCCACAAATCAAAAAAACTAATCCCATCCAAAATCAGTAATACTAGTATATACTCCATAAGCCTGCTCAAATAGAACTTCCAACCAAGCGGCCACACAACGTAGCATCAACCTACCCTCCTTGGTCCATAAAATCGGAATCAACTATAATGACACTAGTAGTTTACAAACAAACAAACACTAGCAACGCAACACACCGTACGCTGTTCTCCAGTATCTCCTCCGACCTTAAATCGAATGGATGGAGACTTGTATTCACCGACGGATCAAAAACAGCAGAAAATACTTCATTTGCTGTCACACCCGCCTTGGAATCCAACCCGAATTTTCATCCATCTCAAAGGAAGCCTTGAACCGTCGTGGGAAACATGTTATATGTTCCGACAGTAACTCTGTGCTCAAAGCTGTCAACAACCCCAACACCAACACCGACCTTATTATCAAATCCTCAAATTAAAGTTAATATGGTCATGCTACATAGTATACAGGGAAACGAACACGCCGACCTTGCAGCTAATTCAGCTAAAAACGCACCACTGTTCAAATTCAACATCTACACCAAATCAGATTTAATAAACACAATACAGAAAACAATCAAATTTAATCAGCTTCTAGAATGGAATGCTTACTACAACCATTATACTAAAATCAATGCCAACATCACAAAAGCTAAAATTTCAAACTTTGTCCGACTGCGGCTGGGACACACTACTGCCACTCACCAACACCTGCTAACAAAAAAACATGCCGCCAAACTACCCTTCATGCAACGTAAGATTTGAGCTATCACATATGTATATTTGAAAATTGTATTGTCTCAATACCAATCATACTCAACGTATTTAAAAATACCAATGATTCCGATGTACTAAAAAATCCCAACCCTACAAATATAGAAAAAATAAACGAATTTTTATCTCTTGCTAACATTAATATATAAGAATTCCTATCAAAGAGCCAATAGTCTCCTCAGCTAGGCTCATTCATTTTTATATTACCATGCAATTTTAATTACTTGTTAATAAAAGATAATGATAATAATAATAACCTTGGCGTATGTATAATTTTAATAAAAAATATAGAGCATATAGATTTATGAGTAGGTAAGACGAAAAAAATAACAAACTAGCGGTTTCCGGCTTGCGTTGCTGCACCTAACAAAACGAAATACATGTTTTTTTAATACTAACGCAGTTGTGGGCAAACTCACCGATTTCGACCAAACATCACAAAAACATTCTCGGGTCAATACCAAATTGCTTGAGCTTAATCGGTTTGGTGGATTCGTAGTCCATAGCATGCATACAAATATAGATAGATTGAGTTTTATATACCTCGATGTATACAGTTGTTGATGAATAATGCTATACGTGAAAAGTTAGCCTTCTTTATCCTAATTACGAGTAGTTGATCCTCAGAGATACTTCTAGCATATCAGTCTAAGCTGACATTTGTCGAAATCCGTTCATGAGTTCTTGAGTTAGTCGGTTAAAAAATATCCCACTCACACCTGATCCGTTTTTAACAGTTTTTAGACAAAATGATTTACGTATCACGATATACATATGTATGTATATTTGTATAATACATACAGATAAAATTCATCAAAATGTCTAGTGATTTTTTTTTTTTATATTTTGCACGTTTGAAAGGGGTTATGAATACCCTTATACTAATTTTAGGACACGGGCGTTTTGTGGAAAGGGGAAGAGACAGAGAGGAAGACAGATTGGTGTAGTTGGTTTGAAACTCAGCTATTATTAAGTTTCAGTGAACCCCAAGGGTGGATGTCCAGATAACTGGGGAACTTGTTTGTTTTTGCTTTTGTCGTTGCTCTTGATTCATAGTATTTTTTTCCGTCCTCGTGATGTCATCATCACGATCAAGTTGCATTTTAGCCATATGACCGCCCTAATGCCAGTGTTATGCCTTCGCAGTAGACTTGACATAAGCTTTCGCAATTGATCGACTTTTTATTTATTTCATGCGAAATAAATAGATGATTATTGGCATCAGGATTCGAACCGTGAACCTGTAGCGTGACAAGCGATGACAAACATACATTTAAAATAACTGTACAGAACACTAACTGCTCGAGGCCCAACTCGAATTTGAAGATTTTTTTTTTGCAGGGGGACTAGCATTGTGCTATCTGTTAGGCCACGAACTTGCAATGTACTACTCGAATCCATGTTTTGGACAATAAAAGTTTTTGAATCAATAACCACCCGAACCAGTACTCGGACTTAATGTTTCTAATAATCGGAAATTTTTCGGTTAGATTTTAAATTTTATTAAAGTTCTTCTCTTAATTTACCAATTTACATCGACCATGACGTCACAAGGTTCCTTGACTAATCAAAATTTAGAATTGATGGTTCTTATATCATGCACGAAATGAATGCACACAAAGTGGCATTTTTATTTTGAAGCTTTGAAGAGGAACACAGACGAAAAGTTTTAATTTTCTTAAAACTTTTTAGATTTGAGTTACCAGGGCTAAAGGGCTAGAAATGATATTTTTCCTTTTTGCCTGGCTAGATTTGCCCGAAAGGGTTAAAAGTACAATCCCTGTTCCGCACCTCAATATATTTTAAATTCTTGTTGCAAAATTGTTTACGTGAAACCGAAAATAGGTAATATTAAAAAGGTTAATAGCTCTATAGCGAAAAATATTTACTTTAAAAAAAATATATAAAAGAAATGTTTGATCATATGTAGGAGATGCCAATTCCAATGAAATTGCAGCATATGTATGTATTCAGCTTTTGTTTCCTATCCCACTTATATAAATCCATGTTTATACATATATCAGCATAGCTCTTGTTAAAATTATAAGTGCAATGAGTTACAATCAATTTGAAGCACCCTGCTTCAAACAACCGTGTTTATACCCCTCTTTAATCGTTAATAGAACATCAGGGTCAGTCCCGCCACGTTTAAAACTCTTTCACTCCAATGTTTTTATTGCAACGTATTATCCATGTGCAAAGTAAACATTCTTTGTATATCATCGCAGAAAGGAAAAGTGAGTAAACCTTGAATTGTATTTAACACACAGCCCTCTGTAAGTGCAACCACCCAATAACGAAAGGAAAAGGGTCATTAGGGGTTGATATGGCTTCAGTTTTAGCTAATCCTACATACGGACCATTCGATTAAATTGGAATTCCACTTTCTAATATTTAGAATGTTTTAAAATCCCCTATACTCTGCTGTCATTTCTTTCGCATAGAAATCATGCATTAATCTTTTTAATGTATTTGTACCTTTAGTCTTCAGACGTTTTTCATCATCCAAATAATAGTTTTTAATTACCCAAACAATTTTATTTCCTCTCATCGCAGTCAACCAATTTCTTCAACTGCAAAATTATCCTTGAATGGATTTGATATTAAAACAGATATAGGTATAGTTCTCACAATTACACAACAACTGGCAGAGGGCAGAGTATCGAAAATAATAATCTACCCTTAATATTGCGCTCGTAAACAGGTTTAGATGCCGCATTCCACGAAAACGTTGAAAAGAGCACTTGCTCAATAAATTTGTTAACCAGATTAGGACTATAATCCTGTTTGGATAATAAATTGTCGATTTTTGGTTTCGTATGTACTTCAGGTTCTCATATGTTCCCATATCGAAAGGCTAATTCAGGCGTATGATCCTTTCGCACAATATAAGCGCAATTGATAAGCTGCAGACAGGTTTACAATTGACCTGTCAATTTGCAATGCAGACTTACTCTTTGTGTATATTTGGCATTATTTAATCACTTTACTGTTGCGGCTAAAACATCTGTTGATTTTCTTGGGTATATTAGAAGGAGAAAATGTAGCAGCCCAGTTTGAAGTGGAACGAATTCATTGTAATAATGCTATGAAATTTTCAATATAATTGTATTTATTTCGATACAATTAACTTCGAAAAATTGCGGCGGTTCCCAATTTAATAAACTCAACGAATTTGATTTTAATGAACAAAATTACGCTTTGGTGACAATTGCTCGAAAGAATAATTCATCGAAAGAAAATTCTTTGATTGTACTCTCAATCGAACAAATTTTGAGATATATGTCAAATGGTCGAAATTTCAAATATTAATTTTTTTTTTTGGATATGATTAGTGTTCCGTACAGTTATTTCACCTGTATCATAATTTGACTTCTATGTTAATACAGAGAAAACGATTTTCTATGTACATATGTACTACATACCTATCTGATCGTATCTTTAAGGGTCAAAACAAAATAAACACTTTTTGTTCCATGTTAACATGGCTGTATGTTCTTCATAGCTGGCTCGAGAACCACTGAAGAAATTTGATCTGTGTTTGTCCTGACACGAATGTATCGTGGTTTCGTCAACAAATTGTCAAAATCAGATTGTGTGCGGATAAGATGTGGGGGCGGGGTATAAATACATATATAAATCATTTTAATGAAATTCAGCTCCTAAGCTAAGACTGACACAGTAGTAAATATATTTCTCACATATTCGAGTTACTTGGAAGTTGAGCTTTAATATGATATGTCACATGTTGGGCTGAAAATTATTTTCTTCTTTTCATTATTATTTTCGGACCACCAAATATTATTTTTGATTCAAATTTCAACCTTCTAGATCTAATGGTTCAAAAATTACAACCGCGTGACATACGGACGAACTGAGAGATGCCATTTTGAATCCATAGGTGTTCCGTTTTATACCATTTTGGTACGGAAGAAAAAATTTAGGGTAATATTTTATTTGAAGATCAAATGGGTAGGCACTAATGAAGTAGCCCAGACATTTAAAAAAAAATAATAAGGAAAGAATTCCTTCCATTAGTTTTTTATTGTTACATTTATTACCTTATAAGGGCATTCATTTTCCAGATTATTTGCATATATTATCATATTTTCTTAGAAAGTTTTTTTTAAATAAGAAAGTACAATGAAGTTGATTACGTGTTGTATTGGATGAGAGACATTAATCTCAGCCACTATTGCATTTTAACTATTAAGATAGCATCGCGATTACTAAGTATTCTTTACTTTCAATCAATTTCTCCTGAAAATAAAACGATTGAGTATGAATACCCTAAAGTAAAGATATTTTACCTTATAGTAATCATATTTTACATTACTACCCAGCAGCTTCCATTTGTAAGAGGGCTGAAGTTGATCAAGAACGATTCCGATTCAACATCACGACTAATACTAACGCTTTCAAAAATGTCTAATAGCATTACAAAGTGAATTCTAAAGTTTGTTAAAATACATGCTATTTTCTTTTTATGGCAAATAAATGGAAAAGGAAACAAAAATAAAATCAGTTTCCTTTTTTTCATGTAAAAATAATGAACAAATGGGAATAATAGAACTCTTAAACTCAAAATTATTAATTTTATTTTATACACAGGTATCCCTTTATGTAAGCACAGAAGCAGACTTATTGCCAAAAACAGCCCCGATGCGTAGGTTAGGTTAGGTAACTGGGTGCCCTTGTTGATAGGGTTGTCAACAGCTCACTTAGACCACTAAGAGTCCATTGTGCCCAATATTTAGAACCCTGGGAACCTAAAAAATTCAATCTTCGACCGCTAGGCTAAACCACCCAGTGGACAATCACACAGGAGATGATGAACGGATTCTATTTACCCTGCATCCCTGCCGCTTTTACAGTAGTCGTTATAGGGTAACCCTAGCCCTGCTGCGTGATTACCTATCACACAGTGTCCTGTCATGACACCAACAGCTATACGGATATCCCTTCGACTTTGTTCTATAAGATTGATAAATCTCTTTTTGTTGTAGACTGTGCATGTATCTAATCAACACCAGCGTTCATTAGACTCGATGTCTATCTCCCTGTATAGGGTGCTAAGCGGTACACTAGCCTCGGAAAGGGCCCACAAAGGCTTATAAGTTAACCGTTCGTCCGCTTTTTCGTTATCGGAGATACCAATGTGGCCCGGTAGCCAGCACATGGTCACAGTGTTGGCCGCTGATATAACATCCAGTCGCTTTTTACAAATTTTCACGACCTTTGATCTTAGTGATGTTGACTCTAACGCCTTAGTGGCCGCTTGGCTATCAACATAGATGCTGATTATTTGCTCTGAAACATTTTCCTCAGCTTGTTTTATTGTAGCAATTTCGGCTTGGAAGACACTGCAACCATCCTTAAGTCTAAACGAGCGATGAATATGTCGAGACTCACAGTAAACGCCGGCACCAGTTCATTCTCGAAACAGACTCTTCCCTCACCTCATTCCTCCCTGCCAGAAATTCTAACAGAGAACTTTCGTTTGCAGTTTGGCATGGGGATGATGTAGTCCGTTTCCGTCTGGAGTCTCAATATATTCCATCGGTTTAGAATTGAGGCATGACCGTAGGGTTTAGCTTTCCTTAGACCGGCTTCCGTTAGTCTTAGTGCAGTTTTAGCTGAAGGAGATTCAATATTGTTTCCAGAGCTGCTCTCGGTATTGATCTCATCGATTCCGTCAACCCTAATCTTTGTAACACTTTCAAGTTGGTATTTCTTCCCAAGCGTTTTCCACCAGACAATCGAACTGTAGATCAAAATGGGTCTCACTACCGCAGTGTGGAGCCAGTGTACCACTTTAGGCTTGAAACCAGAACATTTACCGAAGGCTCTCCTGCATGCATATAGTGCAACATATGCCTTCTTGATTCGATTGTCAATATTAGTTTTGCAGTTTAATTTGGAATCCAATATTACGCCGAGATATTTTGCAGTTACTTGTGGTATCAGGTCGACACTATTCATACGAGGGTAATTGTATTCTGGTATCGATCTTCTCCTTATAAACAGAACTAACTCGGTTTTCGCAGGATTTATTTTCCGACCCCGGCTTTTGACCCAGTTATTCAATAGTTTTAATGCATAATTGAGTCGCTCGCTGAGTACCGGGAGGAACTTTCCGGATACCAAGATGGCAACATCATCGGCATAGGCTGCTACGTTGAAACTATTCCTTTCCAGTACAACTAACATCCCGTCCACCACCAGAAACCATAAGAGTGGTGAAAGGACTCCGCCTTGCTGGGTGCCCCGCTTGATCGCTTTCTTCCTCTTATGCCCCATAGTGTGGAATTGATTATGCGGGTACTAAGCATTAGTTCAATCCAGCTGTATATACCCGAATGTATTTGGGCCCTGCACCCATCGTGTATTCCTTCACTTGACTATGGTAGAGACCACTTTGTGAAGAACAGTATCCAGTGATTTTCCTTTTATGAACGCATTATGTGATTTTGATAAAAAGTTATCCCCAATCTCGTCTCTGACGTGCATATCTATTAACCGTTCCAATGTTTTCAATAAGAATGAAGATAGACTTATTGGTCTGTATTCCTTGGCATTACCGTGGTTTATTTTACCCGCCTTTGTTATGAAAACCACTCTAATCTCTCGCAAAGCTTCTGGGACTTATCCCAATCTGAAACACCAATCATAAGTGTATTTGAGCCATGGAATAATATATTCCCCCAATTCTTGTAACATTATGACATGTATCTCGTCAATACCGGGTGCTTTATATGATGCAAACGATTAGATTTCCCACGAAATTTTCTGATCCTCGATCAAATTGTCAATAGTTTCAGTCTCAATGTTAGCTGGCATAGATATGATAGCCGGACAGTATGTCCCTTCCTCTTCACAGCCTGGAAAGTAACGTTTCAGGAGAGCTTCAAGCTTATTTTCGTAAGAATTTGTTCAGCTGCCATCAAAGTTCTTAATTGAAGACTCATGTAATAGAGCTTTGGTGAAAAACTTCCTCAATCGAGCCGCCTCTATGGTGCATTCAATGGAGTCACAAATTCTTCTCCAGAAATTTTTCGTAGCGAATTTTATTTCCCTTTTGAGATGCTTAACGTTTTCCTTATGTGTTGACCACTCAATATTTCCCTCTTTAGAGAGGTTCCAGCTATGTCTTGAGGTACGCAGACGCTCTGCTATTTTCGAATTCCACCAGGGTGGGTGATTTCTTCCGTTGGCGCGTCTGACAGGACAGGCCCATCCAAAAGAGCGGTTGATCTTACTGGTAAGATCACCTACCACATTATCTATGTCTTCCGTGGACCTGGGGATCTCCCCAGGGTAACGTTCAAAAGTTCCCCCCAGCTCTTCGTTGAATCTTTTCCAGTCAGCTCTGCGTGGGTTTCGAAAAGGCTTCCTATCCGGAGCGCCGGAATTCAAATCGAAGAGTGTCCAACAGTGGTCAGACAGTGATGCCTTGTCGGATACACTCCAGTTCGAGATTGTTGCGGTGCTATTTTCATTTCATTTTTAATGCATTTTTATTTTTTTAAATTCATTGTAACTTAATTGCTAGACAAAACGCTTAAAACTAGCTTAACTAACTTAACTATCTTATTCTAACTTACTGTAAGTTAAACCTAATACTTAAAACTATGTCTTTCGACGTAACGTACTTGAAAATTCTTTATTTATTTAATTTATTTAATTTTAATTATAACTAAGAAAATTACATAAAAACTTAGTGACTGTGTTGCGGTGCTATATGCAGATAAGAGTGTTATATCATTGGTTGTAATAAAAGTTGGTGAATTACCACGATTACATATTGTTAGGTTAGTACTTAGGATATATTTGCACAAAACCTCGCCTCTACTGTTAGTGTCTAAACTACCCCAAATAGTATGATGGGCGTTAGCATCAAAGCCTAAGATTAAGTTCCACTTACCTTGTTGAAACATTGCTACCAATGCCTTGACTTTTCGTCAATGCTTCGTCGTATGGTAGGTATACCGACGCCAGCGTGTATGTGTTGTCCTTCCCCTTTACATTCAACACCGTTTGATCCCCCGAGCTATAATTGGAGAGCATTAGTACGTGGAGATTTTTCTTGGCAACGATCCAAGTTCTGACCTTACCTTCCCTACCATTGCACACTACATTATAGTTGTATGACCCCAAACCCGATTGAGTTTGGAGAGTTGATATGGTCTTCTGTGCGAAGACATAGGAGAGCTGGTCTTTGCAGTCCAGTCTACTTATTCCGCGCTTCCAATTAGTTAGGCCGAACGTGGGAGCAGTGGTGCCAATATTGTACGAATGTGGTCGAAGATCTCGTTAGACATAGCCTTCTCGATCAACCTCCCCAAAGCCAAAGCGTCTGCATACCTTCGGAGAGGCCTCTTTTTTCAGCGTTCTCCTCTTTCATGGTGTCAGTTTAGACTGTCTCTTCGAGGTCGGCAAGCAAACGCTCCTCCATCTCCTTCGAGATCTCCTCGTCCATCGTGACGGCATCAGATGTCATGGCATTGATGGTCTCTGCCATTGCCTCTAGCGATAGTTCATCGCTTTTATAATTAGTTTCTTTTTTTTTTTGAGTTTTTTTGTATTTATATGTGAAATGTTGTTCCCACGAGTACGGACGGAAATAAATGTTTGCTCCGACACAGCCGCCGAGTATCGGAGTAAGGCTAAATTCACGCAGGCCTCGCCTAGGCACCTACAGGAGCTCGTTAGGGTTGGTTTAGCCACCAACCTTCCATTCCTGGCACGGTTTCGTTCTTGAGAGCTCACACCACCACAGGAGCTGGGATGATTATCTCTTAGTTTTCGGCCTTCACTGGAACCTGTTCGAAGTGGATGCACGCTCGATGTAATTCCTAGCATAACCTACTTAAGCTCCGACACCATGACAAGGTGGATAGTCTGACTGTGACTTAAATAAGTAGGCCCGGCGACTTGCACAAACTCCAAAGGTAAGCCCTCAGCGAACTGTCGAAGTTACGAAGTGGCCAAATAGCTCCAAAAAAGGAATGATATGCTTAAAAACCTTACGCCCAAAACCGAAACCAAGGATAAACCTGGAATCGTAAAAGGAAAGGCAGCGAAAGAAACAAAAAAAAAAAAAAAAAAAAATAATGCTTGGAAAATTAACGTAGTTGACTCTGCCGGCTATTCAAATATCAATATCCAAAAAACTAAACGGGGAAAAGATCCAGTGGTATACTTATGAAGATATGTCAGAAAGACCACGGCGTGTTATAGCAAGAGGTCTCCACCCCTTGCACCAAAGACGACATTATAAATGACCTTAGAGTAAAAGGATTGAAAATTATTGACACAGTTAATATCTTAAAAAAGATAAAGCAGAAAACGGAACAAGGCCATGAAATCTTAGTCAAGCAAGGACTTATGCTCTTTATGCTCTCACTTTCGATAGGAGCGACAAAATAGAAGACATTTACAATGTTAAAATTATCTTGAATATAGTAGTTAAAATCGAGCCTCAGTGCAAACGCAGTCAAGGTTTCAATCACACACGGTCGTATTGCCAAAAAGAACCGAAATGTGTAAAATGTGCCGGTAACCACCTTTCAGAAAGGTGTGACCTAAAGGCAAAGGCAAGCACCCAGCAAACAATCGGGGCTGCGAAATGGCAAAGGAGCTCCAAAAAAGGAGAGATACATTCAAAAATAATTTACACCAGAGAGTAAACCCGCTTAAAAAGGTTACGAAGAAATTAAATATACTCAAACCGCATCACAAGTACACAAACTGAGCGGAGTTACGGCGGACCCAATCTCCCAAGTTTTTTCTATAATTCTCGCGAAACTTGAGGAGCAAACCAAAATAAACAACGTCATATTTGACAAATTGGGCAAGCTTGGGTTAAAGCCTCACAATAAAAGAACTCCCACATGAATATGGAGCGGTTACTAAAAATTTTAAAGTAAAACGCAAACGGCTTCCAACAAAAAATCATCGAGCTAGAGGTATTCTTGCGGCACGACAACATTGACATATGCTTGATCTCTGAAACCCATCTTACAAAGGAATCTATGCATATCACGCATACCATCGTTCCGGAAGAGCCAGGGGCAGATCCTCCTTATACATGAATGTAACGACTGAACTCAATGCAATATAAGGTTTGGCACGATGGCTTGAAGTACAAGCTAAGACGGGTTCTTCCGGAACACTTATTTACGATTTTAGAATCCTACCTTGAAAACAGATTATTTCGTGTTAAACACGGAACTGAATATTCCGAGTTCAAGGAAATCGCCGCTGGAGTTCCGGAAGGAAGTGTCTTTGGTCCGATTTGATGTACACTCGAGGTATACCCCAAACTGAAGGTACCATAGTAGCTACGTTCGCGGACGATACCGCTATTTTGGCAACGGAAAGTTCAATCGAGTCAGCAACTGAAAAATTCCAACGAGCTTTGGATAAAGTCTGCGACTGGACAAAACTATGGCGCATTGTTCTTGACGAGACCAAATCGACACATGTTAACTTCACATACAAGCAAATAAACAATCTACTCGTATTCATTAACTCGGTACAAATACCGTATGCAAATGAAGCTAAATATCTGCTAAATATCGCAAAACTTAAGTGGAAACCGCACGTTAAAAAAAAAACGCGATGAGCTTAAAAATCGCTTTAGAGAAATGTATTGTCTACTTGCAAGACATTCCAAGCTAAGTATATAAAGGGTGGTTAAGTTTTAAGGGCCGATGTTGATTTTGAATAAAACACAAATTATTTAGAAAATTACTGTCATTTCTTTTTATTATGATAATATTGGTATGGTTCAATTATGTATGAAACAAAATTTCGGCCAAATGGCCGCCGCGACCTCGGCGGCACACCTCCATCCGATGGTCCAAATTTTCGATGACGCTGAGGCATAATTGAGGTTCTATGCCGTTAATGTGCCGAATTATCTCATCCTTTAGCTCTTGAATTGTTGCTGGCTTATCGACGTACACCTTTTCTTTCAAATAACCCCAAAGAAAGAAGTCCAACGGTGTCAAATCACATGATCTTGGCGGCCAATTGACAAAGCCACCACGTGAGATAACACGGCCATTGAATTTGTCGCGCAAAAGAGCCATCGTTTCGTTAGCTGTGTGGCAAGTGGCATCATCCTGTTGAAACCACATATCGTCCACATCCGTATCTTCCAATTCGGGCCATAAAAAGTTCGTTATCATCTCACGATAGCATACACCATTCACAGTAACTGCCTGACCGGCCTCATTTTGGAAAAAATACGGCCCGATGATGCCGCCAGCCCATAAACCGCACCAAACAGTCACTCTTTGTGGGTGCATTGGTTTTTCGACAATCACTCTTGGATTATCATTCGCCCAAATGCGGCAATTCTGCTTATTGACAAATCCACTGAGGTGAAAATGTGCCTCATCACTGAAGATGATTTTCTTCGAAAATTGATCATCCACTGTTGCCATTTCTTGCCACCATTGTGACCATTGACGACGCTTGAAATGGTCAAGAGGCTTTAGTTCTTGAGTCAATTGCACCTTGTAAGCGCGTAAATGCAAGTCTTTATGCATAATGTTCATCAACGACGAGCTTGAGAGGTGCAATTGTTGGGCACGACGACGAGTTGAGGTGGACGGCTCTTCAGCCACACTATCGCGAACAGCAATATTTTCTGCAGTACGAGCTGTACGAGCATGCACTGGTGTTTTCACATCTCCTACAGACCCGGTTTGCACAAATTTTTGCACGATTTTTCCGATTGTACGCACATTTGGACGATTAAATTGACCGAAAGAATCACGAAATGCACGATATGCATTTTGATTTGAACGCCCATTTTCATAATAAGCCTGAATAACTTTAACGCGTTGCTCGATTGTGTATCTTTCCATGGTTCAAATTGAGTTAGTCTTCATTGTCAAATGAAATGCAGAAAAAAACTTGACGTTTAGGTGTGGTTCACATTCAACATCGGCCCTTAAAATTTGACCACCCTTTATAACAAACTGCTTTTATATAAACAAGTGCTAAAGCCTATATGGACGTACGGTATACAACTCTGGGTTTGTACCAAAGCAAGCAATAGAGAATTTATACAATCTTTCCAAAATAAAGTGATGAGAGCAATCCTGAATGCTTCCTGGTATATTAGAAATAATGATATACAAAGAGACTTAGGGATCGCAACGTATATTCGCCTTCATGGCCATTGCAATCACACCCTTCTCCAAAGACGTGAGAAACCTTGTGCGCCGACTTCAAAGAACGAAACCGTTCGATTTGCCGCTGTAAGTAATAATCGCTTTTAATAACGGTATCAGTTGTAGTAAATAAGAAAAAGGGACGGGTGAGTTTAGTCAGAAAAAATCTGATACTACTATGAGTACACGGTGTCTCAGTGTCTTATGAAGATTCTCACCTACCCACGAAAAAAAAACATTTGCTGAAGCCACAACGAAAGAAAATAAACAAAGAGGTATTACGCCAGATCCAATCTCTATAGTTCTCGTGAAACTTGAAGAACAAAGCAAGACAAATAAACAAATATTTGACAAATTGATCAAAATAAATAAATATTTTGGCACTAACAGCCCAATACAGAGCCTGGCCTAACTTTTCGCAGCCAATCATGCTGTGCGCCTCACGAATGGTTGGGATCTATAGTTTTATGCTGTTTCCGAAGGACAATTTTTCCAATTGAGAGAAGCTTCTCACGACAGTTTTACTCTCGAATGTTTGTCAGACGCTCTCGCTCAGTAATCGCGCACTTAACCACTTTATAAACAAGCTCAAGTATAAACCTGAAATAATTGTTTAAAATATGAACAAACGGCCTTCTGCAAAAAATTGAAGATGTAGAAGTTGTCTTTGGAAAGCCAACATGCTTGATTTCTGAAACCCATTTGACAGAGGAATCTCGTGTAAAATAAAAGGTTACTGTGCTTATCACGCATACCATCAATTCAAAGGGCTAGAGGCGGATCCTCCATCTTCATTAAAGACTGAATATTTCTATTAATACAATTATTAAGCTCGATACAATGCAGATAAGTATAGTTCGCGTAAACTCATACTACAACATCGCATCCATTTATTACTCTCCGCGACACATGCTAGAAAAGAATGACTTTATAAGTTTCTTTAACTCATTTGCACCGAATTTTATTATTGGTGATGATTTCAGTGGGAAACACACCGTTTGGGTTCAGGATGTAATTCATGTAATTTGGTGTTGACTTCTTTTCAATGTGGAAACCGAAATATTGTCCCTTCGATACATCAAAAATTCCTGACCTCATAGACCTTTTCATCTCAAAAGGGAATTTTGATCACACATCAGTCCTATTGACACTAAGTGAAAGTCTAATGAAAAAGGAAAGAGCGCATAAATTAACCAGCAACAAAACTAAAAGGCACTGAGTCTTACAGAACACGGCGCAGAACAATACTTCCTATAGCAGGAAAGAAGTCGTATATAGAGAAATTAGATATCCGTCGGATATAAAAGAACTGATACGAGAAAAGAGGACAACATTCAAAAGATGATGACAATCCCGCGTACATTAGCTTAAATCTCATTCGAACAATCTATGTAATAATCTCAAAATATCGATTCGAGATTTCAAAAATTGTGAGATTTCTTATCTCGAAGGCTTAACTTGTTGAAAAAAGTTAAAATTACTCACTCTGGAAAGCTATGAAAGGTATCAAAAAATCCCAAATTCAATCATCACCAATAAGAAAAAACATGGCGAATGAGCAGAAGGAGACAAAGAGAAGGCGAAGATAAGAATACTATACGTTCCAAGGCAATGGAAAGTCACCGAAGTTCTAATGGTTCTAATGTCGGAAAAATCCCCAAACGACAAAATATCATATAGACAGATGTCGGTCCTGCCGATAATAATAAATATATTTGAAAAACTTCTATTGAAGCGCCTACAAGCGGTCATTAAAGAAAGGCGTTTAACTCCTGATCATCAATTCGGCTTCAGAGCCAAGCTTTAAACAAATGACCTGGTTTATAGAATAACCAAAAAAATTAAGAAAGCAAAGAAGGAGAAAAGATATGTTCTAGAGCGTTTCTTGACGTCTCTCAATCCTTCGAAAGAAGTCGCAAATAGAAAAGTTAAATATCAGCCGCAGAAACAGCCCACAAAAGATGGCACAATCTAGCACTCCCCAGCATAAAACTTATTCGAACCACCTGTAACTCCAACATATCTCGAAGGTTTGACTGCCGAAAAAAGTTCAAATTACTAACTCTGGAATGTCATGAAAGGTATCAAAAAATCACAAATTCTATCGCCACCTATAAGAAATAACAATGGCGAATAAGCAAAAGGCGACAAAGGGAAGGCGGATTTATTTGCATTTTCTATCGAACAGGCATTGATAGAAGATCTTCGAGGTATGATTACGACAAATGAGAACTTCAGAATAAAAAAAGGAGGCCCTGGATATGATTTAATAGTCGGACAGATCCTCAAGGAATTGAAAAAGAATTGCTCCTGTCGATAATATGAAATTGATTGAAGCTCTTACAAGCGGTCATTGACTTGATCATAATTCGACTTCAGAATCAAGCATTCTACAATTACCAGGTTTATAGAATAACCAATGAAATTGAGAAAGTTCTAGAGAAGAAAAATATATTTTTTAGCGCTTTTCTTGCCGTCTCTCAAACTTTCGACAAGGTATGGCACGAAGGATTGAAGTATAAGCTACGGAAAGATTTTAGAATACTACCTTGCGAACAGACTTCTCTGTGTTAAACACAGAACCGAATACTCAGAATTTAAAAATAATCGCTGCTGGAGCTCGGCAAGAAAGTGTTCCTTGTTCGGTCTTGTTGTTACTCTACATTCGAGATATATGTACATCAAGAAGAAGGAACCGTTGTAGCCGCCACATTCGTGAACGATACGGCTATACCGGCAACGGAAAGGTCAGTCGAGTCAGTAAACGAAAAGCTCCAACGAGGTACATTTTACGAATGGACAAAGACTTGGCGCATTGTGCTAAACGAGACCAAATCAACGCATGTTAGCTTTACTTACAGCCAAATAAGCAATATCTCTATCCTATTTTTAACTTTTATGCTTTCTTCTTTGTGTCTGTCATAGCTCATCTGGTCTTTTTTGTTAACTCTGTTTATCTCATTTTCTTTCTTCTAATTGTTTTTTTTTGTTACAGGTATAGCATTGCTTCGCTCCCTTGCTCTTATTTTTAAAAATTTGCCATCTGTCTTTGCCATCTATCGTCGACGTCTATGGCAGTTTATAAGCCCTCATTTTTCTATTCACCATTTTTCTAACTTTCTCTTTTCCCCCAGTAGTTATTGGTGATATAATAATAGTTTAGTTTTCATTCTTACCAAGTAGTAGTCGCTTTGTATTTCCGCACCTCTTTTGGTTTTTACTTCAATTATTTCACTCCATATTTCGCACCTCACTACGTATATTTGTGTATATCTCTGTTTTTAAGTTGTGTGTTAGTTATTATCATATTATTTTCAATGCAGAAATCAACTGCTCTTTTTCCATTATCTTTCTTGATACTCTCTCCTTCTTTTCCCATCAATTTTTCTTATGATTTCCCATATTATCATTTTCCTAGCATTCAGATCTCCCATAACAGTAGTCCTTTGCTGCTTAATATCATCCATTTCTTTCTATAGTGTCTTCCAAAACTCATCTTTTTATTCGCCTCTGGCATTGTCATTCAGAACATGTTACCACAAGAGCCCACTCATCATTTCCCAGTTTGATTGTTGCTATTATTATCCTTTCGCTAACATATTTCGAATCCAGAATGTCCTTTAATAATTCTTCAGAAAATAGTAACGCTCACACTTCTACTTCTACTCCTAATCAGCTACATATCCGTCCATCTTCTCTATGGATATCATTGTTCCTAATAAACCATGAAGTATTCAAGATTTTTCTTAGCACTTTGTTTTGGAAAGATTGTAGTACAAGATGTCCGGTGACAGATTTATGTTTTAAAATGTGAATATTTCAAAAAGTTATAAACGATGCGGAGGGAGGTACTCATCGAGAGTACGGATTTGTCAGTCGGGAGAGTATCGTGCGTTCGCGATAAACTGGCGATTCTTACGTGAGTGCGCTCCGATAAGGTTGTTCACGTTACAATTTTCGGCGATTGAGCGATGGGCCAAGTGTAAATTTAATTCGTTCGTGGATGCAAAGGTTCCGCAAAACTTCTCCAGCTCTGAATACCTCTCAGCCAGGGCCCAGGAGAACATCAAGGACCACCGAAAACATTCGAGAGGTGGAACAAAGCTTGAGAGAAAATCCAAGAATCTCCGAGCGGAAAAAAGTGGCTGATTTGATACTTCCAAATCTATCGTTCATGAAATTCTACAGAAAGACTTTAAATTTCACCCTTTAGGATTCAATTGGTGCAAGAACTTATGGAAAATGACTTTAATTTACACAAAAACTTTTGTAAATCAATGTTGGAGAGATTTCACACTGAAGTTCTTCCTTCTAATCTACTCTTTATTGAGTCAATCTTAAGACTAACTTTTCCAATTTCAATAACTTACGATCTAACGTCTAACCAGTTTACATAGCTTACCTGGCAAAAATTACAAATCGAACGACAACAACCAACAATTCCACGAACTGTCACAAGTGTGCCGGATGTATGACCTGACGTTGAATATTGGGATTCTTGCAAACATGCATTTTAATGTTTTATTGGACTTTGCGTAAGATTCCTTCTTTGTATGTACCAGTCTGGTTTTCGGCAGCATCACAGTTGTACTTCAGCATTGCTTAAAGTAACGGACGATATAAGGGCAGCAACTGATAAAAACTACGTTACTTTTCTAACTTTGCTAGACTTTTCAAAGGCTTTTGACACGGTTGATCATAGGCTTCTTGTCGCAAAACTTCAAAATTTGTTTGCTTTCTCCTCATCCGCTGGAGAATTAATTTTTTCCTACCTGACAGGTCGCGTACAAGCAGTTTTCGTAAACGGTGTCCAATCCGAATTCTTAACGAGTTTCACAGGTGTCCCCCAAGGATCCATATTGGGCCCACTGCTTTTCACCATCTTTATTACTGACCTCCCGAACGTTGTTCACAACTCCGCAGTGCATATGTATGCCGACGATGTGCAACTGTACATAAGTAGTGCACGCGGTCTTATCGATAAAGCTGCTTATAAACACAATGAGGATCTGAAGAATATCCTTACTTGGTCCAAGGACAATTTTTTAAGTATAAATCCAGATAAATCCAAATGCCTTGTAATCAGCAGAAATGTTCATGATTCAAATATTTTACCCCCTATTTATCTTGGAAATGCTCAAATTGAATTTGTCGACAAAGCCAAAAATCTGGGGGTTTGGTTCAGTGAAACGCTGTGCTGGGATAACCATATCTTGACGTTAATCGGCAAAATCTATGGATGTCTCCGAAATTTATCTTTATCGCAAAACTTCACACCGACAAATACAAGACTAATTTTGGAACGAACTCTACTCGTGCCCCTAATTACATACAGCTGTCAAATTTTCTGTTGCAATAACGCTATTATAACACGCAAATTACATGTTGCATTTAATAATATAACGCGTTATGTTTTTGGGTTAGAAGATACGACCATGTTTCCGCCTATGCTAAGAAAATACTTGGTTGTACACTAGAAAAGTATCTTGAGTTTTGCACAATCAAGTACTTACATAAAGTCATAACCACCAAACAGCCTCAATACTTATACGAAAAACTAAAATTCGCACAATCACAACGTTCTTTGACGTTGGTTCCACCTCGCGTTACTTATCAGGTCTCGGAACGCCAATTCTTTATTCATGCCATTCGCCTTTGGAACGCACTTCCTCTCAGCGTAAGAAGACTCCACGACGCGAATAATTTTTGTGATACTCTCTTTCGGCATATTATGTCTACATAAATTGCAGATACAAATAATACTATCTAATATTAAAAATTTTCTCATTTCTCTATTGAAATTATTTTAACCTCAGAATTTAACATGAAGTTCTAATTTTAATTTTCAATTTTAATTTTAAATAATGTAATGAAAATGTCAACATTTATGCCTTAAAGACTGTTAAAGTCTATTGTAAGTGTTGTTGAAAAGTTGAATAAATGAAAATGAAGGGTAAGATTCGTGTAATTCGTGAAACGTTGGGACCTGTGTCACAGAACCTAGTTTTTATGATATTTGTTTTGCCCGTGGGAAGGTTCGAGATTCTAACTCTTAATCTGGAATATCTTCCACGTGCGACTTCAATTTAACTTTCACGACTAGTGTCATTCTTAGATCTTTTGTCTCGTTTGCGTATGGTATTTGTCCCGAGTTAATAAAAATAGGACTGTTGTTTATTTTTCTGTAAGTAAAGCTAACATGCGTTGACTTGGTCTTGTTAAGAACAATGAGCCAAATTTTTACACATTCGCAAATTTTATCCAAAACTCACTGGAGCTTTTTAGCTGCTGACTTAACTGACCTTTCCATTGCCGGTATAGCCGTATCGTCCGCGAACGTGGTTACACCCATCTCCAGCAGCGATTTTTTAAATTCTTAATATTCGGTTCTAGGTTTAACACGGAGAAGTCTATTCGCAAAGTATGATTCTAAAATATTTTATAACTGCTGTTGAAGAAGGTCCCGTAGCTCGTGCTTTAATTCTTCGAAAGCTTGAGTGACGTCAAGAAAAGCGCTGGAACATATCTTTTTCTTCTATAGGGCTTTCTCAATTTCATTGGTTATTCTATAAACGTGGTCAATTGAAGAATGCTTGATTCTGAAGTCCAATTATGACCAGGAATTGAACGCCTTTCTTCAATGACCGCTTGTAATAGCTTCAGTAAAGCTTTTTCATATTATCGACAGGAGCGGTATTGGTCTATATATAATAGTTGTATGGATTATTCAGAAATAAAACTTTCAAATTGAAACAATCAATTTCATTGTAAACTTATTTAATTAGTACAGGATAACAAAGCCAACTCCAAAACCCGACACACTAATCGACATTAGACATTTTTCTAATGAGAAAAAATATCGATATCCGAAAACCCATCTAATAAGGAAATCGCAAATAAAGATAAGAGGCTACACTGGTTATCATGCCTATCACCCTTCTGATAGAGCGCGGGCGGTTCGCCCTTATTCATTGAAACTATCATCGAACACTCTGTCGATATAAACATAGAGCTGGAAAAACTTCAGTTGTGCGAGTTACATCCCAAAGTTCCGGTAACATGATACCAACAGGAAAAGTCAGGCCGGAAATATTGCATTTTGTAGAAATCCTAAGTCATTCTCGACACAGCATAAATGAAACATGTTGATATAGCATTTATTTATTTAATTGATCAAGCTGACACTAAATAATATTTGGTAAACAGGAAATGCAATAACAGCAAATTCATTTTTTGCAGTCGAGAATGATTACGGCGAATTAAGTAAGAATAATGTGTTTAAGGTAGTCTTGTCTCGACCGTTCAAACATGTAGAACTAAGAATATAAAAATAAAGTGTTTATTGTTTGAATCTTTTTGTGATCTTTTTGTGATCTTCTTATTTTTTCTTCTGCTTATATTTTTTGGTGTTCTCTGAAGAGAACTAAATACATAACTGGCGCAGTCAAAGGAGTATAATTCTAAATAATATATACAGAACCATTTTTGTTCAAAAACAAAAAAAAAAAAACACAAAAAAAACATAATAAGTAGCTATCTGCAAGAGTAGTAACAAACAATTAATAAGACAAAACCAGTGAACTAGTGTCATACAGATTAATAAATTTATGAAATACAATAGAAACCAAGTGTTCGATAAATATCGTAATTTTGGCAGTGACAGTAATAGTAATAGTGAATCGGAATTAAATACGATGGCCAGTCAACAGGAAATTGCATTGCTAATGCAAACAATTCAACAACAGCAAAATGATATCGTTCAGTTGCAACAACAACTCAACCAATTCCTGCTGCAACAAAATGAAGAACAAGCCAATCGACGACCAAATGCAGACCAAATAAACCCCAATGGAAATATATTCAAACTGTCAACTGATCAAGTGTTAAACCATTTTCGTCACTTGGAACCATTCAATGGCAGAAATGATTTTACTTTAATGCAATTTATCGGATCTGTGAATAACGCATTCGACTTGTGTAACAGCGAGCAAATAAAGCAATACGTCATCAAGATGATACTGAACGAGAAAATTCAGGGCGAAGCAAAGAGATGTATACAACGACTTGGCGACGGTTTAACCTGGGAAAAAGCACAATCGGAGTTGAAGCTACACTTTCGACCTCGCAAGGACTACGGAGAACTAATTAATGAATGCCGAAATTTTAACTTTTTTTACTATTTGATAAGATCAGTTAATTACCAATTAAATGAATTATATAATTTTGAAGAAGAAGGTGATAAACCAACAATATATTCTCCAAAAAATAACGATAAATACCTGGTAGGAATCGTTATGAAAAAATTAGATAGTTTAGTACGTGGTAATGTAGAAAAAAATTGTACCTTGATAGAGGTATACAATAAATTCGCAGAGCTCAAACTACTTGATGATGAAAGGGTACCGTTCATCGAAGTCAAAAATCTTTTATTAAAAATATTGACAAGGAATTAAATCCTAAAACTTATAGGCAGGGAAATAGAACACAAAATTATGGCGAGACATTTAAAAATAATAGAAGACAAAATAACGACAATAACAGTTACAGCAATTTTCAACAAAACAGGTATCGAACTAATAACAACAAAAATAATAATACAAGAAATTATAATGACACTAATAGTCACTCTAATACAATTAGTAATCAGCCTCAAGAGAACAACCAGTTTAGAGGTACTAACCACACATATAATTCAGGTCGATCTGGCAATTATCAAAATAACTCTTATTCTGGTTTGACGCGAAATAGAAATAATGACAATAGTTCTAGTGCCTATAACCGTATTCAGCCTATGGAGATAGCAAACATCGAAAAACGTGAACATTTTTTAACGGAGCCTCATGCTCAAAATTACCGGTAGTAACTCTTACTATGGGTAATCAAATAATTAGGTGCGTGATTGATACCGGCTCTGAAACAAGCATTATAAAACCCAACTTCTTACAACATTACCCCGAATTAGAGCTTTCAGACCCCGTATATTACTCTACAATCAATGGCATGAATTTGGTAGACCGTCAGGTTTTCACCCCACTCCCAAAAGAATTTTTGTCTAAAGGAACAATGGCATGGAAAGTGCTTACATTGAATGGTAGGAAATATGACGCAATTATTGGCCAAAATTTGTTATCATATCTAAAGGCAAAAGTAGACCTGGGGGAAAGACAGTTAGAAATAAACGGTACCAAAATCTTTTTTGAGGATGATTACCCCTATGAAATTAACCAAATTACTGCCTTAGAAATTAACGAGGGATGTAATACCAATTGTATAAATTTAAATCATTTAAATGCTCACGAAAGTAAATTAATTAAGAATTTAATGCCAAATTATCAAGAATTATTTTTTAAAGAAGGTGACGAATTAGCATGTTCTACTGAAGTGCAACACGAAATTTTCACTACCACAAGTAGACCAATATACTCCAAAATATATCGTTATCCTCAAATCCATGAGGAAGAAATAGAGAAACAAATTTCAGAAATGCTTTCGCAAGGAATTATAAGAGAAAGTAGTTCCCCATACAATTCTCCTCTTTGGATCGTTCCAAAGAAGTCAGATAATTCCGGGAAAAAGAAATGGCGGATAGTTATCGATTTTCGAAAACTGAATGAAGTTACGATAGAAGATAAGTTCCCAATTCCCAATATAGAAAATATATTGGACAAATTGGGAAGAGCTTAATATTTCACCACTCTGGATTTGGCGAAAGGATTCCATCAAATCCTGGTCAAACCTGAGGATCAAAAGAAAACTGCTTTCTCTACTCCAAACGGACATTATGAGTATGTCAGGATGCCGTTCGGGCTTAAAAATGCCCCGGCAATCTTTCAAAGATTGATGAACTCAATCCTTAAGGACTACATTAACAAAATTTGTGTCGTTTACCTCGATGACATTTTCATTTTCAGTACATCACTAGAAGAACACATTTCTAACATTCGAAAAATATTTGATAGGTTGAGAGAGGCAAAATTAAAAATGCAAATAGACAAGTATAACTTTCTCCTCAGAGAAACAGAATATTTAGGTCATATTTTAACACCTGAAGGTGTACGGCCAAACCCTACAAAAGTCGAAGTTATTCGAAACTTGGCGCTACCAAAATCGCAAAAACAAATTAAATCTTTTTTAGGAGTCACCGGTTATTATAGGTAGTTCATTAAGAACTATGCTAAGATTGCACATCCTTTAACGAAATATCTGAAGAAAAATTCTCGAATAAACCCTAATGACCCTAGTTTTATTGCCGCTTTCGAAAAATTAAAAGATCTGATAACCAATCATCCAATTCTTATATATCCCGATTTTGCTAAAAAGTTTAAACTCGTGACAGATGCTAGCAATGTTGCCATTGGAGCAGTTTTGACTCAAGATAGCCACCCAATTTCTTATGCCTCCAGAACACTGAACAACCATGAGCTAAATTACTCCACCATTGATAAAGAACTGCTAGCTGTAGTGTGGGGTGTCAAGTACTTTAGGCCCTATTTGTTCGGAAGGGAATTCGAATTACAAACAGACCATCAGCCAATCAAATAGCTTCACTCAAAGTATACTGGAAAAGATAAAAACCCTTGACACCAGAGATGGCTTTTACAATTAGGAGAATACGACATAAAGATCGATTATATTAAGGGCAAGGAGAACGTTATTGCAGACTTCTTAAGTCTTATAAATATTGAAAATAGAGAGATAAACGCTATTACCCAAACCGACGATGAAACAAATCAAGATCAAGCTGATTTAAACTTAGAAACTAACTCATTGTCTTCAGGAAGTGTTGCAAACTTGGACACAGACAATGAAGTCTTTAAAGAGGTTTCCGACGAAAAACTTAAAAAGTAAAATAATCTTGAGGAAAGCCAAGAAGTTAATGCATCCGAGGATGTCCAAACCATCCACTCTCAGGAACAGAATATGGAAAATCATATTCCTATTTTAGATACTATAGTTAACCGATTTAAGACGCAAATATTATTCTTAGAGCGTAAAGAAAGAGAAATTGATTTTTTTTTATATCGACAAAAACGACATATTTGAAGGAAATGTTAGCGTAATTTTAAGGAAATATTTAAAGAAAGGTAAAATAGGAATTTATTCCTATCTTAGTGATAGAGAATATAATGAACTGCAACAAAAAAATAATCGAGACATTCCCTGATAGAAACATATTGAAATTTGTAAAATGTAGTTACATCGCTAGGGATATAGAGGACGACGAAAGCCTAAAAAAGCAAATAGCATTGTTCCATAAAAATGAGGTAGAACATTCCGGAATAATTCCAACTTATGAGGGAATAAAAAAGAAAATTTATCATCCAAATCTCAAACCAGTAATTCACCAATTAATTAATAATTGCGAAATTTGTTCCTCAGCGAAATATGATAGAAACTCGATAAGAAATAAATTCTTCCTTACAGAAACTCCATCAACATTAAACGAAATTGTCCATGTTGATATTTATGTTAATAGCAAACATTCATTTATAGTTTTCATAGACAAATTTTCAAAGTTTGCTACAACCTTGTTTTTAGAAGATAGAAATAGATTGACAATAGTAGAAAAATTGAAACATTTTATAGCAATCCGTGGAAAAGTAAAGAAATTGACTTTTGATAATGAATTTAAATCAAAAAATGTTGAAGAATTTAGCAAAAAAGAAAATATCGATTATCACATTACGAAACCAAACAATCATACAGGTAATTCGGATGTTGAAAGGTTAAATAACACTCTCACAGAAAGAATTAGGGCATTGAATCTAGAGGACAAAGAACCCATCAAAACACAAATGCTTAACGCAGTCATACTTTATAATACCACTTATCACTCCACCATAAAATGCACCCCCTCCGAAGTAAATGAACGAAAAGTTGACTTTAGTCTAATTAAACAAAGGATAAATAAAGCAAAAGCTAACACAATAGGAAGAAGAAACAGAAATCGTGAAAATTATATAGAAACCAGAACTACAGGATTCATTAAAAATTATAAATCCCTTCGACACAAGGAAGAGCCTAAATTTAGAAAACACAAACTTGAAAACATACACGAAAATAACATAAAACGTATCTTTAAATTTGCAGATCAAAACCCTTCTGATGTGGATACTAATACTAATAATCATCCCCAAAACACAAACAGCCCTAACAATTGAAAAAATCACTTCAGAAGTCGGTTATGCAGATATAAGGATTGACGAAGTATAAATAGTTAATAAATTTGACATAATACTACATATTATTAACCCAAACGAAATTGTTAATTTAATAGATACTTTAGAGAAACGTATTGAAAATTTACCAGCAGAAAGAAAGAATTTTCTAAGAACAGAATTATATTCTATGAGAAATAAGGTATTAACTCTATTACCCCATAGATCTAAAATAGGTTTGATTAATGTTGTAGGAAAGGGATTGAGTTGGCTCTTTGGAACGTTAGACGAAGACGACAAACACGACATAGAAAACCAAGTAAAAAGTAACGACAATACAAATAATGAACTAATAGAGGCAATCAATCAGCAAGTAAAAATAAATAACAATGTTAATGACTCGTTTACCTTATAAAAAAATGTTTTAGAGTCAGATAGAAATAAAATTTTGGAGAAATTGAATACGAATGAAAATTTCACAAAAGAAATAATATTACGGGAAGACTTTTTAGAACAACAAATGCGAATTAACATTCTAAAAGAAAAAATAAATTTAATTCAAGACAATATAATTTTGGCAAAAGTAGGGGTTATACATACAAGTATTTTGAGCAATGATGAAATTATTCAATATCATATTGACATTACAAAACTCAGTAACATGAAAGTAGGCATAGCCAAGTCCGAAAATGAAGATCTAATTTTTGCCATAAAAATTCCAACATCAATAATTAAAATAGACAAGAAATTACTGATACCAATTGTAAGCTCTAACAAGAAGAATTAACGAACAATTGGAATATGTTGTTAAAATCAAAAATAAAACATACACTTTCGGAAATAATTTAAGTCTTCAGGAATTAAAACTAAGTAAAAATTGTATTCTTAAGAAAAATTGTAAGTTAGTAAGTAGACTAGAGGAAGAAATAACAGAACTTAATTATGATCTTTTAATTTTAAATAATATGTATAATAGAACTTTTAAGAGCAATTGTGATGAGAGAAAATTTGTTTTAAATGGGAAAAATTTTATTAATTTTGCTAACTGTTCAATAGAAATTGGTAACCAAAAATTTAGCAACAAAGTGTTTAAATTTGTACAAAGATTTTATATTTCAATCTATGAAATTATAACAACAAATAATGGTATATTAACATTTGAAGAGTTCACCATCCATCAAGAAAGAAATTTAAAAGAAATCCATATTTTGAAAAAACATAATATTATAAGTTACGGTATAGGAAGTGTTAGTATCACTCTTATTATATTAATAACTGTAATTTTAGTTTATCTTTATTGTAAACAGAAAAAATTAAATATAAGAATTGTAAACAGAATTCAGGAGAATCCTGAGTTAAAGAAGGGAGGAGTTACATCCCAAAGTTCCGGTAACATGATGCCAACAGGAAAAGTCAGGCCGGAAATATTGCATTTTGTAGAAAACCTAAGTCATTCTCGACACAGCATAAATGAAACATGTTGATATAGCATTTATTTATTTAATTGATCAAGCTGACACCAAATAATATTTGGTAAACAGGAAATGCAATAACAGCAAATTCATTTTTTGCAGTCGATAATGATTACGGCGAATTAAGTAAGAATAAAGTGTTTAAGGTAGTCTTGTCTCGACCGTTCAAACATGTAGAACTAAGAATATAAAAATAAAGTGTTTATTGTTTGAATCTTTTTGTGATCTTCTTATTTTTTGTTCTGCTTATATTTTTTTGTGTTCTCTGAAGAGAACTAAATACATAACTTGCGCGGTAAGGGTTAAAAATAAACACTTGAGCTACAATATAATGTCTGTTTACTGTCCGCCGCAACGCTCACTCGAAAAAGGCGATTACTTTCGTGTCTCCAATGCCCTTGGTACAAATTTCCTTACTGGTGGAGATTTCAACGCGATGCACACCTTCTGCGGTTTAAGATGTACATCATCTAAAGGAAAAATTCTCTACGAAGTGGCTAATGAATTCGGTTGTTGTTTTTATTCCACAGGAAAACCCACCTATTGGCCAACTGACTCAGAAAAAATTCCCGATCTTATCGATTTTCTCCTTTCAAAAGGTATTTACGAGAAGTTTACTACAGTCGAAGAAAGTTTTGATCTATCTTCTGACCCCTTTCCGGTAATTTTATTACTTGGTGAAACGTTGATCAAGAAAGAAGGACCTCCAAGACTTACTAGCAATAGAACAAACTGGGAGGGCTTTAGAAATGATTGCGAAACAAATATCGCCCTAAATGCATCACTTAAAACACCTTGTGAATTGGAGGACGAAGTTGATCTTTTCGAGCGGCATGGAGACACATTCCTTCTGGAAGCTATAAGAATAACCGCAACGAAAAGTATCCCAGAGAAATCATTGAACTGGTGAGGGAGAATGGAAAAGCACGAAAGAAATAGCAAATCACACGTGCAACGGAGCAATCCCAATCGCAAAAAGCAATAAAAATGAAAATAGCGACCTACCTTCAAAATCTCTTCGCTGAAAGAGAATCAAACTGTTCACTTTGGAAAGCGCTAAAAGGCATCCGGAAACCTCAAATGCAAGCGCCACCAATTCGGAAAAACGATAGAACTTGGGCCAAGAGCGACAAAGAAAAGGCAGAACTTTTTGCTTTGCACTTAGAAGAAAAGTTTAAGCTATTCGACGGCCCTTTGATAACGCCCGACTCCTCAGTTACGACATCTGAGAACTTTAAAGTAAAAAAAAAGTTACATTGAGTGAACTGAGGGAAGTGATTAAAAATCTAAAGACGAAAAAAGCACCGCATTACGACTTGATAACGGCGCAGGTGGTCAAGGAATTACCGAATAAAGCACTTATCAAACTACTATATTTGATTAACGCTTCGTTCAGATTACTCTACGTTTCGAGACAATGGAAAGTCCCCGAAATTATAATCGTCCCGAAACCAGGCAAACCTCTGAATGAGAAGAAATCATATCGGCTTATTGCCGGTTATCTCTAAAATATTCGAAAAACTAACTAACTACAACCCGTAATCGACGAAAGGCATCTCATTTCTGACCATCACTTTGGATTTAGAATCAGGCACAGTCACCGACTATCTCTCGAGCCGTCAACATCGTGTTCCGATCGTTAATTTCTGCTCTCTATAGTCTGCGATTGTTCATTCCCTCAGTTTAGCTTTATCCCCTCCCCTTTCCGTTAATTTCCCCCGTGTCGTGTAAGTGAGTCAAAAACACAACAAATAGTGCGAACAATTTTCAACCATGGCCCTAGGGCCTAAAGTGCTATCGGGCAATCGTTTCGACTTGCTCGATCAACCATCCGACCCACCCAGAAGTAAAAAGAAAAAGACTTAATTTTCTCCAATAGATAACTTTATTGACCTCCCAACCCATCCAAATAACACGAATCCCAAATTTATCATTGTTTCCCCTGCCGACCATACCAAACCCCTCACTGCTTTCGGCGTCTTTCTTATAAAGAAGACCATAGATAGCATAAGTACTTCCTACGAATACATCACTCAACTTCGTGATGGAAATCTTCTTATTCTAGTGAAGACACAAAAAACTGCCGACCATTTCCTCTAGAAAACCACACTCTCCAATCTTTGTCCTATAACCGTCTCCCTTCACTCACAGCTCAACTCCTGCAAGGGCTCAATTTATGCTCCTTGTTTAATAAACGTCTCAGAAAAAGAAATTATAGCTGAGATGAAAGACCAAGGAGTAATAGATGTATACAAATTCACAAAAACAGACAACAACATTCAATGCCCTACTGGCCTTGTCATGTTCACATTTGATCGTTTCCGCCCTCCTACGTCCGTCAATTTGGGATGGTACAATCTTCAAGTTGCAGAATACTTCCCCAACCCGATGCGCTGCAAAAAATGTCAACTACTTGGGCACACTTCGAAACGATGCAACAATACTCCTACATGTGATACATGCAATCTACCTCCGGGGTGGACCTGGGCCTCAACCAATACGCCTCTCCAGTTAGCGCGATCTTTGGCTAACTGCCTCCAGTTGCGCACTCCAAGTAGGTTGAGGTCCCCTTCCACTTGTGCGCGCCACCTAAGGCGAGGTCTTCCTCTACTGCGTTGTCCCTCCGGGTTGGAATCGAAGACTCTTCGGGCCGGAGCGTTGGTGTCCATTCGCTCTACATGTCCTAGCCATCTTAGACGACTTTTCTGACCAGGTCGATGTCGCTGTACAGCTCGTAGAGTTCGCTGTTAAATCTTCTCCTCCAAAGCCCGTCAACGCAAACGGGACCAAAAATCACTCGAAGAATTTTGCGTTCGAAACGACCAAGAAGATCTTCATCCGCTTTTGCTAGGGTCCATGCTTCTGCGCCATAGAGCAGGACAGGGATGATAAGGGTCTTATATAGAGTCTCCTTAGTGTTTCTTGACAAGGCCTTACTAATCAATTGCCGTCTTAGGCCAAAGAAACAGCGGTTGGCAAGTGTAATTCTTCGTTTGATTTCTGCTGAGGTGTCATTATCAGAGTTTACCGCGGAGCCGAGGTAGACAAAGTCCCTAACTACCTCAAAATTGTAGCTGTCTATCGTGACGTTCTGTCCGATTCGTCGATGTTGTGTGTCCCTTCTTGTTGACAGCATATATTTTGTTTTGCCCTCATTCACCACCAAACCCATTTTTGCCGCTTCTGCACTAATACTTGCAAACGCACCAGTGACAGCTCGCTGTGTTCTGCCAATAATGTCAATGTCATCAGCGTATGCAAGAAGTTGTACAGACTTTTGGAAAATTATGCCCCTGGTGTTGGCTTGTGAGTTTCGCACAATTTTCTCAAGAATGATGTTGAAGAAGTCACATGACAGCGCGTCACCTTGTCTAAATCCTTTTTTGACATCAAAGGTCTCGGTGAGATTGTTTCCAACCTTTATGGAGCAGCGAGCGTTCTCCATCGTCATTCTGCACAATCTGACAAGTTTGGCAGGGATGCCAAAACTAGACATGGCTCTGTATAGCTCGTCTCTATAAATGCTGTCGGCCTTAAAATCAATAAAAAGATGATGAGTATCGATCTGGACTTCTTCGGTTTTCTCCAGGATCTGCCGTAGTGTGAATATTTGATCGGTCGTGGTCTTACCGGGCCTAAAACCGCACTGATAGGGACCTATCAGATCGTTGACGAATGGTTTCAGGCGCTCACACAGTACAGCAGACATGATCTTATACGCAATGTTCAGGAGACTGATGCCTCTATAGTTGGCGCAGTTTAGAGGGTCTCCTTTCTTGTGGATCGGGCAAACGATGCTGAGGTTCCATTCATCAGGCATACTTTCTTCTGACCAAATCTTGGAGACGAGTTGGTGTATGCTCTCCACCAGGTCATCTCCCGCCGCCTTAAACAGCTCGGCAGTTAAGCCGTCCGGTCCAGCAGCCTTGTTGGATTTAAGCTTAGATATTGCTATCCTCACTTCATTTTGGTCAGGTGGACGGAAATCTTGGCTTTCATCATCCAGGTTGAATGGTTCATTCTGCCTGACAGCGGAATTTGTGTCCTCTTCGACGTTTAGCAGTCTGCAGAAATGGTTTTTCCATGTCCTCAGCACCGACTGTGACTCTACTAAAAGGTTTCCTTGTTCGTCTCTACAGGTCTCTGTTCGGGTCTTTTTGGCACGACACGTTCTTTTTACCTTTTGGTAAAACTTCCGAACATTATTCCTGGAGTAGCACCTCTCTATATCCTCGATTGCGCGCTTCTCATGCTCTCTCTTTTTTCTCCGGAGGAGCCGATGTTCTTCCCTCCTTTTTTGCTCGTAGAGCTGACGAGCTGCTCTCGTCCTTCTATGCAGTGACGCTTCGTAGGCACTTTGTTTTGCTGCATGTGCTTGCCGACACTCTTCGTCAAACCAGGGGTTTCGTGGGAGTGGACTGGTGAAACCGAGCACATCAGTTGCGGCGTTTTTGATGGCTTCTTGGCATCGATGCCACTGGTCTTCGACATTTGATGCTGGCAGCATAGGACTTCTCGAGAGCTTTAAGGATACGCAATCGGCAAAGGTTCTGGCGGTTTGTTGCGTTTGTAGCCGTCCAACGTTAAATCTCCTCACAGTATTTTCTCGTTGTTTTGGCGCCCGGGATATCCGCATCCGTACCTTGGCTACAACAAGGTAGTGGTCCGAGTCAATGTTGGCCGCTCGGTAAGTTCGGACATCTAGAATACTGGAGGAGTGCCTTGCGTCAATCGCAACATGATCAATTTGGTTGACGGTTTGATTATCTGGTGACCGTCATGTTCCTTTGTGGATATTAAGGTGAGGAAACCGTGAACTAGCTATGGTAACATTACGTCCCGCAGCAAAATCAATCAGCCTAAGTCCGTTTGCAGACGTGGTGTCGTGTAGGCTGTGCTTTCCGATTGTGCTACCAAAGAGGTCCTCCTTTCCTATTTTGGCGTTAAAATCACCTAAGACGATTTTAACGTCATATTTAGGGCATTGCTCATATGCTTTATCGAGTAGCTCATAGAAACAATCTCTGGTAGCATCGTCTTTATCTTCTGTGGGGGCGTGAGCGCATATAAGGCTGATGTTGGCGAATTTAGCCTTGGTGCGGATAGTTGCAAGGCGTTCACTTACGTGTCGAAAGCTCAAGACTTCTTGCCTAAGTCTGCTGCCTACATCGAATCCGCATCCAAATAGACGCTGCTTCTGTTCCCTGTAGCAATCACCGCAGTAGATATCACAGTTTTTCATCTTCCTTTTGCCCGGCCCATCCCATCGCACTTCCTGGATGGCGGTGATATCTGCTTTGTAGCAGTATAGGGCCTCCGCTAGTTGTTCGGCTGCACGCGGTCTATTCAGGGTTCGAACATTCCACGTGCAGATTCGAACGTCATTGTCCTTATTTCGTTTAGCCCAGTCGTCAACAGTAAATTCATTCTTATCCGAGGCTATTGGTCGCTTCGTAACAAACATTTTTTCCGTAGGGTAGGGTTGTTAGCCCCACGCACAACCCCCAACCTGGAGGACCAGGCCCTTTCTGCGACCCCTTGGACAAAAGGAGCCGGAATATTCCGGAGTCAGTAACCCGCTGCGGGGATGTGAGAGCTGCCGTTGACCCATTAAGGGCTCTTCCGCCACCATCTCTATTTCAACACCCTGACTAGTGTTGAAAATCCTCAATGACCTCAGCTCCAAATACGTCGAAGTAGCTCATTGAGGTAACTGCCATGTTGACTGTTGACGCCACCGTTGATTCAACCATGTGAATTCATCCGCCGTACGTCCTCTTTCTGAGGGGCTCATGTTAGACTTCTGAGACTCGCGCAGACAGTCAACTGCTTTATCAACACTTGCACTTATAAGTTCAGCAAGTCAAGTCCGGATGGACATAGACCAGTACCCGGTGGTGACCACGGGGAGGTAAAATAAGCACAATTGATGAGTGTGAGATAGTTGCGACACTGGACATTGCCAGGTTGATTCCAATCAGATGCCCATCCCTATTCACACAACATCCAACCACCTCATCTACCTCCTCATTCCCCAGAAAAATGCACACGCATCCAATGTGCTAACTGTTCGGAAGAGCACGAAGCCTCTTCAAAAAAGTGCAAACGGTACATTCAGGCCAAAGAAACACTGAAAATAAAAACAATACAAAAATGCAGTATCACCGAAGCCAAAAAAAATATACAGCGTACAAAATCCCGTTCCATTTTCTTCTTCAACGTACTCTGGAGTCGTAAAAATAAAAGTCAGACCTACTCTTTAACCCATTTTCTTAAACCTGATTATACACTTCCCCCTTCCCTCAGTGACAACATCTTAATAAAATCCATCTCTTCAAAACCCGTTTCCCCCATTAAAACTTCTCAAGTTCCACACACAATAATACCAAAATTCAGTACAACTGATAACACATTACCTCCAACCTCAAACTAGTACAAAACTCTCACTGCCAATTTATCATATCTGTTAAACTCGTCTTCCCCCTCGAACCAAACATACTCTCATTCAACTGGAATTTCAAATTCTAGTATACACACAACAAACTCTCCAAACTCGCTAACAACCCAATCTCACTCAAACTCAATGCTCTCTCCTACTTCAATGTCTACTAACTCCATAACTCATTTTTACGAAAAGATATCTGAAAACGATCAAGATGAAGGCATCTGATAATAATATCGGTGACACTAATACCGACTCTGTCATCCGGAGGATGAATCATCCAGGTTCCACCCGGAACCTGGATAATTCATCCTCTGGGTGGCAGAGTCAACCCTTGCACGCCAAAAATCAATCTCCTTCAGATTTTTCCCAGTATAACGCTGATTATACTGCACAAAAGTCTCCTTATTGCACAAAAACAATCCTTAAGGTTCTTCAGTGGAACCTTAATGGATATTATAATAATTACCATGAACTTGAACTTCTTATAAAAGATTACAAACCCTCGATAATCTCATTACAGGAAACCCATATTCAATCCAAAACATCACCTATAGCACCCAAAGAATATGCTTATTTCCACAACTTTGACACTAATCCACAGCAAAACAATGCACTGGTTTAAAAATAAATTGACAGTCGTGTCAATTTACATTCATCCGTCTCAGCCCTTTTCGGCCTTAGATATAGATAATATCGTAAGATCTGTCGGGAATCCAGTTATATTAACATGAGATTTTAACTCCTGGAGCCCACTTTGGGGCTCTCCCGTAAGCAACTCAAGAGGCAAAGAAATTGAAAACTTCCTTTCTAATTCTAATCCCTCTCTGCTTAATGACGGCAGCCCAACGCATTTTTCTACACATAAGACATTTACCCATATAGATCTTACTTTTATTTCCACCCAATTACTTTTATTTCCACCCAGTTGCGACATATCAAACAAAATCTGTGGAAAATATTCAAAAAAAAATTATCCTAACAACACCAACCACGTCAACTATCGGAAAGCCAACGCTTTATTCCGCAGAAAGGTAAAAATTGCCAAAATAGAAAGTTTCCAAAAGTTCACGGAAAAAATTAATCCCAACACCACCAGCAAAAAGATATGGTCCGACATTAAAACACTTACCTGTAGCTACAAGCCATACTATATCAAAACGATCAGGTTCTCAAACGCTTACCGATTCAGGCAAAATTTCGGAGCATTTTGCCAAATGCTGGTATTCTTACTCCAGCGATTCCAATATTTCTCCCTTATTCCGTGAATTTAAACTGGCAGCTTTAAACGATGATAATATACCTTACTTTCCTAGTCCAATTTAATTGAACTCCCCTTTAACCCTATAGAATTTGAATGTTGTCTCAATTCGGTCAAAGGCAAAACCCCAGGCTATGACCGTATCTCCTACCCAATGTTAAACAACGCACCACTAAAATTAAAACAACGCCTAATCACGCTTTACAAATGTATTTTCGACCAAGGTATAATTCCGCAAACATGGAAAACTGCAACTTTGATACCAATTCCCCAACCTAATCAGAAGTTGCCAGTTCCCAACAGTTACAGGCCTATCTCCCTTATCACTTGCACTAGCAAATTAATGGAAAAAAAGGTTTCCAAAAGATTGCTTCGGTTTATCGAAAGCAACGATCATATTAACCTAAACCAAGTCGCCTTTAAACAAGGTCGAAGAACAATCGATTCCTTACTTCATATAGACGAATTTGTTTCCACGGCACTCTCCTGCAAAAACCATATTTCAATTCTTTCTATTGACTTTGAGAAGGCCTTCGAACGTATCGGTATCCACATTGTTTTAAAACTAAAAAAATGGAAAATTGGTCCTTAGATGTTTAAGTTCATAAAATCCTTCCTTTTACACAGAAAATTCAGAGCTAAGGTAAATAACTGCTATTCAAAAACCTATAAAGCAAACATCTACACATTTGCAGAAAAATAAGATGTTCTAACCCCATTATTGAACTTGGTAATATTCAAATACCAACCGTTAATAATTTAAGTATTCTTGGTATTATTGTTGACCATAAGTTTAACTTTAAGGAACACTGTTTAGTATTAAAAAAGAAACTAGCTGCCAGGCTTCACATTATTAAGTATTTAGCATCTAAAAACAGTTCTATTCATATGAACACCCAAATCAATGTAACTAGACTACGGACTAGTCATGTACGGCAAATGTGCCAAATCAAACCTCAAAATTCTTCACCCTTCATACCACGCAGCAATCAGAATCAGTCTTAAAGCCTTCAGGACCAGTCCAATTAAGAACTTGCTCACAGAAGGTGGTTTTCCATCTATCGAAGACAGAATAGATCACCTTACATCCCGACTTGTGCCAAAAATCAGCCAATCATTCCGATCCCCGATCCATGCCGATGCAGCGAAAATATTAAAAAGGGGGAAAATCCCTAAAATACCCTCAGCTCTTTACAACGACGTTCGCTAAAGACATAGGTCTCGTTCCTGCTTTGAAAAACTTTGCCCTCGAAAAACATCCTCCTTGGCCTTTACCACTCGACGCAATAAACACCAATCTCTCCAAATTCAAAAAAGATACTACTCCAAATGTAATATATCTTCAACTTTTCCACGAATTGATGAACACCTACTCCGATAACACCTGGGAAATCCTCTTTACCGACGGCTCTAAAAACGAAGATGGCACTGGCTTTGCAATAGTCAACTCACATGGAACCCTAGTCTCCACCGAAAATATTCCACCTTATTTCTCTATTTGCTCTGCAGAAGCGATAGCTGTACTGAAAGCTTCAGAAACGGCCACTAAATCCAAAAAGAAAACCATTATATGCACAGACAGCCTTTCGACATTTAAAGCTATTCGTAATATACAAAACCGCTCACCCATCATCAGCAAAATTCGTGACAACATCATTAAGCTAGGAACGAGCTTGAAATTAGTTTGGGTATCAGGACATATTGGCGTTCGGAGTAATGAATTGGCAGATCGGGAAGCTAAAGCTGCTTCCTCAAACGACAGTCTAAGTATCTCAAGGTGTCAACCCGAAAAAAACGACTACCTCAAACTTGCTAATTTACACTGGAAATAAAAGAAAGAAGTGGATTGGAGGCAATACATCCATCACTATTCCTCCATCAATCCAGATCCAGTTTCTGCCACCTATCCCATAAATACAACTTCAACAATGAACAAAATCTTCTTAAGACTAAGACTTGGACACACCCAGCTAACACATGGATATCTTCTCAACAAAGACACCCCCCCGATTTGTCAGTTTTGTCATTCTAACCTTGTTTTATCCATTAAGCATTTAACGTCAGACTGTAAATACATTAAACAAATTTGTAATGAATTATTCAACAAAGACCTTAAAAAGCTTCTATTAGTTCCTTCAGAACAAAACAAAAAAAAAAGTTTTCAAACTTTTAAAGAAATTAAATCTAGAAAATAGTATATAAGACCCTTCATGGCCCAAGAACGGGGGCGGTCGGAAGGGATGTCTGAACTATTGTTCGCAACTCTTCCGACCGCCCCCGTTGCTGGGCACTTGAACCAATACTTTTTTAACCATTATATTTTAAGCCTTCAGCCTTAGGCCCTGGTAGCTAGAGCTGTTATTTTTCAAGTATTATACTGAAACATTTATGTAAAGTTTAATAAACAATAATAATAATGTAATATGCTGGCTACGGCTCGAGTAGATAAAACGATATTCTGTGAAATTTATTTCTTTATTTTCTAGTCTATAGAACAATTCAAGTTCACACTATACTATTCTTTGCAAATTCTTTTCTTACAAGGTCTCTTTCCTCTCAAATCACTTTATCTCCTTTCAATTACTTAATTCACAAATCCAAACTAATTACTTTTTCTTGTTTACTCTCAACTTTCAATTTATCACCAAATTACAACTTCGCCCATTATCACTTTTCCAATCTCTTCGCCACGGTTCTAAACCAACTGTGTCTTTTTTTGATCGCCATCTGTCCTTATATAGCAGAAGTTTCTGATAGCCAGAAACTTCTAGCAAATTCTTCGACCACTGGAACAAGAGAAATAATTCTTGCAGTTATAATTCCCTTTTATCCCTAATATTATTCGTCTCTTTCGTTGACATGAGCTGTGGAGACTTCGTCCCCGACACGAACCTCGAATGAAGGACAGTTTGAACCAAAATTCTGCCAGAATGGAAAGTCACTTCGGAATTTGCTGCATAGACATAGGCGCGTAGTTATTATTATGCTACACTGCCCCCCTCTTAGACGTGTTCGTCCCGAACAAGTGCATCCTCATTTCGGCCATTGTATCGACTCAGTCGGTCCACATGAACCACTTTCATTTTGGCCCTTGGTCCTCGCTGGATGCGGTAGACAACATCGTTGATGCGGGTTACTATTCTGTAGGGACCTTCCCAGTTCCGCTGTAACTTAGGTGATTTCCCCTTTTGGCGATGGGGATTATACAGCCACACCAGATCTCCTTCCTGGAATCCTGACGTTGTTGCCTTGGCATCATACCTGGTCTTCATGCGGTCGCTCGTCATCTTAATCTGGCTTCTGGTCCTTTGGTGTATGTCCCTAAGCCTTTCCCTAAGGTCCGCCACGTACTCTTCTTCATTTCTGGGCTCATTGGTAGGAGATCCAAATTTCACCTCACTGGGTAAACGAGCTATTCCACCAAATAAGATTTCGAACGGCGTATGTCGAGTAGTGCTATGCACGGCACTTCTATAGGCCATCAAAAACAAGGGAATCTGCCGGTCCCAATCCCGTTGGTAGTCACCTACGACCTTCGAGAGATGTTCGTCCAAAGTCCTATTGAAACGCTCCACCATACCGTCCGACTGTGGATGAAGCGGGGTTGTCCTTGTCTTTTTGATTCCGAGTAGTTGACACATCTCTTGGAAGATTCTTGACTCGAAGTTCCGCCCTTGGTCAGAATGCAATTCCAAGGGCACACCGAATCTGCTAACCCAATTGTAGACGATCTGCTCCGCCACGGTTCTGGCTTCCTGGTTAGGGATCGGAAACGCTTCCGGCCACTTACTGAAGTAGTCCATCACTACGAGTATATACCGATTACCATTGTCGGTTTCCGGAAAGGGCCCTGCGATGTCAATGGCGATTCGTTCGAAAGGTGCTCCCACGTTGTATTGGTGCATCTTACCTCGAGTTTTGATTCTCGGACCCTTGCTAGCTGCACACACGTCGCATTTTCTGCACCAGTCTTCGATATCTTCCTTCGCTTTTAACCAATAAAAACGTTCTCGTACCTTTTCTAGCGTCTTATTCACTCCCAAGTGGCCTCCGGTCGCCCCGCCATGCATTTCCTGTAACACCTCCTTGACCCTCGTCCGTGGTACGACAAGCTGCATTACAAACGACTTTCCGTCGGAGGATTCCCATTTTCTTCTCAGAACACCTTCTTGGACATGGAGGGAGTCCCACTGCGCAAAATATGCCTTTAAGGTCGGGCTTCTGTGAGAGATGTCCTGATGATCCGGTTTCTCCATGTTCTCCTTCCAGGCCAGAATCGGCTCGATATCCGGGTCTTCCTTCTGAGCGTTCCGGATCTCATCTACGCTCCAGCCGGCGATAGGTTCGGCTCTCATTCTTTGGATGGAAACCAGCTCCCGTTCTTCCTGACGCGCACAATGTTTACAATCCGTTCTGCATGGTCTCCGGGACAGTGCATCCGCATTAGAGTGGAACCTTCCTTTACGATGCTGTATTTCGTAGTCGTAGATTTGCAGCCTTTCGATCCATCTTGCGACCTGACCCTCAGGACTCTTGAACTGTAATAGCCATTTTAAGGCTGCATGGTCTGTGCGAAGAACGAACTTCCTCCCGTAGAGGTATTTGTGAAAATGCTTCGTAGCCAAGATCAAAGCTAGAAGTTCCCGCCTTGTCACGCAGTAGTTCCTTTCTGGCTTAGAGAGCACCTTGCTGAAGTACGCAACCACCTTCTCTTGGCCGTCATGCACCTGGGAGAGTACGGCTCCTACCCCGACATTACTAGCATCTGCATCCACAACGAACGTTTCCCCGGGAGTGGGGTAAGCCAGTATCGGGGCATCGCATAGCCGTTGTTTAAGTGCCTTGAAGCTCTTCTCGCACTCAATTGACTATTTGAATTGTTTTCCCTTTTCCGTCAACTGGTGCAGGTTCTTTGCGATCCCGGCAAAATCCTTCACGAACCGTCTGTAGTAGGTGGCTAGGCCCAGGAAGCTCCTTAGTTGGTGTTTGTCTTTGGGGACTGGCCAGTTTTTCACCGCTTCGACCTTCTCCGGATCGGTTCTCACTCCTTTCGCTGAAATTATGTGTCCCAGGTACTTGACTTCCGCTCTAAACAGGGCGCACTTCTTGGGGTTGAGCTTCAGGTGGGCACTTCGAAGCCTTTGAAACACATCCCTTAGATTGTCTCGGTGTTGCGCAAACGTTTTTCCTACGACGATGACATCATCCAAGTATACCAAACAGGTTTTCCATGTTAACCCTTGCAGGACACATTCCATCAATCGCTCGAAAGTCGCCGGAGCATTGCACAGCCCGAATGGCATTACCGTGAATTGCCATAGCCCATTTCCTGTGGTGAAGGCGGTTTTCTCCCGGTCTTCTGGATGGATCTGTACCTGCCAGTAGCCACTCTTCAAGTCGAGAGTGGAAAACCATCGGGCTCCTGATAGTGTGTCTAGCGTGTCGTCAATCCGTGTCAGAGGATAGCTGTCTTTCTTGGTGACGTAATTGAGCTGCCGATAGTCCACGCAGAACCGCGTGCTGCCATCTTTCTTCTTTACCAGTACAACCGGTGATGCCCACGGACTTTTGGAACTTTCAATCAGACCTTCTTTCTCCATTGCCGACACCATCTCTGCAACTTCTGTCTGCTTTGCCAATGGAAGGCGCCTAGCAGGCTGACGAATTGGTCTAGTATCACCAGTGTCTATTCGATGTTGTACCAGGTGTGTTCGGCCGTATTCTCCGTCCTGTGAGGCAAATACATCAGCGTACTCATTGATAAGATTCTCTGCCATAGTTCGCTGCTCCTGATTCAGCTCACTGGACTGGAGAATCGTCTCTCTCGTTTCCGCTGTCCAAGGTGATGGGAGAGGTTTTGGAGCATCACGTTCAGATATTGTTGCGACGGCGGTAATCGGCGTGCATTTTCCAGTCACATCCCCTCGCCTTAGTTTTACAGTGTGTGGTCTTGCGTTCAAAACCCTCACTGGAACCATGGTGTTCTTTGGTTCGACTAACGTCTTTCCCACGATGTAGTCTTGAGAATTCTTCTCTGGGTCTGGTTCTACTATGTAGAATCGGTGGCTCCCAAGATCACCTTCCAGCTTCGTCCAAATGATTGTCTCTGAAGACGGCGGCAAAACTTCGTCTTTGCTGATGACTGTCCTGAGAGTTACGGCATTCTCATTTCCGTACACCATCGGAATCTCCACATTTCGATACCTCAGTACTTGCATCCCGATGTCCAAGATTACTTCATTTGCTTTCATGAAGTCTACTCCGATGATGCACTCGTCGCATATATCTGCCACCAGAAACGCATGGGAGAACGTCAGTCCTGCCAGAGTAATCGTAAGACGAACTTCTCCAAATACCTTCGCCATTTCCCCTGTTGCAGTCTTCAGGCAGTAGCTGTTGGTGTTGTGCAGCCAGGAGCTTTTGACGATATCTCTTCTTACATTGGTGTCAGAAGCGGGATAAAACTTATTCTGTGAATAACTATTTCCGTGGTGTGAAATTGCACAAAAAAAAAAAAAAAAAAAAAACGATTTCTGTGTTGAGTTAATTAGTTGCGCAAAATGGGTCGCAAATTGGGAAAACTAACTATAACTCAACTAAAGGCAGAACTCAGTAAGCGGAACCTCGACACAACTGGGGGAAAAGATGCCCTGCTGATTCGTCTGGAAGAAGCAGTAACGCAGGAAGGTGAAAATCCGCACGACGTAGAGTTTGACGTGGAAGAGGAACCAGCAAGTACAGCAGCCGACCCGGGTATAACAAGTCTGCTCCTGCAACTTAAGTTAGTCATGGACGAACAAAAGAAAGCAATAGAAGACCAAAGGAATTCTATAGAACTTAAGCTGGACGAACAAAAGAAAGCAATGGACGACCAAAAGAAAGCAATGGACGACCAAAAGAACTCTCTAGAACTTAAGATGGACGAACAAAAGAAAGCAATGGACGACCAGAGGAATTCTCTAGAACTTAAGCTGGACGAACAAAAGAAAGCAATGGACGAACAAAAGAAAGCTATAGACGAACAAAAGAATTCTCTAGATGCTCTGGAAAGTAAACTTGATGAGCAAAACAAGAACTTGGAATCCAAATTCGAAGTGATCGAAGAGAAAATCGAGAAGGTCGAGACGCAACTCGAAAAAGTCGAAACTAGATTCGATGAAAATTTTGAGAAACATGAAACTCAGTTCGGGAAGATAGAGACTCAGTTTGAAAAAGTAGAAAAGCAAGTCGAAAATCTTGCTAAGGAGCTCAGCAACGTGAAGAGACAGAAAGCACGGGAATATTCCACTGACGGTCTGAGAAGAAAGGAGATGCAGCCTCCTATCTTCGATGGTCAAACATCATGGCCAATTTATAAGAGGCAATTCGAAGCGGCCGCAATGACCAATAGCTGGGACGATGAAGAGAAGTCTATTGCACTCACGCTTGCACTAAGGGGTCCAGCTGCGGAGCTCTTGCAGACCATCCCGGAAGATAAACAGCAGAACTACGACTCTCTGGTTCAGGCTATCGAGATGCGGTTTGGGGATGAACACATGCAGCAGGTGTACAGGGTTCAGCTGCGTAGTCGAGTCCAGAAAAGGGGGGAAACGCTCCAACAGTTGCAAGCGGATATAGAGCGACTAGCCCATCTTTCATACCCTAAAGCCGGTGAGGAGCTTATCAACGAAATGGCGGTGGAAGCTTTTATTCAGGCCATAGAGGACAGACAACTGCAAATGGCTGTAAGGATGGCTGAAAAGCGAACACTCCCCGAGGCATTGGCATTCGCTTTGTCAATGAAGGCTGCGGACCAAGCATACCAGGGAATACACCGTGTCAGGGAAATGTCCGTCGTGGAATGCTCATGCCAGAGAACAGCCGTCATGGATGAAGACAGAGCTCGCGGAAGTCAAATCCGTTGCTGGAATTGCAACCAAACCGGACACCTACAACGGCAGTGCAGAAGTGCACCTAGACGAGGAAATTGTTCACATTGCGGAAGTAGGAGAAGCAGAGAGGAAGCATCTGGCTGTCAGTCAGACTTCCCAAAACCAGCAGTCGGGAAATGCGTAAGGACCAACTTCGCGGGGCAGAAGTTGGTTACTGGAATCAAGGCCCCCAGGACCACCATTCAAGTTTCGCAAACCAAACGGGGTAACAAGAGCCTGACAGTGGGGGCACTAATCAACGAGAAGAAGTGCGTAGCCACCATCGACACAGGTGCCACTGCCTCCATTGTAAGAAGAGATATCGTCAAAAGCTCCTGGCTGCACAACACCAACAGCTACTGCCTGAAGACTGCAACAGGGGAAATGGCGAAGGTATTTGGAGAAGTTCGTCTTACGATTACTCTGGCAGGACTGACGTTCTCCCATGCGTTTCTGGTGGCAGATATATGCGACGAGTGCATCATCGGAGTAGACTTCATGAAAGCAAATGAAGTAATCTTGGACATCGGGATGCAAGTACTGAGGTATCGAAATGTGGAGATTCCGATGGTGTACGGAAATGAGAATGCCGTAACTCTCAGGACAGTCATCAGCAAAGACGAAGTTTTGCCGCCGTCTTCAGAGACAATCATTTGGACGAAGCTGGAAGGTGATCTTGGGAGCCACCGATTCTACATAGTAGAACCAGACCCAGAGAAGAATTCTCAAGACTACATCGTGGGAAAGACGTTAGTCGAACCAAAGAACACCATGGTTCCAGTGAGGGTTTTGAACGCAAGACCACACACTGTAAAACTAAGGCGAGGGGATGTGACTGGAAAATGCACGCCGATTACCGCCGTCGCAACAATATCTGAACGTGATGCTCCAAAACCTCTCCCATCACCTTGGACAGCGGAAACGAGAGAGACGATTCTCCAGTCCAGTGAGCTGAATCAGGAGCAGCGAACTATGGCAGAGAATCTTATCAATGAGTACGCTGATGTATTTGCCTCACAGGACGGAGAATACGGCCGAACACACCTGGTACAACATCGAATAGACACTGGTGATACTAGACCAATTCGTCAGCCTGCTAGGCGCCTTCCATTGGCAAAGCAGACAGAAGTTGCAGAGATGGTGTCGGCAATGGAGAAAGAAGGTCTGATTGAAAGTTCCAAAAGTCCGTGGGCATCACCGGTTGTACTGGTAAAGAAGAAAGATGGCAGCACGCGGTTCTGCGTGGACTATCGGCAGCTCAATTACGTCACCAAGAAAGACAGCTATCCTCTGCCACGGATTGACGACACGCTAGACACACTATCAGGAGCCCGATGGTTTTCCACTCTCGACTTGAAGAGTGGCTACTGGCAGGTACAGATCCATCCAGAAGACCGGGAGAAAACCGCCTTCACCACAGGAAATGGGCTATGGCAATTCACGGTAATGCCATTCGGGCTGTGCAATGCTCCGGCGACTTTCGAGCGATTGATGGAATGTGTCCTGCAAGGGTTAACATGGAAAACCTGTTTGGTATACTTGGATGATGTCATCGTCGTAGGAAAAACGTTTGCGCAACACCGAGACAATCTAAGGGATGTGTTTCAAAGGCTTCGAAGTGCCCACCTGAAGCTCAACCCCAAGAAGTGCGCCCTGTTTAGAGCGGAAGTCAAGTACCTGGGACACATAATTTCAGCGAAAGGAGTGAGAACCGATCCGGAGAAGGTCGAAGCGGTGAAAAACTGGCCAGTCCCCAAAGACAAACACCAACTAAGGAGCTTCCTGGGCCTAGCCACCTACTACAGACGGTTCGTGAAGGATTTTGCCGGGATCGCAAAGAACCTGCACCAGTTGACGGAAAAGGGAAAACAATTCAAATGGTCAATTGAGTGCGAGAAGAGCTTCAAGGCACTTAAACAACGGCTATGCGATGCCCCGATACTGGCTTACCCCACTCCCGGGGAAACGTTCGTTGTGGATGCAGATGCTAGTAATGTCGGGGTAGGAGCCGTACTCTCCCAGGTGCATGACGGCCAAGAGAAGGTGGTTGCGTACTTCAGCAAGGTGCTCTCTAAGCCAGAAAGGAACTACTGCGTGACAAGGCGGGAACTTCTAGCTTTGATCTTGGCTACGAAGCATTTTCACAAATACCTCTACGGGAGGAAGTTCGTTCTTCGCACAGACCATGCAGCCTTAAAATGGCTATTACAGTTCAAGAGTCCTGAGGGTCAGGTCGCAAGATGGATCGAAAGGCTGCAAATCTACGACTACGAAATACAGCATCGTAAAGGAAGGTTCCACTCTAATGCGGATGCACTGTCCCGGAGACCATGCAGAACGGATTGTAAACATTGTGCGCGTCAGGAAGAACGGGAGCTGGTTTCCATCCAAAGAATGAGAGCCGAACCTATCGCCGGCTGGGGCGTAGATGAGATCCGGAACGCTCAGAAGGAAGACCCGGATATCGAGCCGATTCTGGCCTGGAAGGAGAACATGGAGAAACCGGATCATCAGGACATCTCTCACAGAAGCCCGACCTTAAAGGCATATTTTGCGCAGTGGGACTCCCTCCATGTCCAAGAAGGTGTTCTGAGAAGAAAATGGGAATCCTCCGACGGAAAGTCGTTTGTAATGCAGCTTGTCGTACCGCGGACGAGGGTCAAGGAGGTGTTACAGGAAATGCATGGCGGGGCGACCGGAGGCCACTTGGGAGTGAATAAGACGCTAGAAAAGGTACGAGAACGTTTTTATTGGTTAAAAGCGAAGGAAGATATCGAAGACTGGTGCAGAAAATGCGACGTGTGTGCAGCTAGCAAGGGTCCGAGAATCAAAACTAATTACTTTTTCTTGTTTACTCTCAACTTTCAATTTATCACCAAATTACAACTTCGCCCATTATCACTTTTCCAATCTCTTCGCCACGGTTCTAAACCAACTGTGTCTTTTTTTGATCGCCATCTGTCCTTATATAGCAGAAGTTTCTGATAGCCAGAAACTTCTAGCAAATTCTTCGACCACTGGAACAAGAGAAATAATTCTTGCAGTTATAATTCCCTTTTATCCCTAATATTATTCGTCTCTTTCGTTGACATGAGCTGTGGAGACTTCGTCCCCGACACGAACCTCGAATGAAGGACAGTTTGAACCAAAATTCTGCCAGAATGGAAAGTCACTTCGGAATTTGCTGCATAGACATAGGCGCGTAGTTATTATTATGCTACAATAATAATAGAATCAGACATTCTACAATCGGCCAAGTCCGCAAATAAATGACGTGATTGAGAAAACTTCTGTCACGGCAACTCTTTCTAATCTTGCGATCGTACCTCACCGAAAGACTTTATTCGTATTAAGCACGTAAATGATTAATCTGACTTCAAGGAGATTGCGGCCGGAGTCCCGTAAAGAAGTGTCCTTGGCCCGCTTCTATATGTACTCCACCCGCGTGATCTTTCGTGTTCACGGCCATTGTAATCCTATCTTCATTCAACTACTTGACGCGAACTATTCAATTCATCGTCGTAGTATATGCCGGCCGTGAAACGCGCAGGAACTTTCATTGAAATTTAAACTGCCTAAAGTGCTACATTCTTTTTAATTACATACGAACATTTTTTCCAAAAACCACGAGTCTCGTAAGCGAAAATAAAACTGCTGGATAAGCGTCGGCTTAGTTGTAGTATTAATCTTATAGAAAGTTGTTTTTTAGTGAGTAAAAATCTCACACTAGTGGTGTCTTTAGAAGATTATCACCCTCACACTAGTGGTGTCTTTAGAAGATTATCACCCTTTCGGCAAAAAAAAAAACACTAACGACTTATCAACTTTGTTATAAATAAGTTTGATTAGAGTTCTCTTTTGCAATTTCTTGAGGATCTATCCGGCTATTAAATCATACCCACGGCCTACGTTTCTCCAGTTTTTTTGTTCTCTGGCGAAGTTCGGCTTTTTATTCTAAAATTGTCATTTGTCGTAATCATACCACGAAGATTCTATCAATGCATGTTCGAAAGTAATTGCAAATAAATCCGCCCTTGTTATTTCTTATTGGTGGCGATAGAATTTGTGATTTTTTGATACATTTCATGGCATTCTAGAGTCAGTAGTTTGAACCTTTGAGAAATCTCGCAATATTTGAAATCCCGGATACTTTTTTTGGAGTTTATTACACGGGTAGTTCGAATAAGTTTTATGCTGGGGAGCTCTAGATTGTGTCATCTTTAGCGGGCTCTCCACTTTCCCCGTATCAATACTTTTATATCCGGCTGATATTTAACTTCGCTATTTGCGACTTCTTTCCTCTTATAGGGAGTATTTTTCCGCGCGGCACCCTGTAAAACTTCAATAAATCTGCGGACTTCGTTTTCTATTAAAATGTGTTTTAAGCGACACATTCAGAAAAATATATACTTCGCAGTATTTTCTAAAGCCGTCCTAGTTAGTTTTGTTGCTGGTTAATTTAGGTGCTACTTCTTCTTTCATTAGACTTTTACTTAGTGTTAATACGACCAGTAAGTGATCTGAGAAGAGATCAAAATTTTCCTTGACGTTTTGCGATAAAAAAGTCTATGGGGTCAGGCATTTTTGCTGTATCGGAGGCCAATATGTCGGTTTCCCCGTTGAAAAGAAATCAACTCCAAATTGCATGCCGATTTGTTTCTCATTGAAATCACCACCAATAATAAAATTTGGTCCAAGCTATTCTTTTTTAGCATGAGTCGCGGAGGGCAATAAATGGACGCAATGTTGTTGTATGAGTGCTTATTTTACATACATACATTGTATCGAGCTCAATAATTGTATTCATAGATTGCTCAATGGAGTCTTTAATGAAAATAGAGGATCCGCCTCTACTCTTGAGATGGATGGTGTGCATGATAAGCAAAGTATCATTTAACTTTTACACGAGATTCCTTTGTCAATTGAGTTCCCCGAATCTATACTTCTAATTCGTCGATTTTTTGCAGAGGGCCATTTGCGTTCCATGTTAATATTTTAAGCAACTATAAATTAGTTCGTGTTTTACAAGGTTTATACTTGATCTTGCTCAATCTTTCAAATATGAGTTTATTTCTCTTGCTTTCCTCCTCAAGTTTCGAGAGAATTATAGAGAAAACTTGGGAGATTAAATATGGCGTAATACGTTTATTTTCTTTCGAAGCGGCTTGCGCATGTGTTTGCACATTTTTAATTGTAATTTTTCTTGTTCATCTTTCGCCTTTTCCTTTAAGGGTTTCCTTTCTTTCGCTGCCCTTTCTTTAACGATTCCAGGTTTATTCTTGATTTCGTGTTTAGGTAAAGTTTTTTAAGCGTATCGCGCAAAAACCTTATAAATTGTATTGGTTAATAGTCTCGGTTAACAAGATTTCCAATAGCAAGGTATATTCTGGGAACTGAACTACTATGTTACCTGTACACAATCGAAAAAAAGTAACAATTTAACAACAAGATTTGTTTTCACCACTTCATTCTGCCTTCATATTCCAAGTCCTTCTTTCTTATTTCAGCTTTATGATTATCTTCGGTATACAACTTGAAAGCCAACCAATTGGGTTGATTAAAGAATTCAGCTTTTCAAACATTAAGGTGATAAAAAAGTCATCGAAGATATTCTGCTTTTTCACATTCAGTCTACCTAGGTTAAAAAATACTTAGTAACTTTTTCGCACTTCGAAATTTTTACTTGTAGCGATGTTTGAAAAGCTGACCTTAAAGTATGAGGACAATTTCTTTGCAAAATATACCATGCACTGGAAATTACTAACCCAATCCGGCAGAAAAGTGTTTCACCTTAATCTAACATAAGTAGTTGAGGAGTAATCGAGAACATTGGGAATAAGTTGGATAGAATTGAAATACTTTGCAGAACTCCTCTCAATTGTAACTTCATCTAAAGTAAATCTTAGTCAGAATCCATGAGCAGCAGGCTTGAAAAGTCGCATCAGCAGCGAGCAGTTCATTCAAATTAAAAAAAATTTCTCATCTTAAGTTTAAAATGGACTGTAACCTTTTGTAATTGAGTGTTCCAATGAAGTTTTTCCTATCCCGACAAAAAAAAAACCTTTTGTAATGGGGGTACTTTAAGTTTAAAAAATATTTAGATGATTAGGTGCATAGCGAAATAAAAGAAATAAAAGAAGAACAACTTCTAAACATTACCCAAATAAGAAACTAATGCAATTTTTTACAGATCAACATAGTCCCTTAGTTCTTTTTATGAATATTGGAGAACAAAACACCTATATTATGTATCTGCAAATGTATGCGTGTAATAAGCATCATGCAGATAGGATTTAGTAATTTTATTATAACTGGTAGTAGCTAAAATATTGCAGTCCATTTGCGTATCCTGGTAAACTCAAAACCAGAATCCATAACATAATGAATGGTAGCATTTGAGTTACCACAATGAGATCTGCACTAATGCCTGGGGCAACAATATCTCGTTGATAAAATCACACGCAGAGCACACGCAGGATGTACACGGATTAGGGATGGCCATGCTTGCTTCCCTGCAACCATTCAATGCTTCTCGAAGAGTGACTCTTATACATGCTACAGAACGATTCGGGGAAACAAACTTATTTACAGATAACCTTTTGCCCGATTGAAGCATCCGGCAGTTGGAGCTTGAACGTTCGGCAAATGCAATGGATTTATTACATCCCGTAAGGCTGCGAACTAATGTACCACCTGTCGTAGAGTGGTTTTAAAACTATACAACGCTTTGGACGAACTGCAATGGATGTGTGAAAAAATCCGATCACTACACCGGAAATGTTGCGGGTAACCAGAACTAAATTGAAAATTACACGCCCGCTTAGCCACCCCTAAAACATACTATACCCATTTTTTATTCATACATAATTAATTTCGTTGAATGTGGTAAGGGTGTTTGTGGAACGAACATGAGCAGCTATTTAGACATCATTGACATTGGTACAAAGAGCAGGAGAAACAAACAAGAAGAAGTAGTGTCATGCGTGATATTATGAAATGATTAATTTCAAGTGTATTTATTTTTACCACGGGCGGCGGCGCCACCCTTGCTCGCAATATACGTACAGAACATGTGGTAACAGCTCATTTTGAATTCGGCATTCTAGAAATTCAAATTAAGGAATAAACGAGTACTCCCTGCAGTTATAGTTAATACCATCGCTTTGTTAAAAAAAAAACTGTGTAAGGTGTGTGCTTAGAATGTGAACTATGGTCTTGAGCAAATCAGGAAGGAGGTGACAAAAAACCATAATTGCCGGTTCAATTCAGTGAATTCACTTCACTGTAGGGTAGTATCGTTTAAGGATTCCTCGTTTGCATATACATAGATAGGTACATATGGTAGGGTTAAATTATACATATGCATACGACATACTATATATGTGCATTTACATGACATATTTAATTGGATTGTCAAATAAAAATGCGATAGTCTTTTTACGCATGCTAAAATAAGGAATACGATGCCTCTCCTTAAAGTTAACTAGATAAAAGTCGTATCTTCTTATGAAAGACCGGCGGTGTTCCAGTGCATGTTTAGTATTATTGTGACTAAGCTACATCGTCTATTTATTTATTGATTTTTTTTTCCAAGCAGCTAGGTATTGAATATGATTCTTATCTTACGGATGCATTTCCGACACATTCCGGGAACCAACATAGCTTTAGCTGCAAGCTACAATGTTCAATAAAATGCTGAATAGTAAAGACATAGTATAATTTTAAATTATTTATTTAAATTACTTTCTGTTTTTTTATACAAATATTTTAGATTTTTTGCAAATATACTGTTAATAAATTTATATAATTTAAAACTGCAAAGTCATTGATTTTTAAATTTAAAATCAGTGCGATTTTGTGTTAGGTATATCCCATGCGGAGATTAACGCAGGAAGCGGATGTTGAACATGGAACAAAAATACATCAACAGAGTTTTTCACTATTGTCCGTGGATATAAGAACAACTAAAACAAATTTAGTTTTATGGATGTTGAACAACTTACTTTACTTATGTCCTATATCCCCTTGTGGGTCCCAGGGCCCCGACTACGCCTACGCGCCATCGTGTACGGTTTCTGGCAATGTGTCTTAGCTCTCCCCAGCTTTTCCCCAACTACCGTACTTCCTTCTCGACTGCTCTGCGCCATGTTCTCCTTGGACCACCAGGTCCTCTGCAGTCCTGAGTTAAGGGGTTCCATTGCATAGCATGGTTCGCCAAGGAGCTGTCATCGTTTCAGAGCATGTGACCAATCTACTGCCACTTCCGTCATTGGATGGTTGTGCCTATTGGTTCCTGACCCGTTCTCTCGTAAAGATGTTCGTTAGATATACGATTGGGCCAGAAAATCCTTAAGATGTTGCGCAGGCACCTATTAACGAACGTTTGCAGCTTTCTGGTGATAGCGGTGGTCACTTCCACGTGCTGCGTCAATATAACAGCACGGATTCAACGTTGGAGTGGAACAGTCTTAGCTTGGTGTTCAAACTGATTGCATTGCTTCGCCGTATTTTGGACAACATCCCGAACGCGGCTTTGGCGATTCTGTTGGCTATATCCAGTTCGGTTCCACCATCGGTCGAGACAATACTCCCAAGATACTGCAAATCCTAATTATAGTTTTTGCGGTATTAATTTTCAGCCCGACGACGCCAGCCTCCCTCTCCACATCTGCTGTCATTTGGTGGAGGTCCATAATTCTATGAGAGAGTAAGCATACGACGTCAGCGTAGTCGAGATGTTTAAGTTGGATGTGAGAGTCCATCGAATTCCTCCGCATCAATGGAAATAGTATTGGTGAAAGAATGCAGCCTTGTCTTACCCCACTTTGGATCTCAAATTCCTCAGACAACCTTCCTCTGTGCAGAACATGACATTTGAATCCTTCGTAAGTAGCTTTGACAATAGCAATTAATTTATCAGAAATACCTCTCCTGCGTAAGGCACGCCAAATAAACTCCCTGTTAACACTATCGAACGCCTTCTCAAAATCGATGAAGAGCAGGTGAAGTGGCGATCGATATTCAACGCACTGTTCGATGATAATCCGCAGGGTGTTGATGTGGTCGACACAGGAGGATCCAGAGCGGAAACCTGCTTGTTTGGCATCGTGTGTGTCTTCGAGATGTTGCTTGATTCGCTCCAGGATGATTCATCCTTAATGGGTGGCGCGGTGCGTATTCGGGCATTTCTTACCTCGGACACCTTATTCTGATTTGGGAACATATCGCTAGCGAATACACGGTTTAAAACCGTAGCAAAATGCTCCTTCCATCTCTTAAGCTGGTCCTCATCCGAAATAAGCAAGGAACCGTCTAGGCTTTTCACTGGGTGTTGGCTGGAGCTGCGACCACTTGTCAGCTCTTTAGTGATTCTGTAGACGGTCCTACTATCGCACCTTCGTGCGGCATCTTCTGCTTCTATAGCCAGCGCGTTGATGTAGTTGCGCCTGTCACGTCGCACGCTACGCTGAACTTCTCTCATCTTCATGCGATATAGGGACTCTAGCTCATTACTCCCTGTTGCTGAGCGGCTGCAATGCGAGCTTTCAGCTGTTTCCGTTCGTCAATCCGTCTCAAGGTATCCTCGGAAAGTCACGCCCTATGCCTTTCCTGTGATAGACCGACAATTCTTTCAGCACTAGATGTAAAAACATTTTTCACAGCACACCAATGGTCTTGGATGGTTGTGGGCAGTGAACTGCTGATTGCTTCCATACCTTGCGAAATGTGCTCCCTTAATTGTCGGCGCACTGAGGGATCACTAAGTCTATCGATGTTGAACCTGGCATTCTTGTATTGTCGTGGGATCTTTGAACGGCAGCAGAGCGCAGTTAAAGAGTAGCTATCATAAGATGGTGATCTCGTACTATCACCACATCTGCCCCTCGCCTGTTTCGGACGTCCAGGAGACTATTTCTAAAGCGGCGGCTAATAGCAAAATGGTCAATTTGATTGGAGGTTGCTTGCCTGTCGTTGGAAACCCAGCTGACTTTGTGGCAGGTCTTGTGCTCAAACATGGTGCCGCCTATCACAAGGCGGTTGGCATTGCAGAAATCCACAAAACTTTCGCCATTGTCATTGCGGCTGTCTAGCCCATTCGTCCCGATTACATGTTTGAGCACTTCGTTGTCGTTACCTACCTTGGCATTCAAATCCCCCATCGCTATGACAATGTCTCCATTTGGTGTTGTATTGAAGACGGCGCTTAAGACATTGTAGAAGCTCTCCTTCTCGTCCTCAGACGACCTCTCTGTTGGGGCATAACACTGTATGATGGTGATGCGTCGTACTCTAGTCCGGAATCTGGCCGACATAATCCTATCACCATAAGGTTACCAGGAAATTAGGCCTTTGCATGCTCTTGGTGTTAGCAGCAGTCCGACTCCATATTCCCGAGGACTTCTAGGTCTTCCGGAATAGAGTAGTACAGTGTTATGCGTTGGGGGCTGGACCCCCCCCCCCCCCCCCCGCTTCTAACCATCTGATTTCGCTTACCCCCAAAATGTCCAGTCTATATAGCATGAATTCTTTTTCCAATTGAAGGAATCTGGCATTGTGAGGTCCTTCACTTCCCGAGTCGAGGAGCGTCTTCACATTCCAGAAACCTATATTTGTCCGGGTACAATAGCCAAAAGTCTCCAACATATGATAATTCCTCATCCGAGGCATAGTGTCGGTTTCTGTAGCGATCAGGGTTCGGTAACGCAGGTTGCTGGCCCACGTTACCTAGTCTAGAATCAAGGCCCTAGACAACCCGCATTTGCAATTTTAGCCTACACGCATAAGGGTTTATACGTATAGTTACCCGAGGACCACCACTAGGAGGTAAAGCAAGCACTTCATCACGAACTTGATTGTTGCGCTACTGGCCCAAGCCAAGTTTTGAGCAGTCAGTAGTTTCCCGATCAATCGCAATGCAGGATGTTGAACAACGCTGCCCAAAACAGTTTCTATTCTAGTAGATCGGTAGTGTGCACTCGAACTTTTTTTTTTTATGGATGCACAGCACATATCCTTATAGTCAACTGAAATTAGATATTATGTCTCGGAATTAGTCCCAACAGAATGAGGCCGTTGAAAACAAGTCCGGTTTGATCCAACATAATTGGGGAACTAAATTATTAATATATATATATATATATTTTTTTTTTTTTTTGAGTGGTAGCAGACTGTTGGAACAATTTTCGATGTTAACCCTCTAAATTTGTCTGATTTGACTGTAGTTTTCAATATAATAAGCAATAGAAAAGGTCATAATACACCATTAAATTGATCCTTAGATATCATTGAGCGTAACCAAATCTTGTTGGTAGAGTTTGGAGTACTCAGAAGAGAACAAATTTGAAAGTTGTTTTTGACATATCATAAAAAAGATTTGCCTCCCGAATTACTTCAACGAAATCCAAGCCTATTTCGATATTTTTGTTTTCCCGCATGTTATACCAAAGTTCGGCTTCATTCCCTGAATTTTAAATGCCATATGAATTATAAAAAGCACTAACAGTCGTTAATTTATTTTTGATTTATTCGATAATCAGTTTCTTTAATTGACACGGGTTCAAAACTTTTGGAGACCTGTGTTTTCTTCTGAGTGTCTTCATCTGCAAACTACTATGTATGACTTTTAGGGAGGTATGAGTATTCCTGTCTCTCGATATACAATAAATTACTACTCTACAAGCAAGTATTAAAGCCAATATGGACAACTTTGCGGGGCACAAGCAAAACAAACCTACAAAGCATACAAGGCTTCCAGAATAAAGTTAAGGGTGGCCATGGTGTAGTGGTAACATCATCGCTTGTCACGCTGTTGATTCACGGTTCGAATCCTGATGTCAAAAATCATCTATTTATTTCGCATGAAATAAATAAAAAAGTCGATCACTTGCGAAAGCTAAGTCAACTCTACTGTGAAGGCATAAAATTTTTTTTTTTTTCATTTTTAATACATTCTTATTTTTTAAATTCATTGTAACTTAATTGCTAGACAAAAACGCTTAAAACTAGCTTAACTAACTATCTTATTCTAACTTACTGGCCCTAACCGGGCGCTCTAAGCTAAACCTAACACTTAAAACTATGTCTTTCGACGTACCGTACTTGTACATTTTTTTATTTATTTCATTTATTTAATTTTAACTGTAACTAAGAAAATTATATAAAAAACTTAGTGACTGAACTTTTTTGTATTCTTATATATATAAAACTTATAAACTGAAGGCATAACACTGGCAGTAGGGTGGTCATATGGTTAAAATGCAACTTGATCGTGATGATGACATCAGGAGGACGGAACAAAATACTGTGAATCATAAGCAACGACAATAATAGCGAAAACAAACAAAATAATCCCCAGTTATCTGGACAGCCACCCTTGGAGTTTACAGAAACTTATTACCACCTGAGTTTCAAACCACACCACTCTGTCTTTCTCTCTGTCTCTACCCCTTTCGCCAAAACGCACGTGTTTTAAAAAAAAAATTAGTATAAGGGTATTCATATCCCCTTTAACACGTGCAAATTATAAAAAAAAAACAAAAAACTACGCAATATAGTTAATGCGCCATGGTTCATATGTAACGTTGATCTACATACTCGTAGAGATCTAAAAATTGAAATAGTAGAGGACAAGGTCAGGAAGGTCGCAAGAAGACATGAAGTTAGACTTCGCAATCACACCAATTCAGAAGTAGTTGAATAACAATTTAGTCCGAAGATTAGGAAGAGTAAGACCCTTCGAACTAGTTAACTAGGACAAAAAAAAAATAGATAAAATCAAATAAAAATTTTGAACATGATCACACTAAAGAGTGATTGAAACTAGGATGACATTAAATCATGCCTTCTTCGGGTGTTTTTAGTTGATTAAAGTCCCACACTATCGCAAAGCTCGCATGTAATGTCTCTTGATGATTTTTCACCTAGCTATACGCAAAAAAAAATCTGCAAACTACTATTCTGAAGAGGTTCAAGAAAATACAAGTTTTCCAGGTACACGGGGCATTCAAAATACTCTGCAAGTAATCTACCCAGCTTTTTATATGCAATTCATGTGTAAGTTAGATGTATATAAAAGTGTTTATTAACAATAAATATTAAGTTGAACTATGTCCAAATTAAAACACGATTTCATTTCTTTTTGGTTTCAACACAAAACTGAATTCTCTTTATTGAATCAAAGAAAGCATTTTCTTTCACATACATATGATTAATAACATAAGGTGCAAATAAAAACAAGATGCTGATGCTGATGAAGCGTACGTGCAGCGGAAGCGTACGAATACCTGATAGCTGAATAAATGATTTACAAAGAAGAACATGATTAATAACATGAAGTACAAATAAAAACTAGACGCTGACGGTGCAGTACAGCGGAAGCGTACGGATACCTGATAGACGTAATTAGGTGCAAACCCAGTTAACCAGACGCTGACGCTGCAGTAAAGCGTAAGCGTACGTATACCTGATAGCTGAATAAATGTTTTTACAAAAGACAACAAATAATTTGAAGCTGCAGTACAACAATGTGCTAACTTAAATGATTTGACAAAAAAAAAAAAAAACAAATAACGACGATGCAGTGCAACTATGTATTAATTACTCATAACCTTTTGCACGAAGTTTACAGCATTAACGTCTTTGCTGGTCTGCTGCAGCTTCCGTTTAAGGATAAAAACGACTGCGAGACTTATCACAATGACAATTGTTATCAGAAGAAGAGTGAACCATTGCACGTATTTAGCACTGTCCTGAGCTCTGATCTGCTCTTATATAGTGGCGATGTGCTCCAAGTTTTTGATGTTGATTTCATGAAGGTATGACAAAGATAACAAGGTCAAATGATCCGTAAGATTTAGTTTCTGCGCGGTAGGCACAGCTGGACTTAAGTAACTATTTCGTTTTGTGTTGCTGTATTTCGTACCATTAATGTTGACCTTGTCTTCGAATGTAACATGAAAAGTGCCGTGAATTGTGATTGCGATTTCTCCCCTTCTTAAATTCGGTAGGTCTGGTCATTGGTAATAATGAGGCCATCATCGATTATGTTAATAGGATGTATGTATATGGTGAGCTGATGTTGTTCTGCATGCAGCTGTATGGTTGTTGAGGAGATCTTCAACACACAAGCTTTCAGATGTTATTTTACAAAATGTTGAAGTCGCCGTTTCCTCACAATTTCGTATGGGTTTAAATACACCTCCACATTCTGCAACTATTTCTGACTCTAGTAACGCGATACTTTTATTATGGACTACTTACAGGGAAAATGATTGTGTTGTTGCAAATAAAGTTAATCTTCGGATACTTAATTATAAAGAATATTACATCGTCATTCTGCAAAATCCTTAATTTGGAATTCCTCATGCCGGTAATGGAATGAATCGTTCTATTGTATTTCAAGGTTGCAAGCAATACTAATATTAGAATATTGTAATATGCAAGCTACGGCTCGAGTAGATAAAACAATTATTCTGTGAAATTATTTCTTTATTTTCTACTCTATAGAACAATTCAAGTTCACACTATACTATTCTTCGCAAATTCTTTTCTTACAATGTCTCTTTCCTCTCAAATCACTTTATCTCCTTTCAATTACTTAATTCACAAATCCAAACTAATTACTTTTTCTTGTTCACTCTCAACTTTCAATTTATCACCAAATTGCAACTTCGCCCATTATCACTTTTCCAATCTCTTCGCCACGGTTCTAAACCAACTGTGTTCTTTTTTGACCGCCATCTGTCCTTATATAGCAGAAGTTTCTGATAGCCAGAAACTTCTAGCAAATTCTTCGACCACTGGAATAAGAGAAATAATTCTTGCAGTTATAATTCCCTTTTATCCCTGATATTATTCGTCTCTTTCGTTGACATGAGCTGTGGAGACTTCGTCCCAGACACGAACCTCGAATGAAAGGACAGTACGAACCAAAATTCTGCCAGAATGAAGTCACTTCGGAATTTGTTGCGTCATATTTTTAGGGGGCGTAGTTATTATTATGCTACACTGCCCCCCTCTTAGACATGTTCGTCCCGAACAAGTGCATCCTCATTTCGGCCATTGTATCGACTCAGTCGGTCCACATGAACCACTTTCATTTTGGCCCTCGGTCCTCGCTGGATGCGGTAGACAACATCGTTGATGCGGGTTATTATTCTGTAGGGACCTTCCCAGTTCCGCTGTAATTTAGGTGATTTCCCCTTTTGGCGATGGGGATTATACAGCCACACCAGATCTCCTTCCTGGAATCCTGACGTTGTTGCCTTGGCATCATACCTGGTCTTCATGCGGTCGCTCGTCATCTTAATCTGGCTTCTGGTCCTTTGGTGTATGTCCCTAAGCCTTTCCCTAAGGTCCGCCACGTACTCTTCTTCATTTCTGGGCTCATTGGTAGGAGATCCAAATTTCACCTCACTGGGTAAACGAGCTATTCCACCAAATAAGATTTCGAACGGCGTATGTCGAGTAGTGCTATGCACGGCACTTCTATAGGCCATCAAAAACAAGGGAATCTGCCGGTCCCAATCCCGTTGGTAGTCACCTACGACCTTCGAGAGATGTTCGTCCAAAGTCCTATTGAAACGCTCCACCATACCGTCCGACTGTGGATGAAGCGGGGTTGTCCTTGTCTTTTTGATTCCGAGTAGTTGACACATCTCTTGGAAGATTCTTGACTCGAAGTTCCGCCCTTGGTCAGAATGCAATTCCAAGGGCACACCGAATCTGCTAACCCAATTGTAGACGATCTGCTCCGCCACGGTTCTGGCTTCCTGGTTAGGGATCGGAAACGCTTCCGGCCACTTACTGAAGTAGTCCATCACTACGAGGATATACCGATTACCATTGTCGGTTTCCGGAAAGGGTCCTGCGATGTCAATGGCGATTCGTTCAAAAGGTGCTCCCACGTTGTATTGGTGCATCTTACCTCGAGTTTTGATTCTCGGACCCTTGCTAGCTGCACACACGTCGCATTTTCTGCACCAGTCTTCTATATCTTCCTTCGCTTTTAACCAATAAAAACGTTCTCGTACCTTTTCTAGCGTCTTATTCACTCCCAGGTGGCCTCCGGTCGCCCCGCCATGCATTTCCTGTAACACCTCCTTGACCCTCGTCCGCGGTACGACAAGCTGCATTACAAACGACTTTCCGTCGGAGGATTCCCATTTTCTTCTCAGAACACCTTCTTGGACATGGAGGGAGTCCCACTGCGCAAAATATGCCTTTAAGGTCGGGCTTCTGTGAGAGATGTCCTGATGATCCGGTTTCTCCATGTTCTCCTTCCAGGCCAGAATCGGCTCGATATCCGGGTCTTCCTTCTGAGCGTTCCGGATCTCATCTACGCTCCAGCCGACGATAGGTTCGGCTCTCATTCTTTGGATTGAAACCAGCTCCCGTTCTTCCTGACGCGCACAATGTTTACAATCCGTTCTGCATGGTCTCCGGGACAGTGCATCCGCATTAGAGTGGAGTTTTCCTTTACGATGCTGTATTTCGTAGTCGTAGATTTGCAGCCTTTCGATCCATCTTGCGACCTGACCCTCAGGACTCTTGAACTGTAATAGCCATTTTAAGGCTGCATGGTCTGTGCGAAGAACGAACTTCCTCCCGTAGAGGTATTTGTGAAAATGCTTCGTAGCCAAGATCAAAGCTAGAAGTTCCCGCCTTGTCACGCAGTAGTTCCTTTCTGGCTTAGAGAGCACCTTGCTGAAGTACGCAACCACCTTCTCTTGGCCGTCATGCACCTGGGAGAGTACGGCTCCTACCCCGACATTACTAGCATCTGCATCCACAACGAACGTTTCCCCGGGAGTGGGGTAAGCCAGTATCGGGGCATCGCATAGCCGTTGTTTAAGTGCCTTGAAGCTCTTCTCGCACTCAATTGACCATTTGAATTGTTTTCCCTTTTCCGTCAACTGGTGCAGGTTCTTTGCGATCCCGGCAAAATCCTTCACGAACCGTCTGTAGTAGGTGGCTAGGCCCAGGAAGCTCCTTAGTTGGTGTTTGTCTTTGGGGACTGGCCAGTTTTTCACCGCTTCGACCTTCTCCGGATCGGTTCTCACTCCTTTCGCTGAAATTATGTGTCCCAGGTACTTGACTTCCGCTCTAAACAGGGCGCACTTCTTGGGGTTGAGCTTCAGGTGGGCACTTCGAAGCCTTTGAAACACATCCCTTAGATTGTCTCGGTGTTGCGCAAACGTTTTTCCTACGACGATGACATCATCCAAGTATACCAAACAGGTTTTCCATGTTAACCCTTGCAGGACACATTCCATCAATCGCTCGAAAGTCGCCGGAGCATTGCACAGCCCGAATGGCATTACCGTGAATTGCCATAGCCCATTTCCTGCGGTGAAGGCGGTTTTCTCCCGGTCTTCTGGATGGATCTGTACCTGCCAGTAGCCACTCTTCAAGTCGAGAGTGGAAAACCATCGGGCTCCTGATAGTGTGTCTAGCGTGTCGTCAATCCGTGGCAGAGGGTAGCTGTCTTTCTTGGTGACGTAATTGAGCTGCCGATAGTCCACGCAGAACCGCGTGCTGCCATCTTTCTTCTTAACCAGTACAACCGGTGATGCCCACGGACTTTTGGAACTTTCAATCAGACCTTCTTTCTCCATTGCCGACACCATCTCTGCAACTTCTGTCTGCTTTGCCAATGGAAGGCGCCTAGCAGGCTGACGAATTGGTCTAGTATCACCAGTGTCTATTCGATGTTGTACCAGGTGTGTTCGGCCGTATTCTCCGTCCTGTGAGGCAAATACATCAGCGTACTCATTGATAAGATTCTCTGCCATAGTTCGCTGCTCCTGATTCAGCTCACTGGACTGGAGAATCGTCTCTCTCGCTTCCGCTGTCCAAGGTGATGGGAGAAGTTTTGGAGCATCACGTTCAGATATTGTTGCGACGGCGGTAATCGGCGTGCATTTTCCAGTCACCTCCCCTCGCCTTAGTTTGACAGTGTGTGGTCTTGCGTTCAAAACCCTCACTGGAACCATGGTGTTCTTTGGTTCGACTAACGTCTTTCCCACGATGTAGTCTTGAGAATTCTTCTCTGGGTCTGGTTCTACTATGTAGAATCGGTGGCTCCCAAGATCACCTTCCAGCTTCGTCCAAATGATTGTCTCTGAAGACGGCGGCAAAACTTCGTCTTTGCTGATGACTGTCCTGAGAGTTACGGCATTCTCATTTCCGTACACCATCGGAATCTCCACATTTCGATACCTCAGTACTTGCATCCCGATGTCCAAGATTACTTCATTTGCTTTCATGAAGTCTACTCCGATGATGCACTCGTCGCATATATCTGCCACCAGAAACGCATGGGAGAACGTCAGTCCTGCCAGAGTAATCGTAAGACGAACTTCTCCAAATACCTTCGCCATTTCCCCTGTTGCAGTCTTCAGGCAGTAGCTGTTGGTGTTGTGCAGCCAGGAGCTTTTGACGATATCTCTTCTTACAATGGAGGCGGTGGCACCTGTGTCGATGGTGGCTACGCACTTCTTCTCGTTGATTAGTGCCTCCACTGTCAGGCTCTTGTTACCCCGTTTGGTTTGCGAAACTTGAATGGTGGTCCTGGGGGCCTCGATTCCAGTAACCAACTTCTGCCCCGCGAAGTTGGTCCTTACGCATTTCCCGACTGCTGGTTTTGGGAAGTCTGACTGACAGGATGGATGTTATCACCGCCAGATGCTTCCTCTCTGCTTCTCCTACTTCCGCAATGTGAACAATTTCCTCGTCTAGGTGCACTCCTGCACTGCCGTTGTAGGTGTCCGGTTTGGTTGCAATTCCAGCAACGGATTTGACTTCCGCGAGCTCTGTCTTCATCCATGACGGCTGTTCTCTGGCATGAGCATTCCACGACGGACATTTCCCTGACACGGTGTATTCCCTGGTATGCTTGGTCCGCAGCCTTCATTGACAAAGCGAATGCCAATGCCTCGGGGAGTGTTCGCTTTTCAGCCATCCTTACAGCCATTTGCAGTTGTCTGTCCTCTATGGCCTGAATAAAAGCTTCCACCGCCATTTCGTTGATAAGCTCCTCACCGGCTTTAGGGTATGAAAGATGGGCTAGTCGCTCTATATCCGCTTGCAACTGTTGGAGCGTTTCCCCCCTTTTCTGGACTCGACTACGCAGCTGAACCCTGTACACCTGCTGCATGTGTTCATCCCCAAACCGCATCTCGATAGCCTGAACCAGAGAGTCGTAGTTCTGCTGTTTATCTTCCGGGATGGTCTGCAAGAGCTCCGCAGCTGGACCCCTCAGTGCAAGCGTGAGTGCAATAGACTTCTCTTCATCGTCCCAGCTATTGGTCATTGCGGCCGCTTCGAATTGCCTCTTATAAATTGGCCATGATGTTTGACCATCGAAGATAGGAGGCTGCACCTCCTTTCTTCTCAGACCGTCAGTGGAATATTCCCGTGCTTTCTGTCTCTTCACGTTGCTGAGCTCCTTAGCAAGATTTTCGACTTGCTTTTCTACTTTTTCAAACTGAGTCTCTATCTTCCCGAACTGAGTTTCATGTTTCTCAAAATTTTCATCGAATCTAGTTTCGACTTTTTCGAGTTGCGTCTCGACCTTCTCGATTTTCTCTTCGATCACTTCGAATTTGGATTCCAAGTTCTTGTTTTGCTCATCAAGTTTACTTTCCAGAGCATCTAGAGAATTCTTTTGTTCGTCCATCTTAAGTTCTAGAGAATTCTTTTGTTCGTCCATTGCTTTCTTAAGTTGCAGGAGCAGACTTGTTATACCCGGGTCGGCTGCTGTACTTGCTGGTTCCTCTTCCACGTCAAACTCTACGTCGTGCGGATTTTCACCTTCCTGCGTTACTGCTTCTTCCAGACGAATCAGCAGGGCATCTTTTCCCCCAGTTGTGTCGAGGTTCCGCTTACTGAGTTCTGCCTTTAGTTGAGTTATAGTTAGTTTTCCCAATTTGCGACCCATTTTGCGCAACTAATTAACTCAACACAGAAATCGTTTTTTTTTTTTTTTTGTGCAATTTCACACCACGGAAATAGTTATTCACAGAATAAGTTTTATCCCACTTCTGACACCAATGTAATATGCAAGCTACGGCTCGAGTAGATAAAACAATTATTCTGTGAAATTATTTCTTTATTTTCTACTCTATAGAACAATTCAAGTTCACACTATACTATTCTTCGCAAATTCTTTTCTTACAATGTCTCTTTCCTCTCAAATCACTTTATCTCCTTTCAATTACTTAATTCACAAATCCAAACTAATTACTTTTTCTTGTTCACTCTCAACTTTCAATTTATCACCAAATTGCAACTTCGCCCATTATCACTTTTCCAATCTCTTCGCCACGGTTCTAAACCAACTGTGTTCTTTTTTGACCGCCATCTGTCCTTATATAGCAGAAGTTTCTGATAGCCAGAAACTTCTAGCAAATTCTTCGACCACTGGAATAAGAGAAATAATTCTTGCAGTTATAATTCCCTTTTATCCCTGATATTATTCGTCTCTTTCGTTGACATGAGCTGTGGAGACTTCGTCCCAGACACGAACCTCGAATGAAAGGACAGTACGAACCAAAATTCTGCCAGAATGAAGTCACTTCGGAATTTGTTGCGTCATATTTTTAGGGGGCGTAGTTATTATTATGCTACAATATCATCAATTTATTGTTCTAGTTTAGTACAACGGGCGTAATGCTGTGGAAGGGTGGAATAGTGAAAATGTTGACACCGAGATGGTTTTTGAACATGGACTTAATGGTTTGGAGTTGAATAATTTTTCATTGTCACAAACAACTGTTTTGGTATCTCTATAGAAGGAGAGAATATTTAGAAGTGTCTGTTTTATATCAATAATTGCACGAAATTTAATTGGAAATACCAAAGCAAATTTCGAGAATTTATCCAAGCTTGTGAGAATGTGTGACTTTCCAGTTGAATATATACGTATATCTACATGCACAACCTCACCTGGATAAGACGGTATCTGAGTTTCGCCTATAATAAGTTTTGCCGGGTGCCGCTGGTACTTAGCCACTTTCGAACTTGGGGAAATAGTAAAATTTGAGAACTTTCTAAATTTTTGCGGTGAGCGCGATTGTGTTCGACAGTGAGAATTTCGCATTGATCGTCCTTGTTGAAAATATCGGTTACGAGTTTCTCCGTATGGAAAAATTTAACAGAAGGAAATAGGTTGATGAGGTCGTTCTGTATTTGAGCCAGAACATGCGGTTGGCATAGGATACCGTCAATAACGTCAGGATTCACGGTACGTATTATATGTGTAAGAGACTCTTCGCTGTGGTTTGTGTCAAGAGATGTACCTGTACGCTAGTCCAACGCATTTAAATGCTGTCTCGACAAGGCATCCGCAACGTGGTTATCTTTCCCGGGCTTATAAAAGAATTTCGGAGCAAATTCCTCTATAAACGCACTGCATCTCTTCAATTTTGCTTTTGGATTTCTATCGGAAATGGCGAATGTTAGCGGTTGGTAGTCAGTGAAAATATTTAAGTATTTAACCCCGTAGATATAGTTACAAAGCTTCTGGAGTGCCAACAGAATAGCAAGCAGTTCGCGCTCATTAGTGGCGTAGTTTTCTTCAGTGGAACTTAACGTCCTGGATATCATGGTAATTGGCTTGCCATTTCGAGTCTGAATAGCCCCTAGCACCTACGATGATGCATCCGTCGTTAGGTCGAAAGGCTTGTTGAAATCAGGGTATAAAAGCAAAACAAGATCTGTTTGATTTTATTAAATGCGTCCAGTGCCCCCTTGTCTAGGTCTAATTTAATATTTTTTGATTAGTTAGCACTTACGTTGCAGTTCTCGCCCCGGAGATATCTGGTAAGCGGCTTCGCAATCAAAGCATCGTCCCTAATGAATCGCCTATAATATCCAAATAACCCAAGGAAAGACCAAAGTTTTAAGTAAGCGATAATATACTTGACTTTATTTGGGCTTGTCTTAATTCCATTTTTCGAAACAACAAAACCTAAGAATTTGACATCGGCTTTGATGAATTTTGATTTTTCGGTGTCTTAAGTGTTGCTCTTTTGTTTCTGAAAAAATAATCACGTCGTCAATATAAACGTGGCAGCATTTTCCAATTTCTTCTCTAAGTACGTCATCAATGGCGTATACTAGGAGTGTTCTTCAGACCAAATGGAAGTCGCCGAAATTGGAACTTGACATTATTGAGAGAAAATGCGTTTTTTTTCTCTGTCACGCTCCGTCAATTGAATCTGATGAAAACCAGACAGCATCTAGATTCAAGACGATTTACCAAGATTTTCCAAAATTACTGACGTGTTCGGGATGGGGTAAATATCCCAAACAAATGTCTACATCAGTTTTCTGATTTAATTTTCGAAAATCAATACCTAGGCGTTTCCTTTGCTTACCAGTTTCGTCAATTTCCTTCTTATCAACTACCCTGATTGTTGTTGTATGGTGACCTGGAAGGTCTGATAATTCCGTCTCGTAGTAGATCAGAAATTTCACTGTAGAGGAACTCTGCAGCAGTAATAGGATAAGGGTATGCTTTTGAGTAAACTGGCTCGATGTTGGTTTTTCTATTCGTTGCAACAACATTTGTATTATAAGGAAGAGATTTATTTGGGTCTGCAAAAACTTTTCCATTTTTCTTAATAACGTATGAAATTTGGCCGTCATCAGCAGAATTTGCTGAGGCGCTTCCCAGTGAAATGTTATTTACATCCTTACAAAAACTATGCATCCACAACTCTTTGCCGCCGTTGTAATGAAGGGTGCCTGATTTTAAATATAATCTTAATATACAGTAACGGACATAGAAATCCGGACAGGGTAAACAAATTCTTTAACTTTAATTAGTTTGAGAACTAGCAGGTAGTTTTTTAGGATTTTGCATAAAAAGGCTTTGATGACGTGATTCTAGTTCACTTTGTAATAGTTCGTATTTGAGTGAAAGTGGAAATAATTTTATTAATATGAAATATAAAAAGAAAATGAGTGAAAAAACAAAAGTCGAAAAAATGACTTTAAAAACTGAAAAATTAAGTGTTTGTGATATAGTCCGAAAAGTAAGATTCAGCAAGTCGTCAGTGGCTGAATTCATCAAAAAATTCGAGGCAACGGACTCATTGCAAAGAAAAAAGGGGACGGGTCGCAGAAGAAAGACCACCAGCGCTGAAGATAGGCTTTCAAAACGAATAAGTCTACGTGATCGATTCAAAACTGCTGAAGATTTAAGGACATACCTTATAGAGGCTGGTGGATCAGAGATAAGCTCAAGATCTGTAATACGAAGGCTTCAAGAAGCTGGCTTGAATGCAAGACCTGCCAAAAAACCATTTCTAAATAAACGAATGCGCCTAAAACATCTCCAGTGGGCCAAAGATCATGAAAACTGGACCATAACGGATTAAAGAAATGTGATCTTGTCAGATGAGTCCAAGTTCAACATATTCGGCTCTGGCGGAATACAGTACGTGAGGCGAAGAACTGGAGAAAGATTCAATGATGAGTGCGTAACAACAACCGTGAAACCAGGAGGCGGTGATTTGGGAGTGCTTTCCCTATCACGGCGTTGGACGGCTGGCTTTAATAAATGGAATGGTGAACACAGAAAAATATACAAAAATAGGAAGTCAATCTGCTACCATCTTTAGAAGAATACTTATCATACTCAAATAAGCTGATTTTCCAAGACCATTTTGTGCCTTGTCACTGCGCGAAATTGGAAAGTGCTATTTTTTTTACCTTCTTCAAAATTATAGCAAAACGTTCCTAAAGTTTTTCTATTATTGTAAATGCATTTTTTCATTCCAGGTGCAACGTTGGAGTGGTAGCCACGGACTGAGTTGGACAAATTCATTGAAAAAATGTGGTATGAGGAAATCTTACTGGATACTTTACACAAAGTATTAACATCTTCATTTCTCGGATGTTTGAGAGGAATGTTTTCTGTAATAAAAATCATAAACTCGAATAGCAATAAAAACACATTTACTCACTTGTTTTTTTCAATGAAACTTAAAACAATTCGGAAATGTTGATATTGAAGAACTTTTTTTGGAAATTGGTTTATTGTTTTCCGAATTTGAAATGTATTTGAACAAATTAACGTTCGGTAAAAATGAATCTTGATTATCTTTAAAACTTCTATAATTATTCTACTGAAATTAGTTTTTTCACTATGTCCGGATAAGTTAGTAGTTACTCGAAGCACCTGTATCTATAAGTAGCTCTATTTCTCTACCCCTTAACGTCTGACTGACTTATGGGAGGAGAGATGTTCCTTTAAAAAATAATTTCATCCTAGATTTGTGCGCTTTCTTTTCATTCGTAATCACTATGCTCTTCAAACTGGGCGTCGAAACTTTCTTCCTCATCATAAGGTACCTTTACGCCTGCGTCTGATACTGCTGGTAAAGAATGTTGATTCAAGTGGTTAATTCGCTGAATTTTTTCTAATGATTGCCACTCATTCTCATACTGTTGCCTTTTCGTCTGTCTATCCCTATAGTTCTTCTTACTGTGAAAGAGGTTGCAAAGTTTGCTGGTTTGCTTCTAGTTCTTGCGCTAGTGCCAATGCGCTAGGCATGTCAGAGGGACACCCCCTGTGGGTTAGGGGACAGAATATACCCACGGTAGGCATGCCTGTCGTAAAAGGCGACTAAAATGCCAACCCGCCGTCTTTCTTAAGATTACGGCAAACAAAAAGTTGCAGACTATAAATCTCTGCGAAAAATTTTAAAAACAACGATCGCTACTGAATTTAAAGTAACTTCCTTGCGGAACGATGCATGGAAAATCAAAGTTAATGACGCTGAGGGATACCGGGCTGTATCTCAAAAACTTAACAACGAAAAAATTCAATGGCATACTTACGAAGACAAGTCTGAGAGACCTTTGAGGGTCGTAGCTAGAGAACTTCATCCATCATGTGCTAAAGAAGACGTTATAGGTGATTTACGCGATAGAGGTTATAACATTCTTGATGCTGTGAACCTTTTAAAAAAAGAGAGAAAACGACCCGATCGAGGAGAAGAGGGTATAGTGAAACGTAAACTTCCGCTTTTTGTGCTATCGTTTGATAAAACGGAAAGCCAGGAAAAGATATACAATATTCGTACAATCATGAGTATGGTCGTTAAAATCGAGCCTCTCCGTGTCAACACGAAGACAATCCCTCAATGCAAGCGTTGCCAAGAGTTTAATCACACGAAAGCGTACTGTCGGAAAGAGCCGCGCTGCGTTAAGTGCGCTGGAAAACACTCTTCTGAAAATTGCAGTCTAAGCAAAAACGAAAAAGCAACTTGCGTTAACTGCAAAGGAAGTCACCCAGCAAATTATCGCGGTTGCGAGGTCGCAAAGGAACTACAGATGCGACGGAGAAAATCTACAACGCCGACTGTGCGGGGAACGAAATCAGTCGATCGGGCTCCTAAGTCGGTAGAGCGCGTTGCTAAGCAAACTGAGCGGGCTCGAAAGTCAGTTGTACAGATTCCTAAGCCGACTGAAAGGACGCTCGAATCAGCAGTGCAGACACTTACACCAGTCAATCAGCCCTCTAAGCTGATTAAAAGTACGTCGAAGTCGTCCACTAAAAAAGACTGAACGGAAAATAACCTCGGATAAGCCAACGAATCCCAGTTTTCTGACATATTCTCAGGCTGCAGTCAAAGCAACCAGACAAAACGACGGGCCACCCTCTGATCCGTTGAAAGAATTCTGTACTCCATTTACGCTAAGTTCGAGGAACAATGTGAAATGAATAAAAGAATTCTCGAATGACTCAGTAACGTCGAAAGCTTAGCCCTTCAAATCTAAGTAGATATGAACTCTTTGCTTAAAATTATAACATGGATGCAAACGGACTCCTACAAAAATTTAACGAATTAGAAATTTTTCTAATGAGAGAAAATATCGACATATGTTTGATCTCTGAAACACATTTAACAAGGGAATCGCAAATAAAGATAAGAGGCTACGCTGGTTATTACGCCTATCATCCTTCTGGTAGAGCGCGGGGCGATTCGTCCTTATTCATTAAAACTAACATCGAGCACTCGGTCGATATAATCATAGAGCTCGAAAAACTTCAGTTGTGCGTGGCGAGGGTTAAAAATAAACACTTGAGCTACAACATAGCGTCTGTTTACTGTCCGCTTGAAAAAGACGATTACTTTCGTGTCTCCAATGCCCTCGGTTCAAATTTCCTTATTGGTGGAGATTTCAACGCGAAGCACACCTTCTGGGGTTCAAGATGTACATCATTTAAAGGAAAAATTCTCTACGAAGTGGCAAATGAATTCGGTTGTTGTTTTTATTCCACAGGAAAACCCACCGACTCAGAAAAAATTCTCGATCTTATCGATTTTCTCGTTTCAAAAGGTATTTACGATAAATTTATTACAGTCGAAGAAAGTATTGATCTCTCTTCTCATCACTCTCCGGTAATTTTATTACTTGGTGAAACGTTGATCAAGAAAGAAGGACCTCCATGACTTACTAGCAATAAACAAATTGGGAGGGCTATAGAAATGATTGCGAAACAAATATCGCCTTAAATGTATCACTTAAAACACCTTGTGAACTATAGGACGAAGTTGATCGTTTCGTGGAAGCAATCCAAAGAGCGGCATGGAGAAACACTCCTTCTAGAAGCTATAAGATTAACCGCAACGAAAAGTATCCAAGTGAAATCATTGAACTGGTGAGGAAGAAAGGAAAAGCACGAAAGAAATGGCAAATCACTCGTGCACCGCAGCATAAAAAGATCCTTAACCGACTATGCAATCGCCTTAGAGATAGTACTCGGGAATTTAAAAGCAATAAGATAGCGACCTACCTTGAAAATCGCTCCGCTGGAAGAGAATCAAATTATTCACTTTGGAAAGCGCTAAAAGGCATCCGGAAACCTCAAATGCAAGCGCCACCAATTCGGAAAAACGATAGAACTTGGGCCAAGAGCGACAAAGAAAAGGCGGAACTTTTTGCTTTGCACTTAGAAGAAAAGTTTAAGCTATTCGACGGCCCTTTGATAACGCCCGACTCCCCAGTCACGACATCTGACAACTTTAAAGTAAAAAAAGTTACATTGAGTGAACTGAGGGAAGTGATTAAAAATCTAAAGACTAAAAAAGCACCAGGTTACGACTTGATAACGGCGCAGGTGGTCAAGGAATTACCGAATAAAGCTCTTATCAAACTGCTATATTTGATTGACGCTTCGTTCAGATTGCTCTACGTTCCGAAACAATGGAAAGTCCCCGAAATTATAATGGTCCCGAAATCAGGCAAACCTTTGAATGAGAAGAAATCATATCGGCCTATTTCCCTGTTGCCGGTTATCTCTAAAATATTCGACAAACTACTTTCAAAACGACTACAACCCGTAATCAACGAAAGACGTCTCATTCCTGACCATCAATTTGGATTTAGAGTCAAACATTCAACAATCGGTCCAAGTCCACAAAATAACTGACGTGATTGAGAAAACTCTCGAAGAAAAAAAGATTTATTATGGTGTCTTTCTTGACGTCTCACAAGCTTTCGATAAGGTTTGGCATGAAGGTTTGGAGTATAAATTGCAACGACTACTGCCATGGCAACTTTTTCTAATTTTACGATCGTACCTCACCGAAAGACTTTTTCGTGTTAAACACGGAAATGATTACTTTGAGTTCAAGGAGATTGCGGCCGGAGTCCCACAAGGAAGTGTCCTCGGCCCGCTTCTATATGTACTCTACACGCGTTGTTTGTGATTTACATATACATATATTTTTTTTGCTTGCTCTCGGTAAACTAAATCAATTATTGTACTCTATATATAAAAAAGTTTTCTTTGCTTGCTCTCTGTAAATTAAATCAATTGTACTCTATATATAAAAAGTTTAAAACGCTCTCTCGCGCTCTCGCATCGTCTGCATGCACTGAGTGTGGGTGGTCCGCACTGCAGCTTGCCTAAACGACGAATTTCTTTTTCTCTGCCACTTGGATTTCAGTCACCACAGCAAGCAGAGCCACTGGCTAAGTATATCTACGCTTTCTCTAGACTAAATAAATAAGAAATTATTGTATCCATAGAGCGTCTGTTTTTTTTATATATACTTTCGGTGCAGTATCAAGAACTAACATTAATTCCCATCATCCATTCGCAATCATAAATTGGTCCTTCGAGCCGGATTAAATAAATACATAATTAATTTATTCATTTAAAGACAGAAATAACTTGTGAGAGATCCATGTGGTGGATTCTATGTATGTGCATGCGTTTTGTATGAAAAACCACGTGTGTGATTTCTTTGCTGGGCTTTGGTAGAGCTAAAGAAAAGCAATTAAGATAGTTCCTCGCGACAGTATCCCTTCGGGTTATATCACGTGTATAATTCATTAAGTTATTCTCTCGCGTAAAAGCTAAGCGTTTACCTGGGTTTTTTTTTTCGTTTAACTGCGTGTTAACAGTTCGCATAAAATGAATGCATTAAAATTAAAGCGCGGAAATGCAAAAGGTCGGTTAACTCGTGCCGCGGTTTGTGTGGAATCCATAGGCGACTCTACTTCTACGGAGATGTTAGAGATTAAATTGACCAAGTTGGACGAAGCTTGGTTAGAATTTTGTTTGCTTCATGGTGAGTGCTTGGAGCACATGGAAGAAGGTTTCGATGAATTTGAAAATGAGTTCGCTGAGTAGAAACAAAATATTGCTTTACGCATTCCGAATTAACAAAATCGATTCGTAAAAGACAAAGTGTGGTGCAATCGAAAGACAGTAAATCGGTTTTGGAACGGCTGGCCAATCAACAATCCTCATTTCTTGAGAACTTAACTAGTTCAGCCAGTACAAGCTCGACCATCAACCTGCCGAAGATAATAGTGCCACTATTCTCGGGTTGTTACAAGGATTGGCCTTGTTTTCGCGATTTGTTTACGGGTGCAGTTGATAGCAAATCGAACCTCACTGCAACACAAAAATTTCATTATTTAAAATCATTTTTGCGGGATGATGCCGCAAATGTAATTAAGCACATTCCCATCTCAGACGCGAATTATATTGAGGCGTGGGAAAGGCTCGAAAAACGATATGATCGTGTAAATTTAATTGTACATTCTTTCATAGAATTGTTCTTGTCGTTGCCTTCGATAGGTGTATCAAACGTGCAAATACTTCGAAAAATTTCAAACGGTGCAGACGAACTGATTCGGGGTTTAAATGCACTGGATAGAAATGATCGCGATCCATGGTTGATTCACCTCTTATTAACGGAACTTGACCCAAATACAAAGCAAGCTTGGGCAGAAGAAGTCGGTTCTCGAGATAAGCGTTCGATAACGGATTTAATTGACTTCCTTGAGTTACGGTGTGACGCACTCGAATCGTGTCAATCCCTAAATCGTTCCGTTGCATCGCGGGGAAAACAATCCATTCCAATTCGAGCTCATCTAGCAAAGTCAATTGAAAGTCGATCCGTCTGCCCCATGTGTAAAAATGACCATATCATACCCCAGTGTTCTCGGTTTATTGCTTTAGATATTGAATCGCGTAGAGCATTCGTAAAAAATCATTCACTATGTTTTAATTGCCTTCGAACTGGCCACTCATCCAACAAGTGTAAGTCTTCGTTTCGTTGTCGCATCTGCAAGGCTCGTCACCATTCCTTAGTTCACCAGGATGACACAAGAGACATTCCCTCTACGAAATCGTCTGATCCACTTCAGTGTCGCTCAGCAAACCCACATTCTACGTCACCATCTACGTCTCCATTCGTAACCAACCACTCAATCAAATTTAGCCTTCGAAAGCAAACTGTGCTTCCAACCATTTTAGCTAAATGTCGAGACAGCCAAGGGAGATATTTTGATGGTCGTGTTTTGCTCGACACGGGATCACAATGTTCGTTCATCACCGAATTGTTTGCCCAAAGGCTCGGGCTTCCGCGTAAGCACTCTCGTATTCCTATCGTTGGGTTATCATCCCAAGAAGCAGGATATACAAAAGAATGTATGACAGTACAGCTTTGTTCTCGTTACAATTCGGAGTCCCTATTCATTGATGCATTCATTCTTGGGAAGTTGACATCCAATTTACCATCCAACTCGTTTGATATATCTTCATGGGAGTATCTTAAAAATTTAGATCTGGCAGATCCATATTTCAATGCTTCCAGTGCGGTCGATATTCTGTTGGGAGCAGATAAGGCCTGGGCTATTCTGAAAGCAGAACAACTTCATGGACCCCAAGCCTTCCCTATAGCGCAGAAAACATCTTTTGGGTGGGTGGTTACCGGAGATTTAGTCGATATGAAAATCGATCGTCGAGAATTAACTTCTTTTCACTCAACTGTTGACCTAGATTTTCTTCTACAGCAGTTTTGGGAGATGGAAAAAGGTTTCCACTATCAAAGCCAACAATATTTTAAATGACCCAGCTGAAGAATATTTTCAGAAATCTGTTAGCCGTTTAGAAGATGGAAGATATATCGTTTCACTTCCATTTAAAACCCCTTGCCCCAGTTTCAAAGGCACTCTACAATCTGCAATTTCGCGTTTGCATTCAATGGAACGTCGGTTTAAAAATAATCCCCAGTTGCACAATCTTTTTTGTTCGTTTATGCAAGAGTATCAGGACCTTGGCCATATGCAGCTTATTCCCCATGATCAAATTCAAAACCCACTCGGGCAGTACTTTTATCTAGCTCATCACGCGGTGTTTAAATTCGACAGCTCATCTACAAAATTACGCGTTGTGTTTGATGGTTCTGTAAAAGATTCGAATGGACAATCGTTAAATAGCCAACTGCTGATCGGTCCTCCAATTCAACGCGATCTAATCGGTGTGTGTTTACGGTTTCGGCAGCATCGGTATGTGTTCACAGCCGATATCGTTAAAATGTTTCGCCAAATATGGGTTCGCGACCAAGACATTGACTATCAACGCATTGTATGGCTTCAAAATTCCAATGATCAAATTAAACATTATCATCTGAAAACCGTGACTTATGGTACCGCTTCTGCTCCCTTTTTGTCAGTACGCGTCCTGAAGCATATTGCGGAAGACTATAAATCAATACACCCAAATGCTACTCGAATCCTTCTAAATGATGTCTATGTCGATGATGTTATGACGGGAGCAAACTCCGTTGAAACGTTACTGGGCTTTCAGTCAGAGCTAGTCGCGCTGTTATCCGAGGCGAAACTGCATCACCGGAAATGGAGTTCTAATTGTTGGGCTCTTCTCGCTAAGCAATCACCGGATGATTGCGAGTACTCATTCGTCGACCCTGAACGTTCAGAGACCTTTATAAAGGTGCTAGGCATGTACTGGAATCCAGCTACTGACTTGTTCTCATACCGCATGGCTCCGTTAAATCCGTGTTTCTCTCCAACAAGGCGACAACTGCTTTCCGAGATATCGCGTATTTTTGACCCACTCGGATTCCTGGCGCCTTCCGTTATTCTCTTTAAATTTATGTTTCAGGAGCTCTGGTCATCCGATTTAAAACTTGGATGGGATGACCCTTTACCATCCGACCTCTTAGACAGATGGATAAACTATCGCAAGCAGCTTCCGTATTTCGAACGAATTTGCGTTCCGCGAAATGTGTTTCCTTCCGAAGAACTTTTAGAACTTCACGGCTTCTCGGATGCTTCTTCGGTAGCCTATGCCGCCGTCGTTTACGCTCGCTGCAAAACCGGTTCAGGTAATTTTAAAATCACTATCGTTGCAGCAAAGACTAAAGTGGCTCCGATCAAACCTGTTTCTATCCCGCGTTTGGAACTCTGTGGTGCAGTTTTACTGGCTCGGTTGTCAACTTCAGTTAAATCGTCGATAGATGCCAATATCTCGAAAACATTCGCTTGGTGCGATTCCGAAATCATGCTGCATTGGCTTTCGTCACCCCCTCGTCGCTGGACAATGTTCGTGGCTAACCGTACCGCTGCCATTCTCGAGACTGTACCGAGGTACTCGTGGCGCTATATCAAGTCGGAGTCAAACCCGGCTGATTGTGCTTCGCGAGGAGTTACTCCTTCCAATCTTTCAGGGCATATTCTGTGGTGGAGCGGTCCACTCTGGTTGTCATTATCGGAAGATCACTGGCCCAAACCTAACTTCTCTTTGAATGTGGGGATGGCACCCATAATAAGGGAAGAAAGGCAAATTCTAAGGCATGTACTCGTCACGTCGTTTGATGGACATGTCATTCAGAACTTGATCAACAAAATCTCTTCGTGGAATCGTTTGCAAAGGATAGTCGCTTACTGTCTCCGATTTATTTCGAACTGTCGGGTAAACCTATCTAAGCAAGTAACACAGGGATTGAGTTATCCGGAAATCAAAACTGCTAGACTACTCATCCTTAAATTCGTGCAGCTCAAATCCTTTGAGGATGATATACATCAACTGAGAACCAACCAACAGCTCACCTCAAAATCAAGGCTGTTGAAATACTCGGCATTTTTGGACAATGATGGACTTATTCGCGTAGGAGGACGCATAAAACACGCAGCCGTATCCTATAACATTAAACACCCTATCATAGTCCCAAACAATAATAATGTTGCCTCGCTCATAATAACAGATATCCATCAACGCTATTTACATGCTGGAGTATCAGAAACATTTACCTTCGTTCGGCAGCAGTTTTGGATATTGGGTAGCCGAAACTTGATCCGGAAAATTATTCACAGATGCAAGCCATGTTTTACGCAGCGCAAGTTTACTAGTCAACAGATCATGGGCGATCTTCCAGCACAACGCATCCAACTTAGCCGTCCATTTTCGAACACCGGTTGCGACTATGCTGGTCCACTGACCATTAAATCATCTCGGACTCGTAAACCAAAGTTATCAAAGGCATACATTGCGCTATTTGTCTGCATGTCAACGAAAGCTATACATCTCGAAGTGGTGAGTGACCTTACCACTGATGCATTCATCGCAGCTTTAAGACGGTTTGTTTCTCGACGAGGAAAATGTACTAATATCTACAGCGACAATGGTACTAACTTACAGGGAGCTCGTCGGTGTTAAACTGAGATGCACAAGCTAGTCATGAGCCAATCTCATAATGATATTGTAGCATAATAATAACTACGCTCCCTAAAAGTATGATGCAACAAATTCCGAAGTGTCTTTTCATTCTGGCAGAATTTTGGTCCGACCTGTCCTTTCATTCGAGGTTCGTGTCTGCGATAAAGTCTCCACAGCTCATGTCAACGAGCTTATCACGGATAAGAGGGAATTATAACTGCAAGAATTATTACATCAGAATTTCTCTTGTTCCAGTGGTCGAAGAATTTGCTAGAAGTTTCTGGCTATCAGAAACTTCTGCTATATAAGGACAGATGGCGATTGAGAAGGGGCAGTAGTTGGTTTAGAACCGTGGCGAAGAGATTGGAAAAGTGATAATGGGCGAAGTTGTAATTTTGTGATAAAATGAAAGTTGAGAGTTAACAAGAAGAAGTAATTAGTTTGGATTTGTGAATTAAGTAATTGAAATGAGATAAAGTGATTTGAGAGGAAAGAGACCTTGTAAGAAAAGAATTTACGAAGAATAGTATAGTGTGAACTTGAATTGTTCTATAGACTAGAAAATAAAGAAATAAATTTCACAGAATGTCGTTTTATCTACTCGAGCCGTAGCTCGCATGGTACAATATGTATACCTAGATATTGTAATATGCAGGCTACGGCTCGAGTAGATAAAACGATATTCTGTGAAATTTATTTCTTTATTTTCTAGTCTATAGAACAATTCAAGTTCACACTATACTATTCTTCGCAAATTCTTTTCGTACAAGGTCTCTTTCCTCTCAAATCACTTTATCTCCTTTCAATTACTTAATTCACAAATTCAAACTAATTACTTTTTCTTGTTCACTCTCAACTTTCAATTTATCACCAAATTACAACTTCGCCCATTATCACTTTTCCAATCTCTTCGCCACGGTTCTAAACCAACTGTGTCTTTTTTTGATCGCCATCTGTCCTTATATAGCAGAAGTTTCTGATAGCCAGAAACTTCTAGCAAATTCTTCGACCACTGGAACAAGAGAAATAATTCTTGCAGTTATAATTCCCTTTTATCCCTGATATTATTCTTCTCTTTCGTTGACATGAGCTGTGGAGACTTCGTCCCAGACACGAACCTCGAATGAAAGGACAGTTCGAACCAAAATTCTGCCAGAATGGAAAGTCACTTCGGAATTTGCTGCATAGACATAGGAGCGTAGTTATTATTATGCTACAATATTATTGAAAGTCAAAATTCTTGGAGATAATATATAGCATATCCAAAATAGCATTGTACCATGACCAATATCATATTGCAATTTTGTAATATAAATATGTAATACTACACTTGCGTCAATAAGCCAATTAACAAGTGTTTTTCTGTTTTCAATGCGAAATAATTTGTAATCCAATTTAGTTGTAAACCTTCACTCTAAGTTTTGTTTTATAACATAATTTTTATTTTAAAATTAAATGTTTTTTTTTGGACTCGAGTGTTGTGATTGAACAGATGAACAGGCGTAAGCTGATTCCAAAGAGCACTTTTTTCGATTTATATCTGTCAGAAGATCGCGAGAGGTGGGGTCGTGAGAAAACGATATTTTTTTTGTTTTCTGCGATTCTACCCGTGAATCTCCTGTTCAGTGATCGCGCCACGACCCCACGTTCCCATCCAAAAATGCGAGTTATATTCAAATCATAGACGAATAAAAGCTTTATAGATCGTAGTCTATGAGAATCTTATCCTAGGCATCTTGCACCAACATTAAAACGAAATCCAAGTAAAGGTTGCTTGTTCTCTATTCGTCGACTGTGGTTCTGAATTTTGTGTTTATTTTTATCGTACAACAAGTGTTTTTTTTTTAAATTTTGAAGTTTTACACTTTAATTAGAAGAAGTTTAAAATTTAGTTATAATTTTTATATTGTTATCACTGTTGCGATTTTGTTTTGTTTTGCTCCTTGACCATTTTTTGTGACTTTCACTTAATAAAACAGAGCATACAAAATTGGCAGCGTGAAAAAAGTCGTATCCGAAAGTTATGTTAACACATTGTTGCACTGCATCGCCGTTATTTGTTTTTCTTTTTTCTTTTGAAATCATTTAAGTTAACACATTGTTACACTGCAGCGTCAAATTATTTGTTGTCTTTTGTAAAAACATTTATTCAGCTATCAGTACGCTTTCGCTCCACTGCAGCGTCAGCGTCTGGTTAACTGGGTTTGCACATATTTGCATTTATCAGGTATCCGTACGTTTCCGCTGTAGTGCAGCGTCAGCGTCTAGTTTTTATTTGCACTTCATGTTATTAATCATGTTCTTCTTTGTAAATCATTTATTCAGCTATCAGGTATTCGTACGCTTCCGCTGTACTGCAGCGTCAGCATCAAGTTTTTATTTGCACCTTTTGTTATTAATCATATGTGTAAGAAAATGTTTTTTCTTGCTTCAGTAAAGAGTTCAGTTTTGTGTTGACAGCTAAAAGGTGAAATCGTGTTTTAATTTGGACTTAGTCCAACATAATATTGAAGTCGTGTTTTAATTTGGACATAGTCCAACATAATATTTATTGTTAAGAAACTTAACTGGCGCTGAACGTGGGGCAGCGACTCACAAAAACCTAACAGGTGCATAAATCAAGTATCCTTGTTGCAAGGGAAGAAGAGTGTGATTTTGAAACAAATTAGTCAATGGTGACTTTATTATAATCGTGAATTTTAACTGAATAAAAAAACTCAGGTGAAAGTACAATAAACTTAATAAGAGACTCAAGTACAAAAAACGATTCCAGAGGAAAGTGAATTTGAAAAAATTATTCAATTATGACTTTATTATAATCCTGAATTTTAACTGAATAAAAAAAACTCAGGCGCAATAAGCTTAATAAGAGACTGAAGTGCAAAAACGTTTAATGAGAAAGTGAATCATTGGAAAAAATCTTCGACAAGCAGATTTATTTCAACAAGATGCTCATCGTATTAGTGTAAGAATTAATTGAAGAAAAACATAAACTATTTAGTTATTACCTTATGAATACAGAAAATTATTGATTACTATTGTTACTTGACTACACAGTAAGACTACTATTGTATAAGATTGTATTGACCAAATGTTTGAAGAACTAAAGTTAAGCTCATAGTTAGTTCCATAAATTTGTTAGTTGTTTGACTGTCTAGGACAAGTGGGAGTGAGATTTAATTATAATCGAGGAATTAGTATCTAGTTTTTTTTGAACTCCTAACGATAATTCGGTAATTTTTTGTTGTGTTTTTATTGTTGTTTTGCTCGTTAAAAACAGTTTTTCTCTCCTTAGAAATATGGAAGAAGCTCATGTAAGGGCTATAGTTACTGCTGCGGTTCAAGTCATAGCTTAGTCCACCAGACGAACCTTTCAGAATTCAATCGTAGAACTGACGAAAAGACTTAATATAAACAATGTGACGAATCTTTATACCTAATGAAAAGCCAAGAGGCCTACACGACTTACAAGTTGTATGAGTCACATGAAGGCAGCTACACTACCAGGCTGTTGCCATTTTAAGGAATAAAATAGTCGGTACAGCAGATCAAGTGTTATCCTCCTTTAATACCGTGTTGAATTTCAAGGCAATAATAGCGAAGCTCGATTTTAATTACGCCGATAAAAGACCCCTATATTTAATTGAACAAGAGACTGGGCAAGATGCCCGTAACCAAATTGAATGATGAGGTGAAAAAAAAAACTAACGATATTAATTAATAAAACCATAATGTTACATGAAAGTGATGCTTCTAAGAATTTTCATCTCTGGCTTACAGAAGCTAATGGGCGACATACTATTTTCAGCCCGTCCCTGTGACATTTTTTTTTTTCCGAGAGTGTGAAAATCTTCTAAAGACACAATAGGGCCCGACCGCGCGTGCTTATGGTAGTGTGAGATTTGTACTCACTAAAAACACCACTCTTCAAGATTAATACTACAACTAAGCCGACGCTCGACCAGCAGTGTTCGTATGTAATTTAAGAGAATGTAGCGCTTTAGACAGGTTAAATTCCAATGAAAGTTCCTGCTGTTTTCACGACCGGCATATAATAAGATGCGAGGTCAAAAGGTTTTGTCCTTTGCTGACGATGAATTGAATTGTTCGCGTCAAGTAGTTGAATGACGGTACTGTTACAATGACCGTGAACACGATCTTTGTGTTTACGAGCAAAATTTGTTATCTCTTCGACGACGCTAGGAATTCTCAGGTCCCGATGAATGTCTTCGTTACGTACGTACCACGGTGCGCTAACGATCGTTCTAAGAACTTTATTTTCAAAAGTTTGTAGGATGTTTCTATTGCTTTTCCTGGTACAACCCCATAGTTGTAGACCATACGTCCACACTGGCTTTAGCACATGCTTATAGATAAGCAGTTTGTTATTTAGGCTCAACTTCGAATGTCTTCGAATTTGTTTTCGAGCTCGTCGCGTTTCTTTTTTACGTGCGATTTCCATTTAAGCTTAACATCTAGGGTCATTCCTAGATATTTTGCTTCGTTCGCGTATGGTATTTGAACCGAGTTTAAATATATGGGTAATTCGTCCACTTTTTTGTAGGTAAAGTTAACGTGAGTAGATTTGCTTTCGTCCAACACAATAAGCTAAGAATTCGTCCAAGCGTGGGCTTTGTTAACAGCATGTTGCAGCTTTTCAGTTGCTGCTTCAATTGTATCGCCCGTTGTCAATATCGCCGTATCGTCCGCAAACGTGGCGACGACGCAATTTCTTCCCTGCGGGATATCACGCGTGATTGCGAATGGATGATGGGAATTAAGAATTAATGTTAATTCTTGATACTGCACCGAAAGTATATATAAAAAATACAGACGCTCTATGGATACAATAATTTCTTATTTATTTAGTCTAGAGAAAGCGTAGGGATACTTAGCCAGTGGGTCTGCTTGCTGTGGTGACTGAAATCCAAGTGGCAGAGAAAAAGAAATTCGTCGTTTAGGCAAGCTGCAGTGCTGACCACCCACACTCAGTGCATGCAGACGATGCGAGAGCGCGAGAGAGCGTTTTAAACTTTTTATATATAGAGTACAATTGATTTAATTTTAAGCAAAGAAAACTTTTTTATATATAGAGTACAATAATTGATTTAGTTTACCGAGAGCAAGCAAAAAAAAATATATGTATATGTAAATCACAAACATCCCGCCCCCCCCTGAAACGAGTTTCAGTATGTTGGTAGCAGCGCCAGCTTAGTTATGGATCGGATGAATGTTCCTGCAGTTGTTTTGACAGTGGCAACTCGTACTCGTTGGTCTGCGCCTGGGGACACCTCTTGTACTCGACCCAGCAACCACTTCGTGGGAGGAAGGTTAGGTTCCTTTAGCACCACCAGATCTCCAGGTTTCAGATTTGGACTTGGTCGTTGCCATTTAGATCGCTCCTGAAGCGTGGTGATGTATTCGGTATGCCACCTCTTCCAAAATCCCTGAACCATATTTTGAAGATGATTCCAGTGTGACAATCGATTAGTTGCAGTGTCCAAATAGTTAGGCTAAGGAACGGCTGTTAGTGGCTCACCTACAAGAAAATGAGCTGGTGTTAATGGGTTCAAATCAGTATCAGATATTGCACATAGAGGACGAGAATTTAGAATAGCTTCGACTTGGGTAAGAACAGTGTACAATTCTTCAAACGTTAAGCTAGAGGACCCTATTACACGACGCAAATGTAACTTTACTGACTTGACACCAGCCTCTAGGCCACCAAAGTGGGGGGCAGAAGGAGGAATGAAATGCCAAGTGATGCCATCTTTAGCAAGAGCGGAAGCTATGATATTGTAATATGCGAGCTACGGCTCGAGTAGATAAAACGATATTCTGTGAAATTTATTTCTTTATTTTCTAGTCTATAGAACAATTCAAGTTCACACTATACTATTCTTCGCAAATTCTTTTCTTACAAGGTCTCTTTCCTCTCAAATCACTTTATCTCCTTTCAATTACTTAATTCACAAATCCAAACTAATTACTTTTTCTTGTTTACTCTCCACTTTCAATTTATCACCAAATTACAACTTCGCCCATTATCACTTTTCCAATCTCTTCGCCACGGTTCTAAACCAACTGCGTGTTTTTTTGATCGCCATCTGTCCTTATATAGCAGAAGTTTCTGATAGCCAGAAACTTCTAGCAAATTCTTCGACCACTGGAACAAGAGAAATAATTCTTGCAGTTATAATTCCCTTTTATCCCTGATATTATTCGTCTCTTTCGTTGACATGAGCTGTGGAGACTTCGTCCCAGACACGAACCTCGAAAGAAAGGACAGTTCGAACCAAAATTCTGCCAGAATGGAAAGTCACTTCGGAATTTGCTGCATAGACATAGGAGCGTAGTTATTATTATGCTACACTGCCCCCCTCTTAGACGTGTTCGTCCCGAACAAGTGCATCCTCATTTCGGCCATTGTATCGACTCAGTCGGTCCACATGAACCACTTTCATTTTGGCCCTCGGTCCTCGCTGGATGCGGTAGACAACATCGTTGATGCGGGTTACTATTCTGTAGGGACCTTCCCAGTTCCGCTGTAATTTAGGTGATTTCCCCTTTTGGCGATGGGGATTATACAGCCACACCAGATCTCCTTCCTGGAATCCTGACGTTGTTGCCTTGGCATCATACCTGGTCTTCATGCGGTCGCTCGTCATCTTAATCTGGCTTCTGGTCCTTTGGTGTATATCCCTAAGCCTTTCCCTAAGGTCCGCCACGTACTCTTCTTCATTTCTGGGCTCATTGGTAGGAGATCCAAATTTCACCTCACTGGGTAAACGAGCTATTCCACCAAATAAGATTTCGAACGGCGTATGTCGAGTAGTGCTATGCACGGCACTTCTATAGGCCATCAAAAACAAGGGAATCTGCCGGTCCCAATCCCGTTGGTAGTCACCTACGACCTTCGAGAGATGTTCGTCCAAAGTCCTATTGAAACGCTCCACCATACCGTCCGACTGTGGATGAAGCGGGGTTGTCCTTGTCTTTTTGATTCCGAGTAGTTGACACATCTCTTGGAAGATTCTTGACTCGAAGTTCCGCCCTTGGTCAGAATGCAATTCCAAGGGCACACCGAATCTGCTAACCCAATTGTAGACGATCTGCTCCGCCACGGTTCTGGCTTCCTGGTTAGGGATCGGAAACGCTTCCGGCCACTTACTGAAGTAGTCCATCACTACGAGTATATACCGATTACCATTGTCGGTTTCCGGAAAGGGCCCTGCGATGTCAATGGCGATTCGTTCGAAAGGTGCTCCCACGTTGTATTGGTGCATCTTACCTCGAGTTTTGATTCTCGGACCCTTGCTAGCTGCACACACGTCGCATTTTCTGCACCAGTCTTCGATATCTTCCTTCGCTTTTAACCAATAAAAACGTTCTCGTACCTTTTCTAGCGTCTTATTCACTCCCAAGTGGCCTCCGGTCGCCCCGCCATGCATTTCCTGTAACACCTCCTTGACCCTCGTCCGCGGTACGACAAGCTGCATTACAAACGACTTTCCGTCGGAGGATTCCCATTTTCTTCTCAGAACACCTTCTTGGACATGGAGGGAGTCCCACTTCGCAAAATATGCCTTTAAGGTCGGGCTTCTGTGAGAGATGTCCTGATGATCCGGTTTCTCCATGTTCTCCTTCCAGGCCAGAATCGGCTCGATATCCGGGTCTTCCTTCTGAGCGTTCCGGATCTCATCTACGCTCCAGCCGACGATAGGTTCGGCTCTCATTCTTTGGATGGAAACCAGCTCCCGTTCTTCCTGACGCGCACAATGTTTACAATCCGTTCTGCATGGTCTCCGGGACAGTGCATCCGCATTAGAGTGGAGTTTTCCTTTACGATGCTGTATTTCGTAGTCGTAGATTTGCAGCCTTTCGATCCATCTTGCGACCTGACCCTCAGGACTCTTGAACTGTAATAGCCATTTTAAGGCTGCATGGTCTGTGCGAAGAACGAACTTCCTCCCGTAGAGGTATTTGTGAAAATGCTTCGTAGCCAAGATCAAAGCTAGAAGTTCCCGCCTTGTCACGCAGTAGTTCCTTTCTGGCTTAGAGAGCACCTTGCTGAAGTACGCAACCACCTTCTCTTGGCCGTCATGCACCTGGGAGAGTACGGCTCCTACCCCGACATTACTAGCATCTGCATCCACAACGAACATTTCCCCGGGAGTGGGGTAAGCCAGTATCGGGGCATCGCATAGCCGTTGTTTAAGTGCCTTGAAGCTCTTCTCGCACTCAATTGACCATTTGAATTGTTTTCCCTTTTCCGTCAACTGGTGCAGGTTCTTTGCGATCCCGGCAAAATCCTTCACGAACCGTCTGTAGTAGGTGGCTAGGCCCAGGAAGCTCCTTAGTTGGTGTTTGTCTTTGGGGACTGGCCAGTTTTTCACCGCTTCGACCTTCTCCGGATCGGTTCTCACTCCTTTCGCTGAAATTATGTGTCCCAGGTACTTGACTTCCGCTCTAAACAGGGCGCACTTCTTGGGGTTGAGCTTCAGGTGGGCACTTCGAAGCCTTTGAAACACATCCCTTAGATTGTCTCGGTGTTGCGCAAACGTTTTTCCTACGACGATGACATCATCCAAGTATACCAAACAGGTTTTCCATGTTAACCCTTGCAGGACACATTCCATCAATCGCTCGAAAGTCGCCGGAGCATTGCACAGCCCGAATGGCATTACCGTGAATTGCCATAGCCCATTTCCTGTGGTGAAGGCGGTTTTCTCCCGGTCTTCTGGATGGATCTGTACCTGCCAGTAGCCACTCTTCAAGTCGAGAGTGGAAAACCATCGGGCTCCTGATAGTGTGTCTAGCGTGTCGTCAATCCGTGGCAGAGGATAGCTGTCTTTCTTGGTGACGTAATTGAGCTGCCGATAGTCCACGCAGAACCGCGTGCTGCCATCTTTCTTCTTAACCAGTACAACCGGGGATGCCCACGGACTTTTGGAACTTTCAATCAGACCTTCTTTCTCCATTGCCGACACCATCTCTGCAACTTCTGTCTGCTTTGCCAATGGAAGGCGCCTAGCAGGCTGACGAATTGGTCTAGTATCACCAGTGTCTATTCGATGTTGTACCAGGTGTGTTCGGCCGTATTCTCCGTCCTGTGAGGCAAATACATCAGCGTGCTCATTGATAAGATTCTCTGCCATAGTTCGCTGCTCCTGATTCAGCTCACTGGACTGGAGAATCGTCTCTCTCGTTTCCGCTGTCCAAGGTGATGGGAGAGGTTTTGGAGCATCACGTTCAGATATTGTTGCGACGGCGGTAATCGGCGTGCATTTTCCAGTCACCTCCCCTCGCCTTAGTTTGACAGTGTGTGGTCTTGTGTTCAAAACTCCCACTGGAACCATGGTGTTCTTTGGTTCGACTAACGTCTTTCCCACGACGTAGTCTTGAGAATTCTTCTCTGGGTCTGGTTCTACTATGTAGAATCGGTGGCTCCCAAGATCACCTTCCAGCTTCGTCCAAATGATTGTCTCTGAAGAAGGCGGCAAAACTTCGTCTTTGCTGATGACTGTCCTGAGAGTTGCGGCATTCTCGTTTCCGTTCCGGAATCTCCACATTTCGATACCTCAGTACTTGCATCCCGATGTCCAAGATTACTTCATTTGCTTTCATGAAGTCTATTCCGATGATGCACTCGTCGCATATATCTGCCACCAGAAACGCATGGGAGAACGTCAGTCCTGCCAGAGTAATCGTAAGACGAACTTCTCCAAATACCTTCGCCATTTCCCCTGTTGCAGTCTTCAGGCAGTAGCTGTTGGTGTTGTGCAGCCAGGAGCCTTTGACGATATCTCTTCTTACAATGGAGGCGGTGGCACCTGTGTCGATGGTGGCTACGCACTTCTTCCTGTTGATTAGTGCCTCCACTGTCAGGCTCTTGTTACCCCGTTTGGTTTGCGAAACTTGAATGGTGGTCCTGGGGGCCTCGATTCCAGTAACCAACTTCTGCCCCGCGAAGTTGGTCCTTACGCATTTCCCGACTGCTGGTTTTGGGAAGTCTGGCTGACAGGATGGATGTTATCACCGCCAGATGCTTCCTCTCTGCTTCTCCTACTTCCGCAATGTGGACAATTTCCTCGTCTAGGTGCACTTCTGCACTGCCGTTGTAGGTGTCCGGTTCGGTTGCAATTCCAGCAACGGATTTGACTTCCGCGAGCTCTGTCTTCATCCATGACGGCTGTTCTCTGGCATGAGCATTCCACGACGGACATTTCCCTGACACGGTGTATTCCCTGGTATGCTTGGTCCGCAGCCTTCATTGACAAAGCGAATGCCAATGCCTCGGGGAGTGTTCGCTTTTCAGCCATCCTTACAGCCATTTGCAGTTGTCTGTCCTCTATGGCCTGAATAAAAGCTTCCACCGCCATTTCGTTGATAAGCTCCTCACCGGCTTTAGGGTATGAAAGATGGGCTAGTCGCTCTATATCCGCTTGCAACTGTTGGAGCGTTTCCCCCCTTTTCTGGACTCGACTACGCAGCTGAACCCTGTACACCTGCTGCATGTGTTCATCCCCAAACCGCATCTCGATAGCCTGAACCAGAGAATCGTAGTTCTGCTGTTTATCTTCCGGGATGGTCTGCAAGAGCTCCGCAGCTGGACCCCTCAGTGCAAGTGTGAGTGCAATGGACTTCTCTTCATCGTCCCAGCTATTGGTCATTGCGGCCGCTTCGAATTGCCTTTTATAAATTGGCCATGATGTTTGACCATCGAAGATAGGAGGCTGCATCTCCTTTCTTCTCAGACCGTCAGTGGAATATTCCCGTGCTTTCTGTCTCTTCACGTTGCTGAGCTCCTTAGCAAGATTTTCGACTTGCTTTCCTACTATCTCGAATTGCGTATCCACTTTTTCAAACTGAGTCTCTATCTTCCCGAACTGAGTTTCATGTTTCTCAAAATTTTCATCGAATCTGGTTTCGACTTTTTCGAGTTGCGTCTCGACCTTCTCGATTTTCTCTTCGATCACTTCGAATTTGGATTCCAAGTTCTTGTTTTGCTCATCAAGTTTACTTTCCAGAGCATCTAGAGAATTCTTTTGTTCGTCCATTGCTTTCTTTTGTTCATCCATTGCTTTCTTTTGTTCATCCAACTTAAGTTCTAGAGAATTCCTTTGGTCGCCCATTGCTTTCTTTTGTTCGTCCATCGCTTTCTTTTGTTCATCCATTGCTTTCTTTTGTTCATCCAGCTTAAGTTCTATAGAATTCTTTTGGTCATCGAGCTTATGACTTTGATCTTCTATTGCTTTCTTTTGTTCGTCCATGACTAACTTAAGTTGCAGGAGCAGACTTGTTATACCCGGGTCGGCTACTGTACTTGCTGGTTCCTCTTCCACGTCAAACCCTATGTCATGCGGATTTTCACCTTCCTGCGTTACTGCTTCTTCCAGACGAATCAGTAGGGCATCTTTTCCCATAGTTGTGTCGAGATTCCGCTTACTGAGTTCTGCCTTTAGTTGAATTATAGTTAGTTTTCCCAATTTGCGACCCATTTTGCGCAACTAATTAACTCAACGCAGAAATCGTTTTTTTTTTTTTTTTTTCTTGTGCAATTTCACACCACGGAAATAGTTATTCACAGAATAAGTTTTATCCCAGCTTCTGACACCAATGTAATATGCAGGCTACGGCTCGAGTAGATAAAACGATATTCTGTGAAATTTATTTCTTTATTTTCTAGTCTATAGAACAATTCAAGTTCACACTATACTATTCTTCGCAAATTCTTTTCTTACAAGGTCTCTTTCCTCTCAAATCACTTTATCTCCTTTCAATTACTTAATTCACAAATCCAAACTAATTACTTTTTCTTGTTTACTCTCCACTTTCAATTTATCACCAAATTACAACTTCGCCCATTATCACCTTTCCAATCTCTTCGCCACGGTTCTAAACCAACTGTGGCTTTTTTTGATCGCCATCTGTCCTTATATAGCAGAAGTTTCTGATAGCCAGAAACTTCTAGCAAATTCTTCGACCACTGGAACAAGAGAAATAATTCTTGCAGTTATAATTCCCTTTTATCCCTGATATTATTCGTCTCTTTCGTTGACATGAGCTGTGGAGACTTCGTCCCAGACACGAACCTCGAATGAAAGGACAGTACGAACCAAAATTCTGCCAGAATGAAAAGTCACTTCGGAATTTGTTGCGTCATATTTTTAGGGGGCGTAGTTATTATTATGCTACAATATGTATGTATACCTATAAACTTTCATATCGTTGAATTTTTCTAGAATTTTGATCTTATTTGCTTTTATTAATTTTTTTAATTCGGTTTAAGATTATTGATTTGAATTTTTTTATTGAGATTATTTATGACCATATGGTTAAGTTCCATATGGTTTCTGTTCTGCCGTTGTCGTCCATTGAGCTAAATAACCATTTTAGAACTGTTCCTGCAAAATTGGCAAGTCACATGCTTGTGTGGTACTATAATCCGTAATTTTCGGATGACGTGCAAATTTATCTTATAGATTAAACAGAGACCTTGAAAATAATCTGCAATGGTCCAATACTGATTATCTTTAAATAAACCCTAGAAAATCTAAGTGCTTAGTTATTTATAAAAACAAACTTGAAGTCAGTTATTTTCCACCCCTATTTTTGGGGAACTCAAAACTCGAATATGTCGACAAAGCTAAGAATTTAGGTATCTGGTTTGATTCGACTCTGAACTGGAACTACCACATCCAATCAATAATTGGCAACATTTATGGCTGTCTGCGATGTTTATCGTTATCGAAACATTTCACACCACTACACATTAAAATGAATTTAGCAAAAAGTATAATTATGCCAATTATATCTTACGAATGTGAAATTTTTTGTGACCTGTGCTACGAAACGAAAAGAAGACTTTATGTTGCTTTTAATAACGTTATCAGATACGTTTATAACCTTAAGGGCTTTGATCACGTATCGAACGTATATTCTCAAAAAATATTTTAGTATGTGACCTAAACACATATAGAAAATACTTTGCACTTAAAACATTAAATAACTTATTAAGAACCAGAGAGCCGTACTATCTATATGAAAAAATAGAGTTGCCAGTGTCCAATCGCTCCTCCATAATAATACAACCCAGATTTACATGCACGACTTCAGAACGGCAATTTTTCATTCATGTCATCAAGCAGTATAGCTCATTGCCCCTAGACATAAGGAAACTCAGTTGCACAAAACTTTTTGAGGGTGTTATCTGATTTGGTTGAAAATTCATAAAAAATCTAAATTAATTAATTATATAATTATTTAAAATTATTATTATTTAATTATTTGAATGAATTGATTTTTGAATTGGCTATTAGTTATTGAATTGTATGTTTAAATTTAACTTTTGCGCTTAAAGACTGTAAGTCTATTGTGAAAGATGTTTGAAATAAATAATTAAATAAATAAATAATTCAACTAGATTTGGTTTGCTTTCGTATTGAAAATTATAGCTTTATATTGAAAAGTATACTTTTCTACAATTCTCTATTTCTGTCTTCTCAGTACTACAGCATGTTTGAAGATTTTATCGATAAAAGTTAGGAAGCTGTGTTTTTTGTTTAGGTATCCGTATACTCGTATGCATGTATTTTAAGTGAATTGTCTGGTTTATGTCGCGTGCGGTTTCTGTGAGGTAGAATTTTGGTTTAATGGATTTCTGTCCTATCCTGATTCGCTGCATATGAACTTTTGTATATATTTTTTTAGATTTTTGAAATAAATATATTTTTTCAATCCCTCATAATTTTCGATTTGCCTCATGTCCTGTCTCATTCTTATGATAGTTTGCTATTTAACTATAGCATATTCGTTTCTCATATCTTTAGCGTGGTAGAAGCATATGTAAAATGATAAACTTGTATTATATAATTTTATTAGTTTCTGCTGCATTCAGTTATTCTCGTGGTCTGATAATAGAAACATCAAACAAATCTTCAAAACCACCGCCTCCGCCATATGGTAAACAGGCTTTTTGACTAATTAGGGGATCTCGTACAAGTTCCACTTAGGAACATGATAGGCGTCATAAAGAGCGCAGGCTGGTTTGCAACAGAACTCACCGGAAGACAAAGGTTTTAATTATAGGCCCCACTGAACAAAAAGGGAAGCACAATGGACCGTATGGCCCCCCTGATATGGACTTAGGTGCACTTCCCTCCAACCTAACCTAACCTATGATAGTTCTGTTCCTCTTCATGTGAGTAGCGTTTGTACTCATTTTCTATTGCATTAATTTTTCCTGTATCTGCATTTATTCTGCTCATAAAGTCTGCTGTTTTGTTTTTATTTCCTTTAATGTATTAAATGTTTATATCATATTCGCCAAGTTTTAATAAACAACGTTGTAGTCTGGGATTAATATCTCTTAGTGGCTGGTGGTCTGCCAGTATATCGAATGGTTGACCGTAAATGTATGGCCTGAAGTAATTGACAGCCCAAACGATGGCAAGAAGTTATTTTTCCATCGTCAAATATTTTTTCTCATGGTCGTTCAGGATTCTGCTTGCATTACTTATAGGGTGTTTGTGCTGTGTAAATACTGCACCCAAAGTGAAATCGCTTGAATCTGTTCTTGCAATCTGGGTATTTTAATATCGTATTTTGCATTTATTTATTGGAGGTCTTTTTTTATTTATTTTGATGTTCTTTTTCAAGTATTTGGTCATGCTTTGTGCAACTTTTACGAATTTGCGGTAATACCCTATTATTACTTGATTTGCTTTGTAGTGACGGGTAGTTCGAGCTTTTGAATATTTTCAATTTTATTCATTTCGGCATAATACGGTCCCGTTGTAAATATATTTATTAAAAATTTACATTTATTTACCTGGATTTTTAGATTGTGTTCCCAAGTTTCTATATTTTCTTTATGTTCCTCTACTCGTAAAGTGGTGCTGAATATCAAAATGTCGTCGAGGTAAACTACACATTTTTGATTTTAGTAGACCCTAAAAATTGAGTTTATGAACCTTTGGGATGTCACTGGAACGTTTTTCAGTCCAAACGGTATTCGAATAAACTCATAGTAACATAGAGGTGCTGAGGACATACAAGAATTATCTGACGATTCACTGAACAATCTTTCCAGGTTTCTGCGGACGTCACGATGGTTGGAGACCCTAATCACCAACGAACAGTGAATTAGAAAATTGCGTTATGATATTGGTCACCGTTATTGTCATAGTTTATTCTGATAAAATTCAAACTGAACACTGATGAACCTTGCCTTACAATTGGAAAATATGTTATTTTACATTTCCACGCTTTCTGCTTATGCTGAAAGTGTTGTTGGTGTCTTGTTGCGTTGACTGTGTGGTCGATGTAACTCGCTTGCGACATTTTTCGCACTTCCTTACATTTTAAGACCTATTTTCAAATGTACCGTGAAATTCAGGAGATCGTTTTTAACTAAGTTCTAACTGATGCAAAACATTTAAAATAAAAATAAATATGTCTTGAAATACTTGATGACTTTTTCGTTGTTGTGCACAGATAAAAGAAATGATTGCTGATGAGCAAATCAGTGGAATTTATATTGGGAAATGTGCGTTATACGAAAAAGACGGGACATAGTCTCTTGGCGTCAAAAAGGGTCAAATTGCGACTAAAGTCGCAAAGCGGTAACACATGCTGGCTAGTTCAGCGGGTGCAGCTGCCTTTCTGTCGTCCCATGTGTAAAACTATGAGTCTATAGTAGGCAACCAATCCATACCCACCACTCGCCTTTGCAAAGTAGAACAAATGAGGAGAAATACTAGTATTTTGAAAGAAAGCGCTTACATGGGAAATGTAAGAAAGGACTCTATGTTAAGATGTGAAAATAAACTGCATATCGCTCAAATATAAAAAAAAATAGCATATCAATGATGAGAAGCTTAAGGCATACTGATTAAATATTCCGTGAACTTTCATCAAGACCAGCACCCCTTACAATCAACGTTGAATAGCCAATGTTCTAAGAAAGAACCAGATAAAATCACACTCTCTCTCATAACATATATTTTATAATTTACATATACTCTCATAATTCCAATTCGTGAATTAATATCACTTTTAAGACTATCATGCAACAGCCACATTTAAGTCATGCTATATATATATATATGTACATATGTATATGTGGGTGGCAACGCGGATGAAAATATGGCGAATTGCACAATTGTTGCGGCCGAGAGAGTGTAAGACGTCAACATGGAGCAGTCAAGCGACGACATTCACTGTGCACGCACTGATCTCTATTTTTTTTTTTTTGCTTCTTTACCCTATTTCCTTCTCTAATAAATTATTTTTTTTATAAATACCCACTTAAACGGGGGTTTTATTTTTTGGAAAAACGTACTATATGGTGTCAGAAGTGGGATGATTTTCCCTCATCCTGCGGTAAATACAGAAGATAAGGATAAAGAGATAGCATTGTTAGTTACTTGGCACAATTGTCTGCTGACGAAGGCATACGGTACATGCTGATCAAACGTTATTTAGAAAAAGTTACTGTAAAGAAATTACAAGAAATTCTGAGATGAAACGACTTATCGGTCCGTTATAATAAAAAAACTGAGTTAGTCGCGCGAGTTAAGTATTGGTCCTAAGACCATACCCTTATAAAATACTCGTACATATACTCAACTAATAAACCATACTCTGTACGCATTTTTGTTTCAATTCAATTACTGCAGCCGTCATGACTTTTGGTCGACTCCTAAAAAGTTACGACGGCGGAAGAAGAAATAATAAAGTTAAAATAAACAAATGACCCTAATGCATTCGGTTGACTCATTGTGGAATTGGGTCCAGTACACTCGGTCAACCGATTGAATAAGAATTATTGATTGTGGGTCAGTTAGTAAAAACTTTACACTAGCTAAAACGTGAAATAATAGAGACAAAATAAATATATTTTGATAAAAAATTTACGTACGAGTACTTGTAAAATTTATTTGGCGCAGTCGGTAGGATCAAAAAAACCTTTCGAAACCGCGAAGTTCCGTAAATACCCGGGAAGACCGAAACATAGCCAAAGTGAATTGTGTTAGCTCTAGTGCTCGATAAATTCCGTGAATCGCTAACTAGACAAAACAGCGGCGATACAGTGAAATGTGTTTGACTGGTGTGCCCACATAACAAAGAGTAAAGTGAAAAAAAAAAACACCAAAATGGCACAGAATTACGCTAGTATGCCAGATGTGTCCAACTGAGACATTTTGAACAACCTAATGCCTGTAGTGGCCAGAATTCCACCGGCTAGCTTCGGTGGCCATATATTGAGAGAAATTCAATACTTATGACAAGAGATCAGTTCAGTAGAGGCACCGGTTTTTCTGAATGAAGCCTCGGACAACTAATGACCATAGCCACCAACATTCAAAACCAACGGCATTATATTTTAATAGACACAGGTAGTGCCATGACTATAGTGAATACAAATAAACTGGGCAAGACACCGTACCCAGTTCTAGACACCCGACAAATTGAAATTAAAACTATTAATACATAGTAACTCAAAGTGCAAATAAAAATGGATATTCCGAGCCAATAGAATTGCTATAGTAATAATACGTTCCCAAAAGCTTACGCTCAGAGCTTATAAAATAAGAACTATACCATACTTCTAGGCATTGATGTCCTTAAAAACATAGTAAAAGCTATAGATGTCTAGCAAGGGAAAATAATCCTGAAAAACAAGATCATTTTGAAAATAGAACGTGGGCAAGAGTTGTCCTGCAATTGTCTAGAAGAAGGTAATCCTGACTTCAGCAGCCTGAATCGCGAAGAACAAGCAGCATTAACCTCCTTATTAGATGAATTTAGAGATATCCAATATCGGGATGGCGATCGGTTAACCCACACTTCGACGATAAAATACGAAATTCGTCTTAAAGAAGATAAACCCTTGTATTAAAAATTGTACAGGTTACCAAAAAAACACGAAAATGAAGTCGCTAACAAATTGCTGATATGGAGCGACAGGATATAATCAGGAAGAGTATGAGTAGATACGTTTCCCCGATCGTGGTTGTTGCCAAAAAAAAAAAAAAAACGATAAGAACGGTATCGCATTTGTGTCGACTATAGAGCGTTAAATACAATCACTGAAGATGACCGGTTTCCTTTACCAAATATCGATAACCTCTTTGACAAGTTAGGGAAAGCAATTTATTTTTCAACTCTTGATTTAGCAAAAGCATCAAATACCAATGCACACAGATGATATGCAAAAACTACATTTATAAATCCACAAGGATTATACGAATATGTTTGTATTCCTTTTGGGCTTAAAAACGCATCAGCTACCTTAATGAATCATATACTACGAGAATATATAAGCAAAACTTGCGTTCTGTATTTAGATGATATCTTGATATTCTCCACCTCTCTAAAAGAACATCTGACAAATCTTAGAGACATTTTTAAAATCCTAAAAAAAACATAACTTAAAACTGCAAATTGGTAAATGCTCATTTCTCAAGAAAGAAACAGAGTTTTTAGGCCACATCCTGACGGGCATAATGCCCAACCCTAATAAAGTAGGTGCAATAAAAAATCTCACAATCCCGCAAACGGAAAAACAACTTAGAAGTTTTCTAGGAGCTTCTGTGTACTACAGGAAATTTATACAGGACTATGCAAAAATAGTATATCCAATGACCAGGTACCTTAAAAAAGATACCAAAATAAACGTCAACGTCCCCGAATACATAAACGCATTCGAGACACTTAAACTTATTTTGATTACCCACCCAATTCTGAAGTTTCCGAAATTTAAAGAGCCATTCCATCTATACACAGATGCAAGTAACTTCGCCATCGGAGCTGTTTTCACACAAGACAAACAGCCGGTTTGCTATATTTCAAGGACGCTTAACGAGCATGAACGGAATTATTCAATAACGGATGAAGAATTTCTAGCCATCGTTTGGAGTGTGTATAAATTAAAACCGTATCTGTGGGGGAACAAGTTCAAGATCACTACCGATCACTTTCCTATAAAGTATCTGAAGAAAAAATATAATGGTGCCGAATTCTCTCAGCGCAACCAAAGGTGGTTACTTAAATTGCAGGAATTCGAGTATGATGTAGAATATCTTAAGGGTCAAGAGAATAAAGTTGCCGACTTTCTAAGCAGAATTGAAGAGGGAAGCTTGGAAGTCAACCAAATGTCAGATAACCAAAAAGTCCATTCAGGAATGGAGGAACAATTTTAGCACATTCCTATCAAGGAGGGCTTAGTTAATAAGCAACAAATCATCTTAGGTTATAGATAATACCGAAGATCGAAACACTTCATGGTAAAATAATTTTTTATATTAGAGCCTCCGATCCTATAGGAACAATAACAGACCAAATCAAAGAAATGTCCCAAGGAACAATTGACATTTATGCTGAAGTAAGAGAGTCAGATTATAATAAAGTCCAGCGAATAGTCCTAAATTTATATGCAGGGAACAGGAAAGTTAAATTTGTGAAACTGACACGGAGAGATTTAAGAACAGAAGATGAAGCTAAGAAACAGATATCCCTTTATCACATTAGAGAGAGCCGACAGTCAGGAATTATAGAATCCTATAATACACTGAAGCAACAAATTTTGTTATCCTAAACTTACTCGAGTAATTACACAAATAATAAACAATCTGTCAGAAAGCTAAGTATGAGAGGAAACCGATACAAGAGAAATTCAAGTTAACAAAGACGCCTAATCAGTCTAAATAATTCACATAGATATATATCACTTCCATAAACATATTGTATATTTTTAACGATGATTGATAAATTAAAAAAGAAAGGGTATTTATACAGACATTCACAAAACAGACGTTATCACCGAACATTTGACTAGAGAAGGCTCAGAGAAAAAAATAATCACAGACAACAGAATATTGACGTACATTATACGAAACCAAACGCACATACAAGCAACGCTGACATAGAAGGATTACATAGTACAATAGCCGAGATTTTACTTACCATGAACCAGGAAGACTCAGTAAACACAAAGATGTTAAAAGCTTTTCAAGTTTATAATAAAAGATACCATACTACGATCAGCATGTCACCGGATCAGGTCTAACATACAAATATAGAAGCAGTAGTTAAAAGACTTACAAATAAGAAAACAAACGTTATAAACAAACTGAATCTAGACAGGGAAGATTATACAGACACCAGACAAGTAGGCTATATTAAAAACTATAAACATGTAAGGCAAGAGTAAGAATGAGCCTAATTTAAGATTAAAAATTTAGATAGGGTACATACAACAAATATTAAACGTCCAAGACAATTTGCAGATTTTTCCATTGCTGATAATCGCCCTAATAATGACAACCAACCTAGTACAAGCGGCACTAATAATAACACCAGTCGAGAGTAACGATGGATTCACGATAATATGGGGGAAGGAGAGATCATCAACCAGGCGCAAACCATCCTTCACATCGTTAAGTTAAACAAGCTGATAGAAACATTACAAGAAATAAAAAAAATTTGAAATCATTGGGCAAGACCCAGAAATAAAAAAAAGTGCTTCACAATTTATACAAAAATACTTAGTAACATGCCTTCTAAGACACGATCCAAGAGAGGACTTGTAAATTTTGTAGGAACTGCTCAGAAGTGGTTATTCGGTACTTTGGACAATGCAGATAGGGAAGAGATAGGCGAACACTTGAAAACAACAGACTTTAACAATAAAAATGCAATTCAGTGACTAAATAACCAAATTAAAATTAACACACAATTAGATGACTTAGTTTTAAAAGACAGAGAAGAAATAGAACGGTACCAAAATGAAAGTCAACAGTTACAAAAGACACTACTTAAACGACTACAACGGGCGAAAGTACTCACTACACTACACATGTTAGAAAAACTAATCGATAATTTATTAGCTGCGACAAAAATGGGAATTACTCACCCTAGTTTACTTACAAAAGATGAATTAATTATGACAGACATGAATTTAAACAAGTTAAAAAATATTAAATCAGGAGTCATGAAATATGCGGGCGGTTTTATTACTATAGCATTAAAAATATCAGATGAAATCATTACACTCCCGATCAAATTAATTGTACCGATAACAAAGCATGAAAAACAAGAACTAGATTTAGAACCATTTGTTGTAACCGTATACAAGGGAAACGAATATAAATATGGCAGAGGAAAAAAACAATGTTAATAACTTAAGAAAAAGAAATGATTGTATTGTTAAACAAAATTGTTTAATGAAAATTAACAGGAATATTGAAATTATGAATATAAATGAAATAACATATATTGTCAAAAATGATGAATACGCAATTGTGCAAATTAATTGTGATTCCAGAGACTTAACTCTCACAGGAAATTATATTATTAACATCTAATATTGTAATATCAAACTTAATGCTGCTATAATTAAAAACAAAGAAACCAATTATACGTTTCAATTTTATTACGAAGTAATCATTAAAGAAAATGTCACAGCTAATACCATATTTACAGAACTTGAAAAATGGCAAAAAAAATGAAAATAGACGTACTATTGAATTAGTTGTATACCATAATATAAGAACAACTATATTAATAATCATATTAATTGTAATTATCGTTGGAAGTATAATGTATAAAAATGTCAGAAGAACGGAAAAAATTAAAATCTAAATTAATAACCTAACAGAAAAACAAGAGGGAACCGCATTGGATACTCCAAAACATAATAATTTCCAGGAGAACATTTTTTCTGAGGGAGGAGGAGTTAAGTATTAGTCCTAAGAACATACCCCTCATAAAATATACTCAACTAATAAACCATATTCTATATGCATTTTTGTTTCAACTTAATTACTGCAGCCGTTATGACTTTTGGTCGGCCCATAAAAAGTTACGACGGCGGAAGAAGAAATAATAAAGTAAAAATAAACAAATGACCCTAATGCATTCGGTTGACTCATTGTGGAATTGGGTCCAGTACACTCGGTCAACCGATTGAATGAGAATTATTGATTGTGGATCAGATACACTTGAGCAATATTGCTTGGGAACAAAATGCATTCCATAGTATGGTAATACTCTCATTATAAAAAAATAAATAAAACAAGTCATATGGATTATAACTGAATAATCCATATTGCTTGAAATGTCAAATATGAAAATTCTTGGTTTCTTCTGACATTCAAATAGTAGGATAAGTTTTTAGTTTTACATCAACTCACAAACCAATAACTACAGTGCAGCTCCGCATTAAGACAGTGACCGTACTATTAGTAATAATTTTGCACTAGCTAAAACGTGAAATAATAGAGACAAAATAAATATATTTTGATAACAAATTTACGTAGTTGTAAAACTTATTTCGCGTGTTTATTGAAACGGAAAAGCAAAAAAGGAGAAGAAACAGTGAAGAACAAAGTGAGGAGGAGTCAGAAAGTGAAAAGAGCACACCAAGAAGGAAATGAGAAGGAAAAAACTTTTCAGATAGTGAAGTAATTTTTTTTAAAGACAAGTGGCAAAGAAGCAGCTAATAAAAACTTGACAATAAAAAGATGACACCTCCAAAAGTCGAAATTGGAAGCGTTCATAATGCTTTCTAATTTAAAGACGTCGAAGAAGCGTTAAAAAAGTTTAGTGGTGAAGATGGGAAAAGTGTGAAATAATGAATCTCTGATTTTGTAAGTGTCTCCACGGTTTGCGGATGGTCCGGAACGTCCAGAAATGTCTGTACTCCAGACGATTGTTATTCGGTGCGGCCAAACCAGCACTAGTGTCCGAAAAGGCGATCACTAACTGGATTTTGTTGAATACGTTTTTGGTGAAGGAGTTCGGCAAACAGGAACACGAAAACGTCCACAGGGTGCATAATCAAGAATTCCAGGCCCTTATCGATACGGGCATCACTACCCCTTCACCCTAACGTTGGCCAAAAATATTCTCAGACAGAAGTTGGGTGTTTGTGAGATTCAGTATCCGGGAGTTGTCAACATTGCATTTGGCGGCCAGGGGGTTAATACTATGGACGCTTCGAAAATCAACATAGACATCTCAGGGGAGTATTATAATTTGATTTGTCATTTTGCACCCGATAATTGGTTGGCCTATGAGCTTTTAAATGGTATAGACTTATTGCCAGAAGTATGTGTGGTTATCGAAGATGGATGGACAGCCAATCATTTGTAAAAAGAAGACCGATAAGCTAGTATTTCGAACAGACTTGATTTCCTGTTGCGAGTCTGAACTATCAGAAACACTAAAAAGCATCCAAGAGCCAGAACTTAGCGGTCAAGTCGAAAAGATGATAGCAGAGTACTCTTCCAAAGTTCCCGAAAGAACCTGTGTGCGAATGAAAATCGGCCTGGATGAAGAAAAGCCGATTTACCAAAGGGCACGACGAATGCCCCCCCTTGAGAAGGAAGTCATAGAAATTAAAAAAAACTTTGTTTAATTTGTAAAAAAAATATTTTTTCCTTTAGAGGAGAAGCCTCTTCTTTATTAAAATTCAAAAACACAACTGACTTACAAAACTAACATAAAGAAACTTATCACCTATGTTCACTTAAATAATACGTGCTGGAATGTGGGAATTTTGCAATGGGATTGGGATAGGGTATCGTCTTGCGTTAGCTCCAGACGCTGGCTCAGCAGCATGAATGTGGAGCGTGGTTGTTATCGACTGTTGCTATTGCTGCAGGTGTTTTTGTGTCAAGCACGAGGCGAATATTGGGTTACACATGGCGAATGTGTTTTGTAACATTTGTGGTGTTAACTCCTCCCTGCTTAGAATCAAACGTCCTCGTTTGACCTTAATTCAAAAAAGAGGTATTTGGCTTATTCATGTAGGCTTTGCTGTTAAGACTTTTTCTTGGGTCTTGCTGGTTTCTTGGCAAGGAGTTGCCATATGCGTGTTTTCCTTCATCTCAATTTGGTTTTCTGGATCAGGTCTATTGTTGACGTTGATATGAATTGCGCGTTTTTTCCATACCGTTTTTGCTATAAAGGCTAGAGCAATCGTGGCTATGGCTATTGCTAATATGATATTTGTTGCTTTGATGGTATTGTGTTTTGATTCCAGTGTTTTTATGTCTTCAGTGTTGCTGGAATGGAGTTCTTTTACCATTTCCAATGATAGCATTTCTTCTGTGTCCTCGCTGTAGAAAATTGAGCGATTGCAGGTAATGGTTTTAATGTGGATATCACGGTATCAGATGTGTAGGTTTTATTTTCTATGGTAATTGTTGAGTTTTGAAACTTAACTATGAATGTGCCCGTTAGTGGTAATACATTTTGGTGGTCTTGTTGCATTGTGCCGTTAAACCGATTGAGAAAAATGAGTCCTGGGAAGATTTCCTCTACTGTGGGAATATGTTGGTTGTTTATGCGGGTGCAATTGGCTTTTATATTCAGGAGTAGGTTAGGGATACAGGATGTGCTACTAATATCTAATATGTTACGATTAGGACATATTTCTAATTTATTATAGGACTTACAATCTAACTTTAAACCATACATTTTTTCTTGGCATTTCAAAATTTGTTCATATTCTAATTTGTTTACAAAATTTGTCTTCTTTACGGGTTTTAATAAAAGTTTACTGCAAGTGTTTAACTCTAAGCTTGGTATACTTATAATATAAATTATCGAACTTGTGTTCGTGGCAACTTTTACTTCGGCAAAATTTAGTGCCTCATCAATATTACCGTAAGGGATATTTTCCCTCTTAATTATTTTTTCAGCTATGTTAATTTCTTTAATTGATAAAATATATGAATTTATAATTCCTTTATTCGCCCAAAGTATGGCGTATTCTATGTTGACAAGTTCTTCCTTAATTAGCTTATTTTTTTGTTGAGTAACGGATATAATGGTATTCATGAATGGGTCATGATTTTTCATTTTCGTTAGTATTTCATTAGTTTTCTTTGTTATTTCATTAATATTATTAATAACATCTCTGTTAATAAGGACCTGTCTATTGTTGTTTCTTAATACATTATTTATTTTGTTTCTTATTATTCGGAAATCGTCATGGTCAGGGCTTCCAGCTATCCACTTCCATGCGCTTTCTAAGAAGTTTAGTGACCTTTTGTTTTTGTTTTTAGGTTTGAGCCTATTGAGTATATGTTCTATTTCCGAAAGTTCGTGAGAAAGGAAAGGATAGGAAGGGTGACTCTTATTTATGCCGTGTTCTATTGTATTTTTGATGTTGTTAATTATGCTTTCGCATGGTTCCAAGTCTATGGTATGAATCATTTTAAAGCTGCCATTTTGGATCATTGCCGTCCCTGTTTCTATCGCAACTAATTCACTGGATGAATAGTCCAAGACCTGGATATCGGCCAAGCAGCCTACGGCGTATAGCCTAGAAGGGAAAAACAGTGGAAATAGTTTAAGCTGGGTTAGTTTATAGAAGGTTGCCTGATCCTAGTTTCGTATGTGACTCTTGTGGATTATCTTTCCTGACCGTGTTTTGACTGTGGTTGTAGAGTTTTCCTTGACTATTTCTTTCGCATATCGCTTTGTCAGTTTAGAACCTAGCCTTTTATTTTGTTTTACATAGATTATGTCTCCTGGGGTATACGTTTTGATCTCGGTTCTTTTCTTATTGTGGTATTTTAGATCTTTTTGCTGCTTCTGGACCAATTTCTCGATATTGCTCAACCGCGTTTTCTCATAATCTTCTGGTCCAAAATTGACTGTTCTTCCAAAAAAGAGATCAACCGGTCTCTTTTGAGTAGTGGTGTGGAAAGAATGGTTGTATTCACAAACTGCTCTTTCGAGTAGTTCTTCAAAATTTCTAATAATGACGTCCTTTTTCAGACATCTCATTATTTCTGCTAGAGTGGAATGGAACCGTTCCACTTGACCATTCACTTCACTCTTGTACGGGGGTGTCGTGTAGACAGTGATTTTGAGTTGTCTTTTAACATGAAGAGGATCGACACTGAGTTGAACGACTTCTCATTGTCGAATATTATACATTGGGGAACTCCGAATTGAAAAATGATCTCTCGAAGAGGTCGTCTGACATCTTCAATCGCTTTTGATTTAATTAATTTGGCAATGGCAAATTTGGTGAACTTATCTATTGCGGTGAGGATTAAGTGTTTCTCAGTGGAGAAAATATCTAAGTGTACAGTATGACCGGGATAGTTCGGTATGGGGGTTTCGCCAAGCATGGGGTTGTTAGGGTGACGGTCATACTTATTCTTTTTGCAGGTTGAGCAGAGTGTGGTGAATTGTTTGATTTTCTTAGCCATGCTAGGGAAATAATACCTTTCCATAATTTGGTTCTTGTTCTCATCTGGACCACGATGAGCTCTGTTATGAGTTTCGATAATTATCTCTTCTTGTCTATCCGTGGAGGAAATGTCCTCAACAAAAGATTGGGTATACCTTACCTTGTAGTTCGAGAAATACAAAGGGTAAATTTCTTCAACGATGCCCATAACTCTCTCTGGGGCTAGCAGTCCATTTAGTACTCTTGGGTCTAAGAATCGTTTAAAGATGGATATGAGTTTTTCTTTAGTATATTCAGGTTCCTCAATAACATGTCTTCGGAAGTTTTTAAATGGAACCTTGGTCTCTAGGACCCGATTTACTATTGACAAAATAAGGGTGTCTAAGGCGGAAGTCGAACAATTATCCTTACAGAACTAAAGCGGCGAACATCCCACGTCGGTTGATTGATAAACTCCTTTTTGCCTTGCTTGGCTACTGCGGTATCGCCTTCAACACGCTTACGTGGTTCCTTCGATCTAAAGATTTCCGGTGATGTCGCTGACGGACCCGGCACTGGGAGCACTAATGTTCTTTTCCAAGTTCACTTCTTTGGTCACTCACGGCGAGCTATTTTAGGTCGGCTTACGCGCGTAACTACTTCGCAACTATTTAAACTAGTTAAAATTAAATCGCGACGTGACTACTCTCGTACCGGGTCCCTGCTCGGGCGCCAATTAAAAAAAACTTTGTTTAATTTGTAAAAAAAATATTTTTTCCTTTAGAGGAGAAGCCTCTTCTTTATTAAAATTCAAAAACACAACTGACTTACAAAACTAACATAAAGAAACTTATCACCTATGTTCACTTAAATAATACGTGCTGGAATGTGGGAATTTTGCAATGGGATTGGGATAGGGTATCGTCTTGCGTTAGCTCCAGACGCTGGCTCAGCAGCATGAATGTGGAGCGTGGTTGTTATCGACTGTTGCTATTGCTGCAGGTGTTTTTGTGTCAAGCACGAGGCGAATATTGGGTTACACATGGCGAATGTGTTTTGTAACATTTGTGGTGTTAACTTAGACAAGCAGATCTCCGAGTGAATGCGAGATGGGATCATTCGCAATAGTTATTCAGACTTTGACAGTCCCATCGTACTAGAATACAAGAAACATGGTTCGCTGCGACTCTATGTCGATTTCCGTCAACTAAATTGACATGTCATAAAGGACCGTTACCTGTTGTCGATTATACAGGAGGTGCTCGAGCAACTATACGATGCCAAGGTCTTCTCTATCCTGGACTTGAAAAATGGGTTCTTGCACGTGGACATCGAAGAGAGCAGTAAAAAAAAAACATGGCATTTGTGACCCCGAACGACCATTACGAGTTCAACAAGGTCCCATTCGGTTTGTGCAACTCCCCCGTCGTGTTCCAGAGGTATGTTAACGTTGTTCTTCAAGATGTCAAGCGCCGAGGAGCCGTTCTGGGCTACGTCGATGACTTAGTCATCCTTGCTAGATCCGAAGATGAAGGGATGGAAAAGTTAAGGCAAGTTTTGGAGGTATCCGATAATAAATGATGATAAATTGGAAAAAGTGTGCTTTTCTCCAAACTCAAGTAAAGTTTCTTGGACACGTTATCATTATGGCGATATCAAACCATCTGAGGAAAAGACAATGGCAATTAAACATTTCCCTGTGCTGAAAAACGTTAAATAAATAAACAAATTTATTCTCAGTTACGCCACTATTGCAAAGCCACTATCCGATCTAACAAAATGAGATGCCAAGTTCATATGGGGACCTTGCCAAGAAGAAGCCTACGTTAAGTTGAAGAATCTGTTATGCCAAGAGCCGGTGTTGAAGCTTTTCCACCCGCGTTTAGTCTCTCAACTACACACCGACGCCTCCAAGGATGGATACGGGGCCGGGCTGGTACAAAAATATGATGACGACCTATATCATCCAGTATTTTTCCTAAGCTTCAAAACTACGAGTGCGGGAAGGAACTACTCCAGCCACGATCTAGAAGTGCTCGCCAAGGGCAGGGCTCTTAAAAGACTCCGCATCTACTTACTTGTGTTGAAATTCGAGATTTTCACCGTCTGTAAGGCATTCAAGGACACTATTGCCAAGAAGAGTTTGAATAGCCGCGTTGCGCATTGGGCCCTTCAGTTAGAGGAGTTTAATTCAAGTTTATCATCGATCCGGTGCTGCGATGCGTCACGTTGACGAGTTAAGCCGCCATCCAATAGGTGTTTACTCCATAGAAGACGGATCGTTGAAAGCAGTTAAGAATGCACCAAAGAAGGATGAGTTTTATTGCGCCATTCGAGAGATCCTTGCAAAGTCTGATTTTTATGAGGACTATCACCTCAGAGGCGATGCGCTGTACAAATTCATTGAGCGGACTTACGTTTTGGTAGTTGCAAAGTCTCTGCAAAGCAAATCATTCGGGTGGTTCACGAGAATGGACATTTCGGGCTCGGTAAGGTTTTTAAACTAATTAAAGAAGATTTTTTTATTCCACAGGTGGACCGCAAGATCGCTGACGTCACCACCAATTGCATCCCCTGTATCCTCGCTGCAAAGAGGGAGTCGCTACTTCATCCAATTGCCAAGGCAGACAAACCGTTGCACACGTACCATATTGATCATATCGGGCCGCTTCCATACACATCGAAGAATTACTGATATCTGATTATAGATGCATTTTGCAAGTTTATCTGGATGTATTCCGTGACAAGCACAACGTTCAGCGAAGTCATCAACCGCTTGGACGTGCACTCGCAGGTTTTTGGTCACCCTGGACGCATCACATCCGACAAGGGATCAGCATTCACGTCCAATGATTTCGAGACATATTGTTTGGAGAGGAACATCGAGCATCATCTAGTAACAACCGGTGTCCCTAGAGGCGATGGACATGCGGAGAGGATGAACAAGGTGTGTGGTAACGATCGGTAATTTGGTCAGGAAAGAGATCACGAGGGACCCAACCAGACTTCGACGGCCGCTGACTATATGAAGAGGTGGCGCACGTTCCAGCCAGATTCCTGGTCTGAGGGTGGGAAAGATACTAAAGATGCTCTTTTCCTCACTATAAGTGAAAATTAGGAATTTTAGGAAAAAGAAACAGTTCCTACTGTGAAATGAACCAATATTGTTATTGTTCTAAATAGAGTGAAAATTTGGAGGTTAGGTTAGGGTGACTGACTGCATCTGTGTACAGACAAACTTAAACCAAAGGAGGTTCAGATACCATATAATCTATCGCTATTCTTACTAACTGAAGGGCTAATTAAACCAGCCGGAGCTTCTGATGACGGTTGCTTTTGCCGTCAATTTTCTCCAGGTCATCTAGATAGTCGAAGAAAAAATCCCCGAGGTGGAGCAGTCTTCATTTGAAAAGGAAGTCGTTTGAAAAGAGGACAAGCATTTTGGCGTGTAGACCAATAGGTTACTGTCCCGTGAAGACACCGAAGATGATGCTGACCTACGACATTTTTTTTAGCAAAACAAATCTATTATAGAATTTTTATTCTAGCTTAGGCCAGATCTGTCTAGGGCCTTGACACTTCATGAGAGTCTCCCGTCTATGGTTGCTAATTGCATCCAGCATGAGTGTTCAAGATAAAATAAAATAAAAAGGAATCAATGTATAATTAAAATACTCTTAGTCACACTACTCTATCATACATACTAAATGTTTTAAAAACTTAAAATTCTGAACAAAAGAAATGTCAAATGATTTATTGAAGGTTAACATTATACAAGACACAATTATATAAGATCAGATCAAACAAAGAAGTCTTCAAATTATCTTTTTCAATTATCCTTATTTCTATTAGAAGTTTATTCTCTTCTAGTGGTGAACATTTCAATGAGTAAGTATTAGTTTTTAAAAAAAGTTCAAAAAGTATTTAATGTTTTCTCCAGGCCACCTGATATAAATATTACCATACGATTGCTGGATCACTGACATTTTCGTAGATAGTCATTCAGTGAAAATCCTATAGAAGCCTTGTTGTCGCCAACAGTACGATTCAAGTTGTTGAAGCAATGCGGCAGGTTTCAGAATGAGATAGCTGATAGATGCAACATTTTCGTGTGCTAGTTTCTATGACACCCTGGTAGGAAAGCATGCTAACAGAATTTGTGTTCCCTCCAATGATTTCTATAAGAGCTGTGGAGACGAGTAAGATGAAGAGACGATAACTCATCTTTTGTGCACTTGTCCTGACCTATTAATGTTGAGAACCAAAACTCCTCGAGGAGTATTTCAAAGAAGATGTCAACGACTTGGCTAGGATTTCTGCAGAATAAAGAGCTTTATCCCTGGTCACAGTGGTTCTGCGCATAAAAGTGGAACAGGAAGAGATTAATATCGTTCTGGTTACTCAAACCGATCCTCCATTAGAATTAAAATTATAATGTATTTGTCAGGTATTCATTGTGGTACCACAATGGATCCATATTTTGGTTTCAGTGCAGTAGTCATCTAACCTTAGCGTATGAAGCATATCTACTGCCAAATTTTCTTCTGTTCGAGACTGCCAATAAAAGAAAAAAACATGAATTCTGATTTATGTGTGAAAGGTCAGAATTAATCGCTTAAGATATCGAGAACGTTAAAGCGAATGCACATCAACGCTGCGATACGCAAAGTCCTCGAATGTACCACGGAGGAAGAAAGTTGTAAATACATATTACATTAAGTAGTCTCAACAAATGCATGGAACTAACTTGGTGTGTAGGTTTATGCATGTCTAAAGATGGAGCTGGTTGGAAATTTGTTTAGCCGTGTTCAGTTTCACTCCGGACTGTAGCGCTACTTAATTTATTTATTTTAAGGATTTATGTTTAACTTTACGTAACATGTTGTCTATTATTTATTGGGGAATATTCAATTTAATGTTCTTTATTATTTCTTAAAATTGCATTTTTTTGGGTATCTGGTTCCAAAAGTAAAATAACAATCCATATTAATGTAGTCATTTTCTACACAAGTTCTTTTATCAGAAAGGCATTGAATAGATTATTGTAGCAGGTTCTATATTCTTTATTTGATCAAAAGATGTTAAGATGTTCTTTTCATGTATCTTAAAAAACAAAAAGCTCATAATAACATCATACAATTTGGCGAACTGAAATCAATTGAATTTCAATTGATTAGAATTTATGATTGTGCTGCTAAAGAGGATAAAAGAAATGCAAATTTTTTCCGAGATCAAAGATTCTAAAAACAAAATGAACAGATTGTTTTTTCAATGATTTTTTTTTTACAAAACATCACATAGGTACGGCACTTCTAAATTTACCACAGTAAGACCACCCTCTTCAAAACGCCGATAGACAATATAAATAATCTTCGAAAATGTCATATGTCTGTGAGTGGGATTGCCATGGCTTAGACCTTCAATCAACCCTGGAAAAAAGAAAAGTATAATAAATTGTTTATACATTTCCCTCACTTAAAAGGTTTGAGTACATACTTTAGCTAATTCATCCCTAATTGGGGGTGTAATAGCGCTATTAAATGGTCGGTTAAGTTCCGGTTTAAAGTCTGTCAATTTTCAACACCCTTGTGGTACGGTACGTTTCAACATAACTATAAAGAGAAGGGCGTGTTTCGACAAAGACGAATATTCACTCAAAGGGGTGAAAAAAACCTGTCATTACGATTGTTGTCGAGATAATGCCGAGCAAAGCGACATTACCCCTTTTGCTGAAATTTGAAATATTTAATTCTAAATCGGAAAATTTGACAGATGGCAACGTTACAACTATACTTTGTTTTGATCTTCTGTGTAACAATATATTGGATTGAAATGATGTAAACGAGTGTTTACTTTGTTTGATGCCGCTTAGAATGAAATTGTTTTGAGTAAGAGCAACGAAATTAGTGTTATAACCATTATAAGTAAAGCGTTATCACAATATTATGTATTAATGAAACGTTTTGGAAAAGCGTCCAAATTCCTTTGTTACTATTACTATCTGATACCATTAATGGTCAAATAAATTATACTACACAACACATTTATCGTAATGGTGGCTTGCGTTACAACTTTGAGACGGGATGTTTTATTTTAGAAAATTAATTAACTATTTAAATAGTCTGAAATTCATAAATACATATTGTTACTTTAGAAACAGGGAACATTGTAAGTAATGAAGATAAAATATGCTTTAGTTATTAAAAAAAAAAAATATTTTTTAGATATATTTGTTAACTCGTGTTACAATCGATCGTCCTAAATGACTATTGTATTTCTTTCGTCAGAGAATTCTGCTTTAGAGTTGTAAAAAAAAAAGTTCTGTAATTTTCTTGAAAATGTAAAATTATTATTGTCCTTACTGACCCCAAAAAGTAAACAGGTACTTTCACTTGCCCCATACATAGTTTCCTTTGTGTAATATAAAATAAAGGAAGTTGCAGTCGTAGCTTAGATATAATTCGGGGCGAATCAAACAGTACTTGTGGGGCGCTAAAAAAAAAGCTATGGGCATCTCTTCAACTCATACACCATATACGCGGCGTATAGTTTTGTTTTTCTTGTACAAACCACATCGTCACATGAATACTATACGCGGCGTATAGTTCTGTTTTTCTGGTAGTAATCACATCCATTTGAAAGTCACATAAGGCCATGCTTTGAAATATTGCCTTATGTCATATGGCCTATGTCACGGCACCAATTTAGTCAGATATCATCCCTGATCAGTCGTGTGACTTTACGTTCGGTATAAATTTGCGAAGAAGAAGAAATGTGAAGAACGAAACATTGTTGGAACCACTAAAGACATTTTGATGGAATTTAATGTATGTACATACGAGTATATAAATTCTGATGATTCAATATGATATGGGATGTGGAGGCACTACGTAAGCCAACCTGAAAAGGATATATTTAACATCGACATGTTGAATCAGGAGAAATGTTGGTGGTCGGCAGGATTAAGATTAACGTTTAGGCTAAGTAGGGCTGGGCCCTTACATGTGATTTTTATCCCGGATGAAATGTTTGAGTGAATGATACAATTATCGTTCACTGGGCCATGATATCATATTGTAATATGCGAGCTACGGCTCGAGTAGATAAAACGATATTCTGTGAGATTATTTCTTTATTTTTCTAGACTATAGAACAATTCAAGTTCACACTATACTATTCTTCGCAAATTCTTTTCTTACAAGGTCTCTTTCTTCTTAAATCACTTTATCTCCTTTCAATTACTTAATTCACAAATCCAAACTAATTACTTCTTCTTGTTTACTCTAAACCTTCAATTTATCACAAAATTACAACTTCGCTTATTATCACTTTTCCGTGCGGTTCGAAAACCAACTCTTATATAGCCGCATTTCTGATAGCCAGAAACTTCTAGCAAATTCTTCGACCACTGGAACAAGAAACTTCTGATGTAATAATTCCAAGATGACAATAATCTCTTGCGGTTTATAATTCTATCTTAATTCCGTGGCGTCGTCTTAGATATTATCCGTCTCTTACCGTGGACACGAACTGTGGACACGAACTGTGGACACGAACTGTGGACACGAACTGTGGACACGAACCTCGAATGAAAAAACACTTCGGAATGAAATTATGCTCGAATGAAAAGAAAGAAAGCGAAATAATGAGTCCTTTTCGAAATTTAATAAAAGCCAGATCTCTTAGGAGTCAATGATTTTTTATTGATTTCCAAAAGTCGTATTCAATACAAAATCAAAATTATTTCTGAGTGCAAGTTTTGCCTGATCAGCTAGAAGTCATTGAAAGGAGAGGTAATTAAAGTTATTGCACACATAGGAAATGATTAATGTGCAGTAAAATGAATTTATGAAAGAATAAATGAAAATAGCAGAATTGTATGTTATGTAGAATACTTAAAATATGCAGATTTACATGACGGATGTGTTGGGTCAGGTTGCGTCTGGGACGTAACACCTCCCTTCACAAACTATGGACTCTCTGGAGTCAATACTAACACTACATTACTAATTTTAATGTTTAATTTTGTATGCTTTAAGACAAAAGTTGAACTGAGAATTACAATTAAAATAATTATTATAACAAATATAGTTCCAAAAATTACATAGGTATTCTTTATTTTGTATTTAATTTCGGTTATTACATCTAGATTTTCTATTTCACTAAGTACAATGTCATCAAAAAGTAATTCCTTGTTTGTATTTATAGCAGTCTGGGATAGCGAAACTTTGTTTAAATGTTTTTGTTTGTATCATTTATAATCTTAATTTCTATTTTTACTGAGCAGTTGTTGAAATTAATAAGTTAATTGCTATTTAGAATAGTTTCTCTCAAGTCACAAGTACTAGTAAATTGTACATTTCTTTGATTCCTTACCAAAATTAATCCGTTATAAATTTTGTTTTCGTATTTACTATTTCCTGAGCTTTAAATATAAATTCTATGTTTTGGTTATTTCCAATAATAACAAGTAGTGTTTTTGGACAGCAAATATGATACTTTCGTGATCATCTGTAAGTGTACCAAGCTTAATGATTTGTAATTTCTGAAGGTCAAGCTATAATCTATTATCTATCTAAAACTCCATTTCTAGCTCAAAATATGTTATTTTGTATGTGTTCTATACTATCTTGCAAAATTTTTAATTTTAATATAAAATCTATATAAAGGGTTTGCTGATATATTTTCTTACTGTTATCAATTTCAGTTAATCTGTTCGTTGTAATATCTCTGACTTTTTCTATTAAATTCTTACGCCTACCAAATGTATCATTAAAGCTCAGATTAATTTTTATTTGTTTTTTAAGTTCCAGAATGGCATTGTGATTGTTTTATTAAAATGCCACTTACAAATTTTATTTCTAATTGAATTAATTTGAAATTGCAACGTCTAAAATACTTAAGATTTCTTTTGGGTTTACTATGTGTAGTACTGTATCATAGCTGTTAGTAAAAACTCTGTTTATCCAAGATTAGTCTTCTCTACCATCAGCTGTGTTTGAGTTACCGTCCAGTTTAGCAGAATTATAATTATTTTGAGAATTAATATCAGCTGAAAATTTATTTTTGCGTTTAATATTAGAAACATGAATATTTTGTAGGTTAGCGTTAATAAATTGTGGTTACTTTTTATGCCTAACTGCTTTATAATTTTTAATATAACCTGATTTCTTTGTCTCAGTGTATTCCTCCTTGATTCTATTATGTTTGGTTATGTATCTCGTCTTCTCGTTGCTTAAGTTCTCATATACTACGCCTTTATTGCATCTATCTTCTTGTATATTTATAGGTTTCTCCTTTGTTGTCGAATGAATGTTTGGCGCAACCAAAACTAATTTTTGTGAAATCTTTGTTTTAATATGGGAAGAAGATTACAAAATCCTTAGTTTCTACTTATAATCCTACTTCTTTTTACTTTTTACTTTTTACTATTTCACAATTACTTTTAGGATGTGTGGCGACTGCCTCATGACCACGTTGCGAATGAGATCATCCCAAGAAAAGAAAATGGCTGCTGGTGATAAACTTCCAGTTAGTGTTCGTCGAAATGAAGGTCTCAGCCAACCCTTCTTAATTTACGTTCTTCAAAGCTTCTCTTAGTTCCCGCTCAGCTCTCTGAAAGTTTGTAGCTTTGTCACTTTATATCTCGATGGGTTCTACTCGTCTTGCTGTAAAGTTGCGAAATGAGAGAATGCACGAATCTGTCGTCAACGTGTGCGCGATCTCGATATGAACTGCTATGATAGTTAAGAAGGTGAACAGAACAACCCATCTTTTCTCAATCGTACGTTCTACGGTCACGGTCATGGGCCCGAAGTAGTCGATTCTAACGAAGGAAAAAGGCCTGCAGAAAGAAGCAAGCCGTGTGGCAGATAGTTGCGCCATGATTGGTGGTCGTGGTTGAGCTTTCGCAATTTAGCATTTCTGGCAGGATTTTTTTTCTGATAGCCCGAAATGCTGCTCTCAAATGTGTAATGTGGTGGTACCGTTGACGAAGCTCGTTTATTACAGTTTCCTTGTTCGGATGATTGTACCGCTTATGAACGTCGGATATAATTAGCGTCTTAATCCGATTTGACCTGGGTAGAATAACTGGTTGCTTGACGTCATCGCTCACTTACCGCGCGAGGTCGATCCTTCCGCTTGCCCGAATGATGCCGTTGCTGTCTAGAAACGGATTGAAGATAGAGCTGCTTTTTTGGACACATTGACATGCTTGCAGATCTGCCAATTCCTCTTGAAATTTGCTGCTCTGTGCTTCTTCAAGTAAAATGTTTTCTGCCCGACGAAGCACTTTCCGTAGCAATAATCCACGGAGCTTGTGGAGTTTGTTTTCCTTTTTGAGATTGTTGACATATCAAAGAATGTAGGCGGTGCTTCTAATCAGCAAATTGAAGTCAGCTATGTCGTTACGGTTAAGTACGCCTTCTCGATGTTTAACATGATGAAAATTGATGAACTGCGTTTTTAATTCTCCGCAGGTGAGTTCTTCTTCTACGGGCTCCTCCTTTTCACTTTTGGCCTGTGAAACTATCATGGGGTAACTATCCGGTAGACGAATATTATCGAAATTCCACAGTAGAGCCGTTTCAAATCTACCATTTTTGTGGACTGTATTTGCTCTCAGCAAGTCTTAGGATTTTGCCTGAGTTTAATACTCCGAAATCTTCCGCAGTTATGAACTTCTTTACCAGCCGTTGCAGATCAGCATCGTCGCACTCACAGACATGGAGACTATGGTCTTTATAAAGGCTTTCAGACCCTCAGGAATAGTTGCCATGCACAATCCATCCTGGGTACCTGCAATCTTTAGCTGTCTGGCGATTTCGTCATCCATCAGGGTAAAGGATGAGCCATCATCCAAGAAAGCAAGAGTGCTGAGCTGGACTCCTTGGCCGTACAGGATCATCGGAACTACCCGGAATAAGACAGAGCTGGTAACGTTATGGCTTTTAGCACTAAGTTTAGAGTGCAGCGAAATAGTCCCAGCGCTTTCAGGTTTCTTCTCCATATCCTTTTGTCGTTATGGATAAGAGGGTGGTGCTTGAAGCCGCAGCCGTTCTTTCCGCAAAGATAAATCGAAGCACACAAGTTGTCTATGTGCTCTACCAAACATTGTTTGCACAGCCGATGGGTTCTTACCTCAGTCCATTTCCTGGCGCGACTTAGCTGTTAGAACTGCTTGCAGACAGCGGCCGATGCACAGGTTCCACTGCATATGCAACACCCTTTATTGGTAGCTGAAGCCGTACCAATTTTGGCCTCGTAGGCATTATAGTGGGCATTTACGAAACTCTTTCCTTTTGTGTTTTGAATACGAGGTTTATTTTCCCCAGAAGTCGAAAGGGTAGTCGGAATGATGACTTCAGTAGCAGCTTCCGCTATCTCATATATCCATTTGCTAAAATGTGAGAGCGTGCTCGTAGCCAAAGTTTTCTTATAGGCTTCCCACATAGAACGTATAACAGCAGGTAACTTTTCTGAAAGCTCCCTCATCAACGTTGGGTTGTTCAAGTGTTCTACCAAACCAGTTGCTTCAATGGTAGCACAAAAATGTTGCACTGCCAACGGAAAGATGACAATTGTTTCAAGTGTTTCTGTTTTTGGTGATGGAGTATCGTGTACCTTCTAGATCGTATCGTATTATGTCTGGCCTCCCATAGAGCATTCTAAGGGTTTCGATAACTCGGTGACCGCAATTAGGCTGCATAAATAAAGGCCTCACTTTAGACAGAGCGTTGCCGGTTATGGGTCTTTCCGACCTAATCATAGTCTCCTCTTCGGTGAAACCACAAAGTTCAGTGCTTCTGTTGAAATCGGAAATGAAAAGCGGCTGACATCTTCAGAGTTCTCTGTGTTTTTTACTTTTATTTCTATCGCATTTATTTCGTTGGTATCAGCATTAATGCGACTGAGGAAATCGGCCATTATGTTTCCTTTTCCTTTTAAATAATCAATGCTGATATCATATTCCCTTAATTTTAAAAGCCATCTTTGCAGCCTGGGGCTAATGTCTTTCCGTTTGTTTTAGTATAAAACCATTTTAGAGGCTGATGGTCTATTAACAGAAAAATTTTATACCGTAAAGGTATGGCCTAAAATAATTGGTGGCACAGACAATGGCCCAAAGTTCTTTTTTCGTCGTGGAATAATTTCAATGATAATGTTATGATCGTTTAAATAATTCATGATCGTTTAACGATCTGCAAGCAAAGCAGATGGGTTGGTCACCTTGTTGAAGTACCTACTGCACCCATCGCAAAAGTACTCGCATAATTTGCCAATTTAAATTTCCTTGTGAAATCCGGGCATTTTTATACCGGTAATAATGCATTTCAGTTTTTCAAAAACATTAACATAATTTAGGTCATTAATATTGATCCATACACCTTTTTTGAAAACTGTGTCATTGGCTGAACTTCCCTAGAGTAGTCTTTTATAAATTTTCTATAAAAGCCAGTTGTGCCCAAAAAAGATTTTATTTGCTTCGCAGTTTCGGGTAGATTTAACTTCAGAATGTCAATTATTTTACTTTTATTAGGCTTGACTCCTTCAGGGAAATGTGTAGTTTCCTTAGCGAAAAATTTGCATTTGCCTATCAAATACTTTCTTAATACTATATATCTGTTCATTGAGTGTGGTACTAAATACAGTGCGTTTCATATATATAACCTTTTTTTATAATTTTCAAATAGCTGAAAATGTACGTCACATTTCACCTGTTTTGCATTTTGGAAATATTTATCATGAGTTCAGATATAAATTGAAATAAAAATCAGTTGGTTTTTTCAATTAATAAAAATATATATTTGCGATTTATTGAAATTTTATGAATTCAAGCGTTTCATATTTATAACCCATGTTTTAGTTTCTTAACATAGGAAAACCAATGAAAAAGGCTAATAATTTATTTGAGATCCCTTAGCCAAAATCAATTCAAATAACCTTTTTCCATAGATTTTATCAAGTTTTCCAGCAGTGCAGGTTCAATTTTTTCCCATTTTTTCCAATAAGTGTTTGCTTCAGCTCTGCAGTTGATTCAAATTGTCGATCTTGGGCATATATTCGCCTGACCAAAATACCCCAAATATTTTCAATTGGGTTTAGATCAGGAGAGCATGCTGGCCCACTCAACACATCAACTGAATTTGATCTTAGCCTACTCATTATCTCAGTGCTGGTATGAATCATTATACTGCTGAAAAAATCCAATTTTTTTTTGTCGATTCTCGGCCAGAAAAGGAATTAAACTGCTTTGAAGAACTTCAATGTAGTCTGCAAACTTCATCTTTGAAGATGTAAAGTGCATTTTTAAAATTTTTAAGCACCCTCTTGAAGAGAATGCACCCCGCATCATAACCGAACCACCTCCAAAATTTCTCGTTAAGAAATATCTCGGATCCTTGCGCAAATCTCGCCAATAAGAGTGCATACCGTCCGGTCCATCCAAATTCCATTTCTTCTCGTCAGAAAATATCACCTAAGAGTAAAATTTAGAGCAATATTATTAATGAAATTCAAATAAAGAAAAACAATGATTTCACCTACAGTTGTCCAATCAGTAGCCATATTGTTTTGCGCAAATTCCAGCCAAGCGGTTTTGTGGCGACTTAGGAGACGTGGACAGCAATTCATTTTGGACCGGACTAGGTTTGGATTTCTTTGAATTGCTCCCCAAGCCGTCATTTTTGAAATTTTCGTCTAAGCCAACGCAGCAAGTTTGGTGCAACTCAAGGTCGAATTGCTAGCTGCACGAGCAATCTTACGTTCATCTCTTTCCGTGAGCTTTCTTTTTCTTCCACTGCGCTTCACAGTCCCATAAGATTCGGGATCTTTCAAAAAATTACTCACTACACGAGGACTCCAACCGATTCTTTTGGCTATCGCACTTACTTTATGGTTTTCACCTTTTAAAGTTGAAATTTTCCCTTTCTCAATGTCGGATAATGACGTACCATGTGGCATTTTGAACAAACAATCGAATTTATCACAATAAACACCGTTCCACGATCTGTAGTTCTCGCTACTTGAGTACATTGTGAAATGGGTTATAAATATGAAACGCATTATTACATATCCAAATACGACATTATCTCTTAAAATGCTTCTCTCATAGTAAAAACAAAAAAATACAAAAACTAACGGTATTGTTGACTGACGTATTGCTATAAATGTGTTCTATCTCAATTTTCTCTTTTGCTCGAAGTCGCTCTTACATTTTATTCGAATTTAAAAAACTAACTGAAAGGTGGGTTATAAATATGAAACGCACTGTATTAAAATATCTTCGATATAAACAACCCATATTTTGATTAATGTAATCTCCTAATATCTGACTCATGAATCGCTGAAATGTGGATGGGACATTTTTCAGCCCAAACGGCATTCGAACATACTCAAAATGACCCTGATGCATAGAAAGTTAAGGGTTGAAAAATATTGAACTCTGCCGAGTTTGTCTAGAATATTGTCTATATTTGTAATTCTATAATCAATGACAATTCTCCAACTCCTGGTTCCAGTATTATCTGGTTTCTTAGGGACAATCCATAAAAGACTGTTATATGGTGAGGTGCTGTTTCTAATTGTGCATTTCAGTAGCTTGCCTCGTAATTTCATATTCATGAATTTGAGGATATCTGTATGTTTTTGAATATATGGGAGTAACCACTGTTGACACTATTTCATGCTGAGTTACGGTGGTACTCGTGTAAGTTAAATGATCACCGTCTTTATAAAACAGGTCTTTATTGAACTTGTTTTTTTTCTTTTCTTCGGTGTTAGTAGATATGAAAATATCTAACTCCAACATATCTGGGTGACAATGTTCTAATTGGTGAATTTAATCTATGGTGTATGGATAATTATTAATGAATTTAATTACGTTTTATACACAGTTAAAATTTCTACTTTCATATCTATTATGGCTTCTAAAGGTCTTAAAATATTTTGCCCTAAAATTTCGCCAAAAGCCTTCTTATCGAAGTTTATTATGTAATGATCTAAGTTTCATAGGTTCTGGTAGAGTTTCACGCTTACATTGTGATTATCTTTCATTATTGAGCAGAGAAATGGATGAACCTGAATCTACGAGTATTAAGCATGTTATTTTGTCTCTGCCTATTGTAAGTTCTACTATGGGTAAGTATTTTTGGTAGGGTATATAGGAAAATTTACTTCATCTTCAACATGGTCAATGCTCATCGCTTCAGCATTGTTATTAATAAAATTTGTGTTGTTATTACTATTTCTATTACTATGTCTTGTCTGTGTAGAATTCTGCGCACGATTGTCATAACCATGGCCAGAGTTTTGTCAATTATTAAAATTACGTTGGGGTACCGAATACGATTTTGTACCGAATTTTGCCTGTAATTATTGTGATTAAAATTATGTCTGTGATAAGCATTTTGTTGACCAAAATATTGTCTATGCTGCAGAAATCTTTGTACTTGGTTTTATGATTGTTTGAAATATTATATTTCCTATTACACTGCATGTTCTTATCCCTGGCCAGAGTTTTGTCAATTATTAAAATTACGTTGGGGTACCGAATACGATTTTGTACCGAATTTTGCCTGTAATTATTTTGATTAATATTATGTCTGTGATAAGCATTTTGTTGACCAAAATATTGTCTATGCTGCACAAATCTTTGTACTTGGTTTTATGATTGTTTGAAATATTATATTTCCTATTGCACTGCATGTTCTTATCCCTGATTTAAACTTCGTTTTCTAATACAGCAAAAGCTTCTCGCAAACTTGTACTCTTTTTATTTAAAACTACTGACGGCAAGTTGGTGTCAATATTATTTCAAACTCTGCTGGTTTTTTTTTTAATCGTATTAAAATGTTTCGTTTAGTTCTACCTTATGGTAGGGATGGTGGTATGACTCTTGCACTCCAAAGTTGCTCACTAATGTTGATCTTATATCGGCCCATTTGGGTCCTTCTCCTAGCTGTCGAACAACGTCCAGAGCTGGTCTTTGAATCTTGTTGACTATTATTCGTTAACACACATATTCTTTTGCTTACTTACAACTTTCTAAAAATGGTGGGAGTGTATCAACCTTCCGTATAAATAAGTAAGCTCGTAAGTATCATCGCCACGAAATTCGTGAATTCGCGTTGCGTCTTTTATCAACTCATTTAGTTCAGTTCACATAGTTTGATAAAACATATGTCAATATTAATTGGTGTTAAGACCTTCCATATAGTGCCCATCCGAAAAAGAAGTATTCAAGAAACCAAAATACACATTTATGATGAAAAAAACTAGTAGTAAAAGATTTTTATACTAAAAGTAAGTAAATTCTACTACACTTACCAGCTGAAAAGTAACAAAGGCCTTTATGTTGTCTTGAAAGAAATGGAGTCTTCCTAACATGGAGTCTTCGGAAATAAAAGAAGCTCTTGAATCCGAAGTATTCAAAATAAAATCAGTATACAACATAATAAGTAGAAATAAAATCCCTCAACCAATGTATCTCCTCTCTTCGAACAAAAAGTCCAGCCAACAAATGTGCCTAGTAATCATAAGAGCAATACAGCGAAATTGGAATCACCGAAAGTATCACCTTCTAACTCCTTAGAACATATTATTGCAAACTTCATACTTATGTCCTGTATCCCCTTGTGGATCCTAGGGCCTCTACAACGCCTACGCGCCATCGTGTGCGATTTCTGGAAATGTGCCTCAGCTCTCCCCAACTCTTTCCCAGTTGCCGTGCTTCCTTCTCAACTGTTCTGCGCCACGTACTCCTAGGACCGCCGCGTATCCTGCCATCCTGGGTAAGCGGGTTCCATTGCATCGCTTGGTTAGCTATGGACCTGTCACCCTTTCGGAGAGTGTGACCGATCCACTGCCACTTTCGTCGTCGTATGGTTGTGCCTATAGGTTCATGGCCCGTTCTCTGATAAAGCTGTTCGTTAGAGATACGGTTTGGCCAGAATATCCTTAAGATGTAACGTAGACACCTATTGACAAACGTTTGCAGCTTCCTCGTGATAGTGACGGTCACTGTCCAGGTACCACATCCATATAGCAACACGGATTCAACGTTGGAACGGAACAGTCGTAGCTTGGTATTTAAGCTAATTGCATTACTTCGCCAAACTATGGATAGCATCCCAAACGCAGATTTTGCCTTACCTATTCGGCTGGCTATATCCAGTTCGGTTCCGCCATCGGTTGAGACAAAACTCCCAAGGTATTGGAAACTCTCTACTCTCTCAACCGTTTGTCCAGCAATACATATATGAGTTGATGAGTTTGGTCCTAGGCTGATCATTTTTGTTTTTGCCGAGTTAATTTTCAGCCCAACGACGTCTGCTTCCCTCTCCACATTTGCTGTAATTTGGTGAAGGTCCATTATTCTGTGAGACAGTAGGCATACATCGTCGGCGTAGTCGAGGTGTTTGAGTTCAGATGTAAGAGTCCATCGAATTCCTCCATTTCCTGTTGATAAGGCCGCATTCAGCACATCGCTAATCACCAATAAAAACAATATTGGTGATAGTATGCAGCCTTGCCGAACCCCACTTTGGACTTCGAATTCCTCAGACAGCCTTCCTCTGTGCAAAACGTGACATGTGGACCCATCATATGTAGCTTTGATAATTGCTATTAATTTATCCGGAATGCCTCTCCTGCGCAAGGCACGCCAAATAAATTCCCGATTGACACTATTAAACGCCTTTTCAAAATCGATGAACAACAGGTGAAGTGGTGATCGACATTCAACACATTGCTCGACGATGATCCGCAGGGTGTTGATGTGGTCGACACAGGAGGATCCAGAGCGGAAACCTGCTTGTTCGGCGTCAAGTGTGTCTTCAAGGTGTTCTTTGATTCGCTCCAGGATGATTCTAGCTATTATCTTGGCCACAGCAGGCAGCACGCAGACACCTCTCCAGTTTTCGCACTGCATTAGGTTGCCTTTTTTAGGGAGCTTGACAATCATTCCCTTTTTCCACTCATCTGGAAAACTCTCGGCTTCCCATGTTCTCCCGACAAGTGGGGACAGTAGCTCTGCCGATGCTGTTGGCGCAGCTTGAAAAAGCTCCGCGGGTATGCCGTCAAGTCCTACCGCCTTATTAGTTTTCAGTGCTTTGATTGCGGTAATAATCTCTTCTTTACTGGGGGTTGTGGTGCGAATTCGGGAACTTCTTTCTACGGACACTTCAGTCTGACTTGGGTGCATATTGCTGGCGAATACTCGGTTTAGAACCGAAGCAAAATGCTCCTTCCATCTCTTCAGTTGATCCTCATCCGATATTAGCAACGAACCGTCTAAGCCTTTCACTGGGTGTTGAGTAGAGCTTCGGCCACCTATAAGCTCTTTAGTGATTCTATAAACGGTTCTGCTGTCGCACCTCGCTGCTGCTTCTTCTGCTTCCGTAGCCAGCGCATTGATGTAATTGCGCTTGTCACGTCTCACGCTACGCTGTACTTCTCTCATCTTCATGCGATATAGGGACTCAAGCTCGATCCTCCCTGCTGCTGGAGTTGCTGCAATTTGAGCTCTTAGCTGTTTTCGTTCGTTGATCCTTCTCCAGGTATCCTCGGAAAGCCACGCCCTATGGTTTCCCTGTGATCGACCGACAATCCTTTCAGCACCTGATGTGAAAACAGTTTTCACAGCGCACCAATGGTCTTGGATGGTGGCGGGCAGGGAGCTGCTGATTGTTTCCACTGCACGTGAGAGATGGTCCCTTAATTCTTGGCGCACTGTGGGAACTCTCAGTCGGTCTACATTGAACCTAGGCATTCTTGTGTCGTTAGATCTACGAACGGCAGCAGTGCGTAGTCGGAGAGTAGCTATCATAAGATGGTGATCTCGTACCAACCCCATGTCGGCACCTCGCCTGTTTCGGACGTCTAGGAGACTACTTCTAAAACGGCGACTGATGGCAAAATGGTCAATTTGGTTGGAGGTTGCTTGCCTGTCAGTTGACACCCAACTGATTTTATGGCAGGCTTTGTGCTCAAACATGGTGCCACCTATGACAAGACGATTTGCGTTGCAAAATCAACAAATCTTTCGCCGTTGTCATTCCGATTGCCTAGTCCGTGCCGTCCCATAACATGTTTGAGCCCTTCGTTGTCGCAGCCTACCTTGGCATTCAGGTCCCCCATCACAATGACAATGTCGCCATTGGGTGTTGCATTATGAACAGCTCCCAACTGGTTGTAGAAGTTCTCCTTTTCTTCCTCAGACGAACCATCCGTGGGGGCGTAACACTGTATGATGGTGACGCGACGTACTCTCGTCCGGAATCTGGCCGTTAAAATCCTATCACCGTGCGGTTGCCAGGTAATTAGGCCTCTGCGTGCTGTTGGCGTTAGCAGCAGTCCAACTCCATATCCACGGGGGTTTCCGGTTGGTCTTCCGGAGTAGAGTAATACAGTATTACGCGTTGGGGATTGGTACTCACCCGCATCCAACCATCTTATCTCGCTTACTCCCAATATGTCCAGCCTATATCGCATGAACTCATGCTCCAATTGAAGGAATCTGGCGTTCTGAGGTCCTTCACTCTGAGAGTCAAGGAGCGTCTTCACATTCCAGAAACCAATCTTAGTCCGGGTACGATAGCCAAAGGTCGTCAACGTATTATCAGTCCTTATCCGAGGCATTGTGTCGGTTTCCATAGCTATTGTAGTTTCGGTAACGCGGGTTGCTGGCCCAGGTTACCTAGCCTAGGCATAAGACCCTAGACAATCTCGCACTTGCAATTTTGGCCTATATGTATAAGGATTTATACATGCAGTTGCACGAGGAGGTAAAGCAAGCACTGCATTACGAACTTGATTGTTGCGCTACTGGTCCAATCCATGTTTTGGACAGTCAGTAGTTTCCCGATCAATCGCCATGCAGATCCCCGCGGAATTTAGGGGGGATATGACGGGATCAAGTTCGGCCTTTTCTTCATGGATTTTTTCGCGGCAGGCCCCTGTCCCGACAGGCTATTCATGTCACAGGCAAGGGTGATCGCATCAAATCTCTCTCAGTCAGGACTTCAGTCGGTTTTGCTTCCGGGAAGGTACCAGTTGGCTCGTTTACTTCTGCAGACAACCCCTCTAAATAATCTAGGGCGTTCTGAAGCCTCCTCTGCTATCTCTCACTTAGCAAGAACTTATTCGCTGCTTATTTTGCAGCGGATATATATTGTTGACGAGATGAAAAATTCGTACGTTGGAGGTAGTTGGTTGCCTCCGATAAAAACGTGTCATACTTGTCCACTGGGGATACTGACGTATACATAACTTCCCCCTCGTTTACTTTAAAATTCTCCTGAATTTTATTATTTATTTTAACTTTAACATGTCTTTGATTCTTACAAAATATTGCTAATGCAATTATTAAAATGAACACAATAATCATCATTAAACTAATATTTATTCCATAGGACAGGTTTTTGTGGTATTGTAATTCTTCTATTTCCTTAATATTTTCAAAATTATTTAAAATTATTTCATTGAATTTTACAGATTTAAATATACTCTGATTAACATTACTGTTTGGATAGTAAAATCGTTGTTTTAACAATTTCTTCTCATTCGAAAATGTTTGTTGCAGCATATGTATTGTACAGTTATTAAAATTAATTAGATAATTTCCTTTTAATTCAAATTTTCTGTCATCACATGTCTGAATAGGTGTTGTGTTGATATTTTTAACAAATATTGTTCCATCATCTAATGATATAATTTCTGTATTTTTGTTTGTTATAAATTTACAATTTTATTTTATAACACATTGCTTACTTTCTACTAATTCATTGATTGTTTTATCTTTTTCATATTTAAATGGTTTATTAAAATATTCAATTACAAATTCTTGATTTCTAATTTGTCTTCATTTGGTACAGGAATTAATAATTTCAATGATACTTTAACAGTATTTCTTGGTATTTTAATTGCAAAAACTATTATGTTATCTCGGTATTTAACTACTCCTAGTCTTATTTGTGCTAATTTATAAAAATCAATTTTATAAGTTTCAATTTCCACATTTGTTAGAATGTTAGGATGAAGAAGATTATTTCTAGCTGATATTATGTTTACCTGAATATGTTCTATTTTTGCTTCTAAATATTTTAGTTTAAATAATTGATCAAAATAAAATTGTTTAAGTATTATTTGTTTCGCTGCATGTTGTATAATACTAAGTTGATTTGTAATTAGTTCACGATCGTCGTCAATAGTTTGTTTAAGAATTGAAAACGTCTTGTTAAAATATTCATTGATTTTTATTTGTTTATTCAAATTGTCAATTGAATAATGATTGTTTTTGGAAATGGTATCTAAATGTTTTAGTATAGTGTGTCAGCCTCCGTCGTCCATTGTTACAAATAAGAATTTTTCTGCTGTTCCTATTATATTAATTAACCCTCTTCTCTGTCTATTTTGTGTCGGTATTAATGTCTGAATTTTATGCAGTACGTTAGAGATTTCTTCGTCTAATATGTGTCTTTGTCTTGGGTTAAGTGATCTAAGATTTATCGAAATATTTTTAACTATTTCCGTAATTGTAGTATGTACATTTTCAAGTTTAGGTCTTTTGTATCTTGGTTGATGTTTGTGCCCAACTGCTTTATAGTTCTTAATATATCCTGTTGTTCTTGTTTCGTCATATACCTCCCTGTTTTTATTTAACTTGTCATTTCTTTTTGTCTGTGCTAATATAAGGTTCTGATAGATTTGATCTGTATTAACTGTATGTCTTTGAACGTCTTGGGGTGTAGTTTTAATGGATGAATGGAATCGTTCGTTATAATTCCTAACTACTCGTTGTATTGCTTGTCTAACCGATAACGTGCTATCTTGTAATAAAAGTATCCTTAGTTTTTCTGCTATCGAGTTACGTAACCTTTCTACATCAGCATTTCCGGTGTGCGAATTGGGTTTTGTCAGATGAAGGCTTTACTCCTTCTCTTTGTAAGAATTCTTTAATTTGAATAGACTTAAATTCATTATCTGCTACAATAAGATTGGGTTTTCCTATTTTAGTGAAATGTTCTTCTATCTGTTCAATTAAGGTTAAATGGTTTCTGTCTGTTAAATAATAAACAGCTGCGAATTTAGAAAATTTATTGATGCTTGTCATAAAATAGCATTTCTTAAAAGTATACGTATCAATGAGAATTATTTGATTTATATCTGTGGGAACCTCAGTCACCTTGAACTTTGGTTTTATGGGATTCCTATCGTATGTTTGCAAACAGGGTAAGTTTGCAAACATCGCATTGATTAATAACTATTTGAATGAACTCTGAAAGTTTAGGATAATATATTTTGTTTTTAATTTGTTGATAAGTCTCTTGGATACCTGAATGCATGCTTTCTCTGACGTGATAGAAAGATATTTGTTTAATTGCTTCTACCTCAGTTCTAATGTCCTGTGTAATATAGTCTCTCTGAGAACATCTGATAAATTTTACTTGTTGGTCATTGGAATACATATCCCTAAGTGTGTTTTAGACTGTATTGTATTGATGGTCTGAAAGTTCGGTGAAGATACCTATTTTTCCTTTTCTTATATATCTTCTAAAAATATTTCCTAATTGTTCGAAATAGTGTTCTGATATATAAACTATTCTTTTCCATTTATTACTTCTATTTCCCGCGTTTTATTGTTTGTTAGTATTATCTGAGTTTTGTATTTGTTCACTATTTCATCTTTTATCGGAATATTGTGAAGCAATTCCTCCTCTGCTGAGTGAACTGTAGCCATTGTCACCTCATCGTATTCTTCCACATTAAATAATATTCCTAAATCTGAATCGTTATCTTCAAGATTGTCTGAATCTTTCCCTGAATAAGTGTTGTCCGTCATATTTTCTTCTCCTTTTAAAACATTGTTTTCGTTATGTTCTAAAAACTCTGTCTACTTTCTTAAAAAGTTACATTTGTCTACCTGCATTTTTAAACCTTTTGACTCTAATACTTTGAAATTCTGAAATTGCTTTTATATGTTCGTGAAGTGTAGTACTGAATATAAGTATGTCGTCTAAGTATATAACGCATGTCTTATTAATATAGTCTCTAAAAATTTCATTCATTAGCCTTTGGAATATCGCTGGGGCATTCTTTAGGCCGAATGGCATCCTTATAAACTCATATAGGCCATGTGGAGTAATGAAAGCTGTTTTTTTTCTGTCCTCTTCTTTAATTAGAATTTGGTGGTATCCTTTTGCCAAATCTATAGTCATAAAGTATTGTGCTCTTCCCAACTTGTCTAATATGGAATCTATATTAGGAAGTGGAAACTTGTCGTCAACTGTCACCTCATTAAGTTTCCGATAGTCGATGACTATTCGGTGCTTCTTGGTTCCTGAATTGTCAGTTTTTTTTGGGATTACTATTAATGGGCTGCAATACTTTGAATTGCTTTTTCTTATGATTCCTTGGTCCTCCATTTCTGCCATCTGTTTTCTAACTTCCACCCCAGCGATGGCTATCTACCTTGTCGTGGTGCTGGGGCTTAAGTAGGACTGAAGGATGGGTTGGCGAATGCTGATCATTCATCGACTCCTGGAGGTCCGAAAACTAAGAGATAGCCTCCCTATTCAAACGGTGGTGTGACCAAGTATAAAACCGTGCCGAAGATGGAAGGTTGGGGGGATAAAATACCAACCGCTAACGAGCTCTCAAAGATGCCCTGGCTAGGTCTGTGATCTGAAAATGCCGGCATGGCGGCTCTGACGGGGCGTACCTATGTTCCGACCTTACTCGTGGGAACAAAATGAACAAAAAAGAAAAGGAAAAAGAAAAAGAAAAAACTAAAAAAAACAAAACAAACAGCAGTTCGGACGCTGACACGCTATCCGTGGGCTTACCAGAATTGACTGAGCGGCAGCCACTATCGGCAGCCAACCCGGATGAGGAGATCTCTATGGAAATGGAGGAGCGGCTATTAGCAGATACATCCGAGAGTACCCGGAAGTCGGAGATGAAGAAGAAAGTCTCTCTAGGTCAGATGAGAAGGCGGTTGTTCCGTAGAGCGACGCATATCAAATCGAACATCCCTCTCCGAGAAAGAACAAAACTCCCTGGCCTCGGCTATTGACATAATAGAAAAGGACGCTCTGACGAGGCCTGCGCCAAACAGACTGCTGGAAAAACCAAGGCCAACCGTAAGGTAGATGCCCCTAAGGCAGACATCAGAAGGAAGGGAGCAGCTCACACAAAAACTGCCAGCAAGTAAAGACCAGTTATCGCGAGAAAGCCACGGTTTTAAACTATGGGAAGGGGCTGCACTGCGAGCGGTACCTCCCGATGAAATCCCAACCATACTCAAGGGAAGGATCTGTTTTCCTGACTGGGGTGTGGACAAAACAGAGATCCTCAGCTTCCTAAAAGCCCAGAACCCTTCTACTTATATGAAGAGCAGGGAGGTCGTTGTGGAGGAAGAATCGAAGAATGGGACCAATGAACCCCCGACCTCACTTCTGGAAGATAAACAGTTGAAACTGTTCTATGGAGCGGGAGAAGTAACTCTGAAACTCCTAAAGCGGACTCAACAGGCAGAGAACGATGTGAAGGTAGTGCAAATCAACCTCCATCATAGTACAGTCCGATAACTTGAGGCTGCTCCTAATGAAGGAGCAGCTGGATCCGGCCCTAAAACAATCGCGTGATGGGATTAGGGTCAAAAGACTATAATATATATTATAGAAGTGACGCTGGCAAGGTTAGGACTTGTATCGTGGCTAAAAGAGTCCTAAAATTTTAATGTAGTCTCATTTCAGCTCCGGGGACTTGACAGTGGTGAACTTGAGAGGGGTGAACGGGAACTGCACGGTGGCGTCTGCGTACCTGCCTTACAATGACGGCATCAACCTCCCCTTGGAAGACCTGAGGTCGCTCATGTCAGCGTCTTAAAAAGGTAAGAAAAACGTTGTCTTGGGATGTGATGCTAACGCTCACCACACTTTGTTGGGTAGCACAGATATCAATGCCAGAGGCGAAGTTTTATTTAACTATGTTCTAGAATCCAATCTTACTATATGTAATAGAGGCAATGACCCCACCTTTGTAACGTCTACTAGAAAGGAAGTCTTGGATATTACGTTTGTTTCAGAACAGAGCTCTGTTGAAGTTGTTGACTGGAGAGTCTCCGACAAGGCGTCACTATCAGATCATTGTTGGATACTCTTTAAACTACAACTATCTACTTGTGGGAAAGGGAAATCCGCGTGGGGCTAACTGGTCAAAATTCAAGAGAGAAGGAAATCGGTGAATCACTTCACCGAGTACCTCAACTCTATGGAAGCAGTTGACAATGCAGTCGATGCACTGATCAAATCTCTAACGCAATCTTTCGAGAAGTCCTGTCCGATTAGTAGGCATAGCGGTAAAAAGCGTCCACCATGGTGGAGCGATAAAATAGCGGAACTCATTCGCATTTCAAGAGTAGGATGGAACCTCGCAAAAGAGGGGGTAGTTGAGTGGTCCACCTATAAAGAAAGCGTAAAGTTACTCAAGAAAGAGATTAGGTTCGCAAAGAAGAACTCCTGGAGGTCCTTTTGCGCATCTATAGAATCAACAAACGAAGCGTCCCGCTTGCGGACGATTCTGGCCAAGACACCAACGCCGGTATCCAATATTAGGAAATGTAATGGTACCTGTTACGAGGGCCTGTACCCCGTCCAATAACAATAACAAAAAAAAAAAAAAGGAAAAGAAAAATTAAAAGAGGTACCTGAACCCAGATGATTACTCCAGCGATCCCACGATGGTATTTGTCGTCGTCGTCCTCTCGTTCTGTCCTACCGGTCCTTGTGCATCCTCGCACACGCACATCACATTGCAGGGGTGGGGTTTTGATGGACCAATTAATAATAAAAGAAAAAAAAGGGAAACAAATTCCAACATACCTGTTGTCCGTGGTGCCTACAAAACATCATCCCTCCCATAGCCAGGTTCCCTTTTGGTTTTGGAGTTATTTTGCTTCCTTGTGCACCTTTTGTGCACAGGAAGCGATGCGCACACACCCACCCCAATCCAAGGGTGGGTTTTCTTTTATTTTATTATAATAAAATTACAAAAAAAAAAGTAATTATAAAAAAAAACACAGCGATTCGCCTCGCAAAATTAGAAAATAAAAGAAATGTCAATAATCAGCTGACATGAGGGAGAGAGATACACCCGTCTCTCTCTCGCAAGAATGGCGATCGGGAAATTATCTGTGGTTCAGGGATAAGATAAAGAACGTAGAATTCGTTTGTCCATTATTTTTATATTATAGGTTTATATATATTTTTTTTGTGTTGGTCAGAAATTTTGTTTTTGGGTTACGTGAGAAGGGTCGTAGGCTATATTAAGTATGTTAGGTAAGTCAGTTAACAATAGTACATGTCAGGTTAGTGTATTTATGTATGTTATCGCTCAGGAATTTTTTTATTCAAAACGAACATTTTTGTAACTGACAATGACGAAACGTAGGACATTGGAAAGGGAAATTTCTCATTTCAATGTCCCGAAAAAAAAAAGGAAAACACTACCCATAGCCGACAAAGACAAAACATGACAAAGGAAAGGGGAAAAGACTGACGAAGAGAGGACAAAGTCGAAATAAGAAAAGAAGGGGAAAAGTAGGACAATGGGAAACAGATAACCCAGATAAATGAAACGGGTTAGTACATCGACCCCAAGAACATCATTTCCTCAAGTCAAGTGCGAACAGCTGGTCGCCACAGCTGAGAGAAGAATTTGTCGGTAGCACTAAAATACAGTGAGGCGAAGACCCACTGTAGAAATTGATTTCTGTCGATTTTCGATTTTCTTGGTAAGTTGGCACAACAGAATTTTTAAAAGTTTAGTGGCCTAAAATAAATTTTTAAGGAAAGAATAGAGCAAACCTGAGGACAACAAATAAAACTGGGGGAGCATATAGCCCCAGAAATTCTGTCGCTTGCAGTTTTCTGTCAGGGCCGGTTAAGGCCCACACCGTTGCAACTGGACAAGGTCCGGTGCAGGCAGTGGGTAGCGGTAGCGGTGGTCCGCAATAAGCAAAGGAAGCAAACGGTGCTCCCCCAACGAGAAAAGAAAAAATTCAACGCTTCCAGGAGGTGCTCCGTGGGACACTAGTGAAAGTGAAAGAATTTAAATTAGAATTAAAATTTATCTGAAGTGTTAGATACCACTCCTTCTGAGTTGAGCCTACAGTGAACTCTTTGAGGCTGCATATTTTTTTTGTTTTAATTTCGTTTTGGATTTTGCTTTTTGAATTAAATTTTTTTTGAGTTAAAATTCTTGAATATTAAGTTAAATTAAGATTAGAGTTAGTTTGTTTGTGAATTCTGCTGAGAATCTATAGTGCCTAACGTCGCGTTGAACTCCATAATAGAACAAAGTCAACATCCTTCATCGTGCTGCCGGCAGGACACCGGGGGACCAGAAAACCGTATAAAAAAAAAACGTGAGTACCTTTTTTTGAGTCAATTGTTTCAAAAAAAAAAAAAAATATATTCTTAGCAGAAAGGATAGGTTTAAATAGTAGATTTAAGACAAAAAATTTATAATAAATTGAATAGGGCGATGAGCCAACCAAAGTGTATATGTGGTATTTCTACTCAAATATGAGTGAATAATTTTTTTTCATTTGGTGTGTGGATGGCCGGTCGGGACGTCCTTCTATAGATGAACGGTGACAGGACAGGACGACTACGAACGATGACGACACAACATAATGACTGACTAACCTCCACTACAACAGACTTAGGTCGTGACTGGGAAGCGCGTTCAGGGGCCATCTCTCGCAATCATTGGCCAGAGAGATGGCAATTGGTTGTGTCACTAGACACACAGGGTGGGCAGGCCAGCTTCTGCCACTTCCACCAGGCATACCTCGGGTGCTGGACGAACCCGTTTGGCAGGGAGAGAAAATGGGAAGGACAATTGACGCAGTAGGGAGTAGAGTTAGGTTAGGTTAAGATAGTTAGGGTTAGTTTTAGGATTGAGCTTAAGTCACTAGGTTAGTCTAGGTTTAGTTTAGGATAGATAGGGTAAGTTCGCGGAGTCCTTCCCAATATTTCTCCTGGCCAAGGGCATAAGTCCTTGGACTTTCCTTTTACTTTCTTTTCTATTTTTTTTATTCCGTCCGATGTCTAAAGTAAAGTAGCTTTCTTCTTTTTTTTTGTTTTTTATCAAAATGCCACGAGATTTTGTGTGCTGAGCAGGTGGTGTGAAGTAAGGTGGACAAGAACCACCCCGTCCGACGAGCTGAGTCGAGCAACCGCGAGCGTGCCGCCGTCCTCCTTACTCGCACCGAAGACGCCTCCGTGGCCAACCCTAGCTCACAACAATGGCGCCCAACGGTATTTTTACCAACGCCGGCTATTAGAGGCACGATTGCGACTCCAAGGGGACGATTTTCTTTTTTGAAGGTCGTCACCTTGGACTCATATCAATCAGCCTCATTCGCGATTAGTTTTTTTTTCATTTTTAAATAATTTTTTTTACTTTCCTATCTTTTACATTCAAGGGCTGTAAATGCTCCTTGCTTAGTCACAGACTGAAGACAGCTATCCAATCCTCAGGCTGTGAGGTAGTTGGAGGTCTGTGAATAAGCAAAGAGCGGGACAAAGTGGAAAGGCCGAATGCTAGCCGCTGTCCTAGAATGGTGACCTTTAGTCATATTCTTAGTGAGGCGCGAGCATAAGCCGCGAAGCTTTGTCCGTGTTGGAGTTGATCTGGGAAATCCTGGCCAGCCTTCTATTGGGTATTACCTGATAGCAAGTAGTGGTAAGCAAGGAAAGGATCGGCTTTAACACCTCGTCAAGTATCCGAGGCACCAGTCACTACCCAACGATACTGACTTTACCCTGACGAGAACAGACAGACTCACATCTATAGAACGGTTACTGGAGAACCTGACCAAAAATCCACACACCAAAGCACATAATACACCCATTTTAATAATGTAGTGGCAACACTGCTTAAGAGAAATTGTAATTACAAGTGATCTGTGTCAAAACAATTAAATTCAAAGTGTAATGTGCGGTAATACTTTCGTGTTCCATACAAATCAAATCATCAGCTGCTCCTACATCATTGATCACTGAAATACATTGGTTCCTGCCAAGTATTTTAGTTTTCAGATTGGTTTGTATTGTAACCAAAAGGTAGGTGCTTCTGTGGACCGATAGTGATCTTTGAACTTTACAAATAATAATAATCAAATAAAATCGGGTTCGTGTGTATAAGTTGAGCTTTTAAAAGCCCCTATAGTTACTACACGAACCCATTGCTAGAAGCTTAATTAAAATAATAATACAAAATCGCATACAGCCCATGAGTATGCAACTTGTTTTTAGAATAAGTAAGACTACAGTACGGGCCATTAATAAATATGCCAAAAGTTTTACGCACTCCGCCAGCGGAGTGCACCACACCGACTTCTGAACCAAAGGTGTCAGCAGTAACATCAGCAAAAACAATAGAAATTGAAAATGCCAAGAGAAAATTAAGTCAAGAAAAAAGTATTTCTCAAAATGAACAAAGGCTACAAAGAGAATTAACGCAAGTAAACAATGCGTTAATAGATTCAAATAATTTGAATAGAAATTTAAACGAAACAATTAAAAACTTGCAATTATATATAACAAATCTAGAAAATAAATTAAAATCGAAAGAAAACGAATTACAAAACAAACAGCCGGAGAATATTCAAGATATCCACAGCACTCCTCGGCAAAATGTGGAAAAACTAATATATGCAACAGATGAAGAAGAATTGGCAAAAGAAACAGAGTGGATTAGAGATACTCAGAGAGTAAAAAAGAGGAAACTTAACAATTCAATTCCTCCCCCTAAAGATACAGAATCGGCAGAATTAAACACCCAAAAGAAATTGAAAAAGACTCCACCACCACCTCCAATAATAATTGATGAGGTAATTAGCTATGACAATCTGTATGAAAAGATAAAATCAGTCACGCTGGTAGAAAATTTAGATCTAAAAATCATCAACAAAAACAATATACGACTAAATCTCGAAGACGGAGAAATCTACAGAAGTGTCACGGCTTTACTAAATGAAGAAAACTATGCTTGGCACTCCTACGAAAATAAGCAAACCAGGCCTATTAGAGTAATGGCTAAAAATCTGCACCACTCATGCAAGCCTGAAAATATAACTACAAATCTTAAATCTAAAGGTTTCAAGATTATTGATGCTACAATTAAGCTCAAGCGGGAAAACAAGGAACCTCTAAACATGTTTATGTTAACATTCAGTGCAGAAGAAGAGATAGAAAAGGTTTATCAAATCAAAAACATCCTGGGATGCAGAGTTGAAATTGAACCTCTTAAAAAATCAAAATTAGTACCCCAATGCAAGCAATGCCAGGCATATGGGCATACGCAAAAATATTGCAATAGACAGGCAAGATGTGTGAAATGCACTGGAAAACACCACACAACAGAATGCACAAAGCCCCAAAATGTGCAGCCTAAGTGCGTGCACTGCCGGGAACCCCACCCCGCAAGCTATCGGGGGTGCACTGTTGCCATAGAACTGCAGAATATCTTAAATAAAAAAACTAAACACCAAAAACAAAATTCTTGATAAAAAACAAGAATCACCAGGTAATATTAAAGTAGATGTGGAACTATCAAAACTAGAGATTAAAAAACCCATTGCAAAAGAAAACAAAAAACCCATTGCAAAAGAAAACACAAAACCGAACGCTAAAGAAACCAGCGCGGGTATAATGTCATATGCTCAAGTGGCTGCACATAAAAAACAGCATGCTATGCAGAAAAAGGACCAACCTGAGTGTAACCAACAAAAGACTCAACCAAGCAATGACACGAATCAAACACTACAACTGATCTTAACCAAACTTAATGCACTAGATATGCGACTTAAAAAGTTAGAAAATACCAAGGACAAAGTACCTAAGCATAATCATGGATCAAAATCTTAAAGTGATATGTTGGAATGCAAATGGTCTCCTGCAACATCAACAGGAATTGCAAGTGATTCTTGAAACAAATAACATAGACATTTGTCTTATCTCAGAAACCCATTTTACAAAACACACGCAAACAAAATTTAAAAACTATAAAATCTACCACACCGCTCACCCTGAAAACACAGCTAAGGGTGGAAGTGCAGTAATAGTAAAAAACAATATACAACAATATGAGGAATTGAAGTATATAACAGAGAAAATACAAGCTACAGCAGTGTGTATAAAAGCTAAGCATAAAAAAATTAATATCGTTGCTATTTACTGTCCTCCAAAACATTCAATTAAAAAAGAATATTCAGATTTTTTTGAAAAACTAGGAAACAGATATATAATAGGTGGAGATTTTAATGCCCAAAACCTTAACTGGGGATCCAGATTGACAACAACGAGAGGAAAAGAACTTTATGCTGCTATTCTGACCTACAGACAAAAATAAGATACCAGATCTAATTGATTTTTTCATAATCAAAAATTTGTCAAGCAGTTATATACACATAGATGAGTTCGAGTATCTAAGCTCTGACCATTCACCTATAATTCTCCAAATGAGTGAACATATAATTAAAAATATAAATATTAAAACTTTAACAAATAACAGAACAGATTGGCAAGCCTTCAAGCTGAATTTAACGAGTAAAATAGATTTAATGATACCCAAAAATGATGTAGAAAAAGAACTGCATAAGTTGGTCAGCGATATTCAGCAATCGGCCTAGGAAAGCACCCCTGCCCTAAAGAGAAAGAACACAAAAAGAAACTACACGAAAGAAATAAAAGATTTAGTAGCAGATAAAAGACGAGCAAGAAGAACGTGGCAGAAAACAAGAGCTCCACAACATGAAGCCAAGCTAAACAACCTCTGTCAACAACTAAGAAGAGAAATTAAAAAATTTAAGGAAGATTCAATGAAAAGGTACATCAGATGGTTAACAGCTGAATACGTAACTAATTACTCTCTATGGAAAGCAACAAAAGGATTAAAACAGCCTACTGTGCAAATACCTCCAATCAAAGCAACTGATGGAAACTGGGCAAGAAGCGATGAGGACAAAACCATTCTCTTCGCAGACTACCTAGAAAACATATTTAAACCACCAGTTGAAAATGGAAGTATACAACCTACGATAATAGGTCCTTCAGAAGAAGAAAGCGAAGAAATTCTGCTCACAACTCCTAATGAAATTTACAACTTAATTAAGCATGAAATAAATGCAAAGAAAAGTCCTGGATATGATCTTATATCTGGTGTCGTACTAAAGAACTTACCAAGGAAGGCAATAATAAAAATAACAAATTTAATAAATGCCACATTTAAGCTTAAATATGTGCCTAGTTTGTGGAAGGTAGCTGACGTCCTAATGATTCCCAAACCTGGTAAACCGCCAAATGAAGTGTCATCTTACAGACCTATCTCGTTATTGCCAATGATATCAAAAGTGTTTGAGAAAGTACTCGCAAAGCGTTTAAATAAAATAATTGAAAGGAAAAATCTGATTCCGAACCATCAATTTGGTTTTCGAAGGCAGCACTCTACGATACAACAGGTACACAGAATTACGAATAAAATCGAAGAAGCACTAGAAAAAAGGAAAGTTTGCTCGGCTGTATTCTTAGATGTAGCGCAGGCCTTTGATAAAGTATGGCACGAAGGACTTATCTATAAACTGAGATGTATTGTGCCAAATCAATATGCTTCTATTCTGAAATCGTATCTAGATGGAAGACATTTCAGAATAAAACAACAGAGTACTTATTCAAATCTAAGAGAAATAAAGGCCGGCGTACCGCAAGGTAGTGTACTGGGCCCAATATTATACTTATTATATACTAGTGATATTCCTAAATTAGAAAACCACACTACGGCAACATTCGCAGATGATACTGCAATACTAGCAGTAGGAAGAACCAATGAAGAATCCACAGAAAAACTACAAATTGGCATAAACAAAATCTGTGAATGGACTAATAAGTGGAGAATCAAATTAAACGAGTCTAAGTCAGTCCATGTTGACTTTACTAATAAAAAAATTGAATATATACCAATTATTATAAACCAAAAAATAGTTCCATGCGCTAATACAGCGAAATATTTAGGTATGACTCTAGATGCAAAGTTGAGATGGAAAGAGCACGTAAAAAAGAAAAAAGAAGAGTTAGAAATCAAATATAGAAAACTGCACTGGCTGATAGGAAGAAACTCATCCGTATCAATTGGAAATAAAGTGCTTTTATATAATCAAATTCTGAAACCAGCATGGACATATGGAATCCAACTATGGGGTTGTGCCAAAAAGACAAACATAGACAAAATACAACGTTTCCAAAATAAGGTGCTTAGAAATATAGTAAATGCACCTTGGTACATAAGAAAAACTGACCTTCATCGAGACCTGAAGGTAGAAAGTGTATCTGCAGAAATTCTAAAACATGCAAAAAAACACAAAGAAAAGCTAGAAGAGCATATAAACATAGATGCAAGAAAACTAATGCATAATGAAAATCAATTACGAAGGCTTAAAAGAACAAAACCTCTCGATATAACTTAATATAAGAAAAATAAAAATGTATATACTTGCTTATAAATACATACACACTCGAAATAAAGGGTCACCAGTGGGTGTAACTCATACAAAGTCTAAGATGTCAGAAAAAAATTGCTTATTAGTCCAAGTGACTAGATCGCAATTATGTGGGAGGTGGTTTTAGTCGGTAAAAATCCAGCATGCTGATTACTCGGATCATCAGTATCTTTTGAAGATCTCCCCTTCCTCTAAAAAAAGAAAAAAAAAAAGAAATTTGAATAATATTTTTTAGGATTTTGATTTTTTTTAGCATTTCGTTTTCCACCCGTTTATTATTTTTTTATATACCTTTTTTTTTGATTTCTTTTACTATTTTTACTATCGATTTTATTCCTTTTACTACTATTTTTTTTCCTGTTTTTGAATTTTTTTTTATTATTTATTTTTTTATTCTATACCTTTTTTTACCTTTTCTTTGAATTTTTTTTACTATTTTTTTATTATTTTATTAGGGTTTCGCGTTTTTTTTTACTTTTACTACTACATATCTTATTTATTTTCTGAATTTTTTTTTTGAATTTCGCATAATTTGAATTTAGCATAGTAGGGAATTTATTGAATTTTTTTATCATGGAGGGAGACAATAGGAGTTTAGGGGCAGTACCGAAGAACACTGGGTCACAAGGAGCACTTCCGTCAGGAATGCGGGTAACGCGTTTAAAAGCTAGGTTGGAACGCGAACAGGGAACTGACGGATATGACTTGCCACCTGCTACAGGGACTGACGGCAATTACGCAAGACAAGGAACAAACGACGACTATCTGTTCTTTGGCCAAGACGACGGAAATTACCCTACGAACTTCAACATGACAGACCATACTGCGACGACCAGACAGAAGGTAACTCGGTCCACGGTAGAGCTCCGTGAGGACTTAGAGAGAAGATCCCTTCCAAATGAACATGACCTACTTGACTTGTACGATGTACAAAACGGACGAAATACAACGGACACAAGACTACAAGCCAGAGAACTTGTAGGACAACGCAACCAACGGCTAAGTCTGTCGCTAGGCAACCAAGCGACAGCAACTCTAGCAAAGACCAGGGTCGGACAACAAACTTCTGACGGCGAAGACGACCTAACTGACCTGCGGAGTAAGACTGTGGAGGACACAAAACGAATAACACAAGAAATACAAAAGGTGGTCTCTCAAGCGGTAAAGAAGAACCAGGTTGAGGTCATGACGGTGTTCGCCGAAAGTATGAAAGATATGATGACTACTTTCCAGGAGAACATCAAGGCGATCAACGACAAGATCTGCAACCTGGAGCTCTCCGCAGCTGCGCAGAGGGAACCACCGACAACGAACGACCGACGAAAAGACAACACCCGACAAGGACAGTCCAATCCTTCGCGCCCACCTAACTTGGCGGAACTGTTACACCAACCAACGCCGACACAAAACAGACAGACTTTTAAGCCGCCACCACACGAACGGCAAATACCTCTAAATGACCCACTACATGGACAAGCTCCACGCTTCACCGAACCTTTTCCACGGTTTTCGGAAAGGAAGGTGGACATTCATAAGTGGGGCATTAAGTTTGACGGGACACCAAAGACGATGTCCGTAGAAAGTTTCCTGTTTCGCGTGGAGACTTTGCAACGCCAAAACGGTATTAGCGACCACCAGCTGTTCACCCACTTCCACCACCTTGTAAGCGGTCCTGCAGAGAGGTGGTTCTGGCAATTCCTGCAGGAAAATGAAAGCGATAGGTGCCTGAGCTACCAGCGACTCAAAAGATAACTGCTGAAACAGTTTAAAAATAATATTAGGGACCATGAAATTTTGAGGGCCATAATGGATAGAAGGCAGCAACCTCAGGAGTCATTTGACGACCTATACAGCGACGTACGGACGATGGTACTACAGATGACGAGTCGACCGAACGAACTTGACCTAGTGGACATCCTCCGAAGCAACATTAAGGACAGAGTGGCGACGCTAATCTTCGGGTGCTCTATTACGAGCATCCAAGAATTAAGGGATGAATGCAGGCGCGCGGAGAAGTACTTGACGACTAGGGAGACGAAATTTAGAAGACAAGTTAACGAACTAGGAGACGAAGAAATTTTTAGAAATAGGGAAACATTTAGGGATTTAGAGGACGAAGAAGTGGCAATTGCTGCGCTTCAACGAAACAGGACTGACAGACAACCAACTTACATGAAAACAGGCAGAACAAACAATACGAACTCGACCAGCAGAACAGACCTGACTAGGAGTCCTGCTTCAACTCCGTCGGCGTGTCAGTCTAATTTCCATAGTCTGACGTGCTTTAGTTGTGGTCAAAGAAACATCAACTTTAGTTGCACACAGTGCCAGGGAAACCTGAGAGTCGGCAGTGCGACCGGGACGAACCAGCCGACCAAGACCTCACTCCCGGAAAGCGAGGAGAAGACTTCCAAATTTTGAAGAGGATTCCAGAAGGTGATGATACCTCCACGAAGAAGGAAATCCCTCAAAGGAAGAGTCTTCACCAACGCCTGCAGGAGTATAAAGCCGCCAGAAAGCGTATCTTTGGAGAGGAATTGACTGCGCCGGTGGAGAAGATCAGGAACTATTTAAAAATTAGGAGGCTAAGGGAAATATGTGCAATAAATAGACGACGAAAGAGAGATATAGTAGCGACTGTGATAAATATTTCGGACGACAATAGGCCTTACGCTAAGGTTAGGATAGACGGTGAGGAGCTCATGGGCCTATTGGATAGTGGAGCTTCAATTAGTTGTTTAGGGAAAGGAGCGACTGACTTTTTAGACAAACATAACATAGTAATGACTAGGATGAGTACGGACATACGAACAGCAGACGGAAACCACCAACGAATACTAGGACGATTTAAGGCAGTAGTCTCCTGAGGTGGCAAGTCTCATGAATTAGAAATTTTCGTTGTGCCAAACTTACAGCAGGTCCTTTATCTGGGGGTTAACTTCTGGAGAACATTTATGGTCGCTCCGAACATAATCAACGAACTCGACATCCCATCGCCGACGGAAGAACGGTCTCCGGTCCAGGCACTCTCACCAGCACAAGCCCAAGAACTGGAGAGAATCAAGCTACTGTTTCCCTCTTGCGCGATGTTGGGACTGGGTAGAACCAGCCTCGAAGAACATATAATCGAGGTGGATGACGAGAAGATTCCCATCAAGCAGAGGCACTACCCAGTTTCACCTGCGATCCAGAGCTCTTATATGACGAGTTGGATAGGATGATCTCCCTAGGAGTGATAGAAGAGAGTAACAGTGCTTGGAGCTCCCCAGTGGTACTGGTGAGAAAACCCGGCAAAAACAGACTGTGGACTCAAGAAAAGTGAATGAAGTAACGAAGAAGGATGCTTACCCGCTTCCTCATATCGAAGGACTGCTGAGTAGGTTGCAGAACACCAGATTTATTTCAGGTATCGATCTGAAGGACGCATTCTGGCAGATTCCTTTGGAGCGCAAGTCGAGGGAGAAGACAGCGTTCACAGTCCCTGGAAGGCCATTATATCAGTATACGGTTATGCCGTTCGGATTGTGTAATGCCGCCCAGAGAATGTGTAGGCTTATGGACAAGGTCATACCCTCTCGTCTGAAAGAGTATGTCTTTGTCTATCTCGATGACCTCTTGGTTTGCTCTCCAAATTTCGAGTCCCATGCCAGATTGCTGCAGGAAGTGGCCAAGTGTCTGAGGGAAGCGGGTCTGACTATAAATGTAGAGAAAAGCAAATTCTGTTACAAGGAGATCAAATACTTGGGATACATCGTCGGCGATGGTTGCCTATGAACTGACCCTGGCAAGGTTTCGGCGGTCGAGAATTTCCCAGTTCCAAAGACTCCTAAGCAACTCCGTCGATTTCTAGGGATGACGGGCTGGTATAGGCGCTTTATTCCAAATTTTGCGTCTATGGCAGCCCCAATGACCGACTGTCTGAAGAAAGGCAAGACATTCGACATGACAGACAAAGCACTGACAGCCTTTCAAAAACTTAAGACGACTCTAGTGACAGCACCGATACTAACGAACCCGGACTTCACAAGACGATTCACAAGACGATCTGGTGTAGGGAGTGTGCTTTTCCAGATGGACACGGAGAACAACGAACGACCGATAGCATTCATGTCCCAGAAGCTCAATTCTGCTCAGCGGAATTATAGTGTAACGGAACTTGAATGCTATGCGGCCGTTCTGTCAGTGAAGAAGTTCAGAGCCTATGTGGAAGGATTACCTTTCACTATTATAACCGATCATGCGAGTCTGAAGTGGCTAATGACCCAAAAGGATCTATCTGGCCGTCTGGCTAGATGGAAGTCGCCATACTTTTCCTCGGAGGAGTACGACGAATTAAGGAAGACAATAAACGAAAACAAAGACCCACTTCCGGATGTTTGCGTTTCCGATGGATTCGTATACAAAAGAACAGACATACGAACTGGCGACGCGATACAAGAAGACAGAGCGTGGAAACTCTGGATTCCGAAGGAGTTGCGTGGTAGTCTAGTGGGAGCTGCACACAATTCACCATCTGCAGGTCACGGTGGTATCCAAAAGACTCTGTCGAAATTGAGACAGATGTTCTTTTGGCCAGGCATGGCTACCGATGTGCAGACTTTGGTCAAAGCCTGCGAAATCTGCAAGTGCAGCAAACCCCTCAACATCGTTTCTCGACCGCCGATGGGACAACAGACTATTACGGAGCGGCCTTTCCAAAGACTGTATATTGACTTCCTAGGACCATACCCACGTACTAAAAACGGACACACACACATTTTTATAGTCCTAGACCATTTTTCTAAGTTTGTGTTTTTAAAACCTATTAAGAAGGCAACGGCTGCTGAGGTAGTGAAATACCTAGAGGAAAGCGTGTTCCATATCTTTGGCGTACAGGAGTTTATCCATTCGGACAATGGTAAACAGTTCATCTCAGAACTGTTTGCCAGCTTTCTGGGAAAATACGGGGTCAAGCATATTTGCACCGCGATCTACTCTCCTCAAGCCAATGCGTCAGAACGGGTTAACCGCTCCGTTCTGACGAAGATAAGATCGTACCTAAGCGGTGATCAGAAAACTTGGGACATCCACGTCAGCAACGCGGATTTCTCACTGAGGAGTGTAGTTCACGATGCGACTACGTTTGAACCCTATTACGCTGTGTTTGGTACCCACATGGTACAATACGCGGGAGCGTATGATGTCCTCCGCAAACTAGGTACGGTCAAAGACATGAACATGGAAATTATCGACAATAAGGACAAATTAGAGCTAATAAGAAGTAAAATATTTGACAATCTAAGGGTAGCACATCAAAAAGCAACCAAAACATACAACACGCGAAGCAGAGAAGTCAAGTATAGAGTAGGACAGATCGTATATAGACGAAATTTCAAGCAAAGCAGTTTACCTGACAATTACAATGCTAAATTAGGGCCCAAGTTCCTGAAATCAATTATTTTGAAAGCCAAAGGGAACTCCCTATATGAAGTAGGTAACCTAAGAGGCGAAAAGGTGGGCGTATACCACGCCAAATATTTGCACACCTAGAGGCAAGTGTTAGAAAACACTCTTGACGCACTCGAGTATGCCGTTGCCGGATTTGCTGTAATATATATGGATGTATGTATTTAGTTATGTCCTATAGATAGAGTATTTATTTATTTATTTATTTATTTATTTATTATAGAGTTTATTTATTGATAGAGATAGTTTATTTATTATAGAGTATATTTATTTATAGAGTTTATTTATTTATAGAGATTATTTATTTATATATAGAGCCTATTTATTTATTATATAGTTTATTTACATATACAGTTTATTTATTATTGTATATTTATTTTATAGTTTATTTATTAGTGTTAGGTGGGGCGACCTGGATGTATCCAAATGCATCCCTATAATGATTTGTAGGTAGCATACGGGTACATCCACATACGCCTCTGTGATACAAAATCTGTGATATACAAGCTGTGATTGGTGAGAATGCAAGAAGTGCCAAGCTAACCTCAACGGTTGAAGTAGAGCATCTCAGGGCGTAGGCCCTTGCCACACATTGGGCAATAACAATAAACAAATAAAAGATAAACTAAAGCACTGGAGCAAACGAACATAAAGATAATGAACCAGGCCCCCATTTTTTACGAGGCCGGTTGGCTCACGACCACTCGCCAACCGTCGTCTAGCCTGTTACGAGGGCCTGTACCCCGTCCAATAACAATAACAAAAAACAAAAAAAGGAAAAGAAAAATTAAAAGAGGTACCTGAACCCAGATGATTACTCCAGCGATCCCACGATGGTATTTGTCGTCGTCGTCCTCTCGTTCTGTCCTACCGGTCCTTGTGCATCCTCGCACACGCACATCACATTGCAGGGGTGGGGTTTTGATGGACCAATTAATAATAAAAGAAAAAAAAGGGAAACAAATTCCAACATACCTGTTGTCCGTGGTACCTACAAAACATCATCCCTCCTATAGCCAGGTTCCCTTTTGGTTTTGGAGTTATTTTGCTTCCTTGTGCACCTTTTGTGCACAGGAAGCGATGCGCACACACCCACCCCAGTCCAAGGGTGGGTTTTCTTTTATTTTATTATAATAAAATTACAAAACAAAAAGTAATTATAAAAAAAACACAGCGATTCGCCTCGCAAATTTAGAAAATAAAAGAAATATCAATAATCAGCTGACATGAGGGAGAGAGATACACCCGTCTCTCTCTCGCAAGAATGGCGATCGGGAAATTATCTGTGGTTCAGGGATAAGATAAAGAACGTAGAATTCGTTTGTCCATTATTTTTATATTATATGTTTATATATATATTTTTTGTGTTGGTCAGAAATTTTGTTTTTGGGTTACGTGAGAAGGGTCGTAGGTTATATTAAGTATGTTAGGTAAGTCAGTTAACAATAGTACATGTCAGGTTAGTGTATTTATGTATGTTATCGCTCAGGAATTTTTTTTATTCAAAACGAACATTTTTGTAACTGACAATGACGAAACGTAGGACATTGGAAAGGGAAATTTCTCATTTCAATGTCCCGAAAAAAAAAAGGAAAACACTACCCATAGCCGACAAAGACAAAACATGACAAAGGAAAGGGGAAAAGATTGACGAAGAGAGGACAAAGTCGAAACAAGAAAAGAAGGGGAAAAGTAGGACAATGGGAAACAGATAACCCAGATAAATGAAACGGGTTAGTACATCGACCCCAAGAACATCATTTCCTCAAGTCAAGTGCGAACAGCTGGACGCCACAGCTGAGAGAAGAATTTGTCGGTAGCACTAAAATACAGTGAGGCGAAGACCCACTGTAGAAATTGATTTCTGTCGATTTTCGATTTTCTTGGTAAGTTGGCACAACAGAATTTTTAAAAGTTTAGTGGCCTAAAATAAATTTTTAAGGAAAGAATAGAGCAAACCTGAGGACAACAAATAAAACTGGGGGAGCATATAGCCCCAGAAATTCTGTCGCTTGCAGTTTTCTGTCAGGGCCGGTTAAGGCCCACACCGTTGCAACTGGACAAGGTCCGGTGCAGGCAGTGGGTAGCGGTAGCGGTGGTCCGCAATAAGCAAAGGAAGCAAACGGTGCTCCCCCAACGAGAAAAGAAAAAATTCAACGCTTCCAGGAAGTGCTCCGTGGGACACTAGTGAAAGTGAAAGAATTTAAATTAGAATTAAAATTTATCTGAAGTGTTAGATACCACTCCTTCTGAGTTGAGCCTACAGTGAACTCTTTGAGGCTGCATATTTTTTTTTGTTTTAATTTCGTTTTGGATTTTGCTTTTTGAATTAAATTTTTTTTGAGTTAAAATTCTTGAATATTAAGTTAAATTAAGATTAGAGTTAGTTTGTTTGTGAATTCTGCTGAGAATCTATAGTGCCTAACGTCGCGTTGAACTCCATAATAGAACAAAGTCAACATCCTTCATCGTGCTGCCGGCAGGACACCGGGGGACCAGAAAACCGTATAAAAAAAAAACGTGAGTACCTTTTTTTGAGTCAATTGTTTCAAAAAAAAAAAAAATATATTCTTAGCAGAAAGGATAGGTTTAAATAGTAGATTTAAGACAAAAAATTTATAATAAATTGAATAGGGCGATGAGCCAACCAAAGTGTATATGTGGTATTTCTACTCAAATATGAGTGAATAATTTTTTTTCATTTGGTGTGTGGATGGCCGGTCGGGACGTCCTTCTATAGATGAACGGTGACAGGACAGGACGACTACGAACGATGACGACACAACATAATGACTGACTAACCTCCACTACAACAGACTTAGGTCGTGACTGGGAAGCGCGTTCAGGGGCCATCTCTCGCAATCATTGGCCAGAGAGATGGCAATTGGTTGTGTCACTAGACACACAGGGTGGGCAGGCCAGCTTCTGCCACTTCCACCAGGCATACCTCGGGTGCTGGACGAACCCGTTTGGCAGGGAGAGAAAATGGGAAGGACAATTGACGCAGTAGGGAGTAGAGTTAGGTTAGGTTAAGATAGTTAGGGTTAGTTTTAGGATTGAGCTTAAGTCACTAGGTTAGTCTAGGTTTAGTTTAGGATAGATAGGGTAAGTTCGCGGAGTCCTTCCCAATATTTCTCCTGGCCAAGGGCATAAGTCCTTGGACTTTCCTTTTACTTTCTTTTCTATTTTTTTTATTCCGTCCGATGTCTAAAGTAAAGTAGCTTTCTTCTTTTTTTTTGTTTTTTATCAAAATGCCACGAGATTTTGTGTGCTGAGCAGGTGGTGTGAAGTAAGGTGGACAAGAACCACCCCGTCCGACGAGCTGAGCCGAGCAACGGCGTGCCGCCGTCCTCCTTACTCGCACCGAAGACGCCTCCGTGGCCAACCCTAGCTCACAACATACCTGGGCAGAGTCACAAGAGGAAACGACTATTGAGTACTCACTTTCCCGGATGTACATCGATCTCCGAAGATGATCTACCCACTCCAGAGATGACACCGGGAATAAGCGCGGAAGACGTGAGGAATATAATAGATGATGACAAGATAGCCTTGGCAATTAAATCATTTGCTCCATATAAGGCACCAGGAATGGATAACATTCGATCTGTGATGCTGCAAGAGTCAGTGGATATTGCTATTCCATGGCTCAAGCGCATTTTCACAGGATGCCTTAAGCTATTACATGTTCCTAAAGCATGGCGGGAGGTGCGCGTCGTATCTATTCCCAAAGCGGGGAAAGCGAACCACACAAACACAAAAGACCTGAGACCTATCAGTCTGTCGACTTTTATGCTAAAAACACTGGAACGTTTAATAGATGTATACGTAAGAAACGTGATTGGCAATAATTACCCATCTAAATCACAACACGCATACATCTGCGGAAGATCGGTAGATACTGCGCTACACAGGGTCGTATTAAGTATAGAAAAATCCCTCCACTTTAAAGAGTTCACTCTCGGGGCGTTCCTAGACATTGAAGGGGCTTTTAACAACGTAAACACTGACGCGATCCTGGACAGCCTACACAGAGCTCATTTAAACATGGGTCTCTGCAATTGGATTGCACAGATGCTTCAATCGAGGGTTATATTTTCAATGCTAGGAGATGTAATCATCCGGAGAAGCATCTGCAGAGGAACCCCCCAAGGCGGAGTTCTATCTCTTTTATTGTGGCTCCTCGTAGTGGATGAGATCTTGGTGATACTTAAGGAAAACGGCTTCAACGTGACGGCCTATGCCGACGATGTGGTCATCCTGGTTTCGGGAAAATTCCCTTCAGTCCTTAGCGAAAGACTAAATCTTGCACTACAACTAGTGAATGATTGGGTCAGCAGCAAAGGGCTGGGAGTGAAGTCCTCAAAGACGGAGGTAGTTCTTTTCACTAAGAAGAGATCAATTCCTACCTTCAGACCCCCAAACATCGGTGGTACTGAACTAAGTATCTCAAGTTCAGCTCGATACCTGGGCGTAATTTTAGATTCCAAACTGAACTGGAAGGATAACACTGCCGAACGCATCAAAAAAGCTAGCGTAGCTTTCTATTCTTGCAAAAAGACATTCAGCACCACGTGGGGCTTCAAACCAGCTGTGGTGTACTGGATATACACAGCGGTCGTAAGACCCATTCTCACATATGGTTCATTAGTTTGGTGGATGGCTCTTGAGAAGCAATATCAGCTTTCAAACCTCACCAAAATCCAGAGGGCAGCGTGTATCGGAGTCATGGGGTCAATAAGAACAACACCTACAGCGGCAATGGAAACCATGCTCAGTTTCATTCCGCTTGATATATACTGTAGCAGTCTGGCGGCTAAAATCGCTGTAAGACTGAGGGAAGGAAGGATGATCTCGGAAGTTACTTCTTCTCGGAATTGGAGGACTTAATTAATATAGAGCTTACGGACCTCCTGAGATTTATATCATTATCTGGGTGGTTCTAACAGCGGACTTTTAACGTTTTCAGGGATAAACAATTGGGCACAATGGACTCGAATTTATTGGTCTAAGTGAGCAGTGACTCTATTTTTCACATGGCACCCATCTACCTAACCTAACTTCCTCCTCGTATTTCGGGGGGTACCTATAAAGTTTAGAATTTATCTGTTGGTCCGTAATTGTGGTGATATCCCCTTCTTTAAAGAATAGCTTATAAAATCTTTTGATAAGCTTGTCTATGGCTTCGCACTCCTCCTTATTTAAATGGTCTAGCTTAAGGTGCCTAATATTTTCGTTAGAGTTTTCTAAAGTATGTATTTCGTTAAAGGAGTATTGTCTGTTTTGGAATCTAATTATCTGATCATTAAGATTTATTAATCCTTCTTCTAAGTCTATGAGTGTAGTTATTCAGTAGATCAATACCTATGATAAACTGATATTTTCTGTTTGGTAGCTGTTTAACTTTCCATCTTATGATTGTACCTACGGGTGCATTAAGTTCTTTTGGTACTGGTGTATGAACTTCTTACGTAATATAATCTTTTCCGTTTATTGTAGAGAATTGTATTGTTTTTTTTTTTACTCTGTCGTCAATTATGCCCAATGATGAACCAGTATCTATTAAAGTTAAGTATTTATTTTTATTGATCGTTATTTCTATAATAGGGAGTTCCTCCGAGACTAATTGATAAAAAAAACTCGAAATTATTAATTTCCGAAGACCTTTCCTCACTTTCTATATTATTGTTATTATTACGATGATTCGACATTCAAAATCTTTGCTCAGTTGTATTCTGTTGAAGGCTATTTTGGCCCGAATACATTCTGAGGTTTCCTGATTGTGGGTTTTGTCTACGAGTATATCCTTGTACAATATTTAATTCTCTTCTTCTCTGGATATTATCTACTTCCATCGCCTCTGCTCTATAATGCCTATATTGTCATGAATTATTACCTTGGTTTCTTTGTTGGTACTGTCGCCTCTGTTCTGAATTATGTGTTTGTTCTTGGTAGTGCTGTCTGTATTGTCCTGAGTTTGTACACTGACTACTGTAGTTTTGTCCATACTGTCCTGAGTATCTTTTTACCTGGCCTTGATTACTATGTCTATTTTCCTTCTTAAAATTGTTTTGCTTGTTGATATTTCTATCTTTAGGTTTACTCGTATACCTATTCTTCCTAAACTCCTCCCTTATGCAGGAGTCCTCGAATCTCCTGTTCCTCATAACGGAAACTATATCTGATAAATCACTAAGTTCATAAATCTTATATAGCAATATTCCTCGCGTCATCTCTTTAATTGTATTCACTAAGTTAACTAACTGTCTACATTAGTTAAATCTATTCCCTTATCTCCATTGTAATAGACTATGAGTTTGTCTGTCTTATATTTCGAATTTCGAATTTCAGTTGCTAAATCACTTACAGTATTTACTTTCAGATTGGCGATCTTCCTATATATGTCCATTGGCTCCAGCTCCGGTCTGTATCTGACTTTCAGGGTTCCTTTGATGGCGTTCCAGTCGTCTGGTCTTGGTAAGTTGATAATGGTGTTTTTCACCTCTCCTTGTATTTTCTCATAGAAAATTGTCTGTACCATGCTTTTTGTAATTCCGCGTTTGTGACTCCAGATAGGTGGTATTCCACGGTGTTGATGAATGAGTTGACCGTCACTTCGCCAATCCCGGTGAAGGCTGTCATAAATTTGATTTCCTTCATCACCTTTTCGATGTTTTCTCTTTAGACTTCTCGTTCTTGCAAAGCTGTGAACGCTGCTGTTATCCGTTCCAGCTGTTGTTTTCCTCAATACTACTACTAATAGTTCTTCGACGGTAGCCATTTCTATTCCTTTGCGATTTTTGTTAAAGATTTCGATTCTGTCCTTTCGCATAAATTTATATTTTATTATTTTTTTTCACTGTTTACTAATTTTTCCGTTTTAGTATTTGTTGGTGTAATCACCTGTGCAAACAAATACTTTTGATAATTTAAACTTTGAAAATAAAAAAGAACACTTAAGTTTTTCGCTGTCTTCGGATTTTATTTCGGCACGTCCGCCACTTTCGTCATCTGGATTTCAAGTGGATGCCCACCGGAAAAGCAGACAACCATTTTAAATACAATGAATGTCATAAATACATTTTAACGCTAGAGGTGTCCTCTAGGTGCCAACAGCATAATAATAAACTTTAGGGTGGGACTACAATTAAACATTACCGCCCCCCTTGCAGCAGTTGCTGCAATATAATACAAACTCTAACAAAGGCAGTGGATACCTAGGTGATACCTACTTGAATAATTATGGAATATAAATTCAAAAAGTTAAAAACTATACGAGAGAGGATCGATCTTAGAGAAAACCTTAATTATAATTAATATGAGTTATATCTCCAATGGTATTTACAGGATCCAGGAGTCGAGAACAAAATTTTTATTTTTTTTTATATGTGTGGTTGCATATATTATATAGCTCGCCCCAAAGACGTGAGAATGTACACGATTTGAACGACATTATTGAGGCAGGAGGACGCAAAGTTTGACGACTGATCGTGTGAGAATTCCTGTTTGAGTTTGGATGTCGACTACTCTGACTCTTTGATCAGAGCCAAGATGTACCTTTACAACTCGGGCTAGTCTCCATTCATTAGGAGGTAGGTTTTCGTTCCGAATAACGACTAGATCATTAACCTGAATATCCCTCTGGGGATATTTCCATTTAAAACATTTATGGAGCTCCTTCAAATATTCTTCCTACCAGCGGATGCTGAATTGATGATGAAGAATCTTGAGCTTTCTCCAGCGATTCATAATAGTCAGAGATTGATGTGTATATGTGGGCTCGGGAAGGCTGAGTAGTAAGCCACCCGTGAGAAAATGACCAGGGGTGAGCGGAACGATATCGAGTACGTTTTCCGAGATGGGTGATAGTGGTCGAGAATTCAAAGTTGCTTCAATGCGTGAGAGAAGTGTCGTAAATTTCTCAAATGTAAACTTTGCACTCCCAGCGAACTTCTGGAAATGTGTCTTAAAGCTTTTGACACCGGCTTCCCATAAGCCACCAATATGAGGAGAGCCCGGTGGTATAAAGTTCCATTTGATTTGGGCGAAATGATGAGAATTTTCTTTGGGATAGTGAAGAAGAGCCTCGCGGAAGTCCTGAAGCAGCAACTTGGAGGCTCCCACGAAATTAGTTCCGTTATTCGAAAACACTTGTACGGGTGTACCACGGCGGGAAACAAAACGAGTAAAAGCCGCAAGAAATGCTTGAGCAGTTAAATCACTAACCGCTTCTAAGTGTATAGCTCGAGTCGCAAAGCAGACAAACAAGCACGCATAACCTTTGTCCAGGCGACACTTTCGACCGTAATAGGTTTTTAATAAAAACGGACCAGCGAAATCAACGCCAGTATTGGTAAACGGACGACTAAGGGTTGTTCTTTCGATTGGTAATGCACTCATTAATTGAGTGTGCATTTTCTTTTTGTATCGGATGCAGGGTTGACAGTCACGGATACACTTTTTGACCAGGTTTTTTAGTTTAGGAATCCAGTATTCAGAGCGTATCAGATGAATCATTAATTGTGTTTCCCCATGTAGTGAAAGTTTGTGAACATACGCTACATAGAGCTGAGAGTAATGGGAATTATATGGCAACAGAATCGGACAGCGCTCTTTGAACGGCAGTGTAGAAGCCGATAATCGTTCAAGAGAGCGGACTATTCCATCGGCATCCAGAAAGGCATTAAATGGTGACAGCCAGCTTTTGGGTTTCACTTGGTGTCCTTCAAACAGAGACTGATATTCCACTGGAAAATATTTTTCTTTGGTAAGGGCAATGAGTCTAATTTTAGTACAGCTGATTTCCTCGTATGAAAGCGTGATCGCCGAATTTTTTGCTCGATAGATTTTACTCCGAGATGCGTTAAGGAATCGAAGCATGTAGCTAACGACACAAATGGCCTTATGCCAAGAAGAGAATCGACGCAAAAGTATTTCGAAATCAGGCGGAACATGATTGGAAAACGTTTTAATGGGTTTACATTCTAACAGTGATTCCACAGGAGGGACTGGTTGAGAATGAGGCCAGGCAGAATGTGGTTGTTGAAGCCATTCCGGACCATGCCACCACAGCCGACTGAGTCGCAGCTCGAGTGGATTCACTCCGCGAGTAGCAAGATCAGCCGGGTTATCACATGACCGTACGTGAGACCATTTAACTCCTGGAGTGTTGCTCAGGATTTCGGATGTTCTGTTGGCTATGGAAGTTTTCCAACAACTCGGATGTTTATTGATCCGAGCCAGTACAATAGTGGAATCTGTCCACAAGGTAACTTCTTCTATGTTAAGATGACTAAGATTTTCCGTAATCAACCGCACCATTCTAGAAAGTAGGAATATTAGTCTTTGAAAAGGGGTTTGCTCGGGGTGGACTAGGATCTGTCTGTACATCTCTCTATATCACTATTAAAAATATACTTGTAAGACCGCCAATTTAAAATAAGCAAGGTAATATCCTTTTGAAGAGTGGGACCAGGATATAATACATTATTTAAGCTTGTACCGTTAGAGGTTGCATGTGACGTATTGAAGACAACCCTTACCTTCGTGGTGAGGCTGTCGGGTTTAATCACTGCATGGTGGGGTAGGTAGTATGAGTTGACCTTCTGGTTCGAACGCTCTTCTGGTGGAAGTATGGGTACCATATGACCTAATGAGGCATATTCTGACAACACTGAATCATAATCCTTCTTCAAATGTGGGTTAGTGAGGAGGCGTGATTCATTTCGAAGGAACTGTCTGAGTGCCATATGGCGCGAATCCCCTAGCGGGAGATCTTGGGGAAAAGCCTCCTTAAATGGCATTCGCACTACATACCTTCCCATTGAGTCTCGAAAGGTGGACTCTTCGAACAGCGTCTCACAGAATTGCTCGGTTGCTGTAAGCACTGGAATTTGTGGCAGCTCTTCCAGCTTCCAAAACTTCTGGAGATCTTGCTCCAAAGTCACTTCATTAAAAAACGATACCACTGTCGAACAGGGAGCTTGGCGTGTGGGTGGATCAAGAGGGCCAAGTAAAACCCACCTGAATACGATGTTTTGGCCCATAAGAGACTTAATAATATTTGTCTTTGTGCCATCGCGGATAATCGATGGATACAAATCAGCACCAATTAACATCTCAATTTTTGAGCTTTGATTAAAAAAAGGATCGGCCAGTGAAAGGTTAAGATCCCGCGGAAGCTCATTTATGTCAATTGAAAGAGACGGCAAATTTCCCGTCAACTTCTTGAGCACTAAAGCTTGTGCGTGAAGAGTGAAGACCTTATCGCATTTGGATAGAAGAGTGAATGAACAGAGTGTGGATGAAGTAGGAGTCAGAGTTGAGCTCATACCGGAAATTTGTGCTCTCACGGATTGAGTAGGCAACTTTAATCGACGTTGAATTTCCTCTGAAATGAAGGCAACTTCCGAACCAGGGTCAAGTAGGGCGCGTAGATCAAAATCACAACCAAGATGTCGAATGCGAACTATCGCAGTAGCTAATAGCGCTTGACGACTAGTGGTAGCGAAGAAGGCGTTAGGGGATATGCCTGGGGTGGACTGTACATTTGGAGTTGGGTCTGTTGATGTAGAAACGAAGCTAGTCGTAGTCGCCGGTGAGTCGGCGTGAAGCAAAGTATGGTGCTTGCTGTTGCACTTAAAACACGTATTCGCACTTCGACACTCACGTACAGTGTGCGTTACTGCTAGACAGCTGAAGCAATACTTGTGCTTGCGCACTACGTTTCTTCGATCGTCGGTTTTCATATTTAGAAAATCCGGACATAGCCGTAATGGGTGTTGACTCTTACAAATCATACAGAGCTGGGCTATCTTGGAATAATGAGAGCGGACGCGGGCAGTCCTGATATTTGAGGGAGGGAACGGAAGTGAGTTTTTCGATTTATTCCCCGGGTGAAAGTCGGATACACTTTCGAGTACTCGATACCGATTGGAAAGAAATTGGTTCATGGTCTCCCATGTATCTCAGTTGGCTTTTCTAGTGACTCCTCCCAGAGAGCGAGAGTTCTGTCGGGTAGTCGCGTTGAGCATAAGTATGTAAGAAGCGCATCCCACTCCTCTACATCTACTCCATAAGACTTTAATGCAAGCAATGCATCATTAATGCTGCTTTGGAGTTCCTTTATGGCTTTGGCGGACTCAAGAGGGATTGGTTGCGTACTGAGGATTAGCTTCACTTGATTGTTTACTAAAATTCGTTTATTTTCGAAACGATCGTGAAGGGCCTTCCAGGCCAAATCAAAATTTTCATCTGTAAGCGAGAATTTGGTTACGATGTTTACTGCATCACCTTTGATCTTCGCTCGAAGGTGAAATAATTTTTGGACCGAGCTGATGTGAGGATGATACATACACATACATACACAGCTGTAAACATATCCCTAAAAGTGATTCGAAATAATTTCCATAAAAAACTTCTGTACCACACGGTGGTAGCTTGATACTAGGTTAAATATGTTGTGTAACAGTGAGAAGTTTTCCTTGAGCACTGGGGATAGAGCTGGGCTTCTTCACCTTTTCTTGAGCCCTACGAAGTGGATTGAGCATCTTCTCTGATTGAGGGTTTTTTCGTTCTAAAAGCTCACTTAAACAAGATAAATATGTGTGGGATGAACACTGGTATTTAGCTTTTAATACACTAAGGGACTCATTTAGCTCTTCTTCGCCCGCAGACTTAATGACAAAGTCGTTATAAGCCTTTTTGACTTGAAGCCAAGATCACGAAGTTCAATCTGGTATTCTTCTAAAAGAGAAAGCGAAAAGGAAGCGCTAGGTTCCTCACGGAACGTAGCGTGAAATTCGACCAGTTGATCGGCAGCAAAAATTACGTCCTCCAAACTCATCGCGAATGAACGAAATATATATACCGATTGATAAATATTTAGAAATATAATATATATGCAACTACAAAATGTTTACGCATGCAATGGAGATATTTAAAATAACCAATACCTGTATATATACGTATGCGTTTATGCTAAAGATGCTTGATGGTGAATGATGCTGCTGTTGAATCTTTCCTTGATCCAGCGACGTGTAAGAACAAATGTGGTTTGGTTGCAATGGCGGGATGGAGCACACCTTTTGTCCAACGATGAATGAGGAGAAAGTGTGATTTGGGGTACACTTTTTGTCCATCGACGAATTAGGAGAAAGTGCGGTTTTGGAGCACATTTTTTTTCCAACAATGTGTTGAAAAATGATGAATTAAATGCCAAGGCGGGATGGAACGCACACCTTTGGACAATCCAGTGACGAATAATGAAAAAGTGTGGTTTGGTGCACACTTTTGGCGACGAATGAGGAGAAAGTGCGGTTTGGAGCACACTTTTTGTCCGCACAGGAAAATTAATTAAATCCTGGTGATACGGCTCGTTTGGACCAAAATGTTGTCATAAATACATTTTAACGCTAGAGGTGTCCTCTAGGTGCCAACAGCATAATAATAAACTTTAGGGTGGGATTACAATTGAACAGTATTAATTCTTTACACATTTATTATATTGGCTGGTAGTGACCATAAGCCATTAAAGCGTAATGAGAATTCAAAACACAAAAAAAAAAAATGTTTCACAAGTGCCTAATAAGTTAATCTTCGCGATATTCCACTTTATTTTCACACTTCTTATTTTTATTTTATTCCGAAACGAGATTTCGAATCACTGGATAACTCTTTTCTTTTTCTTTGAGTTATCCTACCAACTGCGCCACTTTAATAATGTAACATGCGAGCTACGGCTCGAGTAGATAAGACAATATTCTGTGAAATTATTTCTTTATTTTCTAGTCTATAGAACAATTCAGGTTCACACTATACTATTCTTCGCAATTCTTTTCTTACAATGTCTCTTTCCTCTCAAATCACTTTATCTCCTTTCAATTACTTAATTCACAAATCCAAACTAATTACTTTTTCTTGTTTACTCTCCACTTTCAATTTATCACCAAATTACAACTTCGCCCATTATCACTTTTCCAATCTCTTCGCCACGGTTCTAAACCAACTGCGTGTTTTTTTGATCGCCATCTGTCCTTATATAGCAGAAGTTTCTGATAGCCAGAAACTTCTAGCAAATTCTTCGACCACTGGAACAAGAGAAATAATTCTTGCAGTTATAATTCCCTTTTATCCCTGATATTATTCGTCTCTTTCGTTGACATGAGCTGTGGAGACTTCGTCCCAGACACGAACCTCGAAAGAAAGGACAGTTCGAACCAAAATTCTGCCAGAATGGAAAGTCACTTCGGAATTTGCTGCATAGACATAGGAGCGTAGTTATTATTATGCTACACTGCCCCCCTCTTAGACGTGTTCGTCCCGAACAAGTGCATCCTCATTTCGGCCATTGTATCGACTCAGTCGGTCCACATGAACCACTTTCATTTTGGCCCTCGGTCCTCGCTGGATGCGGTAGACAACATCGTTGATGCGGGTTACTATTCTGTAGGGACCTTCCCAGTTCCGCTGTAATTTAGGTGATTTCCCCTTTTGGCGATGGGGATTATACAGCCACACCAGATCTCCTTCCTGGAATCCTGACGTTGTTGCCTTGGCATCATACCTGGTCTTCATGCGGTCGCTCGTCATCTTAATCTGGCTTCTGGTCCTTTGGTGTATGTCCCTAAGCCTTTCCCTAAGGTCCGCCACGTACTCTTCTTCATTTCTGGGCTCATTGGTAGGAGATCCAAATTTCACCTCACTGGGTAAACGAGCTATTCCACCAAATAAGATTTCGAACGGCGTATGTCGAGTAGTGCTATGCACGGCACTTCTATAGGCCATCAAAAACAAGGGAATCTGCCGGTCCCAATCCCGTTGGTAGTCACCTACGACCTTCGAGAGATGTTCGTCCAAAGTCCTATTGAAACGCTCCACCATACCGTCCGACTGTGGATGAAGCGGGGTTGTCCTTGTCTTTTTGATTCCGAGTAGTTGACACATCTCTTGGAAGATTCTTGACTCGAAGTTCCGCCCTTGGTCAGAATGCAATTCCAAGGGCACACCGAATCTGCTAACCCAATTGTAGACGATCTGCTCCGCCACGGTTCTGGCTTCCTGGTTAGGGATCGGAAACGCTTCCGGCCACTTACTGAAGTAGTCCATCACTACGAGTATATACCGATTACCATTGTCGGTTTCCGGAAAGGGCCCTGCGATGTCAATGGCGATTCGTTCGAAAGGTGCTCCCACGTTGTATTGGTGCATCTTACCTCGAGTTTTGATTCTCGGACCCTTGCTAGCTGCACACACGTCGCATTTTCTGCACCAGTCTTCGATATCTTCCTTCGCTTTTAACCAATAAAAACGTTCTCGTACCTTTTCTAGCGTCTTATTCACTCCCAAGTGGCCTCCGGACGCCCCACTATGCATTTCCTGTAACACTTCCTTGACCCTCGTCCGCGGTACGACAAGCTGCATTACAAACGACTTTCCGTCGGAGGATTCCCATTTTCTTCTCAGAACACCTTCTTGGACATGGAGGGAGTCCCACTGCGCAAAATATGCCTTTAAGGTCGGGCTTCTGTGAGAGATGTCCTGATGATCCGGTTTCTCCATGTTCTCCTTCCAGGCCAGAATCGGCTCGATATCCGGGTCTTCCTTCTGAGCGTTCCGGATCTCATCTACGCTCCAGCCGGCGATAGGTTCGGCTCTCATTCTTTGGATGGAAACCAGCTCCCGTTCTTCCTGACGCGCACAATGTTTACAATCCGCTCTGCATGGTCTCCGGGACAGTGCATCTGCATTAGAGTGGAGTTTTCCTTTACGATGCTGTATTTCGTAGTCGTAGATTTGCAGCCTTTCGATCCATCTTGCGACCTGACCCTCAGGACTCTTGAACTGTAATAGCCATTTTAAGGCTGCATGGTCTGTGCGAAGAACGAACTTCCTCCCGTAGAGGTATTTGTGAAAATGCTTCGTAGCCAAGATCAAAGCTAGAAGTTCCCGCCTTGTCACGCAGTAGTTCCTTTCTGGCTTAGAGAGCACCTTGCTGAAGTACGCAACCACCTTCTCTTGGCCGTCATGCACCTGGGAGAGTACGGCTCCTACCCCGACATTACTAGCATCTGCATCCACAACGAACGTTTCCCCGGGAGTGGGGTAAGCCAGTATCGGGGCATCGCATAGCCGTTGTTTAAGTTCCTTGAAGCTCTTCTCGCACTCAATTGACCATTTGAATTGTTTTCCCTTTTCCGTCAACTGGTGCAGGTTCTTTGCGATCCCGGCAAAATCCTTCACGAACCGTCTGTAGTAGGTGGCTAGGCCCAGGAAGCTCCTTAGTTGGTGTTTGTCTTTGGGGACTGGCCAGTTTTTCACCGCTTCGACCTTCTCCGGATCGGTTCTCACTCCTTTCGCTGAAATTATGTGTCCCAGGTACTTGACTTCCGCTCTAAACAGGGCGCACTTCTTGGGGTTGAGCTTCAGGTGGGCACTTCGAAGCCTTTGAAACACATCCCTTAGATTGTCTCGGTGTTGCGCAAACGTTTTTCCTACGACGATGACATCATCCAAGTATACCAAACAGGTTTTCCATGTTAACCCTTGCAGGACACATTCCATCAATCGCTCGAAAGTCGCCGGAGCATTGCACAGCCCGAATGGCATTACCGTGATTTGCCATAGCCCATTTCCTGCGGTGAAGGCGGTTTTCTCCCGGTCTTCTGGATGGATCTGTACCTGCCAGTAGCCACTCTTCAAGTCGAGAGTGGAAAACCATCGGGCTCCTGATAGTGTGTCTAGCGTGTCGTCAATCCGTGGCAGAGGATAGCTGTCTTTCTTGGTGACGTAATTGAGCTGCCGATAGTCCACGCAGAACCGCGTGCTGCTATCTTTCTTCTTAACCAGTACAACCGGGGATGCCCACGGACTTTTGGAACTTTCAATCAGACCTTCTTTCTCCATTGCCGACACCATCTCTGCAACTTCTGTCTGCTTTGCCAATGGAAGGCGCCTAGCAGGCTGACGAATTGGTCTAGTATCACCAGTGTCTATTCGATGTTGTACGAGGTGTGTTCGACCGTATTCTCCGTCCTGTGAGGCAAATACATCAGCGTACTCATTGATAAGATTCTCTGCCATAGTTCGCTGCTCCTGATTCAGCTCATTGGACTGGAGAATCGTCTCTCTCGTTTCCGCTGTCCAAGGTGATGGGAGAGGTTTTGGAGCATCACGTTCAGATATTGTTGCGACGGCGGTAATCGGCGTGCATTTTCCAGTCACCTCCCCTCGCCTTAGTTTGACAGTGTGTGGTCTTGCGTTCAAAACCCTCACTGGAACCATGGTGTTCTTTGGTTCGACTAACGTCTTTCCCACGATGTAGTCTTGAGAATTCTTCTCTGGGTCTGGTTCTACTATGTAGAATCGGTGGCTCCCAAGATCACCTTCCAGCTTTGTCCAAATGATTGTCTCTGAAGACGGCGGCAAAACTTCGTCTTTGCTGATGACTGTCCTGAGAGTTACGGCATTCTCGTTTCCGTACACCATCGGAATCTCCACATTTCGATACCTCAGTACTTGCATCCCGATGTCCAAGATTACTTCATTTGCTTTCATGAAGTCTATTCCGATGATGCACTCGTCGCATATATCTGCCACCAGAAACGCATGGGAGAACGTCAGTCCCGCCAGAGTAATCGTAAGACGAACTTCTCCAAACACCTTCGCCATTTCCCCTGTTGCAGTCTTCAGGCAGTAGCTGTTGGTGTTGTGCAGCCAGGAGCTTCTGACGATATCTCTTCTTACAATGGAGGCAGTGGCACCTGTGTCGATGGTGGCTACGCACTTTTTCTTGTTGATTAGTGCCTCCACTGTCAGGCTCTTGTTATCCCGTTTGGTTTGCGAAACTTGAATGGTGGTCCTGGGGGCCTCGATTCCAGTAACCAACTTCTGCCCCGCGAAGTTGGTCCTTACGCATTTCCCGACTGCTGGTTTTGGTAAGTCTGACTGACAGCCAGATGCTTCCTCTCTGCTTCTCCTATTGGTGCAATGTGGACAATTTCCTCGTCTAGGTGCACTTCTGCACTGCCGTTGTAGGTGTCCGGTTCGGTTGCAATTCCAGCAACGGATTTGACTTCCGCGAGCTTTGTCTTCATCCATGACGGCTGTTCTCTGGCATGAGCATTCCACGACGGACATTTCCCTGACACGGTGTATTCCCTGGTATGCTTGGTCCGCAGCCTTCATTGACAGAGCGAATGCCAATGCCTCGGGGAGTGTCCGCTTTTCAGCCATCCTTACAGCCATTTGCAGTTGTCTGTCCTCTATGGCCTGAATAAAAGCTTCCACCGCCATTTCGTTGATAAGCTCCTCACCAGCTTTAGGGTATGAAAGATGGGCTAGTCGCTCTATATCCGCCTGCAACTGTTGGAGCGTTTCCCCCCTTTTCTGGACTCGACTACGCAGCTCAACCCTGTACACCTTCTGCATGTGTTCATCCCCAAACCGCATCTCGATAGCCTGAACCAGAGAGTCGTAATTCGGCTGTTTATCTTCTGGGATGGTCTGCAAGAGCTCCGCAGCTGGACCCCTCAGTGCAGGTGTGAGTGCAATGGACTTCTCTTCATCGTCCCAGCTATTGGTCATTGCGGCCGCTTCGAATTGCCTTTTATAAATTGGCCATGATGTTTGACCATCGAAGATAGGGGGCTGCATCTCCTTTCTTCTCAGACCGTCAGTGGAATATTCCCGTGCTTTCTGTCTCTTCACGTTGCTGAGTTCCTTAGCAAGATTTTCGACTTGCTTTCCTACTCTCTCGAATTGCGTATCCACTTTTTCAAACTGAGTCTCTATCTTCCCGAACTGAGTTTTATGTTTCTCAAAATTTTCATCGAATCTAGTTTCGACTTTTTCGAGTTGCGTCTCGACCTTCTCGATTTTCTCTTCGATCGCTTCGAATTTGGATTCCAAGTTCTTGTTTTGCTCATCAAGTTTACTTTCCATAGCATCTAGAGAATTCTTTTGTTCGTCCATTGCTTTCTTTTGTTCGTCCAGCTTAAGTTCTAGAGAATTCCTTTGGTCGCCCATTGCTTTCTTTTGTTCGTCCATCGCTTTCTTTTGTTCGTCCATCGCTTTCTTTTGTTCGTCCAGCTTAAGTTCTAGAGAGTTCTTTTGATCGTCTATTGCTTTCTTTTGGTCATCGAGCTTAAGTTCCAGAGACTTCTTTTGGTCTTCCATTGTTTTCCTTTGTTCGTCCATGACTGACTTAAGTTGCAGGAGCAGACTTGTTATATCCGGGTCGGCTACTGTACTTGCTGGTTCCTCTCCCACGTCAAACTCTACGTCATGCGGATTTTCACCTTCCTGCGTTACTGCTTCTTCCAGACGAATCAGTAGGGCATCTTTTCCCCCAGTTGTGTCGAGGTTCCGCTTACTGAGTTCTGCCTTTAGTTGAGTTATAGTTAGTTTTCCCAATTTGCGACCCATTTTGCGCAACTAATTAACTCAACACAGAAATCGATATTTTTTTTTTTTTTTTTTTTTTTTCTTGTGCAATTTCACACCACGGAAATAGTTATTCACAGAATAAGTTTTATCCCGCTTCTGACACCAATGTAACATGCGAGCTACGGCTCGAGTAGATAAGACAATATTCTGTGAAATTATTTCTTTATTTTCTAGTCTATAGAACAATTCAGGTTCACACTATACTATTCTTCGCAATTCTTTTCTTACAATGTCTCTTTCCTCTCAAATCACTTTATCTCCTTTCAATTACTTAATTCACAAATCCAAACTAATTACTTTTTCTTGTTTACTCTCCACTTTCAATTTATCACCAAATTACAACTTCGCCCATTATCACTTTTCCAATCTCTTCGCCACGGTTCTAAACCAACTGCGTGTTTTTTTGATCGCCATCTGTCCTTATATAGCAGAAGTTTCTGATAGCCAGAAACTTCTAGCAAATTCTTCGACCACTGGAACAAGAGAAATAATTCTTGCAGTTATAATTCCCTTTTATCCCTGATATTATTCGTCTCTTTCGTTGACATGAGCTGTGGAGACTTCGTCCCAGACACGAACCTCGAAAGAAAGGACAGTTCGAACCAAAATTCTGCCAGAATGGAAAGTCACTTCGGAATTTGCTGCATAGACATAGGAGCGTAGTTATTATTATGCTACACTGCCCCCCTCTTAGACGTGTTCGTCCCGAACAAGTGCATCCTCATTTCGGCCATTGTATCGACTCAGTCGGTCCACATGAACCACTTTCATTTTGGCCCTCGGTCCTCGCTGGATGCGGTAGACAACATCGTTGATGCGGGTTACTATTCTGTAGGGACCTTCCCAGTTCCGCTGTAATTTAGGTGATTTCCCCTTTTGGCGATGGGGATTATACAGCCACACCAGATCTCCTTCCTGGAATCCTGACGTTGTTGCCTTGGCATCATACCTGGTCTTCATGCGGTCGCTCGTCATCTTAATCTGGCTTCTGGTCCTTTGGTGTATGTCCCTAAGCCTTTCCCTAAGGTCCGCCACGTACTCTTCTTCATTTCTGGGCTCATTGGTAGGAGATCCAAATTTCACCTCACTGGGTAAACGAGCTATTCCACCAAATAAGATTTCGAACGGCGTATGTCGAGTAGTGCTATGCACGGCACTTCTATAGGCCATCAAAAACAAGGGAATCTGCCGGTCCCAATCCCGTTGGTAGTCACCTACGACCTTCGAGAGATGTTCGTCCAAAGTCCTATTGAAACGCTCCACCATACCGTCCGACTGTGGATGAAGCGGGGTTGTCCTTGTCTTTTTGATTCCGAGTAGTTGACACATCTCTTGGAAGATTCTTGACTCGAAGTTCCGCCCTTGGTCAGAATGCAATTCCAAGGGCACACCGAATCTGCTAACCCAATTGTAGACGATCTGCTCCGCCACGGTTCTGGCTTCCTGGTTAGGGATCGGAAACGCTTCCGGCCACTTACTGAAGTAGTCCATCACTACGAGTATATACCGATTACCATTGTCGGTTTCCGGAAAGGGCCCTGCGATGTCAATGGCGATTCGTTCGAAAGGTGCTCCCACGTTGTATTGGTGCATCTTACCTCGAGTTTTGATTCTCGGACCCTTGCTAGCTGCACACACGTCGCATTTTCTGCACCAGTCTTCGATATCTTCCTTCGCTTTTAACCAATAAAAACGTTCTCGTACCTTTTCTAGCGTCTTATTCACTCCCAAGTGGCCTCCGGACGCCCCACTATGCATTTCCTGTAACACTTCCTTGACCCTCGTCCGCGGTACGACAAGCTGCATTACAAACGACTTTCCGTCGGAGGATTCCCATTTTCTTCTCAGAACACCTTCTTGGACATGGAGGGAGTCCCACTGCGCAAAATATGCCTTTAAGGTCGGGCTTCTGTGAGAGATGTCCTGATGATCCGGTTTCTCCATGTTCTCCTTCCAGGCCAGAATCGGCTCGATATCCGGGTCTTCCTTCTGAGCGTTCCGGATCTCATCTACGCTCCAGCCGGCGATAGGTTCGGCTCTCATTCTTTGGATGGAAACCAGCTCCCGTTCTTCCTGACGCGCACAATGTTTACAATCCGCTCTGCATGGTCTCCGGGACAGTGCATCTGCATTAGAGTGGAGTTTTCCTTTACGATGCTGTATTTCGTAGTCGTAGATTTGCAGCCTTTCGATCCATCTTGCGACCTGACCCTCAGGACTCTTGAACTGTAATAGCCATTTTAAGGCTGCATGGTCTGTGCGAAGAACGAACTTCCTCCCGTAGAGGTATTTGTGAAAATGCTTCGTAGCCAAGATCAAAGCTAGAAGTTCCCGCCTTGTCACGCAGTAGTTCCTTTCTGGCTTAGAGAGCACCTTGCTGAAGTACGCAACCACCTTCTCTTGGCCGTCATGCACCTGGGAGAGTACGGCTCCTACCCCGACATTACTAGCATCTGCATCCACAACGAACGTTTCCCCGGGAGTGGGGTAAGCCAGTATCGGGGCATCGCATAGCCGTTGTTTAAGTGCCTTGAAGCTCTTCTCGCACTCAATTGACCATTTGAATTGTTTTCCCTTTTCCGTCAACTGGTGCAGGTTCTTTGCGATCCCGGCAAAATCCTTCACGAACCGTCTGTAGTAGGTGGCTAGGCCCAGGAAGCTCCTTAGTTGGTGTTTGTCTTTGGGGACTGGCCAGTTTTTCACCGCTTCGACCTTCTCCGGATCGGTTCTCACTCCTTTCGCTGAAATTATGTGTCCCAGGTACTTGACTTCCGCTCTAAACAGGGCGCACTTCTTGGGGTTGAGCTTCAGGTGGGCACTTCGAAGCCTTTGAAACACATCCCTTAGATTGTCTCGGTGTTGCGCAAACGTTTTTCCTACGACGATGACATCATCCAAGTATACCAAACAGGTTTTCCATGTTAACCCTTGCAGGACACATTCCATCAATCGCTCGAAAGTCGCCGGAGCATTGCACAGCCCGAATGGCATTACCGTGAATTGCCATAGCCCATTTCCTGTGGTGAAGGCGGTTTTCTCCCGGTCTTCTGGATGGATCTGTACCTGCCAGTAGCCACTCTTCAAGTCGAGAGTGGAAAACCATCGGGCTCCTGATAGTGTGTCTAGCGTGTCGTCAATCCGTGGCAGAGGATAGCTGTCTTTCTTGGTGACGTAATTGAGCTGCCGATAGTCCACGCAGAACCGCGTGCTGCCATCTTTCTTCTTTACCAGTACAACCGGTGATGCCCACGGACTTTTGGAACTTTCAATCAGACCTTCTTTCTCCATTGCCGACACCATCTCTGCAACTTCTGTCTGCTTTGCCAATGGAAGGCGCCTAGCAGGCTGACGAATTGGTCTAGTATCACCAGTGTCTATTCGATGTTGTACGAGGTGTGTTCGACCGTATTCTCCGTCCTGTGAGGCAAATACATCAGCGTACTCATTGATAAGATTCTCTGCCATAGTTCGCTGCTCCTGATTCAGCTCATTGGACTGGAGAATCGTCTCTCTCGTTTCCGCTGTCCAAGGTGATGGGAGAGGTTTTGGAGCATCACGTTCAGATATTGTTGCGACGGCGGTAATCGGCGTGCATTTTCCAGTCACCTCCCCTCGCCTTAGTTTGACAGTGTGTGGTCTTGCGTTCAAAACCCTCACTGGAACCATGGTGTTCTTTGGTTCGACTAACGTCTTTCCCACGATGTAGTCTTGAGAATTCTTCTCTGGGTCTGGTTCTACTATGTAGAATCGGTGGCTCCCAAGATCACCTTCCAGCTTTGTCCAAATGATTGTCTCTGAAGACGGCGGCAAAACTTCGTCTTTGCTGATGACTGTCCTGAGAGTTACGGCATTCTCGTTTCCGTACACCATCGGAATCTCCACATTTCGATACCTCAGTACTTGCATCCCGATGTCCAAGATTACTTCATTTGCTTTCATGAAGTCTATTCCGATGATGCACTCGTCGCATATATCTGCCACCAGAAACGCATGGGAGAACGTCAGTCCCGCCAGAGTAATCGTAAGACGAACTTCTCCAAACACCTTCGCCATTTCCCCTGTTGCAGTCTTCAGGCAGTAGCTGTTGGTGTTGTGCAGCCAGGAGCTTCTGACGATATCTCTTCTTACAATGGAGGCAGTGGCACCTGTGTCGATGGTGGCTACGCACTTTTTCTTGTTGATTAGTGCCTCCACTGTCAGGCTCTTGTTATCCCGTTTGGTTTGCGAAACTTGAATGGTGGTCCTGGGGGCCTCGATTCCAGTAACCAACTTCTGCCCCGCGAAGTTGGTCCTTACGCATTTCCCGACTGCTGGTTTTGGTAAGTCTGACTGACAGCCAGATGCTTCCTCTCTGCTTCTCCTATTGGTGCAATGTGGACAATTTCCTCGTCTAGGTGCACTTCTGCACTGCCGTTGTAGGTGTCCGGTTCGGTTGCAATTCCAGCAACGGATTTGACTTCCGCGAGCTTTGTCTTCATCCATGACGGCTGTTCTCTGGCATGAGCATTCCACGACGGACATTTCCCTGACACGGTGTATTCCCTGGTATGCTTGGTCCGCAGCCTTCATTGACAGAGCGAATGCCAATGCCTCGGGGAGTGTCCGCTTTTCAGCCATCCTTACAGCCATTTGCAGTTGTCTGTCCTCTATGGCCTGAATAAAAGCTTCCACCGCCATTTCGTTGATAAGCTCCTCACCAGCTTTAGGGTATGAAAGATGGGCTAGTCGCTCTATATCCGCCTGCAACTGTTGGAGCGTTTCCCCCCTTTTCTGGACTCGACTACGCAGCTCAACCCTGTACACCTTCTGCATGTGTTCATCCCCAAACCGCATCTCGATAGCCTGAACCAGAGAGTCGTAATTCGGCTGTTTATCTTCTGGGATGGTCTGCAAGAGCTCCGCAGCTGGACCCCTCAGTGCAGGTGTGAGTGCAATGGACTTCTCTTCATCGTCCCAGCTATTGGTCATTGCGGCCGCTTCGAATTGCCTTTTATAAATTGGCCATGATGTTTGACCATCGAAGATAGGGGGCTGCATCTCCTTTCTTCTCAGACCGTCAGTGGAATATTCCCGTGCTTTCTGTCTCTTCACGTTGCTGAGTTCCTTAGCAAGATTTTCGACTTGCTTTCCTACTCTCTCGAATTGCGTATCCACTTTTTCAAACTGAGTCTCTATCTTCCCGAACTGAGTTTTATGTTTCTCAAAATTTTCATCGAATCTAGTTTCGACTTTTTCGAGTTGCGTCTCGACCTTCTCGATTTTCTCTTCGATCGCTTCGAATTTGGATTCCAAGTTCTTGTTTTGCTCATCAAGTTTACTTTCCATAGCATCTAGAGAATTCTTTTGTTCGTCCATTGCTTTCTTTTGTTCGTCCAGCTTAAGTTCTAGAGAATTCCTTTGGTCGCCCATTGCTTTCTTTTGTTCGTCCATCGCTTTCTTTTGTTCGTCCATCGCTTTCTTTTGTTCGTCCAGCTTAAGTTCTAGAGAGTTCTTTTGATCGTCTATTGCTTTCTTTTGGTCATCGAGCTTAAGTTCCAGAGACTTCTTTTGGTCTTCCATTGTTTTCCTTTGTTCGTCCATGACTGACTTAAGTTGCAGGAGCAGACTTGTTATATCCGGGTCGGCTACTGTACTTGCTGGTTCCTCTCCCACGTCAAACTCTACGTTATGCGGATTTTCACCTTCCTGCGTTACTGCTTCTTCCAGACGAATCAGTAGGGCATCTTTTCCCCCAGTTGTGTCGAGGTTCCGCTTACTGAGTTCTGCCTTTAGTTGAGTTATAGTTAGTTTTCCCAATTTGCGACCCATTTTGCGCAACTAATTAACTCAACACAGAAATCGATATTTTTTTTTTTTTTTTTTTTTTTTCTTGTGCAATTTCACACCACGGAAATAGTTATTCACAGAATAAGTTTTATCCCGCTTCTGACACCAATGTAACATGCGAGCTACGGCTCGAGTAGATAAGACAATATTCTGTGAAATTATTTCTTTATTTTCTAGTCTATAGAACAATTCAGGTTCACACTATACTATTCTTCGCAATTCTTTTCTTACAATGTCTCTTTCCTCTCAAATCACTTTATCTCCTTTCAATTACTTAATTCACAAATCCAAACTAATTACTTTTTCTTGTTTACTCTCCACTTTCAATTTATCACCAAATTACAACTTCGCCCATTATCACTTTTCCAATCTCTTCGCCACGGTTCTAAACCAACTGCGTGTTTTTTTGATCGCCATCTGTCCTTATATAGCAGAAGTTTCTGATAGCCAGAAACTTCTAGCAAATTCTTCGACCACTGGAACAAGAGAAATAATTCTTGCAGTTATAATTCCCTTTTATCCCTGATATTATTCGTCTCTTTCGTTGACATGAGCTGTGGAGACTTCGTCCCAGACACGAACCTCGAATGAAAGGACAGTACGAACCAAAATTCTGCCAGAATGAAAAGTCACTTCGGAATTTGTTGCGTCATATTTTTAGGGGGCGTAGTTATTATTATGCTACAATAATACTCCGAGCAGTGTATGAAAAAAAAAAAAAAAAAAATTAAATAAAACTTTATTTACGACAAACAGGAAATCTTAAACAATCTAGACTTCAAGACGATCATCGGAAAACTCACACTGAATTATTCTTTACAGTTCTATAAGTTGCATTATTTTATCTTAATCAGCAGTTTTGCCATTGCCATTTATGTTCACACGGGAAAACTATGTGTGACATATGATTCCTGCATATTATGGAGATCGCCGTCTGAACGACTTGCTGTAATTCAAATCTTACGTTGGAGGTAGTTCGTTGCCTCCGACAAAAACGTGTCATACTTGTCCACTGGGGATGCTGGCGTATACATAACTCGCGCGCCAAAAGGAATATGAATAGTATAGTACGAGCAGATAGTACGAGCGAAGTTAGGCTTTAGGGTGAACTGATGTGCATTCGAAGAGTGTCGCTTATTGCGGGTGAAATTTTGAAGGGGAGGAATGCAACTGGCTATTTTGTTGGAGCATTTTTCCATGAAAATACCGATAAAATAGGGAGAGACACGAGACATTTCTCCGATGTTTAACTGAATGTATGGAATTCACAATGTCTCTATTACCTGTAAGTTTTAACGCGCGTTTTTGTACCCTATCAAGAATGTGCAGAACGGTCTTGGGTGCACCAGACCAGATATGGGCGTTATATTCCAGCTTAGGCCGGATGAATGCCTTATAAATTGAGGCCAGATCAGATGGGGTAAAATATTTCTTGCACCGTTTAAGGAATAATAGACATTTTGCAGCATTTTTGGCGAACTCGAATATATGATCGTTCCATCGAAGATGGTTATTAATACACATACCGAGAGTGTCACAACTAGCGTCTGCAGATGCATATCAATTATGAACTAGAAGGCATTCTAAATTTAATATTTGTAGATTGAACTAAACCTCATGAACTTATGATGTGCAAAAAGCAACTTAGCAATATGAATTCAAAATCATTTGTCAATCTTTCTTTGATTGGCGATGATTTCGGAGGTTTTTTTAGTGCGGTCAGAGTCACACACTACTTTGGGCATTCTAACCCCCAGTGTCTTCGACAAACTTTAAACTGCCTGCACACATTTGTGTATGACAGCGACCATTGCGAACTCAGTGCCGTAATAACGATTAACGATTCCCAACGAAATTGCGGAGTTGGAGGAGTTCATCCAAACGTACTCCTACAATTATAGTTGGACGCGTTGGACTTGCTTCTCAAGAACTTTGACAAGAGCACTCTCCTCGCATTCGCTCTACCCACCGTCCAATAGGAATCTGTCAAACGAGGAGATTGACTGGTATCTAAAGCAAATGGACGAGACAATTAAACGGACTATGGAAACACGATACCTCGGTATCAACATACTGACAACGCAGACATATTCCGTAATACAACAATTGACGCACTATACCAACGGAAAAGTAGACCGCTGTCGAGACTAAAAACCTTGTACAGACAGTTTACTGACAGACAAAACTCGGAGGTTAGGACGCTGAAGTTGCTGATTAAAAACCTCCAGAAATTAATTAGAGAAAATTACAGACTTTCTGTAAATTTGCATTGGAACAACAAAATTGGGGCTGTTAAATCCAACAACCCGAGTATGTTCCCGCAAATAAATAAAATATTTTGGAGAAATAATAGGACATTAGGTGTCCTAAGATCCCCCGAACGACGAACAATGGACGAATACTAATAACAGCTGGTATAGATCCAGATAACGCAGTAGAGGATGACAACTTCTTTGTGATCGAAGATCACGACTTTCCATGAAGTGTACAAGGTGAATGGTACCATTTGCTCAAACAACGACCTGGAAAATCGCGTCCTTGTGCACAACTTCTATCTTCGAAATGATATAGAGCACTGGCGATCCGTGAACATAGGTTTTACCAAGTTCAATGACGTTAACATGGCAAATAATGTCATCGCCGATGAAAGGGTACATCCCCCGTACATATCGAAGGTGGAGCTCCAAGCAATCTTCGACTCATTAAGGAGGAAGAAATCTGTGGGAATCGATGAAGTATCGAACATTGTGCTTCGACATCTCCCTCTAGAAGAGGTGGACATTTACACCACTCTGTTTAACAATGCACTGAATAATGCACATTATCCAGCGCATTGAAAAACAGCAGTGATACAACGCATCCCCAAAAGGGGTAAGGACACTTCCAATCCGGCAAATCTCCGGTCGATAAGTCTCCTTCCGAACATCAGCAAGGTATTCGAAAAAGTGATCAATAGAGCCCTGCTTAAGTGGACTGAGAACAGTAATATAATTCCGGATAACCAATCCTTTTTTAAGGCGGGGCATGATACAATACATGCCGCGTCTAAACTGGTATCGGATATACAATGGAACAAATGCAAGAACCGATGCACGTGTGCCTGCCTGATTGACTTGGAAAGGGCCTTCGACACCGTATGGCTAGAGGGACTCTTCTACAAGCTGAGCAGGCTGGGCATAAGCAAACCACTGCTGTACATACTTTATAACATGCTCACCAGTAGACAGTTCATTGTCAAAAATGGCAATGTGACTTCTGCTGAAACATTTCTAATTAAAAACGGTCTGCAACAAGGTGCGGTTAATTCTCCGATCCTTTTCAACATTTACACGAGCGATCTCATGGGATCACTTCACCATGCCATAGCGTACGCAGACGACTTGATCGCGTACAGATCAGGACCAAAAATCGAGGTCATTGCAATTCTCTTGCAACGTGACTTCGATAAGATTCAGCGATATTGCGATGACTGGAAGTTGAAGATCAACTTCCAGAAATCGGAAACCATTCTTTTTAGGACGCCGTTGTCTGGTGCCTCTAGGAATACCAGAAAAAATTGGCGAAAGTTTTCAATAGTTGGACCGCACGGACAGCCACTTGCGAGTCGAAGTGTAGTCAGATACCTGGGGCTTTGGTTAGACCAATATCTATATTTTAGCAAACATGTAGATGCTGCTCTGGCCAGAGCCAAAAGTGCTTTTGCCCTGACAAAGAGACTTTTTTATAGCAAGCAACTCGATGCAAGGGTAAAGGTAATCTGCTACATGGCCCTCATTAGGCCCATGCTCGTATATGGATGTCCCGTGTGGTTCAACGTGGGAGCAAGCTTGTTGGAAAAGATTCGGGTGTTTGAGAGGGCTTGCCTTCGGGCTTGCCTTCATTTATACAGAACACCAGAGTCCCAGTACATAAAATTCTATCACAATGAGGTCCTATATAACAGCGCTAACCTAATAAGAGTGGATAATTTCGTTATCAAGCTGATTCGAAGGCACATTGCAAGAGCAATGAGCTCGACGAACAACCTGATCTCCGGGGCTTATTACCCCAATTACGAATATCACGAGAGAGTGCGCCTTAACGGCTTTGTTCCCCCAGAGGCGTTCCTCTATTTTGATAAGGAGGGTCTGATCCAGGACAGATTGGCAGTGCCGCTAATCTTCCACTTTGTTCTCACAGTTGCGGATAGGCGACTCAACTACGACAGAGACTTTGCACATGGCAGTGTGGAGCGTCTCCGGTTTAGTAGGGCAGAATCGGGTCGCGATGTTGTATATAATAATAATATAACAATAGCACTTGGATGAAAAAAAACAAAAAAACACAAAAAACATAAAAAAAAACAACACTCGATAAAAAAACAAAAAATACATATTTAAAAAATAAACAAAAAAAAAATTTACGTATAAAAATACGTAAGGTAGAATAAGATAGTCTAATTTAGAATAAGGTAGTTTAAGATTTTTTTTAAGGTAGATTTGTAAGTTTTAAATATAAGATCAATCAAAAAAAAAAGTTCATTCACTAAATTTTTTTATCTAATTTTCTTAGTAACATTTAAATTTAAGAGAATGAAATAAATAGTTTTAAGTATTAGGATTAGCTAAGTTAGTTAAGCTATTTTTAAGCGTTTTTTGTCTATTTAAACTTAATTTATAATGAATTTAATAATAAAAATGCATTAAAAATGAAAAAAAAATGTTTTCGTGATTATTACCTTCATTAACAATAATAAAAAGAAAAAACAAGTAAATTTTTTGTTGACTTTTTTAATAATAAATTCAAAGATTCAATCAATGTACCGCATATAATAGTTTGAGGTCGGTTCCGACATTTTCTTTATACTAAATTCCATTCACGAAGCACGATAAAGATATTTGACCGACATTTTTTTTTTTGTATAATCAGCGCGTGCCGAAGGGATATGAATACCCTTAAACTGTTCCAGGGCACTGGCGTTAGGAAAGGGGGAGGAGGAACAGAAGAGGAGCCTGTGCACGTTGGCGTTAAATGTTTGAAGGTGACGATAAAACAGGGAGAGACATGAGACATTTCTTCGATCATCTATCACTTTTAAGTTTTAAAGCGCGATTTTGTACCCTATCAAGAATGTGCAGAACGGTCTTGGGAGCACCAGTCCAGATATGGGCGTTATATTCCAGCTAAGGGCAGATGAATGCCTTATAAATTGAGGCCAGATCAGACGGGGTAAAGTATTTCTTGCACAGTTTAAGGAATTCTAGACATTTTGCAGCATTTTTAGCGACTCGAATATATGATCGTTCCATCGAAGATGGTTATTAATACACATACAGAGAATGTCATCAGCGAAAGAATGGATTGGATTAGAAGTTGCAAACAAGAGATCATTTATAAAAATAAGAAAGGAAGTCGGAGACAAAACAGAGCCTTGGGGAACACCAGCATTTATTTGGTGAATTCGCAGACTTGAAGCCGTCCAAAACAACTTGTATTGAACGCCCCGAAAGATAATTTTTAATCCATTGAAGTAGAGACTCGTCGATACCATATGCATGCATTTTCGACAAAAGAGCATTATGCCAAACTCAGTCAAATGTCTTTGAAATATCAAGCGCAACCATCTTAGTTTCGTCGAAGTGATGGAGAGATTGGTTCCACTTCTCGGTGAGATATGCCAGTCATTAAGGAGGTTTCTTGAATCTAGATATTTCATAAGCTGAGGATTTATCAGCGTTTCCATGACCTTGGGGAGAAGGGACGCAAGTGCAATGGGTCGTTAATTGGACAGGGAGGAAGATTCGCCTTTTTTTAGGGATGGGCTTAACAAATGCTGTTTCCCATCTACTCGGAAAGAGCCCTAAACTTTGGGGGGATACCATCTGGACCAGCGGATCTTTCGGCATAAGCTTATAGCATACCCTACAAATCTCCAAAATAATCAAGTTATCTTAAAACTTTCATTTACAAACTATAAATGAAAAGTAATCGTTAATATTTGTGTATTGTATTGTGTTTTTTAATGTACACTTGTATCGGCTTGTTCATCCCTATAACAACTAATTTTCGTTCTTGGCAATCAGTTTGACAGAGGTGTAATGTCCCTAGTTGCCATTATTGTTAACATAAGATAGTACGTATGTAGGTGGAATGGTCCAATTTTATGCGAAAATGATTATTTAGATGATATTAAAGTTATGATTATAGCGTTTGCTTATTTTTCTATTTAATTAAAATCTATAAAATGTTTAACAAAACGCAAAGTATTTTATTATAAATGTTATAAGTTGGATTATAATTGTAAAACTGGTGAATGAAAATGTTTACTAAAACTTAACTTTGCTTTGCTTACATCCTTAATACATTTTTTACATTTTCGAACAAGTTAAAAGGGTGGCCACCATATTGATTTAATGGCCATATATTGTATGGCTGGCGTTAGTGGGAACTCTGTAACTTGCAGAATATCAATTAAAAGGAAGGCAGTGCTTTTTAGTGCATGAGTTCCATTTTTAGCCGTTGTGGAGTTATACCGGTTTTTGCTTTTTTTGCAACCATGTAAATATTTGACTTTATTTTCAATAAACTTTTATCAATTTTAAAGATTATTCTTCAATAAAATATAAATTGTCTAATGTTCAAAACCTTACAGCATTGCGACACCATTTTAGTTATACTTTCCTTATAAATAGACACTGCTTTTTTATAAGTATTTTCTTTATCATTCTTCAGAGGTTTGTAATCATTTCTGAAAGCTGAACAATTGTTGATCTTTAGTTATACTTTAACGTGTAATTTTAATGTGCAAACATTATACATGTGCTATCACGCCTCAAAATTATTACTTTATTATATTATTATTATTTATCAGAGAACGCTCCATGTATACAATGCTTTAAAATTAGTTTCCGTCTAACCTCGAAGTTAAGAGTATCCAGATTTTTTCGTAATTAATTTAAAGTTGCTGAACTCTTCTAACATTTCCTCTATTTTGTTGCATTGGTTTAAAATATAATATCAACTTATGCTCCGTGTTCATATTACTTTACCGAATAGTCGCCATGGTTTAGCTACTGTAAGCGTAACTTTGATAGTGACTACCATTAGTTGTATGCGAATTTAGATTATAATCGCTATTAGCGCTGCCGAAGTTACCGCTATAATTTGAATGGACTAAGTACAAAAACAATTTTAAACATTTAATGTTATCCTTCTGCTTATTTTAAGTGCGTCAAAAACAAGAGAAGAGTGACTGAAACAAACGGGTCAATTAGAACCACAAAGTCAAATAAATTCATCATTTTCAAGTAATAAAATGATGAGATTTTCATCAAAGTTAGGTCTATTAAAGGCGTTACCAAAAATATGAAATTTATCTTTAGCACAACTTATCCATATTTGTCCATACAACTTATCATTAGCATAACTATTCGACTCATACACCGGGCGGCCTTCGGCCTAGTGAAGGGCAAATTTTTTATACCTATCCGGTAGGTATTTATCAAAGGGTAAATACCGGATATTTAATCAAAACTATATTTACCCACCCAAATATGGGTTTTTATCGCATTTGGTAATTAGTGAAGTGCCAAACTAGGTATAAAAAAATAACCCCTTTGCAGTAAGTATGTATATATATATGTATATATATATGGGTTTTTATTACATTTGGTAATTAGTGATGTGCCAAAGTAGGTATAAAAAAATAATCCCTTTGCAGTGAGTAGATATGTATATATATCTCTGTTTTGGTTTTAGAAACGTTAGTAAATATAAGTTTATTATTGCAATTGGTGCAGTGTTCTCTCCAGTGATTAAAGTTCATTTTTTATTTAATATGGGATGGGAATACCTACAGGAGCAAATGCAAATTATAATCGAAAAATATCAAGCGGCCAAATTTTTTGTTGTAATCGGAGATAATGCCGCAAATATGCTGAAAGCTTTCGTTTACTGAAAGACAATTATAATCACATTGTTCCACTGGGCTGCATAGCGCATATGTAGCAATGATATTATCAAGTGTTCTCCTGTAAAAAGTGTGATAGAAAAAACAACGGTGATAGTGAAAACAATAAATAATAGTCAAGTGCTTAGTGCGTTTCTTAATAAAATAAATAAAGGAAAGGGCATACAAATTTCCCTAAAACTTCCAAGCGAAACTCGGTGGGGGAGCTACGTATTCTACTTAGAAAGCCTAGTGAGTAATAGAGTCAGCTTAATTGAGATTATTAAGCCAATAGTTGTGTGGATAACGAAATTTGAATCCAATAATTGTTTAATACACAAAGTCCATAAAGTGCTAAAAGAACTGGAAAACTCAATCTCTACTTTATTAGGAACCGATAAAGTTCGTCTACTAGACGATTTAGAGAAGAAACATCTGAACGAAAAATTTAAGGACCGAATGGAATTCGCAGAATCACCGATATATCTCGCCGCTGCTCTTCTTGACCCATCAAATCAAGGATGTCATCTAAGTGATTCTGACCAAATTACAGCAATGGAATTTATTTATGAAGTTTCCAAAAGTATGGGAATTGAAGTCATGACAGATTTGGCCCTTTATCGGTCCAAAGAAGGCATTTGGGGTAACGAATTCATTTGGTCAAATGTTTCCTCCATGGAACCATTGATTTGGTGGAAAGGCCTTTGTGCTAATAAAAATTTAAGCAAAGTTGCAGCACGCATTTTATCAACGCCTGTAACTTCGGCAGCCACAGAACGTTCCTTTAGTACTTTTAGTTGGATTCACAATAAGAAACGAAATCGCCTTACCACTGAACGGGCGGGCAAGTTGACATGCATATCTCATAATTGGAACATTGAATTGCATGCACAAACAATATATCAAGCTGTAGCAGAAAAAAAAACCGAACCAGGTTCCAGTTCAACAAATATCAACATACCCAGCACACCAGAAGTTAATAAACCAAGTTGCAGTTACTCATCCAATCCTAACATACCCAGCACATCAAAATCTACTGAATCAGCAGAATGCATGTCATGTGACGAACATTTAATAAGTTTACTATCTAATTCAAGCGACTCAGATTAATTCAAATTCGAAGATTTAATTCTAATTAAATAAAAACAAAGCACACAATGAACACATTTTTCTCATTTAAAATAAATACCCACATAAATACCCGTTTTAGTAAATACCCGGTAAATACCCTTAGTATTTACCCTCAAAGGGTATTTACCGGGTATTTGCCCATCACTGCGTCGGCCTCACATAAGGGTGCTCAGGCGACCGCTACATGGCGTGTAGTCCAGTAAACACTTTTAACTACATTGAAGATTTCATCATGAAAGATTTACAATTCTTTATCTTTTTTAGACTTTATCTTATACAATTGTTGTTTACATGTTGTCTTATTTCGTAGGGCGCTATTTTACTTCACCATATATGTAAGTCATAAGAATATTTGTAAATTTATTGCCTATTTTATTTAGACAATATTTTTCAGTTTCTAAAGTGGGCGTGCGGATTTCAAAAATGATCACACTTATACTGCTTCGGATTCTTAAAAACCCTACATGTAGAGTAGATGAAACCGTAATCCCTTATGTTTCGCTAAGAGAGATCAGCACATGTATTCATAAATTATCTAATAGAAAATCAGTAGGTTATGATTTTATAATTGTCCAAATCCTGAAAGAGCTGCCATTCATCGCATTGTTAAAACTCAAGCTTATAATTAATGCTTGTTTTAAACAAAGATATGTTCCACATGACTGAAATATAGCAGAAATTATTGTTATACCTAATCACGGTAAGCCTCTATCAGAAGTTACCTCATATACTGCAATCCCATTTTTACCGGTATTATAAAAACTTTTCAAGAAACTGCTTATTAAAAGACTAGACCATAAATTCGGGTTTAGAAATAAGCACTCAATGATACACCAAGTGCATTGTACAACAAATATTATAGAAAAAGCACTAGAAGATAAACAAGTTTGTTCTTCATTATTCTTAGATGTTGCACACGTTTTGATAAAGTTTGGCATAAGGGTTTAGAGTTTAAACTTTAGTCTTATATAGCAAATAGATTATTTAGAGTTCGCTGTGGTATAGGGTATTCTGAACTTAAAGAAATGCAAACAGGTGTTCCGCAGGGAAGTGTCCTAAGACCCACCCTATACTTATTATATACTAGTGATATATCACATGCAAATGATACGATGAAAGCCACATTGGCAGACTACACTGCTTTTCTATCAACTGATTCATGTGTGGCTAAAGCAACAAAAAAGCTACAAAATTCAATCAACAAGATATAAGATGGCGAATTAAACTTAATTAAAGTCCACCCATATCAATTGTACAAATAAAAAAATAACGAATGTTCCTGTAGTTATTATTAATCAGGTAGTTCCTTATTCTAACAAAGCTAAGTATCTGAGTATGAATCTGGATGCTAAATTGAAATTAAAGGATCATGTGAAAAAGAAAGTAGAAGGGCTAAATATTAGATATTGTTACACTTCTGGGGGGGGGGGTTATCGGTGGCGACCCCGGGCTGTAGCTCGAAGAGGGAGGAAAAAGCAAGATTGAATCACAAAAACCACGAAAACGCGCCGGCGAAGAAAAGAGAAAAACACTTCTTAATTCAATTTCAGCAGATTTATTTTTTGGTTCCCGAGAGGTTTTTTTTTTTTTTTTGTTGTTAATTTTACAAACGTTGTTGTTGTTCTAATTTGTTGTCCGTGCTGCTCCGTCCGCGTTGCTCCGTTAGTCCGGTTCTTCTGCGTCACTAATTCCCGTTCGATGGTTTTCGTCTTGATTCCCGCTACTTCGGTATTTCTCCGATTAAAACCGCGACGAACTTTGGATTCTTCCACGACGACTATCACCAGCAAAAAGCCAATCTCTCTTGCCGAACGCGCTCCTTTTAAACGCTTCCAACTCTCCACCAAAATTTCCCTCGTTGAATCTATCCGTCCTCTCTTGTCATCTCACTCGCGCCTGGAAAGATTCAAAAAAAAAATTATGAAAATTTCCAATTACCTTCCAGCCTTTCGGATTTTTCCTCCGCCATTTTGGAAAATTTTCTATCCCAATTTTCCACTTGTCCACCTTTTCCTTGCCATCGTCACCCATTTTTCCTGATTGCCCGTAATTTTCCCTCTCCAACGAGGGGTCTATCGTCTCGGAGAACCTGGAGTTACTCTTGTAATTGCATTTTTCCTCTTTTTGCCACTTTTCGTCGCTTTCTTGCGATTAAAACGCGCTCCTGTAATTTTCCCAACCATTCCCAATTATTTCCCTTTTATCCTACAGCACACCAATGTAACCCAACCCGCAGAATATCTGAATGGGAGCGCCGCATCAAAAAGTGTACTGAACGTGCCCCGGATGACATTGCTGACAGACGTCAGAATTCCCATTCTTTTTTTTTCGGCAATTTATTTTCTTTTTTCCCACCGCGCCGTGTATTTTCCGTGTTTTCTTGTGTTTTTCGGGCGTTTTCTTTTCGCACAAGTGATTTATTTTGATTCGGGAGTGTGTGCATGCGTCCGACCATCGATACAGGAAAACGTTCCGACACCAAGTTCCAGGAGAGTGCGGTTCCTCTTGGCAGCAGTTCCGCGCGATGTACTGCATCGACTTGGAGTGTGCGTTCTTCGGGTCGACAAATCCGGGTGTTTTTCCGACTGGGAGGAGTTAGAAGTCCACCCGCACTCCAATGAAGATCATTGTCCACACGCCACAGCTTGCTGTCGGCTATATTTGGATACCCTCTGCAACAGGTGAGTGGTTAAGATCTTTGTTTACCTTTTTTTTCTTTTGCCATTATTGCCTTTCTCGGTTGTGTTTTTCGCGAGTGTATTCGATCCTTTTGTTCCAGTAAACGAAACTGGATTCCTCGGTGGCCTATGCCATGGGGAAAGCCGACATCGTTGCTGTGAATCGAGGGGTCCGCGGTTGTGCCAGCGCAGGTGCAGCCGTGTACAATTGCGCAAGTTGAAATCGGGGTTGTTTACTTTTGTGCGGTGAAACTTTTCCCAGGTAGATATGGCGGGTGGGTTTCTTTTCAGGCGACTGCGCTTCGATGGTGTAATGGATACTGGAAGAGAACAGGTGAGTAGTGAGGTACTTGTGAAATTACCTTTTTAATTAATTTTTCTTTCAATAGGTGACGGCTGATGGACATGACGGAGGCGCTGGAGGTAACCCGCTGGTTCGGCGCCGAGGGTTGATGATGATGCTTGCTAGGGCAAGCAAGATGACTCTGGAGAGGTGGTGTGTTGGTGGAGTATTGGAAGGTGCCTAAAGTTGGAGGTGAGATTCATTACCTGTGTGTTAATTTTATTTTAATCTCGTGTCTCTTTAGGAAGTGAAGTGTAGGCGAGAGGAGAATTTCGCTGCGAATGGCTGCAGACAACCAGACGGGTTGTATTGGACAACTGTGGGCGGCGAAGGCAGCGGTTGATGGCAGCGGATGATGGCAGCGGTTGACGACAGCGGTTTATTGATGTGGGTCTTTTTTTTTTCTTTTCTTGTAGTTTCTAGTAGTAGTACTAGTAGTGGTGGTGGTTCGACTTGGTCGTTCCCCACTTTTGTAACACTGCCCCCGTCTTAAAAACTCAAAGTTCCGTCTGAGTTTCACCTTGGGTTGCGTAATTGCTAGACGATCGATGTGAACCACTCTCGTTTTTCGGCTTCCCATGGTCTGGATGCTGTAGACTAGATCCGATACCCGTTCGACGATTTTTACTGGGCCCTCCCAGTCGCTTTGCAACTTCGGGCATAAACCCTTCCGGCTCTTTGGGTTGTAGAACCATGCCTGTTGATCGAAATGAAAATTAGTAGAATTCGATTTCAGATCATACCTGGCCTTCTTTGCATCTGCTGCCGTTTGAGGATGTATCCGTGCAACATCGTGGACTTTTTGTGGCCGTTGGCGGAGCTCTATCACATAGGTCGGTGCGTTCTGCGATGTACCTAGTTGTCCCTCTTCCTCAGCCCTTATGCAGTGTTTGCAGCTCCCAATAGGTCTCTGGGATAGCGCGTCTGCATTGCCGTGTCTGAGTCCCGGTCGATGCTGGATCTTTGCCCTTGGCTTGAGCAAGCTGTCGTTTCCCGTTACGATCCTCGGTGGCGGCAGATCCAGTGGAGTCTCGGACTTTGATGGGAGCGTTTGTGGTAGAACGGTGACTAGGAGACCCGTTTGAGCGCTAGCCGGCACCTGTAAGGGCAGTTTCTTACCTTGGATCTCTAGCAGTGCCTCGCTGAGATTTACGCAGCATCGGTGCTCCATTAAAAAGTCGATCCCAAGGATGTTTGGTACCCTACGGTTCATCACCGCAAAAGAGTGGGAGTACTCCTTCCCGTCGATAACAAGGCTGACGTCCGCATTGCTCAGAGTCCAAATTGTGCCTCCCGAAATGCCCTCGATCTGTACAGGTATACCGGCTATACGCGTCTTTTCTGGCAAAAACTGCTCTCCCAGAATCGACACATTGGCTCCCGTATCGATGACTACTTTGCACAATTCACCTCCAATGTAAGCATCCACTGATAAGCTGGTCCCGCTTAGTGCACCTACGAACTTGGATGATGCCTGGGTCTGGGCCGAAAGGTTGCTGGAAGAAAGATTGAAATTGTTTTTATTGTCTGGTGGAGCGACACTACGCTTCACCACTGGTCTCTGCTCCTTGGGACCAGTGGTCTTTAGTTTTCCGACTGGCCCAGAGTCCCACGAGCCATCGGATTCTCCGACTGCCACTCTTGATCCTGCCTTGAGTTCGACTGGTCAGACGCCATCCACACTGCCCGATGGTTCCTTCGCTCAAACCGCGACGTCATGTCCTGCGCAATTTGGAGGGCCTCCTGCAAGTTTCGAGGACGCCCAACGGTGACGAAGTTTTGTACCTGTTCGTCACGAATTCCCTCGATGAACTGGCTCAGCAAGATCTCCTCTAACACCTTCTCTCCGCAATTTAATTAATTTCAATCTTTTTTATCTCAATCTCGTGTCTCTTTAGGAAGTGAAGTGTAGGCGAGAGGAGAATTTCGCTGCGAATGGCTGCAGACAACCGGACGGGTGTATTGGACAACTGTGGGCGGCGAGGGCAGCGGTTGATGGCAGCGGATGATGGCAGCGGTTGACGACAGCGGTTTATTGATGTGAGTCTTTTTTTTTTTCTTTTCTTGTAGTTTCTAGTAGTAGTACTAGTAGTGGTGATGGTTCGACTTGGTTGTTCCCCACTTTTGTAACAATATAGAAATCTTTATTGGTTGTTAGGATATAATTCAGAAATGTACATTGAGAATAATATCTTATATAATCAGATAGTGAAATGAATGAAATAATAGCTTACACCGTTATTTGCGGATTGATTTTGTCTCAGAAGTAATTAAAAAGAACGCAATTCATCTCAACGATCGTCTGCAGATGCATATTAATCCTGAGATAATAGACGTCTTAAATATGCGATATAATACTCGTAGATTAAGAAGAACTAAACCTCACGAACTTATAATTTGACAATTATGAAAACCCGTATTTAAACCATGATATAATGCCTTCTTAAACGCAACTGAACGTTGAAACTAAAATCATTTGTCGATCTTCCTTTGATTGGTCATGATTATGTAAGTATTTTTAGTGCGGTTAGAGTCCCACACTACTCTGAGTTTTTAATCCCATTTCGAGATTTTCACCTTCAATAAAATAAAAATAAAATAAAAGAAAAATATTTCGAGTTCAAAATTTAGGGCCCAAAAAGTGGTAACACAGACGGGCGGACGGATATAATATAACATAACTTTTGATGCTAATCACAAACATATATACTATTGGGCGTCGATCGTAATTAATTCCCTATGTTAAAAACTTCGTATCAAAATTAATATACCCTGTGGGTTAGGGTATAACTTAATATTATGGGTATAAAAACGCGCTCCTCAAATCGCACCATGCCACCACGAACCACTTCATATTGGTAAATGGTCATTAGTTTTGGTAATGTGTACCGACACCTTGGGAAGCCAGGCAGAAATTATTCGATGATATAAGTACTTGTAAGTAAAAATACACATAGTACACATACTTTTGCTAGCGTGTAGTTTTCTGGAAGTTTTTAAAAGTAATAGAGTATCACAAAGTTTATATAACTGTGTAGTTTCTAATATATAGCTATGATGATTTAAGAAAAAGACTTTAATTCTGGGTCTTGAGCCAATTTCTGCTAACGGCAGCAAAAATGTGTACCAGTTCTCACCTATAAATTAGTATGTACTTACAAGTAGATATGGAAAACAAGGTTAGTGAAGAAATCGCAATCGGTTTAAGAAGTTGGTATAGTAGTATGTGAATGCATGACACTTACACATAAAACTTCGGAATTATTATGTATACTTATAATGTCATTGCTACATCATTGTACCAGGTACGAGCTTAAAACGGACTTGTTTTTTATTACAATACATAACATGGTGTCAGATGTTATGGTAATAAATTAAAATCGTGTAAATTTACAAATGTCGAATTCGAATAATGACTCGGAAGAAAATCGTAGTGATTTTTTTTGAAAAGGAAGTAAAACAAGAAGTGCAAGTTGTTAAAAGTGAAGAAGAGATGATGAATACTGTCATGAGCATACCACCACCCCGTGTAATGAACACAAAAGAGAATCAGGTGGAAAACTGGAAGGTTTTTAGAGAGCAGTGGGAACATTTTGAGATTGCTGCCGATTTAATATGCAAAACAGATCCGCAACGTGTAGCTTTTTTAAAAGCATGCATGGGTGATTATTGCTTCAGAGTATTGTCTGAATTGAAAAATACAGACTCAAATAAGGGAACTGTAAAAGGAATTCTGGATGCGTTGGAGGCATATTTTATACCAAAGGTGAATACAAGATACGAGCGATTCGTATTTAACACTGCAAGGCAGGAGTAGGAGGAGAGTATAGATGCGTATGTATGTCGCCTGAGAGAGCTAATAAAAACATGTTCGTATGCAGGAAATGAAGAAGATGATTTTGTATGTGATCGATTAATCCCCGGTATTAACAGTAACGACATGAGAAAAAAACTCTTGATGACCGAAGACCTAACATTACAAAAGGCAGTAGAGGCATGCGAGCTAATAGAACAAACGACAGTAAGAATGAAGAGTATGTCGAACCCAGACAAGGAATCTGAGCATGAAATACATGAAAGCAACAGAATATACAAAAAAAATCAACACCAACACAAGTCTTATAATATACCCGAAAGCAACAATGTGATTATTGTGGTTACTCTCACCAAAAAGGCAAGTGTCCCGCATATGGAAAGATATGCAGAAAGTTCAATGAAAAAAATCACTTTAGCTCAGTATGCTCAGTTAATGTGGGTGAAGACAAACGTAAAAACAGCAAATTTGGAAATTCTTATCAAAGAAAAGGAAATATATATGCGATTACAGACGACAGTAATTCAACGGACGATGAAATTTTGCTAGTGCAAGCGATTGATAATAGAGATAAAAAGAGCATAGTCAGAAAGTATATAGAGTTTGTTAAAGTGATAGGAAGACGGGAGAAATTACAGTGAGTAATGTGTGTAATTGACACAGGCGCATCGTGCAATATTATGAGTTTTAAATTATTCACACAGTTAAGCAGTCAAAAATCTAGTGAGAGTACCACAAAATTAAAAAATTTTAGTGGACATGCAATACTACTGGTCGGGGAAGGCAGATTAACTTGTGTTTTCAATGGTGTTTTGTGCTATGTTTTCAGTTACTGAACACGGAATGTGATGTGATAATAGGAGCAAATGCTTCAATAGCAATGAACGTTATTCAGGTTAATAGACTCCAATATAAAAACCAAACCGCAGAAGATATTATTAACGAGTACCACGATGTGTTTGATGGCGATAGAAAGATTAAAATGCCTCTAAAGTTGGAAATCGATGAAAGTGTACAGCCAAAGCAGCAGCAGTCCAGAAGAGTACCAGTGACCATAAGAGAGGAACTCAGATGAAAGTTAGATGAGTTGGAGCATCGTGACATTATAAGTAGCGTAGATCATCATACACCTTGGATCAGCAACTTTGTTTTGGTAAGAAGAAATAACAAAATTCGTATTTGCCCTGATCCAACGGAGGTAAATAAAGCACTTAAACATATCAATTATCAAATTCCAACAATTGACGAAATGCTTCCTAATTTATCGAAAGCTAAAATTTTCAGTACTCTTGATGCAAAAAATGGTTTTTGGCAGATACCCTTGGAAGAGACAAGCACTGTTTAAAAGAAAAAATTAAACAGTGAAATTCCAAGTGGCGAGTTAGCCCAGAGGTAGTGGTGGTGAAGCGTCAACCCAGGGGCTTGGGTTCAATTCCCGACCAGGGAAAATCTCAATTTAGACTTCTTTTTATAATTTGTACAAAATAGTGCATACAAACTAAGAAGTAATAAGAAACATGCGATGGATAGTGAGAGGTCCGCGCTCCCATTAGCGGGACCAGCTGATAACAAAGTATCAGCCGATGAGGCAGTGAAATCAGGCCATCAAGCAACAGTGGCTGCAGATGTTCCGTCAAAGAGGAGAAGGAAGTTAAAATAGTCTCCCAATCTGGTTAAGCGTCCCTCCACATCAAGTCAAGCTGTACAGCTGCCAGGTGGAGAGAGAGAGAAGGGGCGCCAGGTGCAACAACAGCAGCAGCAGCAGAAAAGAAGCGACAAAGGTCGGATGACTCTGTCGACTTCCCGTACATCTCCGACGGCGGGGAAGGCCGCTACATCGGAGAAAATAACAATTGCTTCGCAGTTCTGGCATCCTCCGAATCGGATAATGAGGATGAAGAGGTTCAAAGTCTGACTAGCAGCATCAGACAGCTAGAGCAGAGGGTGCTTGCCATTAAGGCCAAACAAGTGGCAAGAAGAGAAAGGGAGCGGCAGCTAGAGCTCCAACGCCCTTCCGAACAACAACGGAAGCAGCCAGAAGGCTAGTTGCAACAACAACAAATGCGGCCGCAAATGCAGCAGCAGAAGCAGCAACAAGAACAACAGCAGCAGAATAAACCGCAACAACAACAGCAGCAGAAAATGCTGCAACAACAACAGCAGCAGCAGAAAATGCAGCAACATCAGCAGAAAAAGCTGCAACAGCAGCAGAAACAGCAACAGTAACATAAACAACCGCAGCAACAGCAGCAGAAACAGCAGCAACAACAACCGCAACAGAAGACGACTACAAAGGCGAGGGTGCCGCCAATAAATACCTACAAGGTGGAGTTGAAGGATACCATCGAACTATGTAAGTCGGCCATTGGAAATATTTTTTCTATTAAACGTTTAAATGTAGACAGGCATTCTATCCACTGCAATACAGTGGAACAGTATACAAAAATTAAAGATTTGTTAAAGGACACGACAACGGAGTTCTTCTCCTTCACCCCGAAGGGGGAAAAGCGGCAAACAATACTGCTGAGGGGGATAGACCCGCCTACTGATCCGGAGACGCTCCTTGCGCTGCTTAAAGAGAAAGAGTGCAACGAGCTCGAATTTGTAGGGGTCAAGCCATTCACCACAGCTAAGGCAAAAAGAGAGAAGCGGAAACTGCCGTTCTTCCTAGTTCAGCTTTCACCCAATAGCAAGCTGGATGGTCTAAGGAGTATTAAAGTCCTAGACTATCAGGTTGTCGCCTGGGAAAAATTAAGAAGGAGCGAAAACATTTTACAATGTGTTCGCTGCCAAAGGTTCGGGCACGCCGCGTCGAACTGCGAAATGCAGCCTCGATGTGTCAAGTGTGGAAAGAACCACAAAGCAGAGGATTGCACTCTGGGTAAGGATGGAGTGGCAGATAAGAGCCAGCTCTCGTGTGCTTTATGCAGGAACTCGGGACACACCGCAAACTATCGGGGTTGTCCTAAGTTTCAGTATATTACGAAAGTAAATCTGGTTCGTCAGGAGATGTTCGTAGTGAAACGTCCACCTGCTCCAATTCAAACACAATCCGTGTCTCCCCAAGTGACCTACGCCCAAATGGCGGCAGGTCGGGGAAACGCGGAACAGAAAAGACCGAAGGCTGCTTCTCAGGCCCCTGCACCTAGAGCACCGGGGGCTCAAACTAACTTGCTGGCCATCTTGCTCTATATCCAAGGGCAGATGGAGCAGCTTCAACGTCAGGTACAGGAGCAGGCGAAGCGGGTGGACCAGATCTACGCACTTCTGCCGGGCCTAACGCACCTCCAGTCGTAATGGGTACGAACATGGAGGAGCAACCCTTGAAGATCCTTGCGGTGAATGTGAATTCACTTATTAGGATCGAGCGAAGAGCCGTATTGTTTAAGTTGCTAGAAGACCAAACCCCTGATGTGCTTATGGTTAGCGAAACAAAGCTATCCCAGAAGCACAAATCGGGGCACAATAAATAGAATATTGTCAGAAGAGACCGACCCAACTCCACACAAGGACGAGGTGTTGCGATCTTCATAAGCAAACAACTGCAATTTAAAGTTATGTACAGCGGTGAAGTGCGAAGGTTCCAGGAGCTGGAAGCGTGTATCGTGTGCATCACTCTCCATAGTGGAAAGAGGATGTACTTGGTCGCACTCTATGCACCTGAAGCTACTCAATCTACTTTATTTATTTCAGAGCTCGAGACACTTTTTCGATGCCTAAGGCTAGAGTTGGAGGAGAATTATTTCATCATGGCCGGAGATCTAAACGCCAAACATAGAGATTGGGGAAACAACACACCTAATCCTAGAGGGAACCTACTATTCAATTGGTGGGGTCGGCACAGCGTCGCGTATAAACTCGATTTGAAAGCTACAGATAGTCCGTCGTTTCCTAGAAGCGGCTCCTATCTGGATCTTATGCTGTTCGACGTACGGTTACAACTGACCGACATGGACCGACAAACAATAAACTGTCTGCACACATTTGTGTATGACAGTGACCATTGCGGACTCAGTGCCGTAATAACGATTCCCAACGAAATTGCGGAGTTAGAGGAGTTTGTCCAAACGTACTCCTACAATTATAGTAGGACGCGTTGGACTCGCTTCTCAAGAACTTTGACAACAGCACTCTCCTCGAATTCGCTCTACCCACCGTCCAATAGGAATCTGTCAAACGAGGAGATTGACTGGTACCTAAAACAAATGGACGAGACAATTAAACGAACTATGGACAATACGATACCTCGGTATCAACATACTGACAACGCAGACATATTCCGTAATGCAACAATTGACGCACTACACCAACACAAAAGTAGACTGCTGTCGAGACTAAAAACCTCGTACAGACAGTTTACTGACAGACAAAACTCGGAGGTTAGGACGCTGAAGTCGTTGATTAAAAACCTCCAAAATTTGTTAGAGAAAATTACAGACTTTCTGTAAATTTGCATTGGAACAACAAAATTCGGGCTGTAAAATCCAACAACTCGAGTATGTTCCCGCAAATAAATAAAATATTTCGGAGGAATAATCAAAACGACCTTCCGTGTCTTAAGATCCCCCGAACGAAGAACAATGGACGAATACTTATAACAGCAGGTATAGATCCAGATAACGCAGTAGAAGATGACAACTTCTTTGTGATCGAAGATCCACAGGAGAAGGTAGAGGCTATAGGAGCGACTTTCCAGGAAGTGTACAAGGTGAATGATACCATTTGCCCGAACCACGACCTGGAAAATCGGGTCCTTGTGCACAACTTCTACCTTCGGAATGATATAGAGCACTGGCGATCCGAGAACATATATGCATTGAAAAACAGCAGTGATACAACCCATCCCCAAAAGGGGTAAGGACACCTCCAATCCGGCAAATCTCCGGTCGATAAGTCTCCTTCCGAACATCAGCAATTTATTCGAAAAAGTGATCAATAGAGCCCTACTTAAGTGGACTGAGAACAATAATATAATTCCGGAAAACCAATTCGGTTTTAAGGCGGGGCATGATACAATACATGCCGCGTCTAAACTGGTATCGGATATCCAATGGAACAAAAGCAAGAACCAATGCACGGGTGCCTGCCTGATTGACTTGGAGAAGGCCTTCGACACCGTATGGTTAGAGGGACTCTTCTACAAGCTAAGCAGGCTGGGCATAAGCAAACCACTGCTGTACATACTTCATAACATGCTCACCAGTAGACAGTTCATCGTCAAAAATGGCAATGTGACTTCTGCTGGATCATTTCTAATTAAAAATGGTCTGCAACAAGGTGCGGTTAATTCACCGATCCTTTTCAACATTTACACGAGCAATCTCATAGGATCACTTCACCATGCCATAGCGTACGCAGACGACTTGATCGCGTACAGATCAGGACCAAAAATCGAGGTCATTGCAATTCTCTTGCAACGTGACTTCGATAAGATTCAGCGATATTGCGATGACTGGAAGTTGAAGATCAACTTCCAGAAATCGCAAACCATTCTTTTTAGGACGCCGTTGTCTGGTGCCTCTAGGGATACCAGAAAGAATTGGCGAAAGTTCTCAATAGTTGGACCGCATGGACAGCCACTTGCGAGTCGAAGTGTTGTCAGATACCTGGGGCTCTGGTTAGACCAATATCTATATTTTAATAAACATATAGATGCTGCTCTGGCCAGAGCCAAAGGTGCTTTTGCCCTTACAAAGAGACTTTTTTATAGCAAGCAACTCGATGCAAGGGTAAAGGCAATCTGCTACATGGCCCTCATCCGGCCCATGCTCGTATATGGATGTACCGTTTGGTTCAACGTGGGAGCAAGCTTGTTGGAAAAGATTCGGGTGTTTGAGAGGGCTTTTCTTCGGGCTTGCCCTCATTTATACAGAACACCAGAGTCCCAGTACATAAAATTCTATCCCAATGAGGTCCTATACAACAGGGCTAACCTAATAAGAGTGGATAATTTCCTTATCAAGCTGATTCGAAGGCACATTGCAAGAGCAATGAGCTCGACGAACAACCTGATCTTCGGGGCTTATTACCCCAATTCCGAGTATCATGAGAGAGTGCGCCTTAACGGCTTTGTTCCCCCAGAGGCGTTCCTCTATTTTGATAAGAAAGGTCTGATCCAGGACAGATTGGCAGTGCCGCCAACAGCACTTGGATGAAAAAAATACAAAAAAAGCACAAAAAACATAAAAAAAAAAATAAAAAATTATAAAAAAATAGCACTCGATAAAAAAAAAAAAAAAAATTACGTAGAAAATACGTAAGATAGGCTAATTTAGAATAAGATAGTTTTAAAATTTATTTTAAGGTAGTTTATAAGTTGTATATATAAGAACATTAAAAAAAAAAGTTCATATACTAAGTTTTTTCAACTCATTAAACATTTTTCTTAGTATCAGTAGTTAGTTAATTCAATAATAAAATAAATAAATAAATAAAGTTAGTTACGTCGAAAGACATAGTTTTAAGTATTAGGTTTAGCTTAGAGCGCCCGCATAGGGCCAGTAAGTTAAAATAAGAATAGTTAAGTTAGTTAAGCTAGTTTTAAGCGGTTTTTTTTTGTCTAGCATGTAAGTTATAATGAATTATGAAATAAAAATGCATTAAAAATGAAAAAAATGGAAAGAGGATGTACTTGGTCGCACTCTAGGCAAATAATGTCATCGCCGATGAAAGGGTTCATCCCCCGTACATATCGAAGGTGGAGCTCCAAGCGATCTTCGACTCATTGAGGAGGAAGAAATCTGTGGGAATCGATGGAGAATCGAACATTGTGCTTCGACATCTCCCTCTAGAAGCGGTGGATATTTACACCACTCTGTTTAACAATGCACTGAATAATGCACATTATCCAGCGCATTGAAAAACAGCAGTGATACAACGCATCCCCAAAAGGGGTAAGGACACTTCCAATCCGGCAAATCTCCGGTCGATAAGTCTCCATCCGAACATCAGCAAGGTATTCGAGAAAGTGATCAATAGAGCCCTGCTGAAGTGGCATGATACAATACATGCCGCGTCTAAACTGGTATCGGATATAAATTAAATTCGGTTAGATTGTTCTAAAATAAAAAAAAAACTTTATTAATAAAAAAATAGACTGGCAGCGATTCTGCCTACGATACAACTGACTTTGCTTACTTAAAAACTATAGCTTAAATACTAAATTACTGCTACCGTAGGCGAAATATCCAACGTTGGCATGTTCCCATAGGTACTCATCCATTTCCACCGTACGTGATGGAATGTGGGTCCGGCAATGTCGGAGCGATCATATTCCATACAGTGCAGATGCAGTGTCAGCGGCATTCATGACAGACTGATGGGAAGCGATGTTGCGCTTCGGGATTCTGTATGTGGATCTCTGTATAAGTTTATTATGTGTTAACTCCTCCCCTCTTAAATGCAAACGTCCCCGTTTGCCGGAACTTATTAGAAGAATTGTATTTGACTTACGCGTGGGGATGGTCTTACAGGATGTTCTAATTGTACTGATGTTGTAACGCCTGTTTCCGCTTCTGGACTGCTCTGTGTTGTTATCGTTGTTGTTGGCTTTGTCACTGGGGATTTGATTCTTCTTCCAAGTTTGAAGATGGTGAAGAGAGCTAGTGCGACTAGTAGAATTGATGTACCAGAAACAGCCATTGTGTTTAGCTTGTTCCTGGTTTCCAATAATTCAATGAACTGAGTATTGTTTATATGGAGTTCCTTCATCATTTGCAGCGACAATAACTCTTCAGCCCTCTCTGGGTCGGAGGCTGGTTGCAGGATGGCCGGTAAAGGTTGGTATGTGGTTATTTCTCATGACTTGAAAACTTGGTCTCGGATTCTTATCGACGTGTTATGGAAGTGGACAAGGAAGGTGCCATCTAGCTGTATTGTGTCTTCATCTATCTCGACGGGTCCTTTGAATTGGTTAAGGAACAGGATACCGGTGTTATTTCTGCGAACGCTGGAACATGCTGGTTATTCACCGTTGTGCAATTGGGAGCACGACTCTTGAGTAGGTTGGGTATGCATATGATATTATCGTAATGACATATGGACAATTTATTATGTGTTTTACAATGGGATTTTACACTATAAATTTGGGTCTTACATTCTAGAATATTTTCATAATTGACTTTGTTAATTATTTTGCCTTTTTTGACGGCCTGGTTGACCGACAAGGTTCTATAGTAATAGTTGGTAAACTAAGTATGTAGAGAATTAAAGAGTTATTTGAGGCAATCTTTATTTGTGCAAATTCTAATGCTTCTATAATGTTTACATATGGCATATCTTCTTTATTTAATATTTCTTCAATTTTACTTATTTCTAAATTAGAAAGAATATAGGTGTTAACAATATTGGCTTTCGCCCAATGCAATGCATATTCTATATTTATCACTTCTTCTTTAATGATTCCTAGTTTTGATTTAATTGTTAATAATAATTCTTCTTTATGTTTTTCACTAGATTCTATACGTTTGCTTATACTGTTAGTTTCATTTGAAATTTCTTTTATTTTTTCAATTAACATTTTATTTATTACAACTTAATTATTGTTGTTACTCAATACATTATTTATTTTTTCGTTAATTATTTCGAAATCATGTCGATCGGGACTTCCCGCGATAAATTTCCAGGTACTACCCAGAAAATCTATTGACCGTTTAGTTCGGTTTTTCGGTATAAGTCTATCAAGGTGGGATCAGATTTGGGAAATTTCGGTTGTTAGGAAAGGAAGGATGGGATTGCCTGAGTTTATTTTTTGTGTAAGTTTTTCTTCGACTTTATCTATTATTTGCTGGTACCGTTCCAGGTCGATGACATGAATTATTTTGAATGTTCCTGTCTGTATTCTTGCAGTTCCTTTATCGATGGTAACTAGCTGCGAATTAGAGTAGTCTAGGATTCGGACGTCAGCAACGCAAGCTGCGATAACAAATCTGAAAATAAGAGTTTTTATTTTTGATATGCGACTTATGAACAGTTTTGCATTATTGGGTTATAATGGTAGTTGTCTTATTTTCTGCTACAATTTCCTTTTGATATCTCAAAGAGAGTTTAGAGCCTATTCTTTTGTTTTCCTAACATAAACGATGTCTCCTGGTGCACATTCTTTAATCGGTTGCCTATTTTTATTATGAGTCGAGAGATCGAGAGCTTGATTAGCTTTGATTTTGTCAATATTTTCTTGGCGGGCTTTTTCGATCAAAGCAGGGTTAGAACTTACTATTCTGCCAAAGAAAACTTCGACTGGTTTTTTTCCCGTTACCGAATGTACGGAGTAATTGTATTCGATTACTGCCTTTTCTAAAAGTTCCGTAAAGGATCGGTGTGTCTTATTGGTTCGTAGACATTTAATTCTATAAGTGTGGAATGGAAACGCTCCACCTGTCCATTAACTGAACTAGTATACGGTGGTGTTTTAAACATTTTGATTCCGAGTTCGTCTTCAACCATGAAGCTTATGGATGCTGAACTAAAGCATTTTTCGTTGTCGATGACTATTGTTTCTGGAATGCCGAATGAAAGGAGAATGTCCCTATGGGGTTGTTTAACTTCTTCCGAGGCTCTTGATTTAAGAATTTTGACTTGGGCGTATTTGGAGAATTTGTCAAGGGCTGTAAGAACTGTTTTGCCTTCTGTTAAGAAAATGTCGAGATGAACAATGTGTCCTGGGTATTGTGGAATTGGTGTCGCCTGTATTTCGGGTTTATTTGGATGACGGTCGTACTTATTTTCCTTGCAGACAGTACATGATCTGATGATTTTTTTAATCGTGCTTCTCATTGCTGGAAAGTAATATTTGTCGAGGATCTGAATTCTATTTTCCTTTTCGTTTCTATGTGCTCGCCGGTGAGTTTGAATAATGATGTTCTCCTGTTCTTATTCACTAATCACATCTGTTACTTGCACCTGTGTAAACCTTATTTTGTAACAACTGAAGTTATCTCGATAAGTTGCCTGTATCATGCCCATGATACGTTCTTCTGTTTTTATAGCGTTAATGACCGAAGGGTTAAGGAATTTCTTTAAAATTTCCTTAAGTTTAACTGGGTTGTAATCAGGTTCGATTACTGTATGTCGATGGTACGTAGGGAATACTATTTCGAATCTGTGATCAGAGGTTGTACCAATCTGGAGGAGTATTTGGTTTTGATGGGTACTTCAATGCTTGGAATAAGATTTTGTGACGAGCTTTCATCACTATGCGCTGTAGGTGTTAAGGAATTTATTTGCGACTCTCGAGGAGGTCGAGAAAGTGCATCAGCGACGATGTTGCTTTTGCCTGGCTTATACTGTAATTCATAGTTGTACTCTTCTAAAATTGTTTTCCACCGCTTCATCTTACTGTTATTATTTTTATTATTGAGCGCGTAAGTGAGAGGCTGGTGGTCAGTATAAATCTTAACATGCGCGGAACCGTACAGGTAATTACGTAATGAGGTCAGAGCCCATATAATGGCTAACATCTCTTTCTCATTCGTTGCGTAGTTCTCCTCAGTTGAACTAAGCATTCTTGAAATGAATGTGATTGGCTTTCCTTCTTGTGCTAGAACAGCACCAATGGCGAAGTTGGACGCGTCTGTAGTCAGTTCGAATGGTTTATTGAAATTCGGGTATGATAACATTAGGTCTTTAGAGATGAGAGAAGCTTTTAATTTTTTGAAAGAGTCTATTGCGGACTGGGTCTTGGGTTGGTTTTTATTCCGTCAGACGAAATGATAAAACCCAAGAATTCTACTTCCTGCTTAAAGAAATGACATTTATCGAGCTGCACTTTTATATTAGAGTTGGAAAGTGTTCTGAAAATATCTTCTATGTGCTTGGCATGTTCTTCTTCGGTTTTGCTAAATATAACTATATCATCGATATAGACAGCAAATTTTACCTATATGGTCTCGAAGGATGTCGTCGAGTGCCCTTTGAAAAATTGATGGCGCGTTCTTAAGGCCAAAGGGAAGTTGTGTAAATTCATACTTTCCGTTGTTTATAGAAAAAGCTGTTTTCTCAACATCAGATTCTTTTAAGGGAATCTGGTGGAATCCACTTTTCAAATCAAGGACAGTAAAATACTTGTTCCTACCAAGTTGCGCAAGCACTTCGTTGATTTCTGAAATAGGATATCGATCGGCTATAGTAACACTATTTAGCTTCCTATAATCGATCACCATCCGATATTGTTTTGTACCTGTAGAGTCTGGTTTCTTGGGTACAATCCACACTGGTGAATTGTAGGGGGATCTAGATGGCCTTATGATTCCATCCTCTAAAAGCTTTTGAATCTGCTTCTCAACTTCGGATTTGAGAGACATAGGGAATGGGTAATATTTGCTGTAAACAGGTGAGTCAGTCGAGGTCCGAATTTCTCCTTCGACTTTCGTAGTGAAGGTAAGCTTCTCATCAGGTTCGGAGAATAAATTTTGAAAACGATTAACGGCTGAGCTTAAGAGATTTTGTTGTGCTATTGTCATTTTGTTAGTTTTAATATTGAGATGGAGAGCTTAGCTGTCTGATTTTAATTTTAATAGGATTCAAAATTGTCATGAAGCTATCCTTTGTGTGTATGACAGCCGACAGTTCTTTAAGACTATCGTTGCCAAGGATACCATGGAAGGTTTTTAAGGTCGGCAAAAGAAAGAATTTAAGGTTTATGTTTTCTAGGCCAAAGAGATTGATCATTTTGTGTTGGGTAATTTAGATATCCCCCGCTATAGATTTAGCGAAGAAACGTTGTTTATTCTGCAAGGGGTTTTCGACAAGGTATGGCTGAATGTAATTTTTAGAAGAACCTGTATCAATCAGAAATTTTAATATATCGCCACTCTTCATCTTGCACTCGAAATAAGGCAAGGAAGAGTCGGTTAGCATAAAAAATTAATGTCACAATGTTCTAGCTCTGAGCCAGTAGGTTCAGTCGAACAAGAGGGCTCATCCATGCTTTCAAGGTAATCATCAAATGTTTGTTCGGTTTGCTCTTCGTCGAGACTTAAGTTTTGGTAATAAGAACAGAGTTCGTCTTGAGATTCATCAATATGGAAATTTGGCTGATGCCTTTGGGAACTTTGATGTACAGGTGCCCTGTTTTTTCCGAATGCAGTGTTGAATCTTTGACGATTTTGGTTATGAATATCTTTAGTCTGAAAACTGGGTCCTTGAGTTAAGGGTTCCCGTTTTATTGGTGGACCTGGTTGCGGAAATCGTACTTTATTGGGGTTTTGGTTAAAGGCTTGACGTTGAAAATGATTCGGGTTGTTTCCCAATTCCTGATTCGACGGTAGTTGGGATGGTCGAGAAGGTTGTTGGAAATACGTAGGCCGGTAAAAATGAGGTTGCGTGGGTGGCATGTTATGCCTCTGAGGGGCAAACGAAAAGTACCGAGGTTGCGGTTTTTTAGACGTTCCTTGGTTACTATAAGCATGATTAGCTCTGAAATTTTGATTCTCTAATTTCAGGCAGAGGTGCAATGCCTGTGGGAGGTCTACTGGTTCCTTTATTCCCAAAAGTCCAGGTAAATTGTCTCTAAGTCCTCGGATAAAAGTATCCAAAGCTTTGTCTCTGTAGGTTTGCTTTAATAAGCTCATTGACTCGGAACTAATTTCCATGCTTGAGAGCTTGTTAAGGATTAACGAAAGATGGGAGTATATTACCTGGTAATATTCCTCTATACTTTTATTGCCTTGGACAAGCGTCGTCATTTGACATTCCAATGATGTCACGTCGCGCTTGTCTGCGTAATGCATAGCTAAACATCGTGAGATAATACCCCAGTTTAGTGGAGTATTATAAGACTCCAAAGCAGCATCGGCTTGGCCAATAATTTTGTTACTTATCCACTAATCGGTTCATAAATTTGTAGAACGCGATCGACACTCTTTTTCCAAGAGGAAAATTCTGCCGGATCTCCTGAAAAGTTTCTAAGGCAACGAACTATATCCGGTACCTTATCCATGTCATCTAATCTGTTCATGTACTCAGGTGAAATAGTCTGATCGGAACCCCTAAAACGTTCCGCATCAGGATTTAGTACGCTTTCAACTAAACTTCGGCCCTGCTTTTCCAGCGTTTTCTGGACAATTGAATTTATGAGTCTGTCCAAAGCTGGGGTCGACCATATTTCGGTATTTTCATCAATGTGCCTAGAAGTGGATTGAAATGAGCCATTAGGATTTGGCTCGAATGTACTCGGGCCTGGCGAAGTTCTGGCGGGATTGCCAATTAGGGCTTGAGTTCTGCCAGAGGGATGTGAAGGGTTGGATTCGGAAGAACCTTCCCCAGTGGGGTTTGTGGTCGTACCTGAACGAAGGTCGGGCATGATTCGATTTATAATTCCTTTTCTTCTTTTCTTTTTAATTAATTTTACGAGATATTATATATATGTACGCCTTTGTTTTTCATTAATATAATTTATCTAACTTCAATGGTCTTTATTGGCTTTCCTTAATTGGTAAATCATATAATAGACCTCTTTAATTTAAGGGAGGAAAATCATAAGCAAAGACTAATGATATAATAATAATTTTATTTTTGTTTAAAATAAAAGTTTTATAAATTTTCTTTTTATTTTCTATGATTTTTAAATCACACTTTTTTTCATTTCCTTTAAAACATCTTTAATTATTTGTGCCTTCATTTTCAAATTTTAGATTCTTAATTCACTTTGATTTTCCTTTATTCTTTGTTTGATATAAATTTATTATTTCTTTAACATATTCACTTAAATATACATGCACTTTTAATTAAATTAACTTAACTTACAGTCCTAAAGTGAGCATCAGGTTCATCTTGTGGAGCGGCAGCAGTCCTCACATGCGTCCCTTTCACTTCCGTTACTTGGGGGCCCTTTAGATTATTTTTCCAACGAAAGCACCTTTCTTTTATTATTAAATATTCACTGTCTCAATCTTTTACTATCACTGGGTTTTTTTTCACTGATAGCTCTTTTTTTTTTATTAAGTTTTCACTGTTTTTTTTTCTCTGGTAACTCGCGGATCCTGGCTTTAGGCGCACTGTCTTGTTTCAGTCACTTCTTTTGCACCACTTGGGGGCTTTTTCGAACTTCCTAAAACTCGTACCACTTATGACCTTGCGCGAAATGTACCTTTTTTTTGTACCACTTGGGGACTATTTTTTTCGTGGTTTTTAACGTGCCACTTGGGGACTTTCACACGCGAGGGTACTGCACCGTGCCACTTGGGGACTTTGTGCGCGACTTATTACGCCTTTTGTGGACTTTTTACGCACATAAACGCGTTGCACCTTTCTTGGCCAGGGTCCCTGCTCGGGAGCCAATTAAATTCGGTTAGATTACTTTAAAATAAAAAAAAAAACTTTATTAATAAAAAAATAAACTGGGAGCGATTCTGCCTACGATACAACTGACTTTGCTTACTTAAAAACTATAGCTTAAATACTAAATTACTGCTACCGTAGGCGAAATATCCAACGTTGGCATGTTCCCATAGGTACTCATCCATTTCCACCGTACGTGATGGAATGTGGGTCCGGCGATGTCGAAGCGATCATATTCCATACAGTGCAGACGCAGTGTCAGCGGCATTCATGACAGACTGATGGGAAGCGATGTTGCGCTTCGGGTTTCTGTATGTGGATCTCTGTATAAGTTTATTATGTGTTAACTTATACAATGGAACAAATGCAAGAACCAATACACAGGTGCCTGCCTGATTGATTTGGAGAAGGCCTTCGACACCGTATGGCTAGAGGGACTCTTCTACAAGCTGAGCAGGCTGGGCATAAGCAAACCACTGCTGTACATACTTCATAACATGCTCACCAGTAGACAGTTCATTGCCAAAAATGGCAATGTGACTTCCGCTGGAACATTTCTAATGAAAAACGGTCTGCAACAAAGTGCGGTTAATTCACCGATCCTTTTCAACATTTACACGAGCGATCTCATAGGATCACTTCACCATGCCATAGCGTACGCAGACGACTTGATCGCGTACAGATCAGAACCAAAAATCGAGGTCATTGCAATTTTCTTGCAACGTGACTTCGATAAGATTCAGCGATGTTGCGATGACTGGAAGTTGCAGATCAACTTCCAGAAATCGGAAACCATTCTTTTTAGGACGCCGTTGTCTGGTGCCTCTAGGGATACCAGAAAGAATTGGCGAAAGTTCTCAATAGTTGGACCGCATGGACAGCCACTTGCGAGTCGAAGTGTAGTCAGATACCTGGGGCTTTGGTTAGACCAATATCTATATTTTAGCAAACATATAGATGCTGCTCTGGCCAGAGCCAAAAGTGCTTTTGCCCTTACAAAGAGACTTTTTATAGCAAGCAACTCAATGCAAGGGTAAAGGTAATCTGCTACATGGCCCTCATTAGGCCCATGCTCGTATATGGATGTCTCGTGTGGTTCAACGTGGGAGGAAGCTTGTTGGAAAAGATTCGGGTGTTTGAGAGGGCTTGCCTTCATTTATATAGAACACCAGAGTCCCAGTACATAAAATTCTATCCCAATGAGGTCCTATACAACAGGGCTAACCTAATAAGAGTGGATAATTTCGTTATCAAGCTGATTCGAAGGCATATTGCAAAAGCAATGAGCTCGACGAACAACCTGATCTCCGGGGCTTATTACCCCAATTACGAATATCACGAGAGAGTGCGCCTTAACGGCTTTGTTCCCCCAGAGGCGTTCCTCCTTCGTCGTTTCCTCCTAATCCAGGGTAGTGGATGTTTAAGGTTGGCTGTTCTATATCCATGGCCGACTTACATAGTTTAGGTTTATGTAGGTAGTTAAGTTTTTTTAAAAAAAAAAAAAAAATCCACAGCACGTGGATGAGAAAATACAAAAAAAAGCACAAAAACACAAAAAACATAAAAAAAAATAATAGAAAAACAGCACTCGATAAAAAAAAAATTTTTAAATAAGATAGGTTAATTTAGAATAAGATAGTTTTAAGGTTTATTTTAAGGTAGTTTGTTAAGTTATATATATAAGAATAAAAAAAAAAAGTTAATTTACTAACTTTTTTGTATAATAATTTTCTTAGTAACAATTAAAATTAAAAAAAATTAAATAAATAAACAATTTCCAAGTTCGTTACGTCGAAAGACATAGTTTTAAGTATTAGGTTTAACTTAGAGCTAAATTAGAGCTTAACTAAAAATGAAAATGAAAATGTTATGCCTTCACAGTAGAGTTGACTTAGCTTTCACAAGTGAAAAAAAAAGTATGTTGAAACCGGGGTGTCATTGTAATATAAAGGACGGCGGTTGAGTAATGACTGACTTTATTGAGTTGATATAAAATACAATATACGAGTACACTCTAGTATGTTGGGGTTACCATACCAAGCTATTATGTACATAGGTATTAAAGTACAATGGTACTATGTTACATCTCCCTTTTTTAGAGTATCTATATTATAAACTGTATGTATATATGTACCTATAATTAGTTAATTTTTTTTGTATATATGTATAAATGTAGTTAACGAAAATTCAATGTCCATTTCAAATGTAATAATAAACTAATTATAATAATAAAATAATACTCAATGTTTTTCAAATTATTAATATTACAATAATTACGTTTTAAGATAATTATTCGGATTGTATCTTGCAACTGGTTTAACAGTTCTGCCTGATCTTGTTACGTAAGGTGTATTAGTGTAGGAAGTATCGATGTTATGGAGTGAGGTCTTCAAAGCATTCGTGGTGATGCTTGTACGAGTAGTATTTTCTTCGGTGTTGTTGATATTGTTGTGGGTTGGTGTTTGTCGATCTGGTATTATGTCTACAACTGTATCTTTCTCCGGTACAATGCTGGCTCTTGTCTTGTGCAAGTGATTACTATTTCGGCGGAGCAGTGTGCCATCATTAGTGCGCACTATGTATGAACGAGGCGCATCAGAAGTTTTCTCTACTCTGCCGGAGATCCAATTTACAAAGACTGCTTTTTCTGTTGCGTTTTCTTTCCTTTGTTTTGCATACCGCTGCTAGATGTCCCTTTCTTCTACATTTGTCACACTTTTTGTTGAATGCTGGGCAGTTTCTTTGTATGTGGGTGGTCCCACATCTTCTACAGTTAAACTCAGTGCGGTTTTTTGGACTTGACCTCCTTGTTTTATCGCCTTTGTTGCGGTATTTGGTTATTACATTGACAGCTTCTTCGTTTTTATGCAATTCTTTAAGTTGACTTGCCGCTATTTCGCTAGCTTTACAAGTTTTAATAGTTTCATCTAATGTGATTACTGACTTGGCTAGTAACTTTTCCCTTATAGCGTCGTTTACTATTCCGATGACTATTTTATCGCACAGGAGTGAATCTTCTAGCGAACCAAACTCACATTTTTTTGCCTGATTCTTGATTTTTGTGAAAAAATCATCGAAATTTTCGCCATTAAATACGTACCTTTCGAACGAAATGCTTATTTTTGGGGCAAAATGCTCCTCGAATTTTTTGACTACCACCTCCAACTTTTTACTATCTTCATCGGAGAGTGTGAAGGAGTTATATATGTCCACTGCGTCGGCTCCTAAGACAGACATGAAAGTTGCTACCTGAATTTCTTCGGACTTTTTCTTAAGTTGAGCAGCAGTTTCAAACCATCTGTATTGTTGCAACCATTTTTTCCACAACAGCGCAACATTGTTACTGGTCAATTCTAATGGTCTTGGTGATTTAATATTAATACCGGCCGTGACATTAATAATTTCCGGCGGATCGGGTATTATACAATTTTTAAAATTTACAATTTTATTTTATCAATTTACAATTGAATTTATTATTTAATTAATCCAGCTTCTGACACCATGTAATATAAAGGACGGCGGTTGAGTAATGACTGACTTTATTTGTTTCAAAAACAAAGGAAAGAAAACGCAGCAGAAAAGTGCATGCAATCACAAATGACATAGTAAGTACCAGTGAAGACAGTGACAACGATAGCTTACTAGTACTGTCTGTCGATACCAACAAAGACGATAACAATAATTATATGGAAGTTATAAACATAGAAAACAAAAAATTGAAACTGGACACAGGCGCACAGTGCAATGTGTTGCCTAAAAAAGTGGTTGATAAGCTAGTTAATATCACTGTGAAACCATCGCGTACAAAAAGTTTGATAACATTCGCAAATGACAAAATAAACGTGCTTGGTGAGGTGACAGTACGGTGTATAATTCGGAATTTAAAGAAGAGATTGACGTTTAAGGTTGTAGACAAAGCCGTCCTATATTAGGAAAAAATGCATGCGAAAATTTGAAATTAATCATGCGTGTTCAAGAACTTAAGGTAGAAGAAAATCTGTTTTAAGGGCTCGAATGCATTAAACACTTTGTTTACGACATAGATTTAGTTGATAATCCAGTGTTTCAACATTATGCCCCGCGCAAAGTACCACACGCTATTCAGAGTGAAGTAAAGAAAGAAATACATGGGAGTGTTAGAAAAGACAAATGGTGCAACTCTAGTAACGTCACCAATGGTTATCGTCCGCAAGAAAGGAAAAAATAAGAGTCTGCATTGACCCTACAGATGTAAACAAAAACATCGTAAGACGATTCCATCCATTACAAACCCTAGATGACATCGCCGCAAACATCCGTAAGTCAAAACTATTCACGATTTTAGACTGCAAACATGGATTTTGGCAGATTAGGATCACCGACAGAACTAAGAAATACCTTACGATGGCTACGCCTTGGGGCAGATATTCATTTTTGCGTCTGCCATTTGGATTAGCATCAGCTCCGGAAGTCTATCAGAAGCTTATGTCAGATCTCCTCGACATTGTGAAAATACGGAGGTATCAATGGACGATATTTTAATTCATGCACCTGATAAAAAAACGCTAAATTCTTTGACAAGCAAGGTACTTAAAAAGTTAGAGCATGCAGGAATAAAACTCAATAAACAAAAATGTATATTCGCTACCACAAAAGCTCGATTCTTGGGACATATACTGTCTTCGGAAGGAATACAAGCTGACCCGGAAAAAATCGAGGCCATCAAAAATCTAAAACAACCAACAGAAAAAGCAGAGTTACAAAGACTGCTTGGAATGGCAACTTACTTAGGTAAGTTCATAAATAATTTATCTTACATTACAGAACCAATGCGGCAGCTTCTTAAAAAAGATATTCCGTGGCAATGGAGCGAAATTCAAGAAGAGTCCTTTAACCAACTGAAGAAAGCCCTTTCAAAAACACCAGTGCTGAAATACTATGACCCCAATCGACCTGTCGAACTGCAAGTAGATGCCAGTCAAGCCAGTGCAGGTGCTATTCTGTTGCAAGATAATCAGCCGGTCGCATACACTTCCAAAGCACTGACAGCCTCTCAAAAACTCGCACCGCAAATCGAAAAAGAAGCACTCGCCATCAAGTTCGTGTGTGAAAAATTTCATGATTTAATATTTGGCAAAAGGCTTTCCATTGAAACCGATCATAAACCACTTGAGACGATCTTCAAAAAACCGATTCACAATGCACCTACCCGTCTACAAAAAATCATGTTACGAGTTCTTCAGTACCAACCAACAGTAACTTACTCCAAAAGCAAAGACATACCAGTAGCAGATACCCTCAGCCGAGACTGTAGTAATCCTGTAAACATGGAAAGGGACGAAGAACTGGAAATTCACGAAATTCTGCAAATAAGCGACACATCAATGAACAGAATCCTAAGAGAAACCCAAAACGACGAGGATTTACAAAATGTCCTACAGTATGTGAATGACAAATGGCCACCCACAGTTGGAGACATCCCAAATCAGATAAGGAACTACTGGACTTTCCGAGAATCGCTGAGTAATCATAAAGGCTTACTATTCAAAGGATCTAAAGTCGTCATCCTGGATGCGTTAAAAAAGGAGATGATGGTAAAGGCCCACCATGGCCACTTTGGCAGTGACAGAACACTCAACATTGCTCGCGAACAGCTGTTTTGGATCAACACATGACAAGAGACATAACCAAATACGTCGAATCCTGTAGCATTTGTAAAAGTCAACAAAGGTCTCAACCAAAAGAACCCATTATCATAAAGACGGTTCCGGAGCTACCATGGGAAATTATTGCAGTAGACATATTTTACTTTAAAAATAATGAATATCTTCTCATTGCAGATAGCTATTCAGGATTCTTTGATTTTTCTCAACTAAAACAGTCGACATCAACAGAAGTTATACTTCAGCTCAAAAAGTGGTTCTCAACGCACGGAATCCCATCCATTTTGGAATCGGACAACGGTCCCCAGTTTTCCTCTAAGCAGTTTCGTACTTTTTCGAAAAATTGGGACTTCACACATCTGACACCATGTAATATAAAGGACGGCGGTTGAGTAATGACTGACTTTATTGAGTTGATATAAAATACAATATACGAGTACACTCTAGTATGTTGGGGTTACCATACCACGCTATTATGTACATAGGTATTAAAGTACAATGGTACTATGTTACAGTCATGACATGATTTTTTTTTCAAGGTTTTTTTCATTTTTCGATATACAAATCATGATTTAATGATAAGCGGAGACGAAAACATCGCAAAAACGGCAAAATATAAAACAAATGACCCGGTCCTCCTGGCAGAGGGTTTGTGTGTAGAAACTGAACCAGTTATATAAAATATGGCAATGAACAAAACAAAAGATATGAATACCCCAGGTGGCAGACCAGGTAAACTGGAAAATCCACCCTCCTCGGAGGTTGGTCCCTTGGATTCTGGGCGGGACCATTTATTGCTTTTTCAACAAAACTCCAGAAGGAGTTCACTCACGGCAAGAACTCGACCAAAAAAAATAGCGCCAAAAAAACCTTACGACCAAAGATGGCGCTATAATTGTAAGCATTCCAAAAGCACAAAAAGAAAAATCTGGAACAGAATCCAGTATAGTGGAAAGTGAACATAAATCAGATTCACCAGCGAAATTGAAAACAAACAGTTATTACAAAGAATGGCAAGCTGAACTCAAAGCAAGGAAAAATTTAGAAGAGATTATAAGCCGGCAAAAACAAATAAAAAACCTAGAGGTAAAAGTTGCCTTGTTGGACTGTACTAATAAATGTCCTGTCCAACCAAGCCAACAAGATGACAAAAAAGAATACCTCACAGATGAATGGGAGCTTGCACTAGAGATAGAAGGACATCTGAAGAAAAGTAAAAGGCCAACGAAAAAACGCAAGGCTGAAGAGAGTCCTGAAACATCTGAAAGAAAACATGATAGTATGGTTACTGCAAAACAAGCAAATTCGCAAGCTGAGTCTAAGGATAGAAGGTTTGAAAAGGCAACCATTGCCTTAAAAGACAGCCATTACCACCACCAATAATGATCTCAGATTTGGTGAGTTAAAAAGAATAATTGACCAAAAAGCAAAGAAATCATGCAAGCTCACATCATATAGCAACAATAATTGGAAAATAAATGTCGATGATAGTGACACTTATAGAGAAATCACTGATGAGCTAACGCAAATGAAGTTGCAATGGCACTCATATGAAAATAAGGTTACTAGACCATTGAGAGTAGTAGCCAGAGGTCTTCACTCCTCGTGTGATGAACATGATATTGTTGAAGACTTGACTAGTAAAAATTTCAAAATTTTGGAACCCAAAAACCCAATCAAAAAAGAAAGAATAAAAGATAACGGTGGGGAACCAATGACAAGAAATAGCAAATTACCTCTTTTTATACTCTCCTTTCACAATCAAGAAGATATTGATACGCTATTAGATCAATAATGGGTATTGTTGTCAAGATTGAGCCACTTCGTAGAAGTTCCAACATACGCAAATCTATTGTAAAAGGTATTTTGCATGCGTTAAATGTGAAGGAAAACATCGAACAGTAGACTCTCCACTAAAGAAGGATGAAAAAGCGAAATGTATCAACTATCATGGAAATCGCTCAGCTAATTTCAGAGGTTGCCCGATCGCGAAAGAATACCAAGAAAGGAAGAACAGAGCTACTAGCAAGCACCAACAAAACTCGCTCAAAAATAAAAATGACAAACAAGTAAATGTTGTAAACAATAAAGTAGACAAAATATCAATTGCTTCTAAAGCAAACACGTCAGCTGTAAATCGTATTCCGAAATTGTTAAGAAATATCAGTAAAGGAAATGCTCTTTACTATTATCCAAAGATTGGATAACCAAGATGAAATAATTGAGCTACTAACGAAAGAAGTTTCCACAGAAAAAAATAAACAAAGTAATGATGCAAACGGTTTACTCTAACACATCTCTGAATTTCAGGCTTTTCTATGCAATGAAGGCATTGATATTTGCCTGATTTCTGAAACCCATTTCAAACAGGGAACAAAGATTAGAAACCCAGGGTATCTCTGTTACCACTCTCCCCATCCAGCTGACAGTGCTAGGGGAGAAAGTGATGTAATTGTAAAAAGTAGTTTGAAACCTTATGGAATGCCAAAAATAGCAAAACAAACAAGTAGCGATAATAAACATTTTGGCTAAAAGCAAGGAATTTAAAATAGCTGCCATATACTGCCCACCCAAGTATTCGCCGGCAGAGGAAGATCTTAATTACCTCTTCCGAACTCTAGGCAACAGCTTTATCATTGGAGGTGATTTCAATGCAAAACACACCTACTGGGGGTCAAGATTAATAATGACAAAAGGCAGGAAGCTTTACAAAGCCGGGCGAAATTTTGACTGTGATTTCATTTCGACTGGATCGCCTACTTATTGGCCATCTGACTCAGCGAAAACACAAGATCTTATTGACTTCTTCATAATGAAAGGAATTAATAGAAAAGAAGTAAAAGTTGAAAACAGTGATGATCTGTCGTCGGATCATACACCCGTAATCCTGACGGTCAACGGCATGTTAATACAAAAGATAATAAATGTAAGACTTACCAACAAAAGAACGAACTGGTGTAAATTCATAGAATTGCTCGAAGGATTTATTAAATTTAGATCCCCTCCGACCACAACAAACCATATTGACATCGAAGTGGAACATTTCATTGTCGATATACAACAGGCAGCAGAAGATAGTACACCGACCTATCAACAAAAAAAACAAGCATCGGTAAAATATCCCACAGAAATAAGGGAACTAATATTACAAAAGAGAAGAGCTCGTAGGAGGTGGCAAATGACAAGGATATCCCGGTGATAAAGTTGTGTTTAATAGACTGCATAACAAACTCAAAAAAAGTATCAGTGAATTTAAAAATAGATCCTTAACTAATTACCTTTGTAACTTAACTGCTGACAAGGCCACAGACTACTCCCTCTGGAAGGATGCCAATCATTTAAAGAGACCTCAAGCGCAGGATCCCCCGTTAAACATCTGAAGGGAAATGGATCGGCGACCCAAAAGAAAAGGTTAAACTTTTGTCGGAGCAGCTAGCAAATGTGTTTAAACCTTTTCCACCTAGCGTAGCAAAAGAACTAGAATTCCCTGATAAAATAGATGAAGACGTAATCCCCTATGTTTCGCTAAGATTTCTGTAGGAAACTGGGAATCAAAAGACCACTGCGTAGTTCAAATTAACAAACAATACTATATAATCATTTATTGCTAAAAGTAGATGAAAAATCAAATGTACAAAGAAAAGTTAAGTGAATCGATTGTAACTGATAACTGGTGCGCGACGTAGAGTGATGACAGACAATGAATGTCCCTTGACGAATTCGTTCGCCTTTTTATATGTAGTCTTTGATAACTGTCGCACAGTTATATTAGAGATGGAATGATGTATTTTGTCGTGGTTTCTACATCCGGCCCCCCCTATTTATCGTCCGTCTCGGACGACTCTGCTTGGTCTTCTGTATCAACTTCTTGTCTCCAAAGCTTCATGTATTCGCTGCTGGTTGTTGTTTTCTTTGGACCTTCTGACAATTGCGAACATTTTTGAACCGTGTAACGATTACCTCGGCCTCTTGAAACGACCTCGTATGGACCTAAAAAAGAGGGAAGAAAGTTTTTTAAAACTTGTAAATTGTGTCCGTTTAATAGCCACGAGGTCTCCGATTTTGAGGAAGTGAGGAAGTTTGCGCTTTTTGTTGAACGTTTTTCTGTGTTCCTCCTGGATTTTCTCTATCTGCTGCCTGGCTTTAAGACGAATTTGCTCTCCTTCCGCGTTGAAATCTTTTACCATCTCTTGTTGTATCAGCTCTCTTACCCCCAGATCTTCTTTTTTCCTAATCGGAAATCCGAATAAAACTTCGAAAGGAGTGTTCTGCAAAGACCTCTATATCATGCTGTTGACTGCAATCTGGACCCTGTATACAAATTTATACCATTTCTCTGGTGAGTCTGCTGACAGCCTCTTCAAAACATAGAGTATTACGCTGTTCTTTCTTTCTGCCTGCCCGTTACTCCTTGGCATGCCTGTGGTTATAAGAGTGTTTTCGATGTTCTCCTCATCGCAAAACTTACTAAAAGTATCCGACGTAAAAGCTCCACCGCGGTCAGTTATCATTCGACGTGGATTGCCGAACACTTGCTGCTGGTCCGAAAGTCTCCGGACAACTTCATCTGCGCCAAGTGTTTTTGTAGGATATATCCAAGTGTGTTTCGAAAAGCCATCAAAGATAGGTGTCAAGTGGCCGATCCCCTTTCGCCAACTGCTCGATGAATCCCTCCTGTTTACCGCCTTTCCGATTAGCTAAAATAAAAACATTTTATGCAATTAGAAATGCAGTTTTGAATTTTGTCTTTTATTTTAGGTATGAAGAATTCCTGATTTATTAAATGTAAAGTCTTGTTAACTCCAAAGTGACCCTCTTCGTGTTTAAGTCGTATTATTTCTTTTTCCATGCTGCGCGGGACAACTAGTAGCTCAAACCCATCAACATCCTTAAAAAGGAACTCACCCTTCATTCTAAAATTTTCATACGCCTTCTGGTTAAGTACCTCTTTGACTGTTGGAATAAATTCGTCTTCTTCTTGTGACTTCTTTAGGCGTGCAAAGAGTTCTGGCTGCAATTTGTTAATGGCATACCTGCTCAATGTATCCACATGCCTCATTCTCGTTGCCGGTCTATGTTCAACCGTAAAGTCGTAATCTTGCAGATACATAATCCATCTTCTCACTGCATTCGGCAATTCCTTTTTCCCCGTTGTTTGTCGGAATGATATGCAGTCAGTAACCACCTTGAATATTGTTCCGAGGAGGTAGACCCGGAATTTCTCTAAAGCCTTGTACACCGCAAACACTTCGAGCACATAGCTATGCATTTTTTGTTCACTTGGACTGTTCTTGCGGCTGTAATAGAAAACAGGATGAAGGTTGTTGTTCTCACCTTGTTGTAGTAGCATAGCTCCAATTCCGCCCTGACACGCATCTGTGTGCACCTCTGTGTAAGTGTTTTGTCTGAAAATAACTAGAACGGGATTATTGATTAAAGCTTGTTTCAGTACATTAAATGCTTTTCGCTGTATGGAAGAAAACTGAAAATACACGTTCTTTTTAGTAAGGTCTGATAGTGGTTTCGCCATCACGGAATACCCCTTGATAAATATTCTAAAAAATTCGCTGAGACCGCGGAATGCTTGCACATTTTCCACATTTTTAGGCTAAGGCAAATGCTCCACAGCTTTAATCTTACCCAGTGATGGACTAATACGGCAATTTTCCACCACATGTCCTAATAACTCTACCCTTCTTTACAGGAACTTGCATTTTGACCAACTGATCTTCAGGTTATAATTGGCTACTGTCTCCAAGAAAATTTTCAACTTCTTAAGGTTTTCTTCCTCTGTTTCTGCTGCTATGAACAAGTCGTCTACATACACCTCAAGCACTTTTTCCGTTATCAACCTGCGTAGGACCCAGTGGATAAATCGAACAAAAGCTGCAGGTGCATTTGACAATCCAAACGGAACAAAGTTGAATTCAAATTGGCCATCTTCGGTAACAAACGCGGTGTATTTTTTGCTAGTATCTGCGATTGGAACGTGAAAATATCCGTCTTTCAGATCCAGCGTTGTGTACACCTTCGCATCTTCTAGATCATCCAGAAACTCTTCTATTAGCGGCATTGGAAAGGGATCTTTAATTGTCTTTGCATTCAACCTTCTATAGTCAATGCATACTCTTGGGCTTCAATCTTTTTCATTACTACCACTACTCCACTGGCGTATGGGGAAGTTGATGGACGGATTATTCCTTCAGCAAGCCAATTTTCCACTTGTCGCTTTACGACTTGCTTTTCATTAATCGGAAGGCGGCGCGGCTGTCAGTAAACAGGGATTTCATCTTCCAACGTCAACGTTAATTCTATTGGGCATCCTTTTTTCTTAGATGGTGTATAATTTCCGACTAGACGTTTAATCTCGGCATCGTATGGAAAAGGCGCGTCGATTTCAGCGTGTTCATTAACTGCTATCTGCATCACGAAATTATCTTCTTCACCCTGCTTGTGAAATGACGGCCCCCCTTATCAAAAATTACCTTTGCTTTGCTTATGACATCATTTCCAATAATGACCTCGAAATTAATGGCTGACCTTGGAACAACCATCAGTGATGACTCTATCCAAACGCCATCAATTCTGACTTTGCCTCTGAAACTTCCTATTGTTTTGGTTTGAGCTGACGCCAATCCGATCAAACTCACTTGAGAATTGTTGAGAAATGTGTTGCGCAACCTGCTGAATGCATCTTCCCGCACCAAGGATACTTGAGCACCAGTATCGATGAGGGCCTGAAATGACACACTATTAATTGATATGCTTTTTGTATTTAAAACGGATATTAAATTCATTTGGCTTTGATGATTTTTTCGTGGGCATGCCTTTGACATGTGCCCAAAACATTTTACACCTGAAACATTTTGTTTCAGCCTTACAGTCCTTAAATGTTCTGCTGATCCACAGTTAAAGCAATGATTTGCTGCTTTATCGTTGTTGTATTTTATAGCAGATGAATTACCGCTGCGAGAATTAAAACCGCTACTGCTGCTGCCCCACAGAAACCGCTGCTGCCGTTACCGCCCGTACCGCCCGAATTGCTGCTTTTTACCACTTGCTCATACAAATATTTCATATTTTTCTTTTAATTCGAAAATGTTTTTGGCATTATATAGTAGCATTTTATTTTCTGGTCGACCCGTCAGACCGTTCACAATGTACCATATCAGCGATTTGCCATCAACATTTGCCAAGTTGCCCAACTCCTGCATCTTATAGACATACTCTCGAAACTGCTCTCCCTTAAACATTTTCCTATTTTGTAGATTATTATAAATTTCAGCTTTACATATTGGCCTGTTAAATTCTTCAAACAGTTTTTGCTTAAAACTCGAATAAGAGGTACATACACACGTTCTGATAAAACTCCGAGCTGAACCACTTTAACAATGTCGCAAATTCCTCAAATTCGGCAAACCACAGCGTTATTGATACATTATCATCGCCACTAAATTTGGAGAGCAAATTTTCAATGTCTTTGACGACCCATAGTCTCTGCTATACCACTGTCTACATTGGCAGCACTCGTATTTGCCTTGTTATTGTTGTCTGTCATAGTTGTGATTAGATTCTCTGCTTTTGTGATGTTTAACGTCGCATCCTCTTCACTGCTTTCGAAATCTGCTTCACTTTGCTCACCAAGAGCTATCTCGAGTCTGTCGACTAACACTGCTTTTACACCCGTTGTTTCCAGATTGAGACCAAGGAGTCTTTGTTTTAATTGTTCAACTGTTAAATTCTTTAACATCTCTTTAATTTCACACAATATGTAGGAAACTGGGAATCAAAAAACCACTGCGTAGTTCAAATTAACAAAAAAAACTATATAATCATTTATTGCTAAAAGTAGATGAAAAATCGAATGTACAAAAAATCGAATCACTCTGCGCGACGTAGAGTGATGACAGACAATCAATGCCCCTTGACGAATTCGTTCACCTTTTACATGTAGTCTTTGATAACTGTCGCACAGTTATATTAGAGATGGAATGATGCAACTGATGATTATTGGCTGCTGCTAATGGTTTGATGATCGTGGTGTGTTTTGGCGTGGTTTCTACATTTCTAAACTGTCTAGTAGAAAATCACCAGGTTACGACTTTTTAACTGCCCAAAACCCTTCGCAGCATTGTTAAAACTCAAGCTCATAATTAATGCCTGTTTTACACAAGGATATGTCCTACATCACTTGAAAATAGCAGAAATTATTGTTATACCTAAACAAGGTAAACTCAGAAGTTACCTCATATAGGCCAATATCGCTTTTACCGTTACTATCAAAAATGTTCGAGAAACTGCGACTTAAAAGGCTGGAAAGAATCATAGAGCAAAGAAGGCTTATTGCCACACATCAGTTCGGGTTTAGAAATAAGCACTCGACAATAGACCAAGTGCACCGTATAACTAATGTTATAGAAAAATCACTAGAAAAAAACAAGTTTGTTCTACACTACTCCTAGATGTTGCTCAGGCCTTTGATAAAGTTTGGCATAGGGGCTTGGAATATAAACTACATAGGGATCTACCTAGACAATACTATGAGATATTTAAGTCATATATAGCTAATAGATTCTTTAGAGTTCGCTATGGTTCAGCGTATTCTGAACTTAAAGAAATACAAGCAGGTATACAACACTTCCCTAGAACACAGGGAAGTGTTCTAGGCTCTACCCTATATTTACTATATACTAGTGATATTCCACATGCGAATGATACCATGTTAGCCATATTCGCAGACGACACTGTTCTTCTAGCAACTGATGGATGCGTGGCCACAGCAACAGGAAAGCTACAAAACTCAGTGAACGAGATATGTGATTGGACGACACGATGGCGAATGAAACTTAATGAGTCTAAGTCCACCGATATCAACTTTACAAATAAAAAAATAACGAACGTTCCTGTGGTTATTAATAATCAAGTAGTTGCTTATTTTAACACAGCTAAGTATCTGGGTATGAATCTGGATGCTAAACTGAAATGGAAGGAACATGTGAAAAGAAAGTAGAGGAGTTTAATATTAAATATAGAAAACTGTATTGGTTGTTAGGACATAATTCAGAAGTGTCCATTGAGAACAAAATCTTATTATATAACCAGATATTAAAACCTGTTTGGACATATGGTGTCCAATTATGGGGTTGTACAAAAAAAACGAATGTACAAATAATACAAACTTTTCAAAATAAAGTTCTTCGGGGAATAGTAAATGCTCCATGGTACATTAGAAATATTGACTTGCATCGTGATTTGCAGATTAATCCGGTAACGGAAGAAATTAAAATGAACGCAATTTGTTACAACGTGCGTCTGCAGATGCATATAAATCCTTCAATAGAAGACAACTTAAATATACGAAATAATATTCGTAGATTAAGAAGAACAAAACCTCATGAACTTATAATCTGACAATTATGAGAGCACGAATTTAAATTATAATACCCTCCAGTGCCGTGGCGTGAAATTTCAAGAGAGGGAAGTCGAAAAAATTTTAACTAAAATGTTTTATTCAAGACTTGTCATTTTGATGCTTATTCGAAACACAGACTTAAGATATGCAATCTAAGCCACCTTTGTTATACTTTAAGTCATTGGAATTTACGTAGACAATAACCTCATCGCATAAAAAAAGTGGCTTCTGCCGTTCTGGGCAGAATAATCTATAAAAGTTATTGATAACTCGGAGCGTTGTTAAATCTAAAAAATTTAGCAATTACAATTATGTACCACCTATTTGTATTCTAAAGCTATCCTACGATTGTTTTTTTACGAATTCTGTTAAAACTCTTTCATAAAAATTTGAGTTATTTTTAATTTCTAAAAGAAGGTGCTTTTCGGTAGATAAGAGTGCCAGGTTTGAGAGTCTTTCTTCTTTGTGGGAATTTCTTAAGTGTGGACTATCTTTAAAGTCGAAAAAGATCTTTCGACAGAGGCCACAGTCAAAGGCAGGGTTAAAAAGATTTCACACAATGTTAGAGTTTGATGAAAAGTATCTCTAAGCATTTCCGTATTAAAATGCTTATAAAGTTAAAAACCTCAAGCTCTTTAAGTGAAGGGGTAGTGTATAAAACTTTGAGTTCATTTTTTAAAGTAGTAAAATTAAAAATTCCATAGAATAGAAGAAGATATTTTGTAATCCGGCATTGAATTAGAAAAATATTCATATTTTGATTTGTTTAATAAATCAAAGAAAATATATGAACTAAATGAACTATACCTATTCTTAATCTGACTTGTAACATTATCTATAATTGCTACAAAAATTCGGCTATAATTTGTATTTGAATCAATATTAAGTAGTCGGCGTTTGCGTGGAGGTTCTGAGTTACTTACGCTCTCATAGATTGAGTCAAGTGAGTTTAAAAATTCAGAATGAATCCATGACTCAAAACCCTCGATCTCTTGCTTCGCAAGCTCTATGTCAGTTTGTTTATTTTGAACTAAACTAAAAAGAATATCTGTTTTTTGCAAATATAACCGAAGTAACATGCAATAAAAAACAGAACTCTTTGTCCTGCAGTTTCTACAACAAAACAAACTTTCGGACATAACCAGACTATCGTTATCCCATTCTCCTGGTTCACATAAAATCTGTCCAAAAGTTTTTAGAATATCTTCTATGTAATTGAATAAGACGTTCGCTATACGCGAATGATATTGCAATCGAGTCTCTGATACCCCGGAATGTCAGCTCTTGTTTTCCTAGAAGAACTACAGTGTCTATGAAACGCTTAATTAAATCGCGATTGCGATCAACTTTTCTATTATGACCCTCGAAGGAATTCCCTAAAGAAGTCTCTATGCGATATTCGCCAAATTCATGCAAATGCAAGCAGCTGCGTATATGCTTTTCCGTTTGAATATGTTTTTTGGGAGAATTAATAAAATTGTTTATATTAAAGAAACCTGTGTGACTCCAAACACTAGGAGAATTAGAAAAAAGAAGACAAGGAAAACAAAAATTCTATTTAATTTGCAACTGCCAGTCAGCCATGGATTCTTTTTTGTACAAAGACTTATGAAAATCTTTCTGATACCCATCCTTTCGCGTATAATCAATTTTCATTGATGATGTCGAGCGACCTAGTTCTATGACTTTTTTTTTTTTACAAAAAAGAAAGCTTACTAAACTCGTGGGTTTCTTTTAGAAGAAAATCAGTTAAACAACACTCAAGATTAACTAGAGACATCTTGTCTAAGAATAATAAGAATGTTCAATGGGGCACATCTTGAGTAGATTTATAATTACTTACTTGGTATATAGCTAATCACTCACTATTTTATAATAATTTAATAATTTAAAACACTAACTTAACTACCAATATGTAAATGCTAAATTTTTAAAATTTTCTAATCGTTTTTTTTTTTTTTTTTTTTATAATTTGCACGTGTTAAAGGGGATATGAATACCCTTAAACTAATTTTTAGAACACGTGCGTTTTGCGGAAGAGGAAGAGACAGAGAGAGAAAGACAGAGTGGTGTAGTTTGAAACTCAGGTGGTATTAAGTTTCTGTAAACTCCAAGGGTGGCTGTCCAGATAACTGGGGAGTATTTTGTTTGTTTTTTCACTATTGTTGTCGTTGCTTATGATTCACAGTATTTTTTTCCGCCATCCTGATGTCATCACCACGATCAAGTTGCATTTTAGCCATATGACCACCCTACTGCCAGTGTTATGCCTTCACTTAATGTCATCGCCGATGAAAGGGTACATCCCCCGTACATATCGAAGGTGGAGCTCCAAGCGATCTTCGACTCATTGAGGAGGAAGAAATCTATAGGAATCGATGGAGTGTCGAACATTGTGCTTCGACATCTCCCTCTAGAAGCGGTGGACATTTACACAACTCTGTTCAACAATGCACTGAATAATGCACATTATCCAGCGCATTGGAAAACAGCAGTGATACAACCCATCCCCAAACGGGATAAGGACACCTCCAATCCGGCAAATCTCCGGTCGATAAGTCTCCTTCCGAACATCAGCAAGGTATTCGAGAAAGTGATCAATAGAGCCTTGCTTAAGTGGACTGAGAACAGTAATATAATTCCGGATAACCAATTCGGTTTTAAGGCGGGGCATGATACAATACATGCCGCGTCTAAACTGGTATCGGATATCCAATGGAACAAAAGCAAGAACCAATGCACGGGTGCCTGCCTGATTGACTGGGAGAAGGCCTTCGACACCGTATGGTTAGAGGGACTCTTCTACAAGCTGAGCAGGCTGGGCATAAGCAAACCACTGCTGTACATACTTTATAACATGCTCACCGGTAGGCAGTTCATCGTCAAAAATGGCAATGTGACTTCTACTGGAACATTTCTAATTAAAAATGGTCTGCAACAAGGTGCGGTTAATTCACCGATCCTTTTCAACATTTACACGAGCGATCTCATAGGATCACTACACCATGCCATAGCGTACGCAGACGACTTGATCGCGTACAGATCAGGACCAAAAATCGAGGTCATTGCAATTCTCTTGCAACGTGACTTCGATAAGATTCAGCGATATTGCGATGACTGGAAGTTGAAGATCAACTTCCAGAAATCGGAAACCATTCTTTTTAGGACGCCGTTGTCTGGGGCCTCTAGGGATACCAGAAAGAATTGGCGAAAGTTCTCAATCGTGGGACCGCACGGACAGCCACTTGCGAGTCGAAGTGTAGTCAGATACCTGGGGCTCTGGTTAGACCAATATCTATATTTTAACAAACATATAGATGCTGCTCTGGCCAGAGCCAAAGGTGCTTTTGCCCTTACAAAGAGACTTTTTTATAGCAAGGGTAAAGGTAATCTGCTACATGGCCCTCATCCGGCCCATGCTCGTATATGGATGTCCCGTGTGGTTCAACGTGGGAGCAAGCTTGTTGGAAAAGATTCGGGTGTTTGAGAGGGCTTGCCTTCGGGCTTGCCCTCATTTATACAGAACACCAGAGTCCCAGTACATAAAATTCTATCCCAATGAGGTCCTATACAACAGGGCTAATCTAATAAGAGTGGATAATTTCGTCATCAAGCTGATTCGAAGGCACATTGCAAGAGCAATGAGCTCGAAGAACAACCTGATCTTCGGGGCTTATTACCCCAATTCCGAGTATCATGAGAGAGTGCGCCTTAACGGCTTTGTTCCCCCAGAGGCGTTCCTCTATTTTGATAAGAAAGGTCTGATCCAGGACAGATTGGCAGTGCCGCTAATCTTCCACGTTGCTCGGACAGCTGTGGATAGGCGACTCAACTACGACAGAGACGTTGCACACGGCAGTGTGGAGCGTCTCCGGTTTAGTAGGGCGGTATCGGGTCGCGATGTTGATGACGTACAACGTCAGTACGGTCATTTCTGGTGGCTGGCCGAAAGAGAGGAAACTCCTTTGTCGTTTCCTCCTAATCCAGGGTAGCCTGTTGCATATTTGAGGTTGGCTGTTTGTTGTCCATGGCCGACTTAAATAGTTTTAAGGTTTAGGTAGTGTTATGTAAATAGGATGTAAGTAGTATTTTAATAAAAAAAGGAAAAAAAAAAAAACAAAAAAAAAAAAATCCACAGCACTTGGATGCAAAAATACAAAAAAAAACACAAAAAACATAAAAAACATAAAAAAAAAATAAAAAAAAAACAGCACTCGATAAAAAAAAAAAAAAAAAAGAAATTAATAAAAAACAAAAAAAAAATTTACGTAGAATAAGATAGGTTAATTTAGAATAAGATAGCTTAAGATTTATTTTAAGGTAGTTTATAAGTTTTATATATACGAACATTAAAAACAAAAAAAGTTCATGTACTAAGTTTTTTCATTTGATTAAACATTTTTCTTAGTAGTAATAGCCAATAGAATAATAAAATAAATAAATAAAGAATCTTAAGTTAGTTACGTCGAAAGACATAGTTTTAAGTATTAGGTTTAACTTAGAGCGCCCGCATAGGGCCAGTAAGTTAGAATAAGAATAGTTAAGTTAGTTAAGCTAGTTTTAAGCGTTTTGTCTAGCATGTAAGTTAATAAATGAATTAATAAAAATGCACTAAAAATGAAAATGAAAATGTTATGCCTTCACAGTGGAGTTGACTTAGCTTTAGCAAGTGATCGACTTTTTTATTTATTTCATGCGAAGTAAATAGATGATTCTTGACATCAGGATTCGAACCGTGAATCAAAACTGTGACAAGCGATGATGTTACCACTACACCACGGCCACACAAAAATCACAAAAATTTGCATCCAAATTTTCAGTAAATCACGCACAATTACACAACCCATTTGCAACTGTCATTTCAAAATTGCAAAAAAAAAATTATGCAAAGAAATTATACCCAACAAGTAAGAAAAACCTCAAACGTCGTTCGAACCACTACATCACCCAATAACCCGATTTTCGTCGGCTTATTTTGTTGCCCACAATAAAAAAAAACTCCTTCGAACAAAAACGTTTCTACTCCACCAAGGTTCATCCACAAAAGCCGAGAAATCGCGGGTTATTTTCCTCATAAACGAATGTGTTAGACAAAGAAATCGCAAATAAACTTCTACTATATGCCAGAAAGGAATAGAGTTGAAAGTTCGTACTGTGAAGAAATGAATGCATAAGCCGGAAAATGAACGGCTTCTCAAAAAAATTCATTGCACGCTGTGTGCGAGTTTGTGTATGAGTAAAAATGAATAAACACCCGAAGTGGTCGCAGCATTTCATCTTCGAGCGTGTATAAAGTTATGAAAAATGGTTTGATGAACAAATAATTGAATGTGATGGTTGGCAAGTGACAAAATAAAAATTTTTTTTATTACGCCACTGATACCCTCTCAAACGCAACTAAACGTTGAAAATAAAATCATTTGTCGATCTTTCTTTGATTGGTCATGATCAAGAAGGTGTTTTTAGTACGGTTAGAGTCCCACACTGCTTTGGGTTTCTAACCCCTCTGCGTCTTTCGAGATTTTCACCATCATTAACAAAAAAAAAAAAAAAATAAAAAATTTAATTCTTACTTATTATTTCTAGAAATTCGAATCGTTATCGAATTTGTATTGATGATTTACATATATAAATAAAAATCAGAAAATATTTTTTACTCTTGGATTTTGTCCATAGAAATCGTAACAGTTACCGTCTCTGCTTTTAATACATATTTGTTGGCATCAACCCCCATCATTTTGTGTTAAAGTTCGAGTTCCACAAATTTTACCTGGTCAACGCCATTTTTGCTACATCTGATATCGACTTGATAGTGGAATATGATTTTTTGACGCAGCTGCTATGATTTTCAGCTACCGATCCATTTACATACTTATATCAAAATGATTTCACACACACTAGTCATATACATATACGTATAACAGAATCGAACAACTCTGGAGAGCAGTATCCTTCTAGCGTATCCAGGTCCACCGTTGTTAGGCAGTGTACGCGAGAGAACTCTCTGTATTTGCTATGATTTTGTTTTTATAATCTGCGCGCACCAAAGGGATTATGAATACCCTTATATTTTTTCAGGACACGGGCCTTTAGGAAAATGGGGAAGTGGAACAGAGATGAAGCCTGTGCACGTTGGTTTTAAATTTTTGAAGGTTGTAGTGATGGGGAAATACAGAGCCTGGTAGATCATTCCTCACTCGTGTCGTTCGGCTTATAAAAGAATCCCTATATTTGATAGTACAACCGAAGTTTGACTTTAGGGTAAACTGATGTGCATTCGAAGCATGTCGCGTATTACGGATGAAATTTTGAAGGGGAGGAATGCAACTGGCTATTTCGCTGGAGCATTTTTATGAAAATAGCGATAAAATAGGAAGAGACACGAGATATTTCTCCGATGTTCAAGTGAATGTATGGAATTCACAATGTCTCTATCACCTATAAGTTTTAACGCGAGATTCTGTACCCTGTCTAGAATGTGCAGAACGGCCTTGTATGCTCTAGACCAGATATGAGCGTTATATTCCAGCTTAGGGCCGCTGAATCCCTTACCAATTGAGGCCAGATTAGACGGGGTGAAATATTTATGCAGCATTTAAGAAATCCTAGACATTTTGCAGCATTTGTGGCGACCTCGAATATGTGATCTTTCCATCAAAGATGGTTATTAATACACATACCGAGAATGGCAAGTCTTTCGGTTTTAATTATGCAATAGATAATGGTTGAGTGTTTTCGTTTCGCTTAAGAGACAGAAGACTGCATTGTGTTCTGAAAGCATTAAATTTTTCTCTGTTGGTTGAACCCCATTTTGTAGAAAATAGTTCACCCTGTAAATTTGTAAACCAATCTATTACATTTTTTGTTGGCTTTCTCTTTTACATTATTTTTTTTTTCAATCATTCAATCTTTGCCATTAGTCGAAAGAAAACCATCGAAGTGTTCAAAAATTTAATTTCAATAAATGAAGTCTTGTATATTTTGAATCGGGTTTTTAATTTAATTCCATTTGTCGAATTTTGTCCATGGTGCCGAAACCCGGGAGTGAAGACTAAGTTTATCGATCGTTAGAATTAAACTTAATATTGAGATGGAAAACGCATGTCGATGTGCATATCGAGGACAGGTGACAAGTGTCGCGAAAAGTGCAATTGATTATTTGCAATCGCTAGAATCGATACATACCGCTGCGAACGAAGAAAATTGGGACACTGTCGAGGAGGAACTTAATGTCCTTCTTCACCATTTAAAAGAAGCCCATATAGGTCTTATTAAAGCTAATAGTGCTTTTGTAGGTAGTGGGGTATTGAACAAATTAAAGGCAGTGAAACGACTTTGGACTACGAAATGATGTCCATTCCATCCATGACGACAAGGGGAGATCTACGTGGCCTAGCAGAATTTGCAATATTCAATAGCAGCTGGATTATTAACAATGTCACACCCACAGCCATCGTGTTTTTTTCTGCAAATCGAGTTCTCATCATACCAGCGAGCAAAAAAACATGCTGAAGCAGGTCGCGCGGTCATTCAGCGAAAATGTGTACACTTAAGCACTTGCTATGCATCGTCTGCGGGGGTGGCATGCAAAGCTAATGTGTGATCCAGTTTTTTTTTTTTTCTTTTATAATATGCGCGCGCCAAAGAGGATATGAATACTCTTATACTATTACAGGATATGGGCGTCGTGAAGAAGATAGAGAGAGAGGGTTTGCAACTCAGATATTATTAAGTTTCTGTTAATTCCAAGGGTAGCGTCCAGATAACTGGGGAGCTTGTTTGTTTTTGCTTTTGTCGTTGCTCATGATTCACAGTATTTGTTTCCGTCCACCTGATGTCATCATCACGATCAAGTTGCATTTTCAACCATTTGACCACTCTACTGCCAGTGTTATGCCCACGCAGTAGAGTTAACTTAGCTTTTGCAATTAATCAACTTTTTTATTTATTTCATGCGAAATAAATAGATGATTCTTGACATCAGGATTTGAACCATGAACCAAGAGCGTGACAAGCGATGATGTTACCACTACACTACGGCCACCCCATCGTCGACAACCGATACAATCAATAGAAAAGGTTAATTTGTATACTGCTGATGTAAGAGCAAATGTCACAACAACAACTGTGTTTCTACAAACGGCATCGGTGTTCGCGCTCAATACGTGTGAAGATGTTAGTGTATACGTTATATTAATCAAAGAATCGATAGTTGAGAAGTTGTGTTTGCCAGTTGTGGGCTCGCGAAATATTTGCGTTATTCCCTTCGGTAGAGATGAAAGACAATCGCGGGAGAAAAAATATAACATAGTTCGATTAAAACTGAAAGGACAAACTAATGATAATATGCTTGAACTAGACGCGCTAGCAGTGTCCACAATTTGTCTCGATGTGCTGACAGTTCCCACTGAAAATTGTGTAAACAACCAGAAATTTGTACTAGCTGATGCGCGTCCGTTCAATTATCATCCCGAAAAGAGCATATCGGTTTTAATAGGCGCGGATAATTATTGGCGAATAGTAACGGGAAACGTTAAACAAATCGATGAACGGTTAATGACAGTTGATACATTGTTTGGGTGGACTTTGCAAGACCCAGCTACGGTTTGTGTTTTAAGCAATCAAACTATCATACTAACGCGAATGTTTTACATATTAGTGCTCTGAATGAAAACGAATTCTGAGAACTTGAAACAATCGGTATTAAACCAATTAGACATGAGAGTGAATCCTTTACGCGAGATTTTATAGTCAATTGCGTTACTAAAAACAAATATCGATACGTTGTTAATTTATCATGGAAAGATGAGTATATCTTCTTAAACGACAAGGTGCATTATGTCGATTCAAATCGTTTATAAACAAACTTTCTAGAACCCCTGCAGATCTTTTAGCGTACGATAGGGCAATGTGGGATCTCATCCATTCTGGCATGACAGAACCGGTAGATCAAAAGGCGGATGGCGTTCGAATATACATATTATATGCCACATCGAGGAGTATATCGGGATGACAAAGTTACTTCAAATCTCCGTATCGTATTATATATATTTTCTGCATGTGCGGAGGCATCAATTCGCACATGCAAAAAATTGTTTATCCCTCAACGAAAACCTATTGCCTGGTCCTAATTCACTGCCTGATTTATTTAAAATGTTACTTAATTTTCGTTTAGGTTCCATTGGGTTTGTTGCAGACATAGAAAAGGCATTTCTGTAAATATCTTTGAACAAAATAGATAGAGATGTTCATCGTTTTTATTGGTTTTCATCTGAAATTGATGCTAATCGAGTTGGATGACTCGGGTAACTTTTGGAGTAACATCAAGCCCATTTCTATTAGGAGCAACACTGAAACGACACATTCAAGCAGAACGTGGGCATTTTCAAGACACATGTGCCGCAGAAGGTGTTAGGCGTCATATGGTACGTACATACCGATGAGTTAGCCATCGATTTAAGCCCCGTGCTAAACATAAACGTTTTTTTGAAAACGAAACCAACCAAACGCCGTGCATTAGAGGTAATATCGCGCTTTTTTGGTCCTATTTCAAACGATTTGGAAATGAAAGCTAGAATGGGATAAGGAGTTACCAGCAGACTTATTAAAAACTTCGAATCAATTATATTCCAGTGTTGCTAATCTGATGCCCACGATGCCCACGTTGCGTTTTTGAAGGAAGAGACGCTGCCAGGACGGAACTTCATCTTTTTGCCGATGCAAGTCAAAAGGCGTATGGTGCTGTGGCCTATGTAAGATCTACCAATGATACCCAAACGATCGTATAATTTCTCTGTGCAAAATATAGTGTCACCCCCTGAAGAAGGTAGAAACACAAAACGAAATAACACTTCCACGATTGGAACTTACTGCAGCCTTAATTGCCTCAAGGTTATGCACATATTTGGTCCAGAACTTAAAAGTTTCATTTGAACGCATCCACCTTTGGACAGACTCAAAACTCACTCTATGTTGGATTAGAAACGATTCGGGAAAGAGATGAAAGCCGTACGTAGAAAATAGAGTTTCAGAGATTCAAAAACTTACCAAGGATTTCGAATGGAGTCATTGCTATGGCAAAGAACATCCTGCTGATTTTTTAACACGAAGTGTAACATCAACATTCTTGGCAACTTCGGAACATTGGCTACATGGACCTGCTTGGTTACGATTTGATCTGAAAAATTGGCTGAATAACGACATTCAGATATATGATTCCCAGTCTTTCAACTCTTTGCAGATAACTTCGGCCGTTACGAACAAGGCATCTCTGAAGGAGCCTCTAGAACGCTCCAGTAGCTGGACCAGCACGCTGCGAGTAACTGCATTTGTGATGCGCTTCACACACGGTCTGTGTAAAGGACATATTGTCGCCACTGAGGAACTTCAATTAGCCGAGGAATACTGGATCAAGTACGTACAAGAATCAGAATTTTACGGAATGGAAAAGCCATCGGTAAATCTTCTGTTTTACTTACTTTAAATCGCTTTTAGACGAGAAAGGCATACTGCGAGTCAATAGCCGTCTTAGGGACGCTAAACTACCGGATATTAATGCATTCCCAATTATATTACCATATCGATCTGCCTTGAGCAAACTTGTTGTACTGCATGTTCACCAAACTATGTTACACAGTGGGACTAGTACTACGTTATTGGAGTTAAGAAACATATTTTGGATTTTGAAGGGTAAACAGCTGGTAAAATCTGTAGTTTCTCGATGTTTTGTATGTAAGCGACTGTCGGCTATTCCTAGAACTCCATTCGTTCCTCTTACTCGTGACAGGATGATGATATGGCGCCCATTCGACATGACGGGAGTCGATTATGCTGGACCACTGTACAAGTTAACGAAAGAAACTATTTAATATCCAAACTCAAATATCCAGCGCATTCCATTCCATCACGCTAGCGGGTCATGTTGCCGACACATGCCATAATGCCATCATAGACATCATAACGACAACGAAATGCGATGCGACATGCTGCAGGCGAATGATGCTGACTCAACGTCTGGAGTGCAAGCGTGGAGTACAATCGTAATCATTTTTCCCAAGTTCATTTCCTTTTGCCGCATTAGACTTAAGCTTCTTTTCAAATTGTAATTAGATTTAAAATCAGTTCTAATTTTGTACTCGTAAAATAAAGAGGCTTCACCTCCAGTAAAAAATAAATATTTTTTTTAAGAAAATAAAATTTACATTTTATTAATTGGCGCCCGAGCAGGGACCACAAGAGTCGGTTCGCGTAAAATCTAAAAAGTCCCTTAAGTAGCGACATAGTGCGTGCAAAGTTGAATCCGTAAAAAAAAATCCCTAAAGTAGTGATATTTCGGTTATAGACAGTACGTTGCGCGAACGAAGATTCTCTGTGGTTAAAGAGTGCGTGATCTAGTTTGTTGGTGAAAGAACAGTAAAGGGCCCCCTAGTAGCCGCTGCAGCTAAAAACTCGGAGCGGAGGAACGGGAAGCGAAGACCGCTAGCCGCATCAGCCAGATCACAACCAGGACCAGGACATCAATGTATTTCCCGTGGTGTATAGTGTAAGCATAGAATTAATTTAGTTTAAGAAGTGAAATCATATAGCTATTGAAAAGAAAACTAGTTAAACAATCTAATTAATTTTAAATTTTTATATTAAGTGTTAATCTCAATTTTGTGAACTTTAAAAACAAAAAAAAATGCCTCTATTAAGATCGGGTAATGACCCTAACGTAATTATTAATAATCCTCAAGAGGAAGTGCCTATTCAAATAAGCGATAGTGCCAACAATTCATTCCATTCCAGCGCGTCCAATAGCAATCCTCAACGGAATAATGTTAATCCATCTACTAGTCGCCAAGTTGGTCCAAGCATTCAGACCACACCAGATTTTGACTCCCTAATCTCTTCCATTGTCCAACGCGTCCTAGAAAATCAAGGACGTGAAATAATTCAGAATATAGTTAACCCAAATCCAAACCAATTCGCTGGCACAGACAAGGTTATTGCCCCAGAACATCGAGATAGATTAAATGAACTAGACAACATTCCGGACGTAGTCCGATGTCTAAAAGATTTTGCAGGAGACCCAGGAGAATTCAGCTCCTGGAAGAAAAGTGTGGATAGAATATTGCAAATATACGAACCTCTCAAAGGGACTCCCAAGTATTTTGGGATTTTAAGTGTTATTCGTAACAAAATAATCGGAAATGCCGACGTTGCCCTAGAGTCTTACAATACGCCTCTAGATTGGACATGTATGTCCAAGTGCCTTGTCATGCACTATGCTGACAAACGCGATCTGAGTACGTTAGAGTACCAGATGCAATCAATTGTTCAAGGCAACAACACCATTCAAGGTTTTTATCATATCGTATATTCCCATTTATCTTTAATCCTTAACAAACTTTCTTGCATGGACATAAGTTCTGAATCCATGCATTTATTAACGCAGACATACAGAGACAAGGCTCTTGACACATTCGTCAGAGGCCTTAAAGGTGATCTACCCCGACTACTGGGTATAAGAGAACCCGTAGATTTGCCTCAGGCACTACACTTATGTCTAAAATTAGAAAACCAAAATGTTTGCTCTCACCAGACTCAAAGTACTACTCACCAATCATTCCACAAACCGATTCGAAATCCAATGCCACCGATTCAACAAAGACCCCCATACAATCCTAGACCCATGTATCAAACAAATTACCTACCACCAGCACAGGCAAGGCCCTCGTACAACCATAGGCCCATGCCAAACAATTATCCAAACAACCAGTATATAGGAAATAATAATAGAGGTCCGTACCAATATCCCAATCAGTTCTAAAATCAATATCCCCAAAGACCCCAAATAAAAGTAGAACCTTTTACTCAACGACCTTCTGCACAATTAAGGCAAATACACCAACAGAATAGAAACCAATTTCGGCCAGATACTAATATGACAAGAACGCACCCACGAAACTTTAATCAACAAAATTTTCATGTTGAACCTGATGTTCAACCATTCGATGATCTAAATCAAAATTGCAATTTAAACTCAGAAACTTCAGATCTTCCTCAACAAAATGTTGATTTTGAGACTGCTCAAAACGAATTGAGCATATATAACGAAATGGTATCGTCATTTGATAATACCTGTGAACAAACAACAGACTTTATGGATACAAATTTTTTAGATTAACAGGCTCTTCGTTGCCATACTTTGAATCTCGCACGAAGAGCGGAAGAATTCTTAGATTCCTTATTGACACGGGATCTAATAAAAATTATATACAACCATCCCTTATAGAAACTCCAATAGAAAACGAACAATGCTTTCACGCTAGGTCAGTAGCAGGAAGCATTAAAGTAACACATCACACATATATTAGCCTTTTCGGTCTTCGCGACACAAGAATAAAATTCTTTTTGTTACCTTCTCTTACATCATTCCACGGTATTCTTGGACATGATAGTTTGAAAGAACTATCAGCTGTAATTCATACTAGCCAGGAATACATGACAATTCGAGATCAAATTAATATCTGCATCAAATATCAAATATCACAGGACGTTAACTCCATCAGCATTAGAACGAACCATATGACACCGGATCAAAGTAAAGCAATAGAATCCCTAGTAAAAAACCACCGCTCACTTTTTGACGAGCCAAATGAAAAACTAACTTTTACAACTACTGTTATAGGGGAAATTCGCACTACTAACGAAAACCCCATCTATTCCAAGTATTATCCATACCCGATGTCTCTTAAAGACGAGGTGGATAAACGAATTCAAGATCTTCTTAACAACGGGATAATAAGACCATCGCGGTCCCCGTATAACTCACCCGTTTGGATCGTTCCAAAAAAATTGGATGCATCCGGCGAGAAGAAATACCGCCTAGTTATTGATTACAGGAAACTCAATACGGCAACGATATCAGACCGGTACCCCATACCGGAAATCAACGGAGTCCTGTCTCAGCTTGGAAGCAATAACTTCTTCACAGTCTTAGACTTAAAAAGTGGCTTCCACCAAATTCTTCTAAAACAGTCAGACATAGAAAAAACCGCTTTTTCAGTAAACAATGGTAAATATGAATTTACTAGACTCCCGTTTGGGCTGAAAAATGCCCCCGCCATCTTTCAACGAGCCCTCGATGACATCCTTCGGGAACACATCGGAAAAATATGTTACGTCTATATAGACGATATTATAATATTCAGTCGAGACCAAGAAACTCATGTAGAAAACATTCAAAAAATCTTCAAAACATTGGAAGAAGCCAATATGAAGGTCCAGCTCGATAAATGCGAGTTCTTCAAGCGTGAAGTCGAATTCTTGGGGTTCGTCATATCTTCGAATGGCATAAAAACAAATCCAGTCAAAGTTGAGGCTATTGTTAATTTCCCAAGCCCGAAAACTTTGAAAGATCTTCGATCCTTTTTGGGATTATCTGGCTATTACCGCCGTTTTATAAAAGACTATGCAAAAATAGCAAAACCCCTTACAACTCTTCTAAGAGGAGAAAAGGGAAGAATATCCAAAAACGCTTCTAGCAAGCAACTAATAACTCTTAACGAGGAAGCAGTAGAATCACTAAACAAAATAAAAAATGCTCTCGTTTCAAAGGAAATAATTCTTACATACCCTGATTTCACCAAAGATTTCCAATTAACTACAGACGCGTCTAATCATGCGATTGGCGCAGTACTCTCACAAGATGACAGACCCATAACATTCATATCCAGAACATTAAATAAATCTGAAGAGCATTATGCCGCCAATGAGAAGGAAATGCTGGCGATAATATGGTCCCTACAATCACTACGAAATTATCTATACGGCAGAGCCGAAGTTAAAATATACACCGATCATCAGCCCCTGACCTACGCCTTAAGCAATAAGAACAATAACGCCAAAATGAAACGTTGGAAGGCGATATTGGAAGAGTACAATTGTGAACTCCATTATAAGCCTGGTAAATCAAACGTAGTTGCAGACGCACTTTCCAGACCCCCGCAAGATAGTTTCCTGAACTCCCTGACCCCTACGATACACAGCGACGAAAGTTCCCCCGACGAACTTATCACGAGCGTCGAAGTACCAATTAATGCTTTTAAAAACCAAATTTTACTCAACTTAGGTGAAATACCAAACCAAGAATTTAAAATAATTTTCCCCAGATATCATCGACACATTATTACCGAAAGAGAATATAATAGCATAAACCTATTACAAATTCTTAAAAAAATTTTAAACCCGTCAGTAATTAACTGCATTAAAACCCAAGAAAGAGTAATGGGTATGATACAGGAACTGTATCCACTACATTTCAAATCTTTTAGAATCAGATTCACTCAAATTCAAGTTGAAGACATCTTCAACCAAGATGATCAAGAAGCAATCATTATAGAAACACATAATCGCGCTCACCGGAACGCACAAGAGAATCGCTCACAGATATTGGAAAAGTACTATTTCCCCTCCATGTCTCAAAAAATAAAAAGAATTACCCAAATTTGTTCCACCTGTAAGCGTAGTAAATATGAGAGACATCCAAATCAGCCAAAACTCGGAGAAACACCCATCCCAACTTATCCAGGACACACCGTCCACTTCGACATATTCTTGACCGAGAAAAAAATTATATTAACTTCCTTGGATAAATATACTAAATATGCACAAATTAGAATACTAAAAACCAGGTCTATTGAGGACATAAGACGACCCTTACGAGAGTTAATATTTTTCTATGGAGTACCAAAATCGATCGTTTTCGATAATGAACCTTCACTGAATTCAGCCTCCATACTATTTATGATGAGAGACGAACTCGGTATTAATGTCTTTACGACACCCCCGTACAAGAGCGAAGTAAACGGGCAAATCGAGCGCTTCCATTCAACCTTAACGGAAATAATGAGGTGCATTAAAGAAAACGGATCCGAACGTAATTCTGAGGAGTTAATCGAACGTGCCGTTAATGAGTACAATCATAGCATCCACTCCACTACAAATAAAAGGCCAGTTGACCTCTTCTTCGGACGAAATGTCCATTTCACCCCGGATGACTATGAGAAAACCAGGAAAAACAACTTCGAAAAATTGATTCAGAAACAAAAAAAAGATATCAATTATCATAACAAAAAGAAACACGATATAAAACAGTATTTACCGGGACAAGTTATATATGTTAAGGTCAATAAAAGATTAGGAACCAAACTCTCAAACAGATTTAAGTAAGAAAGAGTGAAAGAAAACAGACAAACGACTATAGTAACAGAATCCGGTAGAGTCGTGCATAAATCCCATATTAAAAATTAACCCCTTTATTTTAGGTCCATTTTCACCATTTGTACGGCTAACGTACAAATCATGGATTATTCAAACGCGCAATTACTTACAATAAAAACAGGAACAGCTAAAATACAAGATGGAACCTTTAAGATCATCCACGAAATAGATTTAGACATCTTCCAGAGATGCGTCGACAAAATACAACAACTTGTAACAAGAAACATAAGCACACAAGAACCATTATACCCTTTCCTCATTCATGATCTAAATATAATACAGACTCATATTAACCGTCTTAAGCCAATGGACAAAAAAAAGTGTTCCCTTGACTTCATTGGTAGTGCCTGGAAGTGGATAGCTGGCACTCCAGATCACAGCGATTTCGAAATTATTTCAAAAAAAATAAATAAAGCACTAAAAAACAACAATAAGCAATTGATAATTAATAGAGCAGTAATTGAAAAAGTTAATGAACTAACAAATGTTACCAATACAATTATAAAATTAGTAAAAACAAAAGAAAACTATAGAGATAAGGAAATATTAGTTATTAAGAATCAAATAAATACTATAAAGGAGGAAATATTAAATATAGATAATGCAATACAGTGGGCAAAAGCTAACGTTATTAACTCATTCATTTTGTCAAACCTAGAAATAAATATCGTAGAAAAAATTTTAAAACAAGATAATGTGCCCTTTTTGAGTATAGAAGAATTATTAGAATTTAGTGAAGTAAAGATAGCAACTAACAGAACAAATATAATATACATAATTAGCATTCCACTTACTAGTATGGAAAAATGTACTAGCTTAACGAAATTGATTTTAAATCAGTACTAGACTATAAGAGTAATATATATGGAATTAAAAACAATTGTAAAACTTTTAATAAACTGTCAATTTGTTTACAAAAAAATTTAATAGATATAAGTAGTTCATCTTGCATACCGATGCTGCTAAAGAGCCAACCGTCAACATGTAAAAGAATCAACAATCAACACATACCATCCATAGAAGAAATATCAAGCGGAATGTTGCTCCTCAACCAATTCAATGGCACCATAAGTATCAATAATAAAGAAGTAAATCTCACCGGTTCATTCATAATACAATACCATAATGTCACAATACAAGCTGAGGGAAAGAACTACACATCCAGAGAAGCCCCAAGAGAAAAAACACTACCAGCATTACTACAACCTTCGGATGACCAAACCAAATATGACGAAGTCCTATCACTCGAAATGATTAAAGAACTTCACGTCAACACAACAAACTTTATTAAATTGCTAGAATCAGGAAATAATGTGAAACATATCAGCGGATACGGCCTATCAATCATAATCATCATAGTCCTTATCGCATCAAGCTTAAAGTTTTGTCGAAAAATTAATCAGCAATCACCAAAAGTAACCATTGTAAACAACCCCGCAAACGAAGCTAAATCTCTATCCAGAAGGAAAACCCAAAGCCAGCAATATCACAAAGGATTTCATCCATAAATCAAATTCCATTATTTAAAACAAACGCGGACGTTTGTATTTAAGGAGGGAGGAGTTAACGAAAGAAACTATTTAATATCCAAACTCAAATATCCAGCGCATTCCATTCCATCACGCTAGCGGGTCATGTTACCGACACATGCCATAATGCCATCATAGACATCATAACGACAACGAAATGCGATGCGACATGCTGCAGGCGAATGGTGCTGACTCAACGTCTGGAGTGCAAGCGTGGAGTACAATCGTAATCATTTTTCCTTTTGCCGCATTAGACTTAAGCTTCTTTTCAAATTGTAATTAGATTTAAAATCAGTTCTAATTTTGTACTCGTAATTTTTTTTAAGAAAATAAAATTTACATTTTATTAATTTACATTCGCGAATCTGACAATGATGAATCAACAAGGAAGGTGTATATAATTTTGCTTACTTGCGGTTCTATCATATAAGAGCCGTACATCTGGAGCTCGTGACAGATCTCACAGCTGAGTGTTTGCTTGCTTGTTTTGAGAAGATTTTTCACATGGAGAAAGACGCCGTGTATAATTTATTCAGACAATTCTAAAACATTTAAGAGTGCATTTAAGGAGCTGAAGGTTTTGAATGATGCACTGAGTAGTGAGATGACTCAGACGGCGTAACACCTGCTGAACTACAAATGTCATCTGACATTATCCTGCCAGTTCTAAAATAATATTTTTCAGAACTGTTTGAATCTGGTCCATATTCCGCATATATGGAGAGAAGTCAATGTGGTATTCATACCCAAAGCTGGTAAATATTCACAAACCGGTCCAAAAGACCTCAGACATATTAGTCTTTCATCTTTCCTTCTAAAAACACTAGAACGACTGATTGATATCTACTTACGTGACAGTATTAACACACAACTACTGCCCACGGCTCAACATGCATACTGTAAGCATTGCATACGTTAGTCAATAAGATCGAATACTCCATGCATCATAAGGAGTACACCATGGTAGCTTTTCTAGATATTGAAGGCTCTTTTAACAACGTCTACTCATCTGCGATAATCAAATCACTGTCAAATCAGAAGACATATAGTTCATTTGGCGAGCTGATTAATTTACTGCTTAATAGTCAGATTATCAACTCAAAGCTGGGTGGTACATCTGTTAGAAGATATGTCAGCAGGGGTATCCCGCAAGGGGCGTCCTATCCCCACATCCTGGAAGCTGAGGGTTGCGAAGTTATCGCCTATGCGGACGATGTTGCTATAGCAGTCTCTGGAAAACACTTCACAACTTTAAAGAGCTCCTACAAAACTCTTTGGATAAGCTATTTAGATGGACAGCTCGGTGTGGTCTGGGACTGAATCCCTAGTCCTCTTTTCAAGGAAATATAAAATCCCACCTATTGACCCTCCATCCCTTAATGGAACAAGCTTAACTTTCTCCAACGAAGCTAAATATTTGGCTCTTATTTTCGAAAGGAAACTAAGCTGGAAACCTAATATACATGAAAGAGTTAAGAAAGCAACTGTCGCACTCTTCTCTCGCCATTGGGAACAAATGGGGCTTACAACCCAGATTAACTCACTGGCTCTATACCTCGGTCATTAGACTGATCCTTATGTACGTGGTAGTTGTCTGGTGGATTTCCTTGGATAAGGCGATAAACCAGAAGTTTTTAAGCAAAGTCCAACGTTCAGCTTGTCTGTGCATTAGCGGAGTACTGCACACGACACCTTCAGCAGCTATGGACATTTTTTTTTCCATTTAACACCCCTTGACATTTATGGCAGGCAAATGGCAGCTAACTCAGCTATTCGCCTTAAAGCTACTTCACAGTGGTCCAAAAAAGTATATGGCCACGCCTCCATCTTCTACAATTTTAATATCTTCCCTTAAGACATACACCATACCCAAGTTAAATTTTGACAAAAACTTCCAAGTTACCATCCCTTCCAGAGCATTCTGGGAAGTAGGTGGTTTTACGGAAGATAAGTCGGTACATTTCTATACCGACGGTTCAAAACTAACGACGGGGTGGGTGGTGGTATCTTCTCCGATAGGCTTAATTTAAACCTTTTCGTCTCCTAAAGCATTGTAGGGTGTTCCAGGTGGATATACTCGTAATGGCAATAAGGGAAGTCTTGGCTTGGCTAAAGAAAAACGTGATATCGTCGTTGATATCCGCATCTTTTCAGACAGCCAAGCCGCAATCAAATCGTTGGAATAAATAAATTCAATAAATTCTTTAACAGCTCTAGACTGCCGATCGTCTCTTATAGAAATGGCGGAGCCGTTTTAGTATTCACCTAATTTGGGTGCTGGGGCATAGGGATATTCCAGGGAATTGTAATATTGAATTGACGTGGAACAACAATACCCATCCTTCCAGGCAAAAGTTTACCGGGTAAGCCTATCCCTACATGCAAACTTAAATTGAAGATGGATGCTGGATGTAAAGACGAATTCTAGGTGGACAAGGGGTACAACTAGTCTAGCGACAAAACAGTTTTGGCCTATGCTGGATCTGAAACGCTCTACGAATTTGATTTCTCTAAATAGAAAGTATATTAGCGCTGTTGTAGGTGTCATAACTGGACACTGTCTAATAGAGCCTTCTATTTCAATGACCTAAATGGGCCCTTCTACGCTTCATCAGAAGCTCCAAATGATTGAACAAGTAGGCTAGAGGCCGCGTCTCAAACACATGTTGTATCACAATGGATCTATTATTGGTCTAAGCGTGTTGGCTTCTTTTTTTGCTGACAGCCACTTCAATCTAACCTAACCTTGAAAAAACCGTTGGAGATTTGAATATCTGTATCAGCTCCGATCACTACATCACTTGAAGATAGGTACATCTTTGAGATTCCAACCTAATGATGTCGTATCGAAAATGTTCTGGAAGTTGGCGGTAATCGAAGAAGTTTATCCTCTGCGTGACAACAAAGTAAGGGCGTGCCAAATAAGATTGGCTAATGGAACCAAGCTACGACGACCGGTTCAGTCTCTAGAAGTTAATTGAAATTTTTAAATTTGAACTTTAACTTTACCTTTTAATTGTAACTTTAACTTGTAACTAGTAGCTTTAACTTGAACTTTTAATCATTTGGGGGCGGAGGATGTAGAAAATTGTTCATCCTGTAAATTTGTAAACCAATCTATTACATTTTTTGTTGGCTTTCTCTTTTACATTCTTTTTTTTTAATCATTCAATCTTTGTCATTAGTCGAAAAAAACCATCGAAGTGTTTAAAAGTTTAATTTCAATAAATGAAGTCTTGTATATTTTGAATAGGTTCTTTAATTTAATTCCATTTGTATAATTTTGTTCACATTTGATTATGCTGTCCAGGTCGGAATTTAATGTTCCTCTTCTACGACCGAAGGGCAAGGACGTGAGTTAGGGAACGAATATGAAAAACTGAGGGTACTGTCATCAGCGAAGGAATGGATTGGATTAGAAGTTGTAGACAAGAGATCATTTATAAAAATAAGAAAGAGAGTCGGAGACAAAACAGACCCTTGGGGGACGTCAGCATTTATTTGATGGATTGCAGACTTGAAACCGTCTAAAACAACTTGTACAAACAACTTGTATTGCCCCAAAAGGTAATTTCTAATCCATTGAAGAAGAGATTCATCGATCCCATATGCACTCATTTTCGACAAAAGAGCTTGATGCCATACTCTGTCAAATGCCTTTGAAATATTCTTTTTTTGTTGAATAATCAACGTGATTTTTGAACTGCAGTTTGTTGCCCACCATTACTCCGATGTATTTTAATTGCTTCCTTGGACCTGATTAATTGGTTACCAACCTGAAAATTCGCGAATTGGACGGTTTTCCGACTTCCACCGATGACATGGTGAATCCAATTATCGTTACTCGCGTCAATAGTAGGACTCCAGTTCGCAAAGTTAAAGGCGTTTTTAACGTCCAGCGTTACTATTGCGCAGTACTCGTTTGTGACGTTGAGCCATTTTTCTTCTTCGATTACACCTTCTGCGGTATTAACTACTACTCTTTTGGCATCAACAGTAGTTCGCGCTTTTCTGAAGCCAAATTAGTGGTCCGAGAGAACTCCTTTCTCTTTTGCTTTCCCATGACATATTGGGCGATAAGACGATGGTTCTCGTGGAGGCTTCTTTCCTTTTGGTAGCAGGACTATAGGTATATGCTGTGTTTTCCATTTGTCAGAAAAGGTTCCTTCTTCGAAATACTTCTGCATTGTCGCTATGAAGAGATCTGATCTCTGTTATATGGCCGCATTTACTGCTTTATTCGGGATGTCGTCGGGTCCGGGTGCCTTATTATCGCCTATCTTGCCTCATGCCTCTAGCAATTCCTACAGAGGAATTAATGGGGTATCCTCTGGATTGACTTCTTCTATGATGATGCACATAATATATGGGGGAAAGGTGCTCTGCTATGGATCTCAGTATTATTAGACATGTTATTGGAGCGATCCTACAAGCCTTCAGTTTCGTCATCACCATTCCGTATGCCGAGTCCCATGGATTAATGTCAGCTGCTTGACAGAGACGTTTGAAGTGTCCTTATTTCCTCCCTCCATCAGTAACATGGTGATGCCTTCCTGTTGTTTATACTTCTAGGCACTGATGTATCGCGTGCTGTGGTGTGGTGGGGCGATGCCTCCGCTTTTCCACTCAGCGCTGTTCAAATCACAGAGGACTTCTCCGTTTTTAAATTACCCAGTTAGGTGACCCAACTCTAAACACCTAAGGCATTTGTAAGCTGGGTCCGTTCGTGGATGTGACAGTTAAACTAATCGATTTTAATTCTTCCATCTACAGCTTTTTTACGTCTTCTGCGGGAAAGCTTATTGTTGCTGCTTGAGTTAGTCCATACGACTTTCGCAGCAATAAGATATCTGTCGGTGAAACTTCTACTCTAAACTGGACTTTGATTGCATCGATTATGTCATCTATTTTATGATAGTGTAGCATAATAATAACTACGCTCCCTAAAAGTATGATGCAACAAATTCCGAACTGTCCTTTCATTCGAGGTTCGTGTCTGCGATGAAGTCTCCACAGCTCATGTCAACGAAAGAGACGAATAATATCAGGGATAAAAGGGAATTATAACTGCAAGAATTATTTCTCTTGTTCCAGTGGTCGAAGAATTTGCTAGAAGTTTCTGGCTATCAGAAACTTCTGCTATATAAGGACAGATGGCGATTGAGAAGGTGCAGTAGTTTCTAAACTGTGGCGAAGAGATTAGAAAAGTGATAATGGGCGAAGTTGTAATTTGGTGATAAATTGAAAGTTGAGATTTAACAAGAAGAAGTAATTAGTTTGGATTTGTGAATTAAGTAATTGAAAGTAGATAAAGTGATTTGAGAGGACAGAGACCTTGTAAGAAAAGAATTGCGAAGAATAGTATAGTGTGAACCTGAGTTGTTCTATAGACTAGAAAATAAAGAAATAATTTCACAGAATATTGTTTTATCTACTCGAGCCGTAGCTCGCATATTACAATAGTAACGTCATCGATATCTTTGACCTCGAGGACACGATGGTGCGTGAGTGCCCTTACATTCGCCTTCTCCGTTAAGACTTCCCTGATGACGCCTCTAAACTCATTGGTCTTGTTTCCCATCTCCTTGCCCTCCTGATTCTTAAAATCGCCTTTCCAACTGATTCCAGTTCGATAGCGTCAGGTTTAATTTCCTTGCCCTCTTGCTGTTTCTCTTGGTGTTTGCCATAGATACGAGTATGTCTTTTTGTTTCCGCTTTGCCTCAGGGCGTTTACTGTCTACAACACCGTTTTCTGCTTCCGCTTTGCTTCTGGGGGTTCGCTACCTGCAACACCAACGCTTCGGCTCCTGGGGATCATTGTCTGCAATTTGCCTTCTATTGGGCTCTAATATTGGCTTTAGCCTTGGCGAAGTTTGCAAGAGTTGTTCTGGCGAATTGATTCCTTAGGTTTCTCGTCGTGCAGTTGAATCGCCGACAGCTCGTAGAGAGCTCTGATGCTTTCAATGGCATCATATTTCCTCGCTTGGTGAATCGAACGAATTTTCCCATCTTCCAGCATTTCTACCAGCCCTCTAATTTTGGTCCGACTGTTACTTTTCTTTTTGCGGATGACTCGCATCGTTCCGTGCTCATTTGTAATGCTGCTACTTGACCAACTGGTGACCTCAGAATACTTGAGCCCCCCTGAAATGGGTTCTCCTCGTTCTCCCCTAGTTTTCCTCCTGTGTTTTTGTTTATTTTGTTTGTAATCATTACATATATTGGGTCCCCACTCAAAGTCGCTATCAATGTTCGAATGTGTAGTCCATGGTTATCTATGCAAACAGCGAGGACATGCGACGGTTCGAAAAAGTCCTTATGAGGTTTTGTTTCAGAGCCTGTTCGGTGCTTAAAAGGAATATTACATCTGTGCCTACACTACCAATTTAATGGCGACGAAACAGTGAACGTACTTTAAGGCCTGCCTGTTTTAACGGAACGTGGGCGCTTGCAGGATAGGATATAAAAAGAATACCGCCGATGACCGGATAAATTAGAAAGCTTAAAGACATACTTCTTTAAGAAAGTGACGGACTTAGATGGACTGTTAATTTGTTTTATAATTACTTTTACTATTTTATGATACAATATTTGACATGGAAGGAGACGATAAAGGATGTCAAGGCAATCATACACGATATTCTAATAAATACCTATTAATATTTAAGTTACTTGCCTTGAATCAAATTATCAATTTCGATTGTTCATCTCATAATTACTTGACTGTACTTAAGCCTATGTTACGCCGGTCACATACAATTGTGATGATATTCAAACCAACAGAGATTTACAAATTTCGGCAATTGTCACATAGTTTTCTCCTTTCCTCTGCAATAACGACAGAACAATATTCATATTACTTACTTTCTGCGAAGTTATCATTTTTATTACTTCAACCAAATATCAACGTAATATGTTTTCCGTAAATCTGAAGGATAACTGTTTGACATGGGAAATGCATTTTAAAATATTTGCTTAAGGATTTGAGTAAAATCCTTACAACCCTAAATTTGTGTTCCTGATGTTTAATCCCACACGTTTCGGTTTTTAAGTGGAAATTGTTTGATGAGTTTTCAATTTAAAATGTTAATGCTTTGTGAGGGTTTTTTTTTTATTCAAATGAGTGTGAGAGTATGCTCAATCTTTAAGGTAGATACACTTCGTTGGACAATCAAATTGCGTTAAACATCCTCTAATTTGAATGCCTATTATTACGTGAATATATAGAATTTTAAAAAGATAGTTATATTTTTGTAATCAATTTTTTTTTTCACATTTGAAACGACTGTTTTATTTATTTTCATTGCACATACAATGGGATGTGCAGGCAGTCTAACTATGAATAAATTTCAAAGTTATTTTTTCTTTGGTTTTTTTTTTTTTTCTTTTTAAATTTCAAAAGTAGTTGGAAGCTAACGGTTTACAAATAAATAAAATATCATGCTACTCAACTCACAGAGCTAAAAAAAAAAATATATATATATGGACCTATCTAAAGACTATAAAAATATCTGGACAAAAAATAACCTGGAAAGTATCGTAGTGTGTAAATTTTAATTAAAATTCTCTTTTGGTGCAAAGAAAGTAGAAATTTCGATTCGGATGTATGCATTCAAAGAATGACGACGGAATATAAAAAAATCTGGTGAATTTGATATTCACAAAGCATAAGGATATATATTAAGGACGATGCTACCATCTGAAACACATGCATAAATGTGTGCTATGTGTAGTCTCTATAGGAGAACCCAGTCTGTACAACATGTGAGTGGACAATTAATGTGTGTGATTAGTCCTCTATAGTTTATTGGCATTCATGTCTTGTTCCAATGAATTGAAATGCTTATTTTTGCCTTCTTGCCGGCAGGAGCTCTGTTTTCTGTGGTAAGATTTATGGTTAAAACGTTCGCCATACATAGCCTTTGGTAAAATTTTTTTTTTTTTTAACGTGGCTTACAATCATGAGAATTATTAGAACAATATCAATCTCTTACAAAAGTTGCAGATACCGAGGTGCGAGATACAACAGAGATACTGATACATTTAAGCTTTAAACTTTTGCCTGCCTATTCGACAAAATTTATTTCGCAAATATTACTTCGTATTTATCGAAACAATTTTTTTTTGTTTCGCAACAGTTGTTTCGCAAATTTTCATTCAGTTTTTGATTTATCTCGTGACGTGATCATTTCGCAATACTTTTCCCGCGCTTTTACATTTCGCTTATGATTAGGCAGCAATTTGTCGTTTTGAAAGAATTTATTTCGCTAACTGTTAATTCCCGTTTTGGTGATTTGTCGTTTATGCAATTGGAAAAATTACACTTGGTATTCAATGGTTTTGCAAACGCCGGTTCTCAAAATGTGGTTTCGTTTTGAAAAACTTGGTATGTAGTTACACGCCGAGGGCGAGCGGCGTCCTGAGCGCCTGTATGTGATGCCGAAGGCCGTCTGGTGTATGAGTCGAAGAGATATCTCATAGTGAAATCCTTTTATCCCGCAAAGTGGGCCACCCAAATACTGTTAAGATTCAGGCGCCTGCCAGACAACAAGCATTTACAATTGTACCCAACAAAAAAGGGAATGCGTAAAGCTAAGTAAGTTAAAGCTTATCAAGAAAACGCTAACTTATCAAAAAGCGAAATTATAATTGCAAAATAATGAATACACAACATCTTAAGGTCAAATAATTACAAGCCTTAATAAGAATTTGCCAAATAAAAACTGGGAAAAAACAAAATGCGAATTGTTGAAATGTAGGATAATAAATTGCGGAATAATTATGGCGAAATGATAAATTGCCAAAAAAAAAAATCAGCGAGTAGACCTCTACCCTTTCATTCAATGTGGACTCAGCTGGTTTCAAAAAAGGTTTTGACATGACTTAAAGATGCTGATTGTGATTTGCCCAGGGTGATATGTTCAACAGTGAACCACAAGAGATATTCAAAAACGTTAACGCGTACGACTGCACCGGAGCACTCAAACTCGATTTATGGTCCAACTTACATTAGTACCGGTTTATTATCCTCAAGCCTGTTTTTTTTAACTTTTTTTTTTTTTTCTAAAAGGAAATTTCTAAATCCCGGAAAATTCAGACTCGATTAACGGTCTATTGTACTACCAGGGAGAAAAATTCCATTTTGGTGTAGTGGTTAGAGAAACTTAAGATTATGTTCGTTTCTTCATTTCATTTCATTTTTAATGCATTTTTATTAAAATTGAATTCATTATTAACTTACTTCCTAGACAAAAAAACGCTTAAAACTAGCTTAACTAACTTAACTATGTCATTTTAACTTACTGGCCCTATATGGGCGCTCTAAGCTAAACCTAATACTTAAAACTATGTCTTTTGACATAACCTAACTGAATTTGTTTATTAATTTCATTTAATTTTTTTTTATCTATATTTGTTACCAAGAAAAAAATTAGAAAACTTAGTACATGAACTGTGTTTTTTTTTTTGCTTTGTGGTTATGTTCGTTTTTCTTTTATTCACGGTGGTTGTTGGTTTGGTCTTGAACCTGCACTGCTTGGGTCAGAAGCAGACACACTTTTTTTCATTTTCATTTTTAGTGCATTTTTATTCATTAAACTTATATGCTAGACAAAAAACGCTTAAAACTAGCTTAACTAACTTAACTATGTTATTCTAACTTACTGGCCATATGCGGGAGCTCTAAGTTAAACCTAATACTTAAAACTATGTCTTTCGACGTAACATACGAGTACTTAAATCTTTCATTTATTTGATTTTTTTTATTTTTAATTGGTAAACTTAAAAGAATACCTTAACATAAATCCTCAACTATCTTATTCTACCTTAATCTATCTTACTCTACCTTACGTAATCTATACGTATTTTATTTTATAATAAATTGTGAAACATTTTTTTTATTTTTTCCTACAATTACCTATGAATACCTTGTTACCCTAAACTATTTAAGTCGGCCAATAAAATAAACAGCCAACTTTTAATCAGGCTATCCGGGATTGTGAGCGAACGACGAAGGAGTTCACCCTACTGAACCTATTACTATCGTAGTTGAGTAGCCTATCCACAACTTTCCGAGCAATATGGAAGATTAGCGGCACCGCTAATCTGTCCTAGATCAGACCTTTCTCATCAAAATAGAGGAACGTCTCAGGGGGAACAAAGCCGTTAAGGTGCACTCTCTCGTGATACTCGTAATTGGCGTAGTAAGCCCCGGAGATCAGGTTGTTCGTCGAGCTCATTGCTCTTGCAGTGTGTCTTCGAATCAGCTTGATAACAAAATTGTTCTGTATAAATGAAGGCAGGCTCGAAGGCTCAAACATTCGAATCTTTTCCAACAAGCTTGCTCCCACGTTGAACCACACGGAACATCCAAATACAAGCATGGGCCGAATGAGGGCCGTGTAGCAGATAACCTTTACCCTTGCATTGAGTTGCTTGCTATAAAAAAGTGTCTTTGTAAGGGCAAAAGCACCTTGGGCTCTGACCAGAGCAGCATCTATATGTTTGTTAAAATATTGATATTGGTCTAAACAGAGCCTCAAATATCTGACTACACTTCGACACGCAAGTGTTCGCCAATTCTTTCTGGTATCCCTAAAGGCCCCAGACAACGGCGTCCTAAAAAGAATGGTTCCCGATTTCTGGAAGTTGATCTTCAACTTCAACTTGATAGCAGATGATGAAAAGCCAAACAACCTCTTGAGTTTTAAGAGAAGCTGCATATGATCCACTATGTCAAAGGCCTTGGAAAAGTCCAGCAGAGTCACAAAAGTTATTAGATCTTTATCCATCGCCACTCGGATATCATTAGTTACTTTAAGTAGAGCAGACGTACAGCTATGATACGGCCTGAAGCCAGATTGATTTGCGCAAAGTAGTTTATTGCGCTGGATAAAGACAGACATTTTCTTATGCATTATCTTTTCCATGACCTTGGACAAGAATGGAAGGATGGCAATGGGTCTATACTCAGCCGGCGAGTTCCATGACGCTTTCTTTTTCAGGGCGGGAACAATTTTTGCAGTTTTCCACTCAGTCGGAAAAGTAGATGTAGTTATTATATTGTTGAAAATTTGGGTTATGGCTGGAAGAATGTAAGGTAGTATGATTTTAATAAAAATCGGATGAATTCCGTCGATACCAACAGCTTTAGACTTAATTTTAAGGATAGCATTGACAACATCAACCTGTTCAATACGTGAATTCAAAGCCACTGAACGTTACATCCAGTGGATCAGCACTTGTTCTGGGTGTCATTTGCAATTTCGTGAATTCTCTATTGAGCTGGTTGGGATCGATTTCATTCATTTCAGCATTCTTTTTCCGTCCAACACCAAGCTTGCGTAAATTTTGCCAGAGAGTTTTTGAAGGTGGTCAAATTGTCTAGCGTAGAACACTCTTTTTGATTGAGATTTCTAAAGTCTCGGTATGTGTATTTGGATTGAAGTTTATCTCGTGGAAAGTTAAAAATAGCAAAAATTAGGTCATGTTTGGAGAACGCAGGTGCTGAAACCTGACTATAGAAAACATCGGTACAGTCGTTAGAGAGGAATAAATCCAAAAGTGTGTGTTTGAGTGAAATGTGTTGGCACAGTAGTGTTTAAAATGTCCAAGCCAAGAGTTTTCATAGATTGAACGAATGACTCAGAGCCCTCATCATCCAATATGTTACAATTGAAATCACCACATACTATGGTTTTCCAATAATTTGGGGAGTAATTTTCTAATAAGTGAAATATGGGAGTTAAATCAAAATAGCTATTTGGTCTATAAACGATACCAATGAGACACTTTTTCCGTTCACAAACAACTTCGACAAAACAATACTGAAGTGGACTATCAGGGGGTGAACTTATCAAAAATTTACTAATTAAACTGTTTCGAAGGTAAATTGCAACGCCCCCTCTAGTTCTATTGTGACTATCACCTCGAAGAATTCTGTAGCCATGCAGAGCGTAGGTATCATCCATTATTCCTGTTTTAAACCATGATTCAGTGACACATACTACATCAACATTAGAACCAACAAACAGACCTCTAAATTCATCAATTTTCTTAAAAAGACTTTGTGCATTAATGACACACACGCAACCCTTGGCGCTGATTACAAAAAATATTAATTAGTACGCGCAAGTTATCATTCACACCATCATATTGAAATGACCTAACGATAGTTCCAGATATCAATGTAAAGAATGCAATGCACGAAAGAGAAATAAAGACACAAATTGAAATTAGGGAATCTACTTTCGAACGGCTGGCAGATAGAGGATACATACACAAAAATACGCACATGATAGAAATTAAATAAAATAATTGAGAGGCAAAAACAATAAAATAAAATAATTGAGAGGCAAAAAAAGTTACAAAATGAATAATCTGGAACCGCCGTTTACGTGTGAACAGGTAGTACTGCATCATGGTTGGTATCGGTAGCAGCAGCAATAGCATCCAAGTGGTGACTGGAATCGATCAAAACAGCTTTAGCATTCAGTGTCTGCCACACATAAACAAGACCAGTGCGGGTGAAAACGGAAAAAAGCTTCTGCTGTTTTTTTAGTTGGAAAGCTCAAGACTGCGTGCAGTTAGGCTTTCATTGAGGTAAATTCGTCTGTCAGATTGCAAACCAAGATTTTGTAAACAAATAGGTTACGTGTTTTTTTATACGATTGGTTTGCTAGTCTGAGTATGGTGACCTTATCCGCCGCTGATTTAAATTTTATTACTACACCCCGCGCAACAAAAAAAGCCGCACATGGTAATTTTTAACAAAATGGAAGAAATTTAATAAATGATGACTAATCACTACGTAGTCACTTTGTATTTTTGATGTTTAACATTTAAGTTAACACATTCCCCAATTTCACAATGCATTTCGTAGCCTAATTGAAAAAAAGTAATGATCGTGAAGATCAGACTACAAAATATCAGATATTACCCAAGTACTATCAATATACATATATTAAAAAAAGAGCAACAATTTGAAAAGCAAATTCCTTTCTTCATATTTTTATTAACTAAGAAACCTTTTTACATAATTTAAGACTTTCATACTACTAAAAAATGATTCTAGTATTTCGTAGCACCACCCTTCGCCCTAACAACGTCATGAACCCTGTTTGGCATGGAGGCATAGAGATTACCGAGGTAATTGTTATTAATTTCATTGAACCACACTTCTTCAATGATGCTCTTTAGATGCTGCATGGTTTTTGGTTTTTTATCTTGGATCTTCTTTCCCATAAGAGCCCAGACATTTTCGATGGGGTTGAGATCTGGACTGTTTCCCGGCCAAATTAGGGATTCTATTCCTAATTCTTCTTTCAAAGTTTTAATCTGTGGAGGAAATTTAAAAATTAAAATCATAAGATTTTCAAAACACCCATAAATATGAAAAAAAAACTTCGAATTACTCACAGATTTTGCTCGGTGGCAAGGTGCTGAATCATCTTGAAAAATTGGTTTTGATGTTTCTGCTGTTATCATTTCCATACTCGGTACAACACCATCTAAGATAATTTGTTTGTACTGCATGGCGTTAACAGTGCCCTCGAGCATAATTAGAGATTCAACTCCGATTGCGGTGATGCATCCCCACACCATAACATAAGGAGAATGTTTTACGGTGTGAGCTATGCATTCGTCGCTGTAGCGTTCTCCTTTTCTACGACGAACTATCTGCTTCCCATCCGGCCCGATTAGGTTAAACTTGGACTCATCAGAGAACACCACATTTGACCAATCTTGAACACTCCAGTTTTGCCTTTCCTTAGCCCAGCTAAGGCGCGTTTTCTTCATTTTGTTGGTCAGAAGTGGCTTTTTCGCTGGTCTCCTTGCTAGCAAACCCATCTCGTTGAGACGATTCTGAATAGTTCTGAAGCTAACTTCAGCCCCAGTAGCTTCTCGCAGGTCAACTCTTAACTCCGATGCATTTTTAAACCTGTTTCTCAAGCTTAGCCTCTTCAGTTCCTGTTCCTCCCGAACAGTGATACATCTCTTCAATCCTGTGCCAATTTTTCTGTCCAGATTGTGATCTTGTTACAGAATCTTCTTACAGAACTCTCATTGCATCCAATTTGTCGAGCAATTTCACGAAATGACTGATTCTGTTTGGATAAGGCGACGACAACTGCCTTATTTTCTTTACTCAATTGTACCCTTTTAGACATCGCGATATACTCTTTTCACTTTTATTTAAGAAATACAACTGCACGCACTGTTAAATACTGCCAGAATGAATTCCGACACATTCCAAAATGTGCATTACCTAACCCGGAAGCAATAAAATATAATTTGGCGAATCCCTTAAAGGTAATTAGCGCAAAAAAATGGAAAACCCGTATGCGGCTTTTTTTGTTGCTCGGGGTGTATGGCTGAGTTCTCCATAGTCCCTTTAGGTTTCGTACGAAAGATGTCTTTAGGAACCAGACGAGAAACACAGTCGATGGAAATGCAGAGTGAATCAAACATTTCCAGTAGATTTTCCTTAGCTGTCGATGGAACACCATGGAGTATGGCATCAGCGGAAAGTTTGTCGCGCTCTATAGAATCCACTTTGTCAAGTAGATTGGATATTTCATTATCAAGTTGTGTGCATCGGATTGATTCGGAGGTTTGTTCGAGCACCTCATTTCGCACTGTTAATGCAGACATTTTTTCTATTTACGTCATCGAGGCGGCTACTAAAATCGGCAACAATCTTTTCCAGTTTCTCCATTAGGGTATTGTGGTTGTCCATTATGAGGGATTTCAGTTCATTTTTGTCGTCTTCTAATTGTTTAGAAAGACGTAGTTCAAACTTACTGGAGAATTTATCTTCTTTGTTGTTGGCTATTGCTGGCGATTGATGTTGAGGCTTACTGTTTTTAGACCCAAATCTTGTTTTAGCTGGCGTTGGTGGTCCCGACATTTTTGCACTTATCAACGGATTGAATGTTGACATGTCCGAAGTTCACCCACTGTCTAACTGTGTTCTTTGTCCAGATTTGACTCGCACTCGATTATGAAAAACACCTTTAAAATCCTTTAAACTCTTACAAGAAGCACTATTAGTCTGCTTAACTTCACTTTTACTACGATCTTATTTTAATATGTCTTTGCTTAATCTTTGTATTTAAATTTCACAGGGAGCTATATGCTTTGACCAACTATCTTACTCTTATCGAAGTCACGTAGTAAAGAAGTGCAATGACCTCGATTTTTGGTCCTGATATGTACGCGATCAGGGCGTCTGCATACGCAATGGAATGGTGAAGTGATCCTATTAGATCGCTTGTGTAAATGTTGAAAAGGATCGGTGAATTAACCGCACCTTCCTGCAGACCGTTTTTAGTTAGAAATGTTCCAGCAGACGTCACATTGCCATTTTTGAAAATGAATTGTCTACTGGTGAGCATGTTATAAAGTATGTACAGCAGTGGTTTGCCTATACCCAGCTTGCTTAGCTTGTAGAAGATTCCCTCTAACCACACGGTATCGAAGGCCTTCTCCAAGTCAATCAGGCAGGCACCCGTTCATTGGTTCTCGCTTTTGTTCCATTGGATATCCGATACCAGTTTAGACGCGGCATATGTTCTATTATGCCGCGACTTAAAACCGAATTGGTTACCCGGAATTATATTATTGTTCTCGGTCACTTTTTCGAATACCGGAGATTTGCCGGATTGGAAGTGTTCTTACCTCTTTTGGGGATGGGTTGTATCACTGCTGTTTTAAAATGGGCTGGATAATGTGCATTATTTAGCGCATTGTTAAACAGAGTGGTGCAAATGTCCACCTCTTCTAGAAGGAGATGTCAAAGCACAGTATTCGATACTCCGTCGATTCCCACAGATTTCTTCCTCCTCAATGAGACGGAGCTCGCTTAGAGCTCCACCTTCGATATGTACGAGGGATGTACCCTTTCAGCGGCGATGACATTATTTGCCATGGTATCGTCATTGTTCTCGGATCGCCAGTGCTCTGTATCATTTCCAAGGTAGAAGTTGTGCACAAAGACGCAATTTTCAAGGTCGTGGTTAGGGCAAATGGTATCATTCACCTTGTACACTTCCTGGAAAGTCGCTGCTATGGCCTCTACCTTCTCCTGTGGATCTTCGATCACAATGAAGTTATCATTCTCTACTGCATTATCTGGATCTATACCTGCTGTTATCAATATTCGCCCATTGTTCGTCGTTCGGGGTATCTTAAGACAGTCGTTTTGATTATTCCTCAGAAATATTTTATTTATTTGCGGGAACATACTCGAGTTGTTGGATTTTACAGCCCGAATTTTGTTGTTCCAATGCAAATTTACAGAAAGTCTGTAGTTTTCTCTGATTAATTTCTAGGGTTTTTTAATTAACGACTTCAGCGTCCTAACCTCCGAGTTGTGTCTGTCAGTAAACTGTCTGTACAAAGTTTTTGGTCTCGACAGCAGTCTACTTTTCTGTTGGTGTAGTGTGTCAATTGTTGCATTGCGGAATATGTCTGCGTTGTTAGTATGTTGATACTGAGGTATCGTACTCTCCATAGTTCGTTTAATTGTCTCGTCCATTTGTACCAGTCAATCTCCTCGTTTGACGGATTCCTATTGGACGGTGGGTAGAGCGAGTTCGAGGAGAGTGCTCTTGTTAAATTTCTGGAGAAGCGAGTCCAACGCGTCCTACTATAATTATTAATTGTCAGTCCGTGTCGGTCAGTTGTAACTGTTCCCCTGATTGGGAACGTTGAACAAGTAAAAAGGAAAACTCAAAATTTAACAGCTTTAGATACGTGGATACGTAGATACGTAGTTTTAAAAAATTTAAGTGTTTATTGGCGTTCTTTGTTCTTATGCGTTTACAATGGTAAAGAAAAAAATGGCCGGACGATTCGTATTACAAATGAAAAAGAAAAATGGCGGGATCAGCCAAAGAGGCGCCAGAAAAGAATGAGTTGATAGCTGTCATGGCGGCTGCATCCCATCATATTTGGCACCACTCCCGTGCCTTTAAGGTGGCGACAACATAGTCCCCCAGTAATCGGGACTGAATCCCCATTCAGCTCCGCATTACTCATCTCGTCGCTACTCGGTGCTGGTTCAACGTCAAGAACAGCAAGCATGGCAGCAGGGCGCTCGAAGACCCCTTCTGAAGTTTGTACGCAGGCTCGCCTCACCTGTCAGTCCGCCGCAACCACGGTGTCGATGACTATGCCTTTCGGCCAGTAATTTCTCGGTAGGTTCTCGTCTACTATCACAACCATGTCCCCTTTCTGGATCGATTTGGTCCTTTGATACCACTTAGCCCTTCGGTTGAGATTGGACAGATAGGCTTTCACCAACCTCTTCTAGAAGAGATCAGCTAACATCTGCGAATGCTTCCAGTTCTTTCTAAGATCGATTATACTTGGGTCACAAGGCGGCTTTGAAACATTCGATGCGTCGATAAGGAAATGATTCGGCGTTAAGACTTCGTCATCACCTGATTCGAGCGATACAAACGTCAGTGGTCTCGAATTAAGGGTGTTTTCAACCTCCACAAGCGCACTTTGTAGAGTTTCCTCGCTAATTTTATTGCCCGGAAGGATGCGGTATAAGACATCCTTGATGGACCGCACAAACCTTTCCCAAGCTCCGCCCATATGTGGGGCCGATGGTGGATTAAACCTCCATGATGCCTCTGCTGATACGAATTCCCTGGCTACATCTAGCATAGTCACCTTTGCCAACTCTTCTCGAAGCTCCTTTTCAGCACCTCGGAAATTGGTGCCATTGTCACAAATTTGCAGCGAGGTTCCTCGTCGCGCCATAAAATTCCTCAGGCATATGATACACGAATCTGCTGATAAACTGTACGCCAGCCCGATGTGCACAGCCCTTGTGGTGAGGCACGTAAATATGGCTCCCACCTCTTCTCGCTTCTCCTTCCAATTGTTACCAGCATGGGACCGAAATAATTTAGTCCGATGAAAGAAAACGGTCAGCTGAACGCACTCATCCGTGCACCACTGGACGCGTCCTTTCTATTTTGCATTGTTGACAACTTTTTCTGACAGCCTTCAATAATGCTCGTAAATTAGCGATGTAGTATTTTTGGCGAATTTCGTTTAATGCTGTCTCATGATTGCAGTGATGAAATTTGCGGTGATATGAATCGAAAATCAGGTAAGTAATTCGGTGTTGTTTCAGAAGAATAATCGGAATTTTGCTGCTTTCCTCCACACATTCTGCAATCAAGGTTCGGCCGCTCATCCTTAGTACACATCGTCTTCGTCCAGGAACGGTGAAAGTTTATGCAAGGGACTGATCTTCGGCAAATTAATGGATATTGCCGTCCTCTGAATCTTCTTCAAGACATCTATTTCATCCGGATATGCTGAGATTTGAGCCTGTCGATACAGTGCATATTGTGACCTCTGGATCGTTTCCGAAGTGAGCTCGACAATATTGAGGGATGTCTTCTCAGTTTGATATTTATATATAGAAGAGCGTAAGCTAATGAGCGATACATACGTGACCATTTGCAGAAGCGAGTCTCATCAATGAGAGGTCATCTCGACACTGCTCTAGTGTGCAGCAGGAATGGTCGAACTTCCTCGTCTGTGATGTCGATTGACGGTGTTTAGGGCCATTCCGCACAAGTTTTTTGCAGAAAAGCTGGACCACTAAACCACTCACTTGCAGCATCATACTCGAAGTCCGGATTCCATTTTGTGGCCTTGTCGGCAACGTTCAACGTTCGAAGAGATCCATCGCCATCCGGAGACATGCGATGTTTCCGGGATTTCGCCCACGCGAAACATTAGAAATTGTTGAAATTTGCGCGGGTCACCTTTCAGCCATGACAGAACGGTCTTCGAGTCAGACCAAAAGAATCTTTGGCTTAAATAGACTTTGTGCGAGCTACAAATGAAGTTTGCCAGCCGCGTTCCGAGCACAGCAGCTTGAAGTTCCATTCGGGGAATCGAAACTGGACGCTGAGGAGCAACCTTCGCCTTGGCACACACCAGCGCAACATCCACCATCCCTTGAGACTCAATCAGGAAGTAAGAGATAGCTGCGTAAGCATTTTCGCTGGCGTCGACAAATGTATGTAGTTGTACCTTTGTAGCAGCTGCTCCTATCCTCGGAGAATAACATCTGGGTACCTTTACTGCCGCTGCGTTCTTCAGCGTCGGTGCCCACCTTCGCCACCTTTCGATCATACTAGCCGGTAACTCATCGTCCCATTCAATTGATGTTCGCCAAATTTCTTGGAGAAGGATTTTTAAGCCGATTAAAAAGTGTGACAAAAAGCCCATTGGATCGAAGACCGACATTAGGACTTTAAGTACCTCACGTTTGGTAGGAATGGGTTCCTCGCTGAAAACATTTCTCTTGAGCCGTTAATTGCAGAACGTAGGTAAAGGCGTCTGACGAAGTGCACCAGTAGAGTACCAAAATCTTCTCCGTTGCGGCCGGGTCGGAAACACGGAATACTTTGTTGGGTGATTTATCGCTTTGCTCTAACGCTGCCAAAACTGAGTTGGAAGCCCAGGATATGGAATCCAGCATTCCGATGAATAAGCGCCACATCTTTGGCGAGTTGAATGGCTTCAGCTTCGGAGATGACACTATCAATGAAGTCATCGACATAATGGTGCTCTAGTATAGCTTCCACAGCTCTCGGCCTGCTGCTCGCGAAGGCTGTCGCATTTTTATTTTTGACATAGTGAGCAATACATGGCGAACACGCTGCGCCGAACGTCAGAACATGCATCTTATAGATGCTGGGGCTCTGCAGGTTCTCATTATCGTTCCACAAAAAACGTTGTACGTGCCTGTCCTCTTCTCGAACTCGCACCTGATGGAACATTTCCACAATATCTCCGCTAATACCAAATTTGCCGCAACGAAACCCATATAGCACAGATAACAAGAGCACCAGCTGGTTGGGGCCTTTAAGCAAAAAATCATTCAGGCAGGATCCTTTGCATCTTGCTGCTGCGTCCCAAATATCTTGCTGCTGCATCGCAAACAATACCACAGGAAGCATGCGAAATAACACATTGGGAGCTCGTGCGTTTTGTGCGTCAGAATCTCTTTCACCATTCGCTGAGGCCTGATTTGCATAATTGTGCATAAGACGGTGGTGCTTCGCTTGACATTCCCCGATGTCACATTCTTTAGCCATTCTGCAATGGGAATACGGGTGCTTACCGAGCCAAGAGCGACATAAATTGTGTTGACGAATCATCTGCCACCTTTCTGGCAGCCCAGCGCTCTTGAAGGCACTACAATTAAAGGTCGGGAGGTCTGCATGACATACACCACACCCTTTGGAGTTTTTAACCGGCTGTGTAGTTCTTTCAGGTTTGCTTGCATCCATGTGTGAGTGCACTTGACCGCTTTGTCTCCTTGTACGCTTACCGCCAGATAAAATAGAGCGTTTCTCAATGGATACGGAGTTCTGGGACAACGTTGTAACACCACATACTGCTTCCGCGAGCCCCGTCAGCCAGCTGTTAAAATCAGCCTCCGTAGGAGGATTCAAGTTCTTTGAAATTTGTGCCCAATTCACTAAAAGGTATGCTGGAAGCTTGTCAACAAATTCTTTTAAGAGTGCCGGGTTGCGCAAACATTCTCGACAGCTAGGGCGTATTCTACTAATGTGTCCAGCTTTTCGGGCTTCGGTGGTATTGTATTTCTTGCCCTCGCAATTAGTGACATTATTACTTGATCTGCACAAACAGCATCCGAAGAGTGCTTATGATATCTGGTACCATGGATGGTTGAGTAAGCCGATGCCTGACCGCCTCCAATGCCGCTCCCTGCAGACACCTTTGCAGTCGGAGAAGGTTTTCCGTGTTAGAAAACCCGGCGAGTTCCGCAGTTTGCTCATACAAACTTATGAACATCGGCCAATCCTCCGGACTGCCATTGACCACAGAAAGTTCTTTTGGGATTGCACTTCGTGCAGCTACCTGATTGGCAGAAAGTGTTATTGATGCTGTTCCTTTGCATTGCAGTTGCGAATCAGGACGATGGCTTGATGGCCGTGTCGCTGGTGCCGGTGAAGCGCTTTCTTGGGGTAAAATGTCTTTGCGCACGGCTCGCTGTTGCTGTTGAACTAACATAAAATCAAAGTCTCTTACCTTTTGTTGCTGTGGGGTGCCGCTGTCTTCATCTTCTAAGTCAAGAGCGAGAATTTCGAATTTCTTTCGCAAGTAATGTAACTGCAACTGATTTTCTTCTTGTAGAATTTGCAAAGCCAATTGCTTTTTCCTTGCGCTTGTCGATGAAGTTGTGGATTGCGCATCGATATCGATATTTGAGGTTGCTGCTGCTGCAGGAGGTTGTTGGGAATTTCCAGGTGCTGAAGTGGACACGATTGCTGGTAGAACTGGAACCGGTGCTGAACAGACCCTGCATTTCCACGGTTGGCCTTCCACCGAGGAGTCGACTAGCAGGCATCGCACTGCACCATGCTATCGTTGTCTGGCTTCGAGCATTCTTGGCAACTGTACCCGATTGCTGTTTTGGGAGGCATGTCCTTGCCGAATATTAAAAAGAAGTTACATTTTTTAAAGAAATGTTCCCCTGATTGGGAACGTTGAACAAGTAAAAAGGAAAACTCTAAATTTAACAGCTTTAGATACGTAGATACAGTTCAACGTTTTATTCCAACCGCCGCCGTATTCAGTCGAATTTTTATTTTTGCTCCGCAAATTAATTCATTGTTAATTTATCATTTTTCGCCGCATAAGCAATTTCCCGCTTATTTTTTTTGACCCAATTCGCGATTATACAACTGTTCGCTGACGCGCCCTTTAGTTTGTTGTCCTACTTTTTCGTGACCTTACGCAACGACTTATTTTCTGTCATGTCTAGTGAAATGTCTAATTGCCTAATCGATGATAGCAATGCCGATTGGATTGCTTGTAATGGCATCTGTGGCAAATCTTTCCATGCCATTTGTGTCGGGCTTAATAAAAGAAACACGGTTTTTATTAAAGAAATATCAGTCAACCTCCTTTTCTTCTGTGATGAGTGTAAGAACATATCGTTGTCGCACGTACTCCTCGCGATAAAATGCCTTAGTGAATCTAATGAAAACCACCATAAAAGCCTCATTAAAAAGATAACAGAAAAATTGTCCAGCCTTGAAAATAATGTAAGATGTGTTGAAGAATTAGGCGTTGCAGTACAGTCTTCAAACGACGCAATTAAATCTAAACTTGTTAACATTGAGAAAGAAATTGCTGGTCTTTTTGAGTTGGGTTTCGCAAGATCTAGTAACGATGAAACCACCTTGTGTCACCTCAATACTGTGATAAGTGATCTCAAAACAAAATCGGATGCGCAAATTATCGCACACCAAAATACGTGCGAGGTTATTAACACAATGTGTGAAGACTTAGATTTTCATTTCCAAGTCCCCTCGATCAATCAACCATCTCCCAAGCAACCTGATCCCATGCTCGAAGTGATTTTCGATAAAATTAGTGTGTCGGCGACGAATTAACCGTGGTACGGTCGACTTTTTCTGATATTGAGGATAGCATTGGAACAATATGCAGCAAATTTGATCAAGTATCAAACCATACTCAGCATCACCCAATTGTTCATTACAACACGTCAATCTTAGCTGAACTATTAGATACCGAAGTAGATCCGCCCTCATCTCCACCTTCCTGTCTCCAACGGATGGTTCAAACGTATAACACCAACGCAAGCGTTACAACTCATGAATCTGAAGTCACTCCCCCCGCTGTCGCCCCACGTAAACTCATCAAACAGTTTGGCACTACATGGACACCTGAGTGGCAGCGCATATTGGACAAGCTAAGGTTGGAGAACCAGATGTTCACTACCTTCCTCGTCAAAGGCGCCCCTCACTACTTGGATGTCCCATGGATTACACAATTTTTCAAAAAGAGATTTAGTATTACCATCAACCAATGCATAATGTTCCTGCCATCCAGCCACAAGAGTTATCGAAATTTCAAATTCGACTAACCGTCTCGATACGAATGGATATTTCAAAGCTCTACTGGTACTGACTTCAAACTTGGTAAGATGCGCATCAGCAAATCGACCGATAAACTCTGCATTAATGATAAGACTGTAAATAAATCTAAGATTAGTAATAAGCATCCAAAACCTGTTTCCAACTCCCGACCCAAATCTGACACTACCTGGTTCCTAAAAACTAAATTATTCCCCAAATGTACCCTCCCTACCATACTAAACAAACGTCTTCTTCTTCTTCTTCTTTAAATGCACTTAATGTAGCCGCGCCACCGAAGCCCACACACAAGCGAGTTTCGTTTAAATTAAACCCAACTTCTCACACTGGCTCCTCTCAACCGCTACAACCCTCTGCGCCACCTGCTCTCACCATCAATTCTTTTCCTAATTTCAATCTCACAACTGGAGCTAAATACCCTAACTTTATAAGCTCTCATACTCTAAACCCCACATCTAATGTCTCATCTAATACACCTTTCTCTTCAATCTCTTCCTCCACCGCTCCCAGTCTTGCTCCGGTTTTACCGCCTCTAGTTACAGAATTGACACCACAGAATGTCGCTATGCACTCTCCACGCTAAGAGAAAAAAGAGTTTACGAGAACATACGTCTCTTTCTCGCGTATTTTCATGACAAATCTGACTCAGTTTGCTATGAGGGTAAAACCAAAACAAGCTTCATGGTTTCCATTCAGCAGGAAGGCCTTTCCATTGAAATAGACAGTCTCAAGAAAATCTATATCAAGTTCCACGAGATTTTTAATTTGTCTCCTCAAAAAGTAGCAGATGACCCTGCTGCTTTTGGCAACTACGTACACTCTAAAAGAACGCAACATCTCCAACGGAGCCGAAGTGACCACAACAAATTTGTTCGTCCATAAACTGCCAGCACTTCAACCACCTTCCCCTTCGTCTCTACACAACAATCTTCCTCTTACATTTTACTACCAGAACGTAAGAGGCCTACGCTCGAAAACCCAAGCTGTTTTGCGCCAATCCCATGTTCTCCCATTCGGTATCTATGCGCTGACTGAAACCAATCTGATCGCCGACATAAAGAGCCTACAATTATTCCCCCTACTTTTAATGTTTTCGAGACGACGACCCTATCCAACCCTTGGTTGACTCCCTCTCGAAGCGTGCTACTGGCCATTCATAATGACCTTGACACTTCTCTCATTGCCATTTCTTCCTCTTCTAAGGTCGACTTTGTTACAATAAAAATAACTTTCCCACACCGTTGTTACATTCTACCAAATCAATCTATCGAATCCTACCAACTTGCCATAGACGCGATTGATCGTCTATGGCATAAATAATCGACCTTTCTGATTCCCTCGATGACATCTTCATTTTTGGCGACTTTAATCTACCTCTGCTGCAGTGGAGTCCTTCCGATAATGAATCCTTTTTCATTGCTTCAAATGCCAACTCCACTATAAGGAATGTCTCTTCATAGATCGGCTAACTGATTCAAGTCTATGTCAAGTTAGTAATGTCTTAAATTACATGGGAAGGCAACCTTATATTAAAAACTGATCCCATTAATTCCTCAGTCTCGCTTTGTCCCCTAACTCTGTTGACTATTGATAACTTTCATCCTCCCCTTCTTCTTTCAGTTTTCCTCAATTCTCCACTTCAATCTACACCTCCTGCATTTCGCACTTCTTACGACTTTCATAAAGCTAATTTCCGCAAAATAAATGCCTATCTGAGTAGACGTTCCTTTGAGTTAACTTATCTTATTAACTTATTATTAACTTATTAACTTATCCTTAAACGAAGCCGTCACATTTTTTTACAGAGAAATGTTTAATTCTATTTCTCTTTATGTCCCCTTTTCTCGTCATAAAACTTCATCTTAATTCCCCCCTTGGTATAATCGCAAACTTCGCGCCTTACTTAACAAGAGAAACAAGTTAACAAGTTAGCAGCTTTCCTTCGTACCAATTCTGTTTTGGTCTATTCCAACTATCTCGGTTCCTACCTTCAATTCAATCATCTTTATAACTCTCTCTACCAGCGGCACCTAATTAACGCGCAAGCAAATCTTATAAACGACCCTAAGTCATTTTTTCAATTCGTCAACTATAAAAAAAAAATCTGACGGTTACCCTCCGTCCCTCTCTTTTGAAAACATATCTTCAACTAATCCGCAAACCATTACTAACTTTTTTGCCACCTATTTTTAACAATCCTTCCCCGACAACTCTTTTAAACCAGACCCCTCCTACTTCAGTCACCTTCTTAACTTCTCCGTTGGCCCCTTTCTGTCCCTGCCTTTTGATCCTGCTGTAATTGAAAATAAACTACAAAATCTTAATGATGAATTCTCACCCGGCCCAGATGGTCTCCCTGCCATTTTTCTTAAAAAATGCTCTTCCATTCTCTCCCTCTCCCTCTCTCATCTCTTCCGTTTGTCTCTATCACTAGGAGAATTCCCTCAGATTTGGAAGACCTCTTTCATAACCCCATACACAAAAAGGGATCAAAGAAAGAAGTAACAAACTATCGCCCCATTGCTAAACTTTCTCATCTACCCAAACTTTTCGAAAAGCCTTAAGCTTTCAGTGCAAGTCTCTTATCTCTCCCGCCCAACACGGCATTCTGAAAGGTAGATCAACTACCACTAACTTAGTCGAATTCGTGTCCTTCGCCCTGTCTGCCTTAGAGATGGCAAAGAAGTCGACGTTATTGCAACTGATTTTAGTAAGGCTTTTGATAAGATATCTCATAACTTAATCCTCTTCAAATTGTCTGCTCTCGGTTTCGAACCCATATTGTTAAAATGGATATCTTCTTACCTGAAAAACCGTTCTTACAGAGTTCGCTTCAGATCCATCGACTCCCTTCTTGGCCACCTCTGGTGTTCCGCAAGGCAGCCATCTAGGTCCCCTTCTCTTCATTCTAACCATAAACGATGTCGAGAGGGTTATTAAACACTCTTCCCTCTCTCTGTACGCTGATGATACCAAATTTTTCAAAGCCATCTCTTCACCACATGACTACTGTCTCCTTCAACAAGACCTTGATAGTTTTTCGAACTAGTGCCTACAAAATCGCTTAGAGCTCAATATCGACAAATGTCAATCCATTACCTTATCACGTAAGCACCACGTGTCCTCCGCCCGCCTTTACCGTCTCCATGGTCAACCTATATCCATCGTTCCATCTCTCCGCGATCTTGGTATATTGTACGATAGGGAACTAAATTTCCGTTCACATATTGAATACGCCAGTCAAGCGTGGTCACCCTTTCACCAAGTTCATGTGACCAGAATCGAGAATGTTCAACGTCGATTTCTTCGATTTGCCCTTCGAGGTCTTCCTTGGAACGATCCAATTATCTTGCCTCCCTATCAAGACCGCCTCAACCTCATCAACCTGAGTACTCTAGAGAAACGTAGAGATGTTGCAGACATTCTTTTCATTCATCGACTTCTTTCAGGCTCTGTCGATTGCGCATCTCTTTATAATCCAATTTTCTTCAATACCAACCCACGTCCCACCGCACTTCATATGGATCTAATGAACCAATTTCCCGTATGCTGCGAAAAGTGAATTCAAACCTCACCCAGTTTGATTTTAACCTCAGTACTCCGTGCCTCAAAACCGAACTCCTTCACCATTCTCCTTAGCTTTAAGTCTTAGTTTTAAGTTTTAGTTTTAAGTTTTAGCCTTAAGTTAGTTGTAGCTTGTAATAAGCCAATAAATGGGGGCTTTCGCCCCCACCAAAATTAAATTAAAATTAAAAAAAAAATTAAATTAATCACAAAAGTAAGTAGACACCCGGCGCGTCATAGTTAACATAAGGAAAAAGCACCACATAAGAAAAATACCCTTTGTAAACAAGGTAAACCACCAGAAACGGTTAAATTTTGCCAATGCCCACAAAAAATGCGACCTAGCTTTTTGGAATCGGGTTATTTTTTCCGATGAAAGCAAATTTAATATCCATGGGTCAGATGGGCGGGGTAAAGTTTGGCGGAAATCGAATGCTGAGCTAGATCCCAAGAAGATGACTGGCACTGTTAAGCATGGTGGAGGATCTGTAATGGTTTGGGGGTGTATGGCGGCAACTGGCGTTGGAAATTTAGTTGTCATCGATGGAATAATGGATCAGTATTATTATTTGGAAATATTGAAATCCATGCAGATTGGAAAGTGCCAAAAAATTAAGGTTGGATGGGTCATTTATCTTTCAACAAGATAATGACCCGAAACATACATCACGCATCATTAAGGAATGGCTGCTATATAATTGCCGGAACCAGCTCAAAACCCCACCACAATCACCTGATATGAATGCCATTGAACATTTATGGGAGCATCTCGAACGTCTAATAAGGAAACGGGAGATCAAGAACAAGGAAGAATTGAAAAGGGTTCTGCAGGAAGAATGGGCCAAAATAGATCTAATGGTCACTTCAAAGTTAGTGAACTCAATGCCATCACGAATGAAATCAGTTATTAAAGCTAAAGGATACCCTACTAAATACTGAAACAAATAATTAAACAATAAACAATTCCAAAAGTGCTATTTTGCGTCAGCGTCTACTTACTTTTGTAAGGTGAATTTGTCATTTATTTTGATTAAGTTGAAATATTATTCATATGTTCTATTATTTTGCTGTTTTTATTATCTTTTAACAATAACGTGAATACTATCAAAATAAAATTAAACAAAAAATTTGTTTTTACTAACTTTTTGATTGTTGTTGAATCAAAAGTGTAATTCAGTGGATGGTGTCTACTTACTTTTGTCATTGACTGTACGTAGATACGTAGCTTCAAAGAATTTAAGTGTTTATTGGCGTTCTTTGTTCTTATACGTTTACAATGGTTAAGAAAAAATGGCCGGACCATCCACTTATTCGTATTACAAATGAAAAAGAAAAATGGTGGGATCAGAAAAAGAGGCGTCAGATAAGAATGAGTTGATAGCTGTCATGGCGGCTGCATCACATCATATTTGGCACCACTCCCGTGCCTCTAAGGTGGCGACAACAGTAACCGTACGTCGAACAGCATAAGACCCAGATAGGAGCTGCTTCTAGGAAACGACAGACTATCTGTGGCTTTCAAATCGAGTTTATACTCGACACTGTGCCGACCCCACCAATTGAATACTAGGTTCCCTCCAGGATTAGGTGTGTTATTTCCCCAATTTGTATGTTTAGCATTTAGATCTCCGGCTATGAGGAAATAAATTCTCCTCCGACTCCAGCCTTAGGCATCGAAAAAATGTATCGAGCTCTGAAATAAATAAAGTAGATTGAGTGGCTTCAGATGCATACGAGTAGAATGCGACCAAATACAGTTCCAGCTCCTGGAACCTTCGCACTTCACCGCTGTACATTACTTTAAATTGCAGTTGTTTGCTTATCGCAACACTTCCTCCTTGTGTGGAGTTGGGTCGGTTTTTTCTGACAATACTGTAATTACTGTGCCCCAATTTGTGCTTTTGGGATAGCTTTGTTTCGCTAATCATAAGCATATCAGGGGTTTGGTCTTCAAGCAACTTAAACACTACGGCTCTTCGCTCGATCCTAATCAGTGAATTCATATTCACCGCAAGGATCTTCAAAGGTTGCTCCTCCATGTTCATACCCAATAAGACTGTAGGTGCGTTAGGCTTGGCAGAAGTGCGTAGATCTGGTACACCCGCTTCGCCTACTCCTGTACCTGACGCTGAACCTGACCCATCTGCCTTGGATAGAGAGCAAGATGGCCAGCAAGTCAGTTTCAGCCTACAGTACTCTAGGCGCTGGGGCCTGAGAAGCAACCTTCGGTCTTTTCTGTTCCGCGTTTCCCCAGACTGTCGCCATTTAGGAGTCGGTCACATTTCGGAGAGTCACGAATTGTGTTTGAATTGGAGCAGATTGGAGTTTTACTTCGACCTTCTGCTGACGAACCAGATTTACTTTTTTAATATGATGGAACTATGAAGAACGGCAGTTTCCGCTTCTCCCTTTTGGCCTTAGCTGTGATAAATGGCTTTACCCCTACGAATTGGAGCTCGTCACATTCCTTCTCTTTAAGCAGAGTTAGGAGCGTCTCCGGGTCAGTAGACGGATCAATTCCCCTCAGCAACATTGTTTGCCGCTTTTCCTCCTTCGGGGTGAAGGAGAATAACTCCATCGTAGTATCCCTCAATAAATCTTTAATTTTTTTATATTGTAGTATGCGAGCTACGGCTCGAGTAGATAAAACAATATTCTGTGAAATTATTTCTTTATTTTCTAGTCTATAGAACAATTCAGGTCCACACTATACTATTCTTCGCAATTCTTTTCTTACAAGGTCTCTGTCCTCTCAAATCACTTTATCTCCTTTCCATTACTTAATTCACAAATCCAAACTAATTACTTCTTCTTGTTAAATCTCAACTTTCAATTTATCACAAAATTACAACTTCGCCCATTATCACTTTTCCAATCTCTTCGCCACGGTTCTAAACCAACTGCGTGTTTTTTTGATCGCCATCTGTCCTTATATAGCAGAAGTTTCTGATAGCCAGAAACTTCTAGCAAATTCTTCGACCACTGGAACAAGAGAAATAATTCTTGCAGTTATAATTCCCTTTTATCCCTGATATTATTCGTCTCTTTCGTTGACATGAGCTGTGGAGACTTCGTCCCAGACACGAACCTCGAATGAAAGGACAGTTCGAACCAAAATTCTGCCAGAATGAAAAGTCACTTCGGAATTTGCTGCATAGTCGTAGGAGCGTAGTTATTATTATGCTACAATATTATTCCACTGTGTTGCAGTGGATCACATGCCTTTTTACATTCAAATGCTTAACATAAAAGTTAACACCTATGGCCGACTTACATAGATTAATGGTATCCTGAAGCTTAATCTTATAGGTGTTGATTGGCGGCACCCTCGTCTTTGAAGTCGTCTTCTTTTGCGGCTGCGGTTGCTGTTATTTCTGCTGCTGTTGTTGTTGCACATTTTGCTATGGTTTCTCCTGCTGTTGTTGTTGTTGCTGCTGTTGTTGTTGCACATTTTGCTGTGGTTTTTGCTGGTGGTGTTGTTGCTGCTTACTAATCTGCTGCTGTTGTTGTTGCTGCTGTTTCCTCGGCTGTTGTTGTTGTTGTTGCTGTATCTGCTGGTGTTCTTGCGACTGCTTTTGTTGTTGCAGCTGGCCTTCTGTTGGCTGCTTTTGTTTTTGTTGCGAAGCGCGCAGGAGCTCCTGCGGCCCTCTGTCCCTCTCTCTTCTTGCCATTTGTTTGGCCTTAATGGCACGCACTCTTTGCTCTAGCTGTCTGATGCTGCTAGTCAGACTTTGTACCTCCTCGTCTTCGTCATCAGATTCAGAGGACGCCAGAATGGCGAAACTGTTATTATCATCTTCAATGCAGTGGCCTTCCCAACCGTCGGAGACATATGATTACTTGATCGAGTCATCCGACCTTTCCCACTTTTTTTCTGCTGCTACTGCTGTTACTGCACTTGGCGTCCCTTCCTTCACTCCACCAGGAAACTGTTCAGCTGGAGCTGATGTGGAGGGTCGCTTTACTAAGTTGGGAGAAGGTTTTAACTTCCTCCTCCTTTTCCCCTTGCCATCGGTAGCACTGTTGTTGGGTGGCCTGATTGCACTGCATCGGCTGATGCAGTCACTCCACCAGCTGGTCCCGCTAATGGGAGCGTGAACCGCTCACTTTCCATCGCCTGATATTTGTTTGCTTATCACTTTAATTTCACTTATTTTTTTATGTGAAAAAAAAGACAACAATGTAATTTTCCCCCTGTCGGGAATTGAACCAGGGTCCCTGGTTTGATAGACCACTACCACTACTACAAGGCTAACTCGCCAACTTGGAATTATACGAGTACTGTCTAATTCTCTATTTAAAAACACAACGATTTTAAATTAGAAGCCGAAATGTCTGCACTCAGAAAGTCTATGAACGACTGAGAAGCAGACACACTACGCACTACCACGGTTGCCACCTTTGGCCGAATTCGGCCAAATCTGGCTTATTTTTTTTTTCACTTGGCTAATTGGCCAATTTTATTAACTTTGGCCATTTTATGAGAAAACCCTCTAAAGCGAAGCTATAATTATTTGAATGAGCAATTTATTCATAATACTGTAACATAATAATAACTACGCTCCCTAAAAGTATAATGCAACAAATTCCGAAGTGTCTTTTCATTCTGGCAGAATTTTGATCCGAAGTGTCCTTTCATTCGAGGTTCGTGTCTGCGGTTAGTCTCCACAGTTCATGTCTACGAAAGAGACAGATAATATCACGGATAAGAGAGAATTATAGCTGCAAGAAATGATTGTCATCTTGGAATTATTACATCCGAATTTTTCTTGTTCCAGTGGTCGAAGAATTTGCTAGAAGTTTCTGGCTATCAGAAACTTCTGCTATAAAGGACAGATGGCGATCGAGAGCAGGCAGTTGGTTTAGAACCGTGGCGAAGAGATTGGGAAAGTGATAATGGGCAAAGTTGTAATTTTGTGATAAAATGAAAGTTGAGAGTTAACAAGAAGAAGTAATTAGTTTGGATTAAGTAATTGAAAGGAGATAAAATGATTTGAGAGGAAAGAGACTTTGTAAGAAAAGAATTTGCGAAGAATAGTATAGTGTGAACTTGAATTGTTCTATAGACTAGAAAATAAAGAAATAAATTTCACAGAATCTCGCTTTATCTACTCGAGCCGTAGCTCGCATATTACAATACATTACATGCAATAAAATAATATAATTGTAGTTAACACATTCGACATAATTGTAGTTAACACATTCGACCTGCCCTGTGGAAAAGTGCAAGCGATGCGATTTGCCTGCACACGCGCATCCGCTGTCAGCGATCACCTTACACACTTCAGGTGAGGACTTCCACACGCGCATCCGCTATCAGCGATCGTCTATCATGCTCCTGGTGAATGGGTCTGTGTGGGAAATGCAACGTTGTATTTTAGGTTTAGGAAAATCATGGTAAATTAGAATTAAGTTATTCATTCCAGTAGTACGGAGCACTTGGTCCCGCAAATAAAGACTTATAACGTGAAATCGAATTAATTGTTTTAATGTGGAACCTGTTGTGGTTCTTTAAGAGTATTTTTTTTATATCCGCGAGCAAGGATCTCGATAACATCATCGCGAAGTTAAAAAGGAAAAATGAAAATTAATTAAAAAAAAAAAAAAAAACCAAAAACCCGTTAAAGTGAATTATTCAGTTAAAAGTGCATACAAAAAAAACCCTCTTAGGGAACGAAAAGCAAATAACATACAACGGTCGTTAAGAAAAAAAAACCAAAAAAGAGGAAATTAATTTAAAAAAAAAAAACGAAAATCCCGTTAAAGTGAATTATTCAGTTAAAAGTGCATACAAAAAAAAAAACCCCACTCTTGGGGAACGAAAATCAAATAACATACAACGGTCGTTAAGAAAAAAAAGAAAGAGGTCGTGAAAGTGAAGCATTCATTCAGTGAAGAAAGGAAAAGATAATCTCATACACGGCTGTTTGGACAAACGAAATGAAACAGTGATACTATTATTGGAAATTGCGGAACTGAGGAAGCTTTGTAAGATATATACATAGACTTAAGCATGTGTGCAATTTTAGTAACAGCAAAACTGATGAAAATTAATTAAAGAGAAAAACAATATCTTCTTTTTAAATTTATCAAATTGTCAACGCTCATGTGCGCGTATATTTAATGAAAAAGCAACTAAACAGTGACAACAAATTCAAAAAAAAGCATAAAAATATAGAAAAAACTTACTTAGCTTACTAAATTATGTCCAGGAGTAGTCTCTCACGAAAAAAGGGGCCGGTTCACTAAAAAAAAGTTATTTAAACATAATTTTCGGTGGTGTAGACCTTCGTACCTTACCGTACCGTAGGTCGTATGACTAGCACTTGGTTGTCGCAAAAATAACAATTGATTGAAAAAAATAAAATAAAAAATATATACCCGTAATCAAGCCACAAAATTTTTATTATTAGCACTTGGTTGTCACAAAAATAACAGTTGATTAAATAAGCAACTAATTAAAATATATTCGTAATCGAAGCCACAAAATTTTATTATTCAAAGATAGCAATAACTTCTGTCGTTCATATCTTCGTATTTTTGTTGAATCACCCAAACCTTTACCTCCTTGGCGTTAGAATAGTGTAAATGGTAGAAGCTTATTAACCTATTACTATTAATACGAGAATCGAAATTTTATTTTATTTTTATTTTATTTTAACTTCTGTCGCTCATACCCTCGAATTTTTGTTGAGTCACCCAAATCTTCACCTCTTTCGCGTTAGAATAGAATAAATGGACGAACTAAAGGATTCGGTGACCCAGCTTACGGGCGCGGTTAACACCGTTCTTGAACAGCTTAGAAGTATAGAGGGCCGCATTGGCCAAATCGAACAATGCAATCCAAGACAGGCAATCCAATCCCTTTTGGAACAACTGGGGGCTGTAGAGAGCCGTATCCACTCAAGAGAACAGGTAGGTCCGGTGGCCACACCGGTACCACAAGCAGAAAATCCACTACCGCTCCAAGGGCCTAGTAGCGAACAAGACCTGAAGGATATATCCAAGCTTCCGGACTCCATTAAGGAGCTTCTGGTCTTTGATGGCAACCCGGTGCACTATGTTTCCTAGGTTCACAGCGTAGAAACGATATTGAAGGACTACGAAATTGTTCGTAACAAGCTCATCTATCGGGAAATCCTTCAGCACATTCGGCAAAAAATAAGAGGCAAGGCCGATCCGCCCTCGTGTCTTACAACATATTTGACAACAAGTGGGCCGAAATCAAAAGGGTTCTCTCCTTGCATTAAGCAGATAAGAGGGATATTCGAACTCTTGAACACCAGTTGAACAAACTCACGCAGGGTAGCTCTAGGGTCGATGACTTCTATGTCACCATCAATCACCAATTCTCTCTGATCCTCAATAAGATCAGAGCCGAAACGTACTCCACCGAGACGGTGGATGCCCTAGTAGAAACCTACCGAAATATAGCACTAGACGTTTTTGTGCGAGGACTGAATGGGAATCTTTCAAGGCTACTCATAATTCAGAAGCCTGAGACCCTGCCGGAGACATACTCAGCTTGCCTCGAAATGCAAAATCTCAATTTCAAGAGCAATTCGGTGCACATCCAGGCGCCGAATACGATATCATCTCCCGTCTACTATAATTTTAAAAATGGCCGAAGGCCTCCCACTTCCGGAAATCCAACTAAGCCAGAGGCCACGTTCCTCCTGGAACTCAAGACTCCAACAACAATATCTTCCATCAAGACCAACTGGTCCGAAGCCAGCAATCTAGATGGAGGTAGATAATTCCGTTCGGACAAAAAATGTGAATTACATGAATCGGCCTAACAATCCATTCAAACGAGAGGCTAGTTCTGACAGCAACCCAAGGAAATAACAACGGTGTTACTACATGGAATCGACCACCGACCAGGATCCTGATGCACCGGAGACCGCAGACACCTCCGCCGAGGGGCCTAGTGACGAAAATTTGTTGGTAGGCGCCTCGTTTCCAGCGTACCATACATAGAGTATGTCGCGCGGGACGGGAAAATACTGAATTTTCTCGTAGATACTGGTGCAAATAAAAATTTCATTAAATCCAAGCTAGCACCAAACGCAAATCCTGTCCAAAAACCATTTTACATTGATAGTCCTGCCGGGAAGATACTAGTTGAAACCAAAATTTGCGACAAATTCTTCTCTTCCCTAGGCTGCGATTTAGATATAACCTTTTTATTCTTTCGAGTTTGTAATCATTCGATGGAATAACCGGTGACGACACTCTCAAACAATAATAGACAGGGAGAAAAATGAGTTAATTATAGGCTCTAACAAAAAAAGTATTTTAAAAAAATATGACTTCCACCGGCGTTAACCACTTGTTGATCTCGAATAAAGATATTTCTGAACCCGCTAAACTTAGACTGGAACCTCTCTGCAATAAATTTAACAACCTATTTAGCCCAGTTGGCAATGAAAAGGTTAAGACCAATGTAAGGGCAGAGATCCGCACGAGTACCGATGAGCCAATTTATACTGAAAGTTACCCCTATCCAACTTCCATGAGGGAAGAAGTTGAAGGACAGGTTAATGAACTGCTGTCAGAAAACATTATCCGACCTTCAAACAGCCCATATAACTCACCTATGTGGGTTGTTCCAAAGAAGCCAAAGCCTAACGGGGTGAAACAGTACCGAATGGTCATCGATTATAAACGTTTGAACTCGGTAACCATCTCAGACATATACCCAATCCCTGACATTAACAGTACCCTCGCGAACCTCGGGAATACTAGATTCTTTACAACTCTCGATCTTACATCAGGATTTCAAAAGTTTCTGATGAAGGAGAAAGATGCCCCCAAAATTGCTTTTTCGACGTTGAACGGCAAATACGAATACCTGAGGCTACCCTTCGGCCTCAAAAACGCCCCCGCCATCTTTCAGCGCATGATAGACGATGTTCTAAAAGAACTGATTGGAAAAATTTGCTACGTATATATCGATGATACTGTAACATCATGTAAAAGTATGCAACAATAATGTAGCATAATAACTACGCTCCTACAGCCCATTCCAAAGTGTCTTTTCATTCGGGGTTCGTGTCTGCGGTTAGTCTCCACAGTTCATGTACACGATAAGAGATGGATGAAGTCTACGACCACGTCACGGATAAGAGAGAATATAACCGCAAGAGAATTATAACTGCACGAAATGATTGTCATCTTGGAATTATTACATCAGAATTTTTAGGTATTTTGTTCCAGTGGTCGAAGAATTTGCTAGAAGTTTCTGGCTATCAGAAACTTCTGCTATATAAGGACAGATGGCGATCGAGACCGGGCAGTTGGTTTAGAACCGTGGCGAAGAGATTGGAAAAGTGATAATGGGCGAAGTTGTAATTTTGTGATAAATTGAAAGTTGAGAGTTAACAAGAAGAAGTAATTAGTTTGGATTTGTGAATTAAGTAACTGAAATGAGATAAAGTGATCTGAGAAGAAAGAGACCTTGTAAGGAAGGAGATTGCGAAGAATAGTATAGTGTGAACTTGTATTGTCCTATAGACTCGACAATAAAGAAATAATTTCAGAGAATATCATTTTATCTACTCAAGCCGTAGCTCGCATATTACATTGGTGTCAGAAGTGGGATAAAACTTATTCTGTGAACAACTATTTCCGTGGTGTGAAATTGCACAAAAAAAAAAAAAACCTTTTCTGTGTTGAGTTAATTAGTTGCGCAAAATGGGTCGCAAATTGGGAAAACTAACTATAATTCAACTAAAGGCAGAACTCAGTAAGCGGAATCTCGACACAACTGGGGGAAAAGATGCCCTACTGATTCGTCTGGAAGAAGCAGTAACGCAGGAAGGTGAAAATCCACATGACGTAGAGTTTGACGTGAAAGAGGAACCAGCAAGTACAGTAGCCGACCCGGGTATAACAAGTCTGCTCCTGCAACTTAAGTTAGTCATGGACGAACAAAAGAAAGCAATAGAAGATCAAAGGAATTCTCTAGAACTTAAGCTGGACGAACAAAAGAAAGCGATGGACGAACAAAAGAAAGCAATGGGCGACCAAAGGAATTCTCTAGAACTTAAGATGGACGAGCAAAAGAAAGTAATGGACGAACAAAAGAATTCTCTAGATGCTCTGGAAAGCAAACTTGATGAGCAAAACAGGAACTTGGAATCTAAATTCGAAGCGATCGAAGAGAAAATCGAGAAAGTCGAAACTAGATTCGATGAAAACTTTGAGAAACATGAAACTCAGTTCGGGAAGATAGAGACTCAGTTTGAAAAAGTGGATACGCAATTCGAGAGAGTAGGAAGGCAAGTCGAAAATCTTGCTAAGGAACTCAGCAACGTGAAGAGACAGAAAGCACGGGAATATTCCACTGACGGTCTGAGAAGAAAGGAGATGCAGCCTCCTATCTTCGATGGTCAAACATCATGGCCAATTTATAAGAGGCAATTCGAAGCGGCCGCAATGACCAATAGCTGGGATGATGAAGAGAAGTCTATTGCACTCACACTTGCACTGAGGGGTCCAGCTGCGGACCTCTTGCAGACCATCCCGGAAGATAAACAGCAGAACTACGAAACTGGTTCAGGCTATCGGGATGCGGTTTGGGGATGAACACATGCAGCAGGTGTACAGGGTTCAGCTGCGTAGTCGAGTCCAGAAAAGGGGGGAAATGCTCCAACAGTTGCAAGCGGATTTAGAGAGACTAGCCCATCTTTCATACCCTAAAGCCGGTGAGGAGCTTATCAACGAAATGGCGGTGGAAGCTTTTATTCAGGCCGTAGAGGACAGACAACTGCAAGTGGCTGTAAGGATGGCTGAAAAGCGAACACTCCCCGAGGCATTGGCATTCGCTTTGTCAATGAAGGCTGTGGACCAAGCATACAAGGGAATACACCGTGCCAGGGAAATGTCCGTCGTGGAATGCTCATGCCAGAGAACAGCCGTCATGGATGAAGACAAAGCTCGCGGAAGTGAAATCCTTTGCTGGAATTGCAATCAAACCGGACACCTACAACGGCAGTGCAGAAGTGCACCTAGACGAGGAAATTGTCCACATTGCGGAAGTAGGAGAAGCAGAGAGGAAGCATCCGGCGGTGATAACATCCATCCTGTCGGCCAGACTTCCCAAAACCAGCAGTCGGGAAATGCGTAAGGACCAACTTCGCGGGGCAGAAGTTGGTTACTGGAATCGAGGCACCCAGGACCACCATTCAAGTTTCGCAAACCAAACGGGGTAACAAGAGCCTGACAGTGGAGGCACTAATCAACGAGAAGAAGTGCGTAGCCACCATCGACACAGGCGCCACTGCCTCCATTGTAAGAAGAGATATCGTCAGAAGCTCCTGGCTGCACAACACCAACAGCTACTGCCTGAAGACTGCAACAGGGGAAATGGCGAAGGTGTTTGGAGAAGTTCGTCTTACGATTACTCTGGCAGGACTGACGTTCTCCCATGCGTTTCTGATGGCAGATATATGCGACGAGTGCATCATCGGAATAGACTTCATGAAAGCAAACGAAGTAATCTTGGATATCGGTATGCAAGTACTGAGGTATCGAAATGTGGAGATTCCGATGGTGTACGGAAACGAGAATGCCGTAACTCTCAGGACAGTCATCAGCAAAGACGAAGTTTTGCCGCCGTCTTCAGAGAAAATCATTTTGACGAAGGTGGAAGGTGATCTTGGGAGACACCGATTCTACATAGTAGAACCAGACCCAGAGAAGAATTCTCAAGATTACATCGTGGGAAAGACGTTAGTCGAACCAAAGAACACCATGGTTCCAGTGAGAGTTTTGAACGCAAGACCACGCACTGTCTAAGGTCGCAACAATATCTGAACGTGATGCTCCAAAACCTCTCCCATCACCTTGGACAGCGGAAACGAGAGAGACGATTCTCCAGTCCAGTGAGCTGAATCAGGAGCAGCGAAATATGGCCGAGAATCTTATCAATGAGTACGCTGATGTATTTGCCTCACAGGACGGAGAATACGGCCGAACACACCTGGTACAACATCGAATAGACACTGGTGATACTAGACCAATTCGTCAGCCTGCTAGGCGCCTTCCATTGGCAAAGCAGACAGAAGTTGCAGAGATGGTGTTGGCAATGGAGAAAGAAGGTCTGATTGAAAGTTCCAAAAGTCCGTGGGCATCACCGGTTGTACTGGTTAAGAAGAAAGATGGCAGCACGCGGTTCTGCGTCACGAAGAAAGACAGCTATCCTCTGCCACGGATTGACGACACGCTAGACACACTATCAGGAGCCCGATGGTTTTCCACTCTCGACTTGAAGAGTGGCTACTGGCAGGTACAGATCCATCCAGAAGACCGGAAGAAAACCGCCTTCACCGCAGGAAATGGGCTATGGCAATTCACGGTAATGCCATACGGGCTGTGCAATGCTCCGGCGACTTTCGAGCGATTGATGGAATGTGTCCTGCAAGGGTTAACATGGAAAACCTGTTTGGTATACTTGGATGATGTCATCGTCGTAGGAAAAACGTTTGCGCAACACCGAGACAATCTAAGGGATGTGTTTCAAAGGCTTCGAAGTGCCCACCTGAAGCTCAACCCCAAGAAGTGCGCCCTGTATAGAGCGGAAGTCAAGTACCTGGGACACATAATTTCAGCGAAAGGAGTGAGAACCGATCCAGAGAAGGTCGAAGCGGTGAAAAACTGGCCCCCAAGGATAAACACCAACTAAGGAGCTTCCTGGGCCTAGCCACCTATTACAGACGGTTCGTGAAGGATTTTGCCGGGATCGCAAAGAGCCTGCACCAGTTGACGGAAAGGGAAAACAATTCAACTGGTCAATTGAGTGCGAGAAGAGCTTCAAGGCACTTAAACAACGGCTATGCGATGCCCCGATACTAGCTTACCCCACTCCCGGGGAAACGTTCATTGTGGATACAGATGCATTTTGCGCAACTAATTAACTCAACACAGAAATCGTTTTTTTTTTTTTTTTTTCTTGTGCACTTTCACACCTTGGAAATAGTTATTCCCAGAATAAATTTTATCCCACTTCTGACACCAATGTAATATGCGAGCTACGGCTCGAGTAGATAAAACGATATTCTGTGAAATTTATTTCTTTATTTTCTAGACTATAGAACAATTCAAGTTCACACTATACTATTCTTCGCAAATTCTTTTCTTACAAGGTCTCTTTCCTCTCAAATCACTTTATCTCCTTTCAATTACTTAATTCACAAATCCAAACTAATTACTTCTTCTTGTTAACTCTCAACTTTAATTTTATCACAAAATCACAACTTCGCCAATAATCACTTTTCCAATCTCTTCGTGCCGTTCAAAACCGACTGCCTCCTCTCGATCGCCATCTGTCCTTATATAGCAGAAGTTTCTAATAGCCAGAAACTTTTAGCAAATTCTTCTACCACTGGAACAAAATACCTAAAAATTCGGATGCAATAATTCCAAGATGACAATCATTTCGTCCAGTTATAATTCTCTCTTATCCGCAATATTATCCGTCTCTTATCGTAGACATGAACTGTGGAGACTAACCGCAGACAAGAACCCCGAATGAAGAGACACTTTGGAATGGGCTGTAGGTGCGTAGTTATTATGCTACATTATTGTTGCATACTTTCACATGATGTTACAATAGTAACCCGCATCAACGATGTTGTCTACCGCATCCAGCGAGTACCAAGGGCCAAAATGAAAGTGGTTCATGTGGACCGACTGAGTCGATACAGTGGCCGAAGTGAGGACGCACTTGTTCGGGACGAACAAGTCTAAGAGGGAGGCAGTGTAACATCATGTAAAAGTATGCAACAATAATGCAGCATAATAACTGCGCTCCTACAGCCCATTCCAAAGTGTCTTTTCATTCGACGAAATCACGGATAAGAGAGAAAATAACCGCAAGTATAACTGCACGAAATGATTTTCATCTTGGAATTATTACATCAGAATTTTTAGGTATTTTGTTCTAGTGGTCGAAGAATTTGCTAGAAGTTTCTGGCTATCAGAAACTTCTGCTATATAATTACAGATGGCGAGCGAGACCAGGCAGTTGGTTTAGAACCGTGGCGAAGAGATTGGAAAAGTGATAATGGGCGAAGTTGTAATTTTGTGATAAATTGAAAGTTGAGAGTTAACAAGAAGAAGTAATTAGTTTGGATTTGTGAATTAAGTAATTGAAAGGAGATAAAGTGATTTGAGAGGAAAGAGACCTTGTAAGAAAAGAATTTATAGTGTGAACTTGAATTGTTCTATAGACTAGAAAATAAAGAAATAAATTTCACAGAATATCGTTTTATCTACTCGAGCCGTAGCTCGCATATTACAATATCATAACTTACAGCAAAACCGAATCCGATCACCTGATTGACATTGAGACCGTGTTCTCTAAGATCCGTGAGGTTGGACTAAAGATTAACCTGGAAAAAACCCACTTCGTGGCCACTAGTGTCGAATTCCTTGGCTATCTTGTTACTCCAGAAGGTATTCTTCCCGATCCAAAGAAAGTTGAGGCTTTCTAGGGAATTCTTCCCCCTAGCACCCTTAAAGAGCTAAAAAGTTTCCTTGGATTAACATCATATTATAGGAGATTCATTAGAGACTACACCAAGATAGCGAAACCTCTAGCAAATATGACTTGTGGAGACTTAGCACAGGTAAAAGCCAATTAATCAAGGCAGGTTCCTATTACTCTCGATGATACAGCACTTAAGGCGTTTAAAGATCTGAAGGAGCTGTTTACTTCAGCGGAGGTATTGGCATTTCCGGACTTCGAGAAACCTTTTAATCTGATTACGGACGCCTCTGATTATGCCATCAGGGCTGTCCTATCCCAAGGCGAGCATGGCAAAGATAAACCGATAGCATACATCCCGTTCCCTAAAACCGGACGGAAGAGAATTATGCAGCAAACGAAAAAGAGTTGCATGCTCGATAACCTGAGAAACTATCTCTATGGAGCAAAAAAAAAAAATACTTATATATACTGACCACCAGCCTTTGACCTTCACTCTTAGTAATAGAAATTACAATGGGAAGCTCAAACGCTGGAAAGCGAGAATTAAAGAGTATAACTACGAGTTGATTTACACACCTGGCAAATCAAACTTTGTGGCCGACGCTCTCTCGCGGCTCAGAACAAAAGTCAATCACTTGTCAGACTCCCCCGATGCTCCTGGTGAAGCAATAGCGAAGGCACTCGAACCTTAACAGCGAGTTGGTGTACGGACATAGATACGGAAACTGCAAGCGAAGGACAAGGAACAAGGACAGACGACATACAGACTGGCACCGCTGACGAAGGTTTGTGTGAAAAATCTATTGACGAATCCTGTACAATGCACAGTGCCGAACAAGACGGTTCAGACCTACCACCACACGTAGATTGAATTGAATTGATTTTCAGGATTGGCATCGATATTATTTCTCACGAGGAACCGCATCCTGGCTATCACCGGCATTACAATTCCACAAGTAGATTAGATCGGACCCAACTCAGGGAAATTTTAAAGGAAAAACTAAGCCCAAGTATAGTCAATGGAGTAAAAATTCCAGAGGACTATCTTGGTATGCTCCAAAGTGTATATATAGAGAGTTTCGAGAAATACAAAATACGTTTGACACAGAGAGCAGTCGAGGACGTTGCTAACGAAGATCGTAAACTCTTAATCATTGAAAGAGAACACAGGAGGGCTCATCGGGCTGCTATCGAAAACAAGGAACAAATCCTTGAGAGATTCTACTTCCCGCAAATGATGTCTCGCATCAAAAGATACGTTGATCAAGAAAGAAGGACCTCCAAGACTTACTAGCAATAGAACCAATTGGGAGGGCTTTAGAAATGATCGCGAAACAAATATCGCCTTAAATGTATCACTTAAAACACCTTGTGAACTAGAGGACGAAGTTGATCGTTTCGTGGAAGCAATCCAAAGAGCGGCATGGAGAAATACTCCTTCTAGAAGCTATGAGATTAACCGCAACGAAAAGTATCCAAGTGAAATCATTGAACTGGTGAGGGAGAAAAGAAAAGCACGAAAGAAATGGCAAATCACTCGTGCACCGCAGCATAAAAAGATCCTTAACCGACTATGCAATCGCCTTAGAGATAGTATTCGGGAATTTAAAAGCAATAAGATAGCGACCTACCTTGAAAATCTCTCCGCTGGAAGAGAATCAAATTATTCACTTTGGAAAGCGCTAAAAGGCATCCGGAAACCTCAAATGCAAGCGCCACCAATTCGGAAAAACGATAGAACTTGGGCCAAGAGCGACAAAGAAAAGGCGGAACTTTTTGCTTTGCACTGAGAAGATACGTTTAAGCCATTCGACGTCCCTTTGATAACGCCCGACTCCCCAGTCACGACATCTGACAACTTTAGAGTAAAAAAAGTTGCATTAATTGAACTGAGAAAGAAACTGCGTCGTCGCCACGTTTGCGGACGATACGGCGATATTGACAACGGGCGTTACAATTGAAGCAGCAACTGAAAAGCTGCAACACGCTGTTAACAAAGTCCACGCTTGGACGAATTCTTGGCGTATTGTGCTGAACGAAAGCAAATCTACTCACGTCAACTTAACCTACAAAAATGTGGACAGATTATCCGTATATTTAAACTCGGTTCACATACCATACGCGAACGAAGCAAAATATCTAGGAATGACTCTAGATGTTAAGCTTAAATGGAAATCTCACGTAAAAAAGAAACGCGACGAGCTCGAAAACAAATACCGACAAATGTACTGGCTACTCGGAAGACATTCGAAGTTGAGCCTACATAACAAACTGCTTATCTATAAGCAAGTGCTAAAGCCAGTGTGGACGTATGGTCTACAACTATGGTGTTGCACCAGGAAAAGCAATAGAAACATCCTACAAACTTTTGAAAATAAAGTTCTTAGAACGATCGTTAGCGCACGTAACGAAGAAATGCATCGGGACCTGGGAATTCCTAGCGTCGTTGAAGAGATAACATATCTTGCTCGTAAACACAAAGATCGTGTTCACGGCCATTGTAACAGTACCGTCATTCAACTACTTGACGCGAACAATTCAATTCGTCGTCTGCAAAGGACAAAACCTTTTGACCTCGCGTCATAGTATATGTCGGTCGTGAAAACAGCAGGAACTTTCATTGGAATTTAACCTGTCTAAAGCGCTACATTCTTTTTAAATTACATACGAACATCTTTTTCCAAAAATCACGACTCTCGTAAGCAAAAATAAAACTGCTGGATAAGCGTCGGCTTAATTGTAGTATTAATCTGGAAGAGTGGTGTTTTTAGTGAGTAAAAATCTCACACTACCATAATAAGGCGCGGTCGGGCCTTATGGTGTCTTTAGAAGATTTTCATCCTCTCGGCAGAAAAAACCAAAAGAAAAAAAAAAAACGTTGCTTCATGTGAAATTTGCAACACTAACAAATACGATAGACACCCGATAACTCCTGAATTACAATCGACACCTGTTCCTTCATATCAATGTGAAATTCTCCATATGGATATCATGGAGATTCAGAACGAAAAGTTCCTAACTGTTGTCGATAAGTTCTCAAAATTCTCCAAATTCTTTCATATTGTAGTATGCGGGCTACGGCTCGAGTAGATAAAACAATTATTCTGAGAAATTATTTCTTTATTTTCTACTCTATAGAACAATTCAAGTTCACACTATACTATTCTTCGCCTTATTCTTTTCTTACAAGGTCTCTTTCCTCGCAAATCACTTTATCTCCTTTCAATTTCTTAATTCACAAATCCAAACTAATTACTTTTTCTTGTTCACTCTCAACTTTCAATTTATCACCAAATTACAACTTCGCCCATTATCACTTTTCCAATCTCTTCGCCACGGTTCTAAACCAACTGTGTTTTTTTTTTGATCGCCATCTGTCCTTATATAGCAGAAGTTTCTGATAGCCAGAAGCTTCTAGCAAATTCTTCGACCACTGGAACAAGAGAAATAATTATTGCAGTTATAATTCCCTTTTATCCCTGATATTATTCGTCTCTTTCGTTGACATGAGCTGTGGAGACTTCGTCCCAGACACGAACCTCGAATGAAAGGACAGTTTGAACCAAAATTCTGCCAAAATGGAAAGTCACTGCGGAATTTGCTGCATAGACATAGGCGCGTAGTTATTATTATGCTACACTGCCCCCCTCTTAGACGTGTTCGTCCCGAACAAGTGCATCCTCATTTCGGCCATTGTATCGACTCAGTCGGTCCACATGAACCACTTTCATTTTGGCCCTCGGTCCTCGCTGGATGCGGTAGACAACATCGTTGATGCGGGTTACTATTCTGTAGGGACCTTCCCAGTTCCGCTGTAATTTAGGTGACTTCCCCTTTTGGCGATGGGGATTATACAGCCACACCAGATCTCCTTCCTGGAATCCTGACGTTGTTGCCTTGGCATCATACCTGGTCTTCATGCGGTCGCTCGTCATCTTAATCTGGCTTCTGGTCCTTTGGTGTATGTCCCTAAGCCTTTCCCTAAGGTCCGCCACGTACTCTTCTTCATTTCTGGGCTCATTGGTAGGAGATCCAAATTTCACCTCACTGGGTAAACGAGCTATTCCACCGAATAAGATTTCGAACGGCGTATGTCGAGTAGTGCTATGCACGGCACTTCTATAGGCCATCAAAAACAAGGGAATCTGCCGGTCCCAATCCCGTTGGTAGTCACCTACGACCTTCGAGAGATGTTCGTCCAAAGTCCTATTGAAACGCTCCACCATACCGTCCGACTGTGGATGAAGCGGGGTTGTCCTTGTCTTTTTGATTCCGAGTAGTTGACACATCTCTTGGAAGATTCTTGACTCGAAGTTCCGCCCTTGGTCAGAATGCAATTCCAAGGGCACACCGAATCTGCTAACCCAATTGTAGACGATCTGCTCCGCCACGGTTCTGGCTTCCTGGTTAGGGATCGGAAACGCTTCCGGCCACTTACTGAAGTAGTCCATCACTACGAGTATATACCGATTACCATTGTCGGTTTCCGGAAAGGGCCCTGCGATGTCAATGGCGATTCGTTCGAAAGGTGCTCCCACGTTGTATTGGTGCATCTTACCTCGAGTTTTGATTCTCGGACCCTTGCTAGCTGCACACACGTCGCATTTTCTGCACCAGTCTTCGATATCTTCCTTCGCTTTTAACCAATAAAAACGTTCTCGTACCTTTTCTAGCGTCTTATTCACTCCCAAGTGGCCTCCGGTCGCCCCGCCATGCATTTCCTGTAATACCTCCTTGACCCTCGTCCGCGGTACGACAAGCTGCATTACAAACGACTTTCCGTCGGAGGATTCCCATTTTCTTCTCAGAACACCTTCTTGGACATGGAGGGAGTCCCACTGCGCAAAATATGCCTTTAAGGTCGGGCTTCTGTGAGAGATGTCCTGATGATCCGGTTTCTCCATGTTCTCCTTCCAGGCCAGAATCGGCTCGATATCCGGGTCTTCCTTCTGAGCGTTCCGGATCTCATCTACGCTCCAGCCGGCGATAGGTTCGGCTCTCATTCTTTGGATGGAAACCAGCTCCCGTTCTTCCTGACGCGCACAATGTTTACAATCCGTTCTGCATGGTCTCCGGGACAGTGCATCCGCATTAGAGTGGAGCTTTCCTTTACGATGCTGTATTTCGTAGTCGTAGATTTGCAGCCTTTCGATCCATCTTGCGACCTGACCCTCAGGACTCTTGAACTGTAATAGCCATTTTAAGGCTGCATGGTCTGTGCGAAGAACGAACTTCCTCCCGTAGAGGTATTTGTGAAAATGCTTCGTAGCCAAGATCAAAGCTAGAAGTTCTCTCCTTGTCACGCAGTAGTTCCTTTCTGGCTTAGAGAGCACCTTGCTGAAGTACGCAACCACCTTCTCTTGGCCGTCATGCACCTGGGAGAGTACGGCTCCTACCCCGACATTACTAGCATCTGCATCCACAACGAACGTTTCCCCGGGAGTGGGGTAAGCCAGTATCGGGGCATCGCATAGCCGTTGTTTAAGTGCCTCGAAGCTCTTCTCGCACTCAATTGACCATTTGAATCGTTTTCCCTTTTCCGTCAACTGGTGCAGGTTCTTTGCGATCCCGGCAAAATCCTTCACGAACCGTCTGTAGTAGGTGGCTAGGCCCAGGAAGCTCCTTAGTTGGTGTTTGTCTTTGGGGACTGGCCAGTTTTTCACCGCTTCGACCTTCTCCGGATCGGTTCTCACTCCTTTCGCTGAAATTATGTGTCCCAGGTACTTGACTTCCGCTCTAAACAGGGCGCACTTCTTGGGGTTGAGCTTCAGGCGGGCACTTCGAAGCCTTTGAAACACATCCCTTAGATTGTCTCGGTGTTGCGCAAACGTTTTTCCTATGACGATGACATCATCCAAGTAAACCAAACAGGTTTTCCATGTTAACCCTTGCAGGACACATTCCATCAATCGCTCGAAAGTCGCCGGAGCATTGCACAGCCCGAATGGCATTACCGTGAATTGCCATAGCCCATTTCCTGCGGTGAAGGCGGTTTTCTCCCGGTCTTCTGGATGGATCTGTACCTGCCAGTAGCCACTCTTCAAGTCGAGAGTGGAAAACCATCGGGCTCCTGATAGTGTGTCTAGCGTGTCGTCAATCCGTGGCAGAGGGTAGCTGTCTTTCTTGGTGACGTAATTGAGCTGCCGATAGTCCACGCAGAACCGCGTGCTGCCATCTTTCTTCTTAACCAGTACAACCGGTGATGCCCACGGACTTTTGGAACTTTCAATCAGACCTTCTTTCTCCATTGCCGACACCATCTCTGCAACTTCTGTCTGCTTTGCCAATGGAAGGCGCCTAGCAGGCTGACGAATTGGTCTAGTATCACCAGTGTCTATTCGATGTTGTACCAGGTGTGTTCGGCCGTATTCTCCGTCCTGTGAGGCAAATACATCAGCGTACTCATTGATAAGATTCTCTGCCATAGTTCGCTGCTCCTGATTCAGCTCACTGGACTGGAGAATCGTTTCTCTCGTTTCCGCTGTCCAAGGTGATGTGAGAGGTTTTGGAGCATCACGTTCAGATATTGTTGCGACGGCGGTAATCGGCGTGCATTTTCCAGTCACCTCCCCTCGCCTTAGTTTGACAGTGTGTGGTCTTGCGTTCAAAACTCTTACTGGAACCATGGTGTTCTTTGGTTCGACTAACGTCTTTCCCACGATGTAGTCTTGAGAATTCTTCTCTGGGTCTGGTTCTACTATGTAGAATCGGTGGCTCCCAAGATCACCTTCCAGTTTCGTCCAAATGATTGTCTCTGAAGACGGCGGCAAAACTTCGTCTTTGCTGATGACTGTCCTGAGAGTTACGGCATTCTCATTTCCGTACACCATCGGAATCTCCACATTTCGATACCTCAGTACTTGCATCCCGATGTCCAAGATTACTTCATTTGCTTTCATGAAGTCTACTCCGATGATGCACTCGTCGCATATATCTGCCACCAGAAACGCATGGGAGAACGTCAGTCCTGCCAGAGTAATCGTAAGACGAACTTCTCCAAATACCTTCGCCATTTCCCCTGTTGCAGTCTTCAGGCAGTAGCTGTTGGTGTTGTGCAGCCAGGAGCTTTTGACGATATCTCTTCTTACAATGGAGGCAGTGGCACCTGTGTCGATGGTGGCTACGCACTTCTTCTCGTTGATTAGTGCCTCCACTGTCAGGATCTTGTTACCCCGTTTGGTTTGCGAAACTTGAATGGTGGTCCTGGGGGCCTCGATTCCAGTAACCAACTTCTGCCCCGCGAAGTTGGTCCTTACGCATTTCCCGACTGCTGGTTTTGGGAAGTCTGACTGACAGCCAGATGCTTCCTCTCTGCTTCTCCTACTTCCGCAATGTGAACAATTTCCTCGTCTAGGTGCACTTCTGCACTGCCGTTGTAGGTGTCCGGTTTGGTTGCAATTCCAGCAACGGATTTGACTTCCGCGAGCTCTGTCTTCATCCATGATGGCTGTTCTCTGGCATGAGCATTCCACGACGGACATTTCCCTGACACGGTGTATTCCCTGGTATGCTTGGTCCGCAGCCTTCATTGACAAAGCGAATGCCAATGCCTCGGGGAGTGTTCGCTTTTCAGCCATCCTTACAGCCATTTGCAGTTGTCTGTCCTCTATGGCCTGAATAAAAGCTTCCACCGCCATTTCGTTGATAAGCTCCTCACCGGCTTTAGGGTATGAAAGATGGGCTAGTCGCTCTATATCCGCTTGCAACTGTTGGAGCGTTTCCCCCCTTTTCTGGACTCGACTACGCAGCTGAACCCTGTACACCTGCTGCATGTGTTCATCCCCAAACCGCATCTCGATAGCCTGAACCAGAGAGTCGTAGTTCTGCTGTTTATCTTCCGGGATGGTCTGCAAGAGCTCCGCAGCTGGACCCCTCAGTGCAAGCGTGAGTGCAATAGACTTCTCTTCATCGTCCCAGCTATTGGTCATTGCGGCCGCTTCGAATTGCCTCTTATAAATTGGCCATGATGTTTGACCATCGAAGATAGGAGGCTGCATCTCCTTTCTTCTCAGACCGTCAGTGGAATATTCCCGTGCTTTCTGTCTCTTCACGTTGCTGAGCTCCTTAGCAAGATTTTCGACTTGCTTTCCTACTATCTCGAATTGCGTATCCACTTTTTCAAACTGAATCTCTATCTTCCCGAACTGAGTTTCCTGTTTCTCAAAATTTTCATCGAATCTAGTTTCGACTTTTTCGAGTTGCGTCTCGACCTTCTCGATTTTCTCTTCGATCACTTCGAATTTGGATTCCAAGTTCTTGTTTTGCTCATCAAGTTTACTTTCCAGAGCATCTAGAGAATTCTTTTGTTCGTCCATTGCTTTCTTTTGTTCATCCATTGCCTTCTTTTGTTCATCCAACTTAAGTTCTAGAGAATTCTTTTGTTCGTCCAGCTTAAGTTCTAGAGAATTCCTTTGGTCGCCCATTGCTTTCTTTTGTTCGTCCATCGCTTTCTTTTGTTCGTCCATCGCTTTCTTTTGTTCGTCCAGCTTAAGTTCTAGAGAATTCCTTTGATCTTCTATTGCTTTCTTTTGTTCGTCCATGACTAACTTAAGTTGCAGGAGCAGACTTGTTATACCCGGGTCGGCTGCTGTACTTACTGCTTCCTCTTCCACGTCAAACTCTACGTCGTGCGGATTTTCACCTTCCTGCGTTACTGCTTCTTCCAGACGAATCAGTAGGGCATCTTTTCCCCCAGTTGTGTCGAGGTTCCGCTTACTGAGTTCTGCCTTTAGTTGAGTTATAGTTAGTTTTCCCAATTTGCGACCCATTTTGCGCAACTAATTAACTCAACACAGAAATCGTTTTTTTTTTTTTTTTTGCTTGTGCAATTTCACACCACGGAAATAGTTATTCACAGAATAAGTTTTATCCCGCTTCTGACACCAATGTAGTATGCGGGCTACGGCTCGAGTAGATAAAACAATTATTCTGAGAAATTATTTCTTTATTTTCTACTCTATAGAACAATTCAAGTTCACACTATACTATTCTTCGCCTTATTCTTTTCTTACAAGGTCTCTTTCCTCGCAAATCACTTTATCTCCTTTCAATTTCTTAATTCACAAATCCAAACTAATTACTTTTTCTTGTTCACTCTCAACTTTCAATTTATCACCAAATTACAACTTCGCCCATTATCACTTTTCCAATCTCTTCGCCACGGTTCTAAACCAACTGTGTTTTTTTTTTGATCGCCATCTGTCCTTATATAGCAGAAGTTTCTGATAGCCAGAAGCTTCTAGCAAATTCTTCGACCACTGGAACAAGAGAAATAATTATTGCAGTTATAATTCCCTTTTATCCCTGATATTATTCGTCTCTTTCGTTGACATGAGCTGTGGAGACTTCGTCCCAGACACGAACCTCGAATGAAAGGACAGTTTGAACCAAAATTCTGCCAAAATGGAAAGTCACTGCGGAATTTGCTGCATAGACATAGGCGCGTAGTTATTATTATGCTACAATATTAAGGATAAATCAGCCATTTATATTTATAAGATCCAAACTTATAAAAATCAGCCATTACTTTACAGTCCCCCTCATTTTGGTCACAGATAATGAAAGAGGATTCCTTAGCCCAATTGTTCTAAACCTAGTACGAAACTTAGGTGTAAAACTTTACCTAACCCCATCCCATAGAAGCGAGGTAAACGGCCAAATAGAAAGGGTTCATTCCACAATACTAAATTTATCGGTGTCTTCGAGCAGAAAGTCCGGATTTCAAGGTCAAAGAGCTTGTTTACGTAGCCGTTGACCGATATAATAACACCGTCCGTTTCGTCAAAAACGAAACCTACAGATGTGTTCTTTAATAGGTCTCAGAGAGTCAATTACCAAAATCTTTTAAATATCCGTTTGAAAATTAACAAAGATCTGAGGGGTATAATTAGGCGAAACATGGAAGCGAGAAATATCAGACAAAATTTAAAAAGAGAGGAGCCAAGAAGGTATTGCGTGGGTGACGTAGTGTATGCTGCTGCAAAAGGTATAAAAGGCAAAAATAAGAAATTATATAAAAAGAAATAGTGGCAAAAGACAACCGAGTGACCATAATGACAGTAAGTGGTAAAATCCACAAAGCACATTTGAGAAATGTAAAGTTGCTAAACGCTAACGACATATAAAAAAATAAAAAAATATATATATTGTAACATCGCCTAAAAGGATGCTACAATAATGTAGAATAATAACTACGCTCCTCCAGCCCATTCCAAAGTGTCTTTTCATTCGAGGTTCGTGTCTGCGGTTAAGTTTCCACAGTTCATGTCTACGAAAGAGACGGATAATATCACGGATAAGAAAGAATTATAACTGCAAGAAATGATTGTCATCTTGGAATTATTACATCCGAATTTTTCTTGTTCCAGTGGTCGAAGAATTTGCTAGAAGTTTCTGGCTATCAGAAACTTCTGCTATATAAGGACAGATGGCGATCGAAAGGGGGCAGTTGGTTTAGAACCGTGGCGAAGAGATTGGAAAAGTGATAACAGCCGAAGTAGTAACTTTGTGATAAATTGAATGTTGAGAGTTAACAAGAAGAAGTAATTAGTTTGGATTTGTGAATTAAGTAATTGAAAGGAGATAAAGTGATTTGAGAGGAAAGAGACCTTGTAAGAAATGAATTTGCGAAGAATAGTATAGTGTGAACTTGAATTGTTCTATAGACTAGAAAATAAAGAAATAAATTTCACAGAATATCGTTTTATCTACTCGAGCCGTAGCTCGCATATTACAATATGTATATATTGTATCGAAAAGAATAAGAAAAGATGTCAGAATAATAAGCCATAAGCTTTTCAAAGAGAAGAATTAAAAGAGAATAAAATGTGTGTATAAGTCACATGATTTTCAAATTTTCATCATTATCCTTAGAATTTAAGAATAAAATTGTATAACCTTCTTTTTCTCAATAAACCATTATTACATTGCAGATTAGTTGTTTTAGCAACCCCCATGCAGACCCTTCATATTTTCGCCTATAAATCTCCGTTTGTAACGATTCGCGAGGGAAACGCCTGGGTGACAAACGGCTACTTTAGGCTAGTTCACGTAATTGACTTGGCAAAGTATAACGTGCTTGTTCAGGATACTGAACAGCTTATAGTAAAGTACGTAAAGGACGAAGAAATGCATCTTGTTCTGGATTACCATTTGACCCAGATCAAGGACCGCCTTGGTGAATTGAGAGACGTGAGGACGAGAAGAGTTAGGTCAATTAATTGGATAGGGTCCGCCTGGAAATGGTTCACCGGACGCAACTGACTGGGATAACCTCTTAGAAAAACAGACAGACATTGTAGAGAACAATAACCAGCAATACAAAATTAACGAAAAACTAATCGACTCAACACGGGAGATTTCGGACAGAATTAACAGAATAATTGACCGTTTTAACAACGCTGTACAGGAGGGGGAGGCGGACAAACTTAAACACGACCTACTGAACAAGGTACTTATATTAAAAGAGGCGGTAAACGAGATAGTAAGGGCTTGTCAAATGGCATAGTTAACAGCAACCTTTTGGACTCTGAAGAGGTCAACACAATCGTCAATGAACTGGAAACCTTGCCCTATCAAAATATTGTAGAAGCTGTGGAATACGTACGACCTTCAATATACAGCAACGGAACACTGATGCTATATATCTTGTCAATTCCTAAGATTAAACCAGAAGTATATCATCTGGTGACAGCTCGTGCCGCAATCAAAAACGGGAAATAGATCGACGTAGGCTATCTTAAACTTCTAATCAGACATGACGAAACATACGGACTAGCCGGGATATGTCTTCGTATAGGCAACACATCTCTCTGTGACGAAAGCGTTCTGAAAAAACTGCCAGAAGAATCCTGTCTAGCCAAAATTCTTAAAGGTGGGACTACAGAACAACCAACGAAGAAGTAGTCGAATTGATTGGGGAAAACACTATTTTCGTTAATTCCCCTATTCCCTTAGAAGGTACCTATCTAATCCAGCTGGATGATGACATGGTTCGCATAAAGGATATAACGTACTACAGCAAGGTGGCAATCCATCCACAGGCATTTCCTCCCGTCCTGGCTAACGTAACCAGCAAAAGAATTAGACCTAACCTGGAATACGTACATGACCTCAGCGCGAGAAACATCAAACGCATTAGCACTTTAAAGAAACATTTTAACTCCTCTATTCTTACAGAAGTTTTTGTCATCGTAGCAGTAGTAACTGCCATCTGTTTGCTGTGGAGGAAGATATACGGCAAAACCACCAACCCGGAGCTTCGCCTATCCCTTCGCCGGAGACCTGTCCCACGTCCAACACCACGACCTTCCCAGGAAGCCAATGACACCAACCGAAACCTAAGCTGCCCCAAGTGCTTAGCATGTGATCTGCGGGACGCAGATATTTGAAGGGGCGGCAGTTAACACATTCGACAGTCTACCTGCCCTGAGGAAAAGTACAAGTGATGCGAATCGCCTGCATACGCGCATCCGCTGTCAGCGATCACCTTACACACTTCAGGTGGGGACTTCCACACGCGCATCCGCTATCAGCGATCGTCTATCATGCTTCAGGTGAATGGGTCTGCGTGGGAAATGCAATGTTGCATTTTAGGTTTAGGCAAATCAGTGTAAATTAGAATTAAGTTTTTCATTCCAATTCGGACAGTAGTACGGAGCACTTGGTTCCGCAAATAAAGACTTATAACGTGAAATCGAATTAATTGTTTTAATGTGGAACCTGTTGTGGTTCCTTTAGAGTATTTTTTTTATATCCGCGAGCAGGGATCTCGATAACTTTGTATTCTAATGTCATTGTAGCTTAAACATTGTTAGGTAAGTAACTCTTTCTTTGTGGAACGCACCCATTGTCGCTGTCATTTTCTATTTGACGCTTACATTTTCTTTCTTCGTTATTCTTAGCGCCGATTGTTTCGCGAACTTCATCAAAATGGATAAGTAAGAATATTCTCGTAAAAATAAATTTAGAATCCTACAATATGTTCACATATATTTCTTAGATTTGTAATCAGAAAGAAACCCGGACTTAAAGCAGAAGGTAATCATAATGCAGCAACAAATTTAGAGAGTGAAGCTGAAATCGAGATACCTTCGAGCAGCGGGTAAAGTTGAATATTTCAAGAATAAAATTGTTTGGAATTTGATTTGACATTGAAATTTGCAGTGATACTACTAACAATATTGGAAAGAAGACAAAACATCAAACAAGAGGAAATTTAGATCCGAATGGCTAAAGGAACAAAATGGAAAAAGCTTTCGTATTGCTTGTGACAAAACTTTACGGAGCCATCTACATTTTCTAAAAGATCACGACAAAAGGGATCAACACCTTCGAAATTTAGAAACAAAGCGAAACCAAATCCAAATAGAAACGTTTGTAAGTAAAGAAAAGCAAACAGAGTTGGAAGTGGCAATAAAGAAACAGAACAACGTAAACGGTACGGTAAAATGTGTAAAAGTGTTCAAAAACAAAAATAGAGATGTGCATAGTGCAATCATAGAGCTAGAGATGTGCACTTATAAACAAATAATCGAAAATCGAAAAATTAATATCGGATGGGAGAAATGTCGTGTATTTGAGTATTTTAATTTAAATAGATGTTATAATTGTTAGATATTAACCATGATAGTAGAGACGTGAATTGTGCGGTATACCAGAAGCTTCTGGAATCCGAAAAAAACAAAACGGTGCACTAGCAGTTATATAAAATTCGCGGTATTTATTGCAACATACAAGGACTGACGGGAAACCTTGCAGAACTTCAATATAACTGCGCGAATAAAAATTATGATTTTTTAATATTATCAGAAACTCATACTACCGAAAATATAGAAGATAGCGAAATCCTCATAGAAGGTTACCTATACGCTGCGATAGTGACTCGAGACATACAGGTGGTATATGCATATATGTAAAGAATTATTTTCAAGTCAGTGATATTAAAAAACCATGGATGCTAGAATCTGGTGGCTGAAATGTAAAATAACAAATAACAATCAGTCTGTATATATCGTCGCGGTCTATCGTGCTCATACATCGTCGAAACGCGTATTCTGCAATAAAATGAGGAACTGGATTGAGGACCTCGTAGACTCCAATAAACGTTTTATTATAGCCGGAGATATGAACATCGACTGGCTAGACGAATCAAATCTGTATAGAAATGACTTCAAAAATATAATTGAAATAGATAATCAGTGTCAACAAATCGTCCGAGAACCTACACGAATTACAAATAGCACACAAACTTTAATTGCCTATGTCATAACAGAATCGAGCTATTATACTAAAGCCGAAGTAAATGTTGACCTAAAAATGAGCGATCACGAGACGTTAATAATTCAATTATATTCCCATAATAAGTTTATAAAAGAAAGTGAAGTAAATACATGTAAAATTCTTAAGTATAACAAAACATTATTTCTAGATAACCTTAGAAGCAGTAGCGCGTTTGAGTGTATATACAATGTTGAAAATCCGAGCATAATGGGTAGTGTACTTGAAAATGAACTCATAAGAATAATAAACATGTTTGTGTGTAAAAAAGTGTTAAAAAACAGAACAAACTACTGGTATAGTGAAGCCTTAAAAATTATGAAACGAGAAAAAATTGCCAAATACCAGGAATTTAGATTCTCAAATAGTGAAATGTGCTGAAATAGTTATCGCGAAATAAGAAATCGGTATAAAATAGAACTAGTGAAGGCAAAAACTGAAAATATAAAACGGAAAATACCAACCGCTCGTGACAAAAAATCTATGTGGAGAACAATAAAGTCGTGTGTCCTTAATACGCAAAAAGACAAAATAAAAAATATTAACTTTAACGGTACTTATATCAAAGATAGTAAAAACTTAGCCGACAAATTCAATACATTTTTCATAAATAGCGTTATTGAAATAAATAGATCCATTCCGGTTGTTCCTTTTACTCCTCAAGCTGATTGCATCGGCGCGACATTTAAATTTAAGTGTGTTAATGTTACCCACATTAAAACTATTTTAAAATCTATGAACCAAAAAAAAGACTTTAATCGTATAAGCGCTAAAATGCTGCTGGATGCATTGAACATAATCGGAGATATTACTGTGCTTGTAATAAATAAATCGATGTGCAGTGGCTTATTTCCTGAAAAGTGGAAAGAATCAGTAGTGACACCTATCGAAAAAGTCCAAGGTACCGATTTGTGTGAAAATTTCCGTCCAATTAACGCCCTTCCTGTTCACGAAATAATTTTGGAAAAAGTGGTTCAGATCCAATTAGAAGGAGGAAATTGCAAAAAAAAATTACGTCATAGCTGTTTTCCTCGACTTTAAAAGAGCCTTCGAGACTATTGATAGGGACATTCTTCTGTATAAATTAAGCGGATATGGCATAAGAAGTACTGAACTGATGTGGTTTAAGCCTTTTTTGAGCGGGAGAACACAACGGACGGTGGTAAATGGTGTATCTTCTGGCAAAATCGAGACAAAAATGGGTGTTCCTCAGGGATCTATACTTGGAGCGCTACTTTTTATCATATATATCAACGACATAAAGAGTGTGCTTAAATACTCTCAGATCGCACTATTTGCAGACGACGCACTCCTATTTATAACAGGAAAAAACATCGCTGACTGCGAACAAAAACTTCATGGCGACCTGAATGGATTGAGCATCTGGCTCAAATCAAACAGACTAAAATTAAATATATCTAAATCAAAATGTACATATATCCTTTAAATATGATCACAGGTTGAATTTAAGAGTTGACGGCCAAATTATTGAGCAAGTTGAGGAAATTAAATATTTAGGTGTCATAATTGACTCGAAATTAACGTTTAATTTGCATATAAATTATATAATTAAAAAAGTGTCCAAAAAAGTATTCTTTTTGCGTAGAATAAGAAAAACAAAACACAAAACATTAACAAGAATTACAATTAGTGCAATAAACATTTATAATGTAATAATTAAACCTCATTTTGAGTACTGCTCGTCAATTTTATTTTTATGTAGTGATTATATGTTATTAAATTTACAACGTATCCATAATAGAGCGATGCGAATAATTTTACAATATGATAGATATACTTCAATTGTGTTTATGTTAAATATGTTACAATGGTTGAGTGTCAAGCAAAGAATTCTTGTTAATGTTTTGTTTTCAAAATTAAATATGATTTGCTACCCAAGTATTTAAAAAAATATATTAAGTATGTTGGTGAATCCCAACCATACCATTTAAGAAATGGAGGGGACTTCAGATTATCTCCCTACCTATCAAACGCAACACAAAACAGTATTGTATACAAAGGTTTTCAATTATTTAATTCAATGCCCCAAGAAATCAAAAATGAAATAAACTTTACCATATTTAAAAGAAATATTATAAGCTTTATTAGATGTAATTATCCTCATAGGTAAATTCGTTTATTAATCTAAAAATTATAAAATAAAGTTCTCTGTAGTTTTGTAAAATGAGTTTAAATAGTGGATTATCCGCTAAATAAATAAATAAAATAAAAAAAATAAAATAAACATTACAGAAGCATGTTCAGTTAGCTGAACTAACGCTGGTATTCTTTTGTATAAGCCATAATTTACCTCTCTTACTCATGGATTTTCTACCAAATTTGCTGATTGCTTGCTGTCCCGATTCGAAAATTGCTCAGTCGTTGCAATGTGGTAGGACTAAAGCAACTCAAGTAGCAGAAATGCTAGGAAACAAAGCTAAAGAAAAACTAGTTTGCAGCCTGAGATCTGCAAGATTTTCTTTAATCGTTGATGGAATTACGGACCTCTCTACAAGAAAATCATTAGTTTTAGTAGTAAGGCATGTAGATAAGTTATCAAGAACTATTCAAGATCAGTTTTTGGGTTTGATAGAGTTATTTAAGACTGATGCAGAGTCAATTTTTCAAGCCATAAAAACTTTTTTTTTAAAACATGAAATACCCATAGAAAACTTAATAGGCCTTGCAACTGTTGGTGCCGGAGTAATGGCTGGTGAAATCAATGGCTTACAAGCCCGTTTTAAAACAGAAGTAGACCTTTTTTTTATATGAAATGTAGTTGTCATTATCTGCATTTGTGTTCGCATATGACGCGTGTAAAAAGCTTCCTGTAGAAATTGAAACACTTTGTAGAAAAGTTTATAAGTTTTTTGAATGTAACTCAAAACGTATACATGAATTTAAAGAATTTCAAGACTACTGTGGGGTCAAGCCACATAAGATGGTAGGAGTTTCTCAAATAAGATGGCTTGCTTTAGAGAATGTGATCAACCGTGATATTGAGCAATGGGATGCTCTTAAACTTTATTTTATCTCATGCTCTCTAGAGATTTTAAAAATCATGAATAACCTAAACAAAGAATTCCAATCAGAAAAGGTCCGCTTGCCTTATTTATATTCACATGTTGAGAATAGTTTTAAACTGATTTTAACTAATATCATTAATAATAGTTTCTTAACAAATCTTAATTCATTATCAGAACTAGAAATAAATGACTAAATTATTTTCTTATCCATGCAGGACATTTTCATTGGCAGCAAAGCTGAAATTTTTCTAGAAAAAAAATTGTCAGATACACTTAAAATTAAAGTAAAACAAAATATTCTTTAATTTTCTTTGGAGCTTTTAAAACAAATTAAATTGAGATTTGATTTCCGTAATAGTGACCTGCAAAATTTATCCATAATAACTCCGTAAAAAATAGTTTCGGATTCGGAATTATCGATTTTACCTTTGATTTCAAAATTTTCCAATTTATTCGAATCTGATCAGGATACAATTATGATTTAATGGAAATTGTTAAGATTTTCATATAAAGACTTTAAAGGCGATGTGGATATAAATGATTTTTGGGAAAAGTAAGTACCATAAAAAATGGGCTGGATGAGTACTTCTACAAAGACTTAAGTAATTTTGTTTTTAATTTGATGTCATTGCCCCATAGTTCAGCTGCTGCCGAAAGAACATTTTCTGATCTATCTCTAATAAAAACAAAATTAAGGAACGAACTTGAGTTTCAAACAATAACCAATATAATGTTGGCTAAGGAACTAAAAGCAAAAACAAATGATCCACATTATGTTTGCTCAGCTAGAAGCATATTTTGAAATGCTATCGTTTTTATTCAAATTATAACACATCGAGTAATTTATCTATAATAAAAGAGCAAATAAAGTAAACGTAAAAATATAGAAAAAAATATATATATATACATAACAGAAATATGTGCTATGTGCAATATAAAATACTTAATTCATTCATTCATTATAACATTCATTAATAAATATCACACATTTATTTATTTAACAATTTTTATAACGTTTCTGAAAGAAGAGCGAAAGCACAAATGAATTGTGATATAGTGTTAACTTACAAAGAAATGTAAACATTTATTTATTTATTTCTTTTTTTATAAAGTTTCTAAAAGAAGAACGAAAGCACAAATGAATTGCGATATAGTGCTAGCTTCCAAAGAAAATGTAAACATTTATTTATTTAGTTATTTTTAAAAGTAGAACGAAAGCATAAATGAATTGTGATATAGTGCTAGTTTACAACTAAGATGTAAATTAAAAATATAAATAGTTAAAAATGGAAAATACTTGTTTGTTTTACATATTTTTGCTTCAAAATAGGCTTTACAATGCAATGCTTTTGTGTTTCGTTCTCTGTGTTGTACCCTTTAAGACGCTGACTAATTTTTTCGCGGTTTGACTGATTTTTTTTACGGTTTTGGCCAATAAATTTTTGGCTGAGTTGCAACACTGCTCACTACACCGTGGTCGCTATTGTATGTAGTCGTTAGGTTAATTACATGATTTTATTTTCTAAACATTCTCTACATACATATGTATGTGTTTAATAATTTCAATCCATTTTAAGCGACATAATTTATTATTTTTTTGAAATTGGTGTGAACCAAAGATCGATGGTTCCCAGTTACCATGGAAAATTACTATTTTTATTATTTTGTTCCTTGTGGAAGTTTTAATATTTTTTTTTTTTTTTTTTTTTGTTAAATACTTAGTTTTCTTAGTTGAACTTTAGGATATATGAATGGATTTAAGTATCAATGGTGTACTGTGAAAGTGTACATATGTGAACCACTGACAGTTAAATAAATGCACCACCCATCCTAGTTAACAAATTATTGTGAAACAATGATCTGTAAGTCTAGAGACTCCAGAAAAAAATATGGTATATACTACTTCCGCTGATTTTTTGGAACATAGTTAAAGAAATTCACATCTCTCATATCCATATTATTTTGATATTGTAGCATAATAATAACTACGCTCCTATGTCTATGCAGCAAATTCCGAAGTGACTTTCCATTCTGGCAGAATTTTGGTTCAAACTGTCCTTTCATTCGAGGTTCGTGTCTGGGACGAAGTCTCCACAGCTCATGTCAACGAAAGAGACGAATAATATCAGGGATAAAAGGGAATTAAAACTGCAAGAATTATTTCTCTTGTTCCAGTGGTCGAAGAATTTGCTAGAAGTTTCTGGCTATCAGAAACTTCTGCTATATAAGGACAGATGGCGATCAAAAAAAGAGACAGTTGGTTTAGAACCGTGGCGAAGAGATTGGAAAAGTGATAATGGGCGAAGTTGTAATTTGGTGATGAATTGAAAGTTGAGAGTAAACAAGAAAAAGTAATTAGTTTGGATTTGTGAATTAAGTAATTGAAAAGAGATAAAGTGATTTGAGAGGAAAGAGACCTTGTAAGAAAAGAATTGCGAAGAATAGTGTGAACCTGAATTGTTCTATAGACTCGAAAATAAAGAAATAATTTCACAGAATAATTGTTTTATCTACTCGAGCCGTAGCTTGCATATTACATTGGTGTCAGAAGCGGGATAAAACTTATTCTGTGAATAACTATTTCCGTGGTGTGAAATTGCACAATTAAAAAAAAAAAAAAAAAAAAAAAAAACGATTTCTGTGTTGAGTTAATTAGTTGCGCAAAATGGGTCGCAAATTGGGAAAACTAACTATAACTCAACTAAAGGCAGAACTCAGTAAGCGGAACCTCGACACAACTGGGGGAAAAGATGCCCTACTGATTCGTTTGGAAGAAGCAGTAACGCAGGAAGGTGAAAATCCGCATGACGTAGAGTTTGACGTGGGAGAGGAACCAGCAAGTACAGTAGCCGACCCGGATATAACAAGTCTGCTCCTGCAACTTAAGTCAGTCATGGACGAACAAAGGAAAACAATGGAAGACCAAAAGAAGTCTCTGGAACTTAAGCTCGATGACCAAAAGAAAGCAATAGACGACCAAAAGAACTCTCTAGAACTTAAGCTGGACGAACAAAAGAAAGCAATGGACGAACAAAAGAAAGCAATGGACGAACAAAAGAAAGCAATGGACGACCAGAGGAATTCTCTAGAAGTTAAGCTGGACGAACAAAAGAATTCTCTTGATGCTCTGGAAAGCAAACTTGATGAGCAAAACAGGAACTTGGAATCTAAATTCGAAGCGATTGAAGAGAAAATCGAGAAGGTCGAGACGCAACTCGAAAAAGTCGAAACTAGATTCGATGAAAATTTTGAGAAACATGAAACTCAGTTCGGGAAGATAGAGACTCAGTTCGAAAAAGTAGAAAAGCAAGTCGAAAATCTTACTAAGGAACTCAGCAACGTGAAGAGACAGAAAGCACGGGAATATTCCACTGACGGTCTGAGAAGAAAGGAGATGCAGCCTCCTATCTTCGATGGTCAAACATCATGGCCAATTTATAAGAGGCAATTCGAAGCGGCCGCAATGACCAATAGCTGGGACGATGAAGAGAAGTCCATTGCACTCACACTTGCACTGAGGGGTCCAGCTGCGGAGCTCTTGCAGACCATCCCGGAAGATAAACAGCAGAACTACGACTCTCTGGTTCAGGCTATCGAGATGCGGTTTGGGGATGAACACATGCAGCAGGTGTACAGGGTTCAGCTGCGTAGTCGAGTCCAGAAAAGGGGGGAAACGCTCCAACAGTTGCAGGCGGATATAGAGCGACTAGCCCATCTTTCATACCCTAAAGCCGGTGAGGAGCTTATCAACGAAATGGCGGTGGAAGCTTTTATTCAGGCCATAGAGGACAGACAACTGCAAATGGCTGTAAGGATGGCTGAAAAGCGAACACTCCCCGAGGCATTGGCATTCGCTTTGTCAATGAAGGCTGCGGACCAAGCATACCAAGGAATACACCGTGTCAGGGAAATGTCCGTCGTGGAATGCTCATGCCAGAGAACAGCCGTCATGGATGAAGACAAAGCTCGCGGAAGTCAAATCCGTTGCTGGAATTGCAACCAAACCGGACACCTACAACGGCAGTGCAGAAGTGCACCTAGACGAGGAAATTGTCCACATTGCAGAAGTAGGAGAAGCAGAGAGGAAGCATCTGGCGGTGATAACATCCATCCTGTCAGTCAGACTTCCCAAAACCAGCAGTCGGGAAATGTGTAAGGACCAACTTCGCGGGGCAGAAGTTGGTTACTGGAATCGAGGCCCCCAGGACCACCATTCAAGTTTCGCAAACCAAACGGGGTACCAAGAGCCTGACAGTTGAGGCATTAATCAACAAGAAGAAGTGCGTAGCCACCATCGACACAGGTGCCACTGCCTCCATTGTAAGAAGAGATATCGTCAGAAGCTCATGGCTGCACAACACCAACAGCTACTGCCTGAAGACTGCAACAGGGGAAATGGCGAAGGTGTTTGGAGAAGTTCGTCTTACGATTACTCTGGCAGGACTGACGTTCTCCCATGCGTTTCTGGTGGCAGATATATGCGACGAGTGCATCATCGGAATAGACTTCATGAAAGCAAATGAAGTAATCTTGGACATCGGGATGCAAGTACTGAGGTATCGAAATGTGGAGATTCCGATGGTGTACGGAAACGAGAATGCCGTAACTCTCAGGACAGTCATAAGCAAAGACGAAGTTTTGCCGCCGTCTTCAGAGACAATAATTTGGACGAAGCTGGAAGGTGATCTTGGGAGCCACCGATTCTACATAGTAGAACCAGACCCGGAGAAGAAGTCTCAAGACTACATCGTGGGAAAGACGTTAGTCGAACCAAAGAACACCATGGTTCCAGTGAGGGTTTTGAACGCAAGACCACACACTGTCAAACTAAGGCGAGGGGAGGTGACTGGAAAATGCACGCCAATTACTGCCGTCGCAACAATATCTGAACGTGATGCTCCAAAACCTCTCTCATCACCTTGGACAGCGGAAACGAGAGAGACGATTCTCCAGTCCAGTGAGCTGAATCAGGAGCAGCGAACTATGGCAGAGAATCTTATCAATGAGTACGCTGATGTATTTGCCTCACAGGACGGAGAATACGGCCGAACACACCTGGTACAACATCGAATAGACACTGGTGATACTAGACCAATTCGTCAGCCTGCTAGGCGCCTTCCATTGGCAAAGCAGACAGAAGTTGCAGAGATGGTGTCGGCAATGGAGAAAGAAGGTTTGATTGAAAGTTCCAAAAGTCCGTGGGCATCACCGGTTGTACTGGTTAAGAAGAAAGATGGCAGCACGCGGTTCTGCGTGGACTATCGGCAGCTCAATTACGTCACCAAGAAAGACAGCTTTCCTCTGCCACGGATTGACGACACGCTAGACACACTATCAGGAGCCCGATGGTTTTCCACTCTCGACTTGAAGAGTGGCTACTGGCAGGTACAGATCCATCCAGAAGACCGGGAGAAAACCGCCTTCACCGCAGGAAATGGGCTATGGCAATTCACGGTAATGCCATTCGGGCTGTGCAATGCTCCGGCGACTTTCGAGCGATTGATGGAATGTGTCCTGCAAGGGTTAACATGGAAAACCTGTTTGGTATACTTGGATGATGTCATCGTCGTAGGAAAAACGTTTGCGCAACACCGAGACAATCTAAGGGATGTGTTTCAAAGGCTTCGAAGTGCCCACCTGAAGCTCAACCCCAAGAAGTGCGCCCTGTTTAGAGCGGAAGTCAAGTACCTGGGACACATAATTTCAGCGAAAGGAGTGAGAACCGATCCGGAGAAGGTCGAAGCGGTGAAAAACTGGCCAGTCCCCAAAGACAAACACCAACTAAGGAGTTTCCTGGGCCTAGCCACCTACTACAGACGGTTCGTGAAGGATTTTGCCGGGATCGCAAAGAACCTGCACCAGTTGACGGAAAAGGGAAAACAATTCAAATGGTCAATTGAGTGCGAGAAGAGCTTCAAGGCACTTAAACAAAGGCTATGCGATGCCCCGATACTAGCTTACCCCATTCCCGGGGAAACGTTCGTTGTGGATGCAGATGCTAGTAATGTCGGGGTAGGAGCCGTACTCTCCCAGGTGCATGACGGCCAAGAGAAGGTGGTTGCGTACTTCAGCAAGGTGCTCTCTAAGCCAGAAAGGAACTACTGCGTGACAAGGAGAGAACTTCTAGCTTTGATCTTGGCTACGAAGCATTTTCACAAATACCTCTACGGGAGGAAGTTCGTTCTTCGCACAGACCATGCAGCCTTAAAATGGCTATTACAGTTCAAGAGTCCTGAGGGTCAGGTCGCAAGATGGATCGAAAGGCTGCAAATCTACGACTACGAAATACAGCATCGTAAAGGAAAACTCCACTCTAATGCGGATGCACTGTCCCGGAGACCATGCAGAACGGATTGTAAACATTGTGCGCGTCAGGAAGAACGGGAGCTGGTTTCCATCCAAAGAATGAGAGTCGAACCTATCGCCGGCTGGAGCGTAGATGAGATCCGGAACGCTCAGAAGGAAGACCCGGATATCGAGCCGATTCTGGCCTGGAAGGAGAACATGGAGAAACCGGATCATCAGGACATCTCTCACAGAAGCCCGACCTTAAAGGCATATTTTGCGCAGTGGGACTCCCTCCATGTCCAAGAAGGTGTTCTGAGAAGAAAATGGGAATCCTCCGACGGAAAGTCGTTTGTAATGCAGCTTGTCGTACCGCGGACGAGGGTCAAGGAGGTGTTACAGGAAATGCATGGCGGGGCGACCGGAGGCCACTTGGGAGTGAATAAGACGCTAGAAAAGGTACGAGAACGTTTTTATTGGTTAAAAGCGAAGGAAGATATCGAAGACTGGTGCAGAAAATGCGACGTGTGTGCAGCTAGCAAGGGTCCGAGAATCAAAACTCGAGGTAAGATGCACCAATACAACGTGGGAGCACCTTTCGAACGAATCGCCATTGACATCGCAGGGCCCTTTCCGGAAACCGACAATGGTAATCGATATATACTCGTAGTGATGGACTACTTCAGTAAGTGGCCGGAAGCGTTTCCGATCCCTAACCAGGAAGCCAGAACCGTGGCGGAGCAGATCGTCTACAATTGGGTTAGCAGATTCGGTGTGCCCTTGGAATTGCATTCTGACCAAGGGCGGAACTTCGAGTCAAGAATCTTCCAAGAGATGTGTCAACTACTCGGAATCAAAAAGACAAGGACAACCCCGCTTCATCCACAGTCGGACGGTATGGTGGAGCGTTTCAATAGGACTTTGGACGAACATCTCTCGAAGGTCGTAGGTGACTACCAACGGGATTGGGACCGGCAGATTCCCTTGTTTTTGATGGCCTATAGAAGTGCCGTGCATAGCACTACTCGACATACGCCGTTCGAAATCTTATTTGGTGGAATAGCTCGTTTACCCAGTGAGGTGAAATTTGGATCTCCTACCAATGAGCCCAGAAATGAAGAAGAGTACGTGGCGGACCTTAGGGAAAGGCTTAGGGACATACACCAAAGGACCAGAAGCCAGATTAAGATGACGAGCGACCGCATGAAGACCAGGTATGATGCCAAGGCAACAACGTCAGGATTCCAGGAAGGAGATCTGGTGTGGCTGTATAATCCCCATCGCCAAAAGGGGAAATCACCTAAATTACAGCGGAACTGGGAAGGTCCCTACAGAATAGTAACCCGCATCAACGATGTTGTCTACCGCATCCAGCGAGGACCGAGGGCCAAAATGAAAGTGGTTCATGTGGACCGACTGAGTCGATACAATGGCCGAAATGAGGATGCACTTGTTCGGGACGAACACGTCTAAGAGGGGGGCAGTGTAGCATAATAATAACTACGCTCCTATGTCTATGCAGCAAATTCCGAAGTGACTTTCCATTCTGGCAGAATTTTGGTTCAAACTGTCCTTTCATTCGAGGTTCGTGTCTGGGACGAAGTCTCCACAGCTCATGTCAACGAAAGAGACGAATAATATCAGGGATAAAAGGGAATTAAAACTGCAAGAATTATTTCTCTTGTTCCAGTGGTCGAAGAATTTGCTAGAAGTTTCTGGCTATCAGAAACTTCTGCTATATAAGGACAGATGGCGATCAAAAAAAGAGACAGTTGGTTTAGAACCGTGGCGAAGAGGTTGGAAAAGTGATAATGGGCGAAGTTGTAATTTGGTGATAAATTGAAAGTTGAGAGTAAACAAGAAAAAGTAATTAGTTTGGATTTGTGAATTAAGTAATTGAAAAGAGATAAAGTGATTTGAGAGGAAAGAGACCTTGTAAGAAAAGAATTGCGAAGAATAGTGTGAACCTGAATTGTTCTATAGACTCGAAAATAAAGAAATAATTTCACAGAATAATTGTTTTATCTACTCGAGCCGTAGCTTGCATATTACAATATATTCAGACCGAAGTTGATCAAATGAGCAGGAAAATACGTCGATATACGTGGGTTGTATTCGGGAGTCGGACAGAATCCCGAAAAACATAATCCCGAAAACCCAAAATCCCGAAAACCCAAAGTCCCGAAAACCCAAAATTCCGAAAATCCACAATCCCGAAAGGCCAAATTCCCGAAAATGAAAGTGAACACCTCGCACCCACTCCAAATCCTACAGTGACCCCAAGAACTCTTGGCGTAAACATGTTTAGAAAATTTTCACGAAATACCACAGCGTGGTAACGGACAACAAAATTGCAACGGCTTAACAGAAGCAGTGGAGAATCTGGTCAAGAGGTTTAAGATCGTTCCTGAGGCGAGGGTGTACAGTCTGTTGTGCGTAACTGTTTTTTCAATCTCTTTTGCTTGCTGTTCTTGTTTTTTTTAATGAGTATTAGGTTATTAACAGAGGTTACATTTAGTTAAGTTACATTTAGTAAGAGACATGCATTCGAATTTGAGTGATGACTTGGAGTACACGTATAGATAAGTAAAAATAAATAAATAGAATAAGAAAAACAAGAAAAATAAGACTTGTATTTTATTTCTATGAAATATACATAACTCTAGGTGTTAGTCCAGGGTGTTGGCGGGTTCGTAATTTCGGTGGCTCCTAATATGAAGAAGCAGGCGCTATTCATCTGTAATTCTTCTTTGGAAATCGCAGAGCTGAACTGCAAAGTCCTCCACATCTATCCAATATCCGCTGCTTGTTCGGGACTATTTACTTGTAAATACCTAAAGCTAACCTTTATATCTAAATGCCGTTGCACCATCCAAAACCCCTGAACCCGACCGGTAGCCTGCAGCTCGGCTTTCTGTTCTTAGTCAGTCACAAACCGAGCAAGGGATATACAGGGTGGGCCAAATAAGACCAACCAATGTTAAATACGAATAACTTTTTTATATTCCAATATAACTTTTTTTTTCTTTTTGCAGGTTATAATTGAGTTCTTGGAAATTTATAATGGATACATACAGTACACAACAACGTGTAAAATTATTCGTTTTTTCTATTCTTGTCAACGATCAATTGTTATGACGCAGCGAAAATATCGCCAATATTTTAATTCAAGTTCAGTTCCCGCAGCCTTTATGAGTATCAATTTGGTCGACCGTTTTGAGGAACGGGGTTCAATGGCTGACCGTCCTGGAAGAGGTGCTCATCGAAATATTCGCACTGAAGACAACGTGGAAGCTGTGCGGTAGAGTATTGGAAATGATCCATCTGTCTCAACTCGTCGTCGTTCGGGCCAATTGGGCATGCCCAGAGCAACATTGCGGAGAATTTTAAAGTTGAATCTTAAGATGTACCCATACAAATTTCAAATTGTGCAAACACTGCTACCGCAAGACCACTGACGACGACTACAATACGCTATTCGATTTATACAATTAGCCACACAAATTGATTTTTTAAATAATGTTTTGATGTCGGATTTCGATTTAAGTGGTTATGTCAACAAGCAAAACTGTAGATCGTGGGCTCCGAAAATCCAAGGGCAACACACCAGCATCAGTTACACCCATTAAGATGCACTTTTCGGTGCGGTGTTATGGCCGAAAAAATTATCGTCGCATATTTCTTCGAGAATGAGGATGAAATGCCAGAAACGATATTCGGGACTTCTTACAGAACAATGATCGACAACTTTTTGCGGCCAATGGCGGCGCAGCATCCTAATTTGCGGTTCCAACAAGATTGAGCGACTGCGCATACTGCTAGGCGTGAAATTTTTCGCGAACGTTTCATTTCAGAAAATTCAGATTTCCTTTGGCCACCTCGTTCACCAGATTTATGTAACTGCGCCCGACTTTTCTTTATGGGCATATTTAAAAGACAAAGTGTATGTTAATAAACCAGAGACTATTGGACAGCTAAAACAGAATATTCGAGACGAAATACGGAGCCTGCAATCAGAAACATTACGTGGTGTAATGGAATACGCGCTAAAAAGAGGCAATGTCTGTATCGAGCAAAATGGTGGACATTTGTCTTAGGTCATATTTTATACTTAATTTCCATAAAATGTATTTCATATATATATATAAAAAAATTAATTAAAACAAATGATTATAGAAGAGTTATACGTGTTTAACATTGGTAGGTCTTATTTAGCCCACCCTGTATAAGGCAGCGATTAGTTGTGTTATAAAATCGATCAGAAGAAGTCATCCAGGAACAGCACAGTTGGTAGAGCATTGGTGGCTGAAATCATTTCTATCGTAGGGTCGTTTCTTGAACAGGGTTTAATATGTAGAAAAAGTTTTACTTATATTCAAAGATCCCCGACTGAAATCAATGACAAGATCGAAGCAAGTGAACCGCTCGAGATTTAAACTTCAACTGTTTATTCCATTCAATTTGAGTGTTTCAATACGAGGCTAATATAAGTATGATAATGAAAGTGGGTATGTGAGTGTTACATTGGAGTGAGAGTGTCAACACTTGTGTTTGGGTTTCATTTATATTTTTTAACATCCTCCGAGCGGCAAAAATGAGGGGATCTCTAGGTTGTATAACAATTGAATAGGTCTTCGAGTCCTAAACCCATTCGAATAACGTATCTCACAGGCCCTCGTATGACCGTCTCGGCCGGAGAAGACATCCTCTATTGTAGCCAACTTCCAGTTCAGTCGTGGCTTCCCATAATCTGCTACCAGCTCAACATCTCCTCTTTTAAATGTGGAATTTGCACATACCTTGTTGTGATGAAATGAACGCAGGAGTTGTAAATACTCCATTCTCCAGCAAATCCACAGTTTATTAGTGTACTTCTAGCGACGTCTCGAGTCCCATTAGCATCATCGGGTACGTCGAGTGGTATCGTAGGCCCGTATTGAGTACCCAAGAAGTGGGCCGGTGTCAAAGGTTCTGCTTCCAACGGGTCGCTGCCTACATAGGTCAAGGGACGCGAATTGACCACCCCTTCGGCCTCGATTAAGAGAGTTCTAAGTTGCTCTGAAGTAAGTTTAGCCTTTCCTATTACTACTCTAAGGACATTTTTAATAGTTCGGATGAGACGCTCCCAAAATCCACCCCACCAAGGAGCTCGTTCGACTGAAAACTTCCATTTTATGCATTTATACGCTAAAAAATCTTGAAGCGCTCCATCCTCAAACCCTACACCCCTTAACTCAAAGGCGGCTCTCCGGAACGTCTTGGCATTATCGGAGTATATGACGGATGGAACTCCTCTCCGAGCGATGAAACGTTTGAGACCTGTTAGGCAACTATCCGTTGATAAGCACGCCAACATCTCGAGATGTACAGCTCGATCGGCCGCACAAGTAAAAACCATAATGTAGACCTTGTTCATGTTGTCTGATTCATCAAAAGAGTAAAGCGGACCAGCAAAATCTACGCCACTGATATCGAAAGGCCTAAGCAATCTGAGTCGATCGGCAGGCAAAGGTCCAAACGGCGCTCAAGACGGTTTCCCAAACAGCTTCCGGCATATTACACATGTCTTGACTCGTTTCTGAACGCACTGACGTCCTTTAGGAATCCAAAATCTTGTTCTCAGTTGGGACAGCACAATATTTGTCCCCCCATGCAGGGTACGTTGATGATAGTTGTCTATAATGAGGTGCGTGGTATGGGACTCTGTTGGTAATATTATGGGATGCCGTATATCTGAGGAGTCGTCAATGCACTGAAGACGACCCTTAAGCCTCAAAAGCCCATTGTCATCAAGAAAAGGAAGCAGTTCCACAATTTTTGACGTCTTCGGTATGAGCTTCCCCTCCTGTTAATAACGAATTTCTTTAGTAAAACAAATAGACTGAGTATACCTGATTCAGTAATTTTCTGTAGCCTTGATTTTTTCTGCGTTTAAGTGTTTAGACGCCGATCCATTCCTTGTACGACAGGCCTCGACAAAACGCTGTATACAAGCCGTAACTCGGACAAGATGTTTCCATGTACCCACATTTTCATACGGGAGCAAAAGTGGTGATGGTCGAAACTCAGCTTCAGTCCCAGTCTCTACGATCAAGGTAATACTGCAATCAAAGCAGTAGTCAGCTCCAATTTTGGTAATGTGAGGTTGTTGTCCTTCAAGGGGGCCACCCGACTATTCGCGCATAGAAATGAAGATGTCTTTTCTGCTGATGAATCGGCACTTGTTATGTAGGCTACAGCCCCAAACGCCTTGACGCTGGCATCAGCGAAAATGTGGATGTCCTTTGTAACCGACGCGCAAAATGTCAGAGCTGCTCGCTGTATAGTTACTTCCTTGAGATGTGACAAGCTTTTCACACATTGTTCCCATTCAGCTAGTAGATTTCCAGTCAGCGGTTCATCCCAAGACAGTTTCTCTTTCCATATGGACTGAAAAAGTACTTTCACCTTCACAATAACCGGACCAAGCATGTCCAAAGGATCGAAAACTCTCGCGATTATACTTAAAACAACCCTCTTATTGGCTCCACCACGGCTAATCACTTCTTCCATCAAATTCGTTGCAACCCCAATCTCATCGCCAAGCACTAACCAATTTAGACCAAGCACCTTCTGATTTACGGTTGCATGCCCCGTACTCAAAACTTCTCCTACGCGACTACTATTCGAGTTCCATTTTCTTAAGTTCATTGAGGCGTTACTCATGATCTTCACAGCTTCCTGGCTTACTCGAATTGCATCTTCTTCTGTATCAAGCGCCATAGCAACGTCATTCATGTAAAAACTTTTCCGCAACAGATGAAATGTTGACGGAAAAATTGCTTCTTCATGATTTAAATGCTCTCGTATGGTGGCCGTCAACAAAAATGGGATGCAGTTTACGCCAAAGGTAACTTACAGAAAAGCCTTTTCCACGTCAGCTACCATGCCATAGCGGCCGAGTCTAAAGTTCAACAAAACCTTGAGAACGTCTGGAAGCAAATTGGCGCCTACTTTTAGCATATCGTTGAGCAAAGGTGAGTCTTGACTGCGTGCGGAGGCGTCGGACACAATTCTCATTTTTGTGGTAGTACTACTTGCTTTAACCCTTTCGCACCTGTTGGGACACATATGTCCCACTCAATGCTCACATAGCCCTAACATCGAAAATTTGCATCCAAAATGGGTGAATTACGTCCCACGACGTATTTTAACCATTTTTAACGGATTATTTTCAATTTTAGTGCTAGAAATGTGGTAAGTCATTTGAACAGATCAACACAAAATTATTGATGTAAGTTCACTGACTGTATTCCGGGTCTAAAGGGTTAAACACTGGATGGTTTGGAAGATAGAATACGCGTTTTGGTTGAGGGGACGGATTCCGCAAAACCTTAGGATATTGTAATATGCGAGCTACGGCTCGAGTAGATAAAACGATATTCTGTGAAATTTATTTCTTTATTTTCTAGTCTATAGAACAATTCAAGTTCACACTATACTATTCTTCGCAAACTCCTTCCTTACAAGACCTCTTTCTTCTCAAATCACTTTATCTCCTTTCAATTGAAATTCTGCTATATAAGGACAGATGGCGATCGAGGCGAGGCAGTTGGTTTTGAACCGCACGAATAGATTGGAAAAGTGATAACAGCCGAAGTTGTAATTTTGTGATAAATTGAAAGTTGAGAGTTAACAAGAAGAAGTAATTAGTTTGGATTTGTGAATTAAGTAATTACTTAATTTATCACAAAATTACAACTTCGGCTGTTATCACTTTTCCAATCTATTCGTGCGGTTCAAAACCAACTGCCTCGCCTCGATCACCATCTGTCCTTATATAGCAGAATTTCTGATAGCCAGAAACTTCTAGCAAATTCTTCGACCACTGGAACAAGAAAAATTCTGATGTAATAATTCCAAGATTACAATAATTTCTTGCGGTTATAATTCTCTCTTATCCGTGACGTCGTCTTAGACATCATCCGTCTCTTATCGTGGACACGAACCGTGAACACTAACCGCAGACACGAACCTCGAATGAAAAGACACTTCGGAATGAAATTATGCCAGTTCGAGGGCGTAGTTATTATGCTACATTATGTTACACTGCCCCCCCACTTAGACTTGTTCGTCCCAAACAAGTGCGTCCTCACTTCGGCCATTGTATCGACTCAGTCGGTCCACATGACCCACTTTCATTTTGGCCCTTGGTCATCGCTGGATGCGGTAGACAACATCGTTGATGCGGGTTACTATTCTGCAGGGACCCTCCCAGTTCCGCTGCAATTTAGGTGATTTCCCCTTTTGGTGATGGGGATTATACAGCCACACCAGATCTCCTTCCTGGAATCCTGACGTTGTTGCCTTGGCATCATACCTGGTCTTCATGCGGTCGCTCGTCATCTTAATCTGGCTTCTGGTCCTTTGGTGTATATCCCTAAGCCTTTCCCTAAGGTCCGCCACGTACTCTTCTTCATTTCTGGGCTCATTGGTAGGAGATCCAAATTTCACCTCACTGGGTAAACGAGCTATTCCACCAAATAAGATTTCGAACGGCGTATGTCGAGTAGTGCTATGCACGACACTTCTATAGGCCATCAAAAACAAGGGAATCTGCCGGTCCCAATCACGTTGGTAGTCGCCTACGACCTTCGAGAGATGTTCGTCCAAAGTCCTATTGAAACGCTCCACCATACCGTCCGACTGTGGATGAAGTGGGGTTGTCCGTGTCTTTTTGATCCCGAGTAGTTGACACATCTCTTGGAAGATTCTTGACTCGAAGTTCCGCCCTTGGTCAGAATGCAATTCCAAGGGCACACCGAATCTGCTAACCCAATTGTAGACGATCTGCTCCGCCACGGTTCTGGCTTCCTGGTTAGGGATCGGAAACGCTTCCGGCCACTTACTGAAGTAGTCCATCACTACGAGTATATACCGATTACCATTGTCGGTTTCCGGAAAGGGCCCTGCGATGTCAATGGCGATTCGTTCGAAAGGTGCTCCCACGTTGTATTGGTGCATCTTACCTCGAGTTTTGATTCTCGGACCCTTGCTAGCTGCACACACGTCGCATTTTCTGCACCAGTCTTCGATATCTTCCTTCGCTTTTAACCAATAAAAACGTTCTCGTACCTTTTCTAGCGTCTTATTCACTCCCAAGTGGCCTCCGGACGCCCCGCCATGCATTTCCTGTAACACTTCCTTGACCCTCGTCCGCGGTACGACAAGCTGCATTACAAACGACTTTCCGTCGAAGGATTCCCATTTTCTTCTCAGAACACCTTCTTGGACATGGAGGGAGTCCCACTGCGCAAAATATGCCTTTAAGGTCGGGCTTCTGTGAGAGATGTCCTGATGATCCGGTTTCTCCATGTTCTCCTTCCAGGCCAGAATCGGCTCGATATCCGGGTCCTCCTTCTGAGCGTTCCGGATCTCATCTACGCTCCAGCCCGCGATAGGTTCGGCTCTCATTCTTTGGATGGAAACCAGCTCCCGTTCTTCCTGACGCGCACAATGTTTACAATCCGTTCTGCATGGTCTCCGGGACAGTGCATCCGCATTAGAGTGGAGTTTTCCTTTACGATGCTGTATTTCGTAGTCGTAGATTTGCAGCCTTTCGATCCATCTTGCGACCTGACCCTCAGGACTCTTGAACTGTAATAGCCATTTTAAAGCTACATGGTCTGTGCGAAGAACGAACTTCCTCCCATAGGGGTATTTGTGAAAATGCTTCGTAGCCAAGATCAAAGCTAGAAGTTCCCGCCTTGTCACGCAGTAGTTCCATTCTAGCTTAGAGAGCACCTTGCTGAAGTACGCGACCACCTTCTCTTGGCCATCGTGCACCTGGGAGAGTACGGCTCCTACCCCGACATTACTACCATCTGCATCCACAATGAACGTTTCCCCGGGAGTGGGGTAAGCTAGTATCAGGGCATCGCATAGCCGTTGTTTAAGTGCCTTGAAGCTCTTCTCGCACTCAATTGACCATTTGATTTTTTTTTTGCCTTTTCTGTCAACTGGTGCAGGCTCCTTGCGATCCCGGCAAAATCCTTCACGAACCGTCTGTAGTAGGTGGCTAGGCCCAGGAAGCTCCTTAGTTGGTGTTTATCCTTGGGGACTGGCCAGTTTTTCACCGCTTCGACCTTCTCTGGATCGGTTCTCACTTCTTTCGCTGAAATTATATGCCCCAAGTACGCTCTAAACAGGGCGCACTTCTTGGGGTTGAGCTTCAGGTGGGCACTTCGAAGCCTTTGAAACACTTCCCTTAGATTGTCTCGGTGTTGCGCAAACGTTTTTCCTACGACGATGACATCATCCAAGTATACCAAACAGGTTTTCCATGTCAACCCTTGCAGGACACATTCCATCAATCGAAAGTCGCCAGAGCATTGCACAGCCCGAATGGCATTACCGTGAATTGCCATAGCCCATTTCCTGCGGTGAAGGCTTTTTTCTCCCGGTCTTCTGGATGGATATGTACCTGCCAGTAGCCACTCTTCAAGTCGAGAGTGGAAAACCATCGGGCTCCTGATAGTGTGTCTAGCGTGTTGTCAATCCGTGGCAGAGGATAGCTGTCCTTCTTGGTGACGTAATTGAGCTGCCGATAGTCCACGCAGAACCGCGTGCTGCCATCTTTCTTCTTAACCAGTACAACCGGTGATGCCCACGGACTTTTGCAACTTTCAATCAGACCTTCTTTATCCATTGCCGACACCATCTCTGCAACTTCTGTCTGCTTTGCCAATGGAAGGCGCCTAGCAGGCTGACGAATTGGTCTAGTATCACCAGTGTCTATTCGATGTTGTACCAGGTGTGTTCGGCCGTATTCTCCGTCCTGTGAGGCAAATACATCAGCGTGCTCATTGATAAGATTCTCTACCATAGTTCGCTGCTCCTGATTCAGCTCACTGGACTGGAGAATCGTCTCTCTCGTTTCCGCTGTCCAAGGTGATGGGAGAGGTTGCGGAGCATCACGTTCAGATATTGTTGTGACGGCGGTAATCGGCGTGCATTTTCCAATCACCTCCCCTCGCCTTAGTTTGACAGTGTGTGGTCTGGCGTTCAAAACTCTCACTGGAACCATGGTGTTCTTTGGTTCGACTAACGTCTTTCCCACGATGTAGTCTTGAGAATTCTTCTCTGGGTCTGGTTCTACTATGTAGAATCGGTGGCTCCCAAGATCACCTTCCACCTTCGTCCAAATGATTGTCTCTGAAGACGGCGGCAAAACTTCGTCGTTGCTGATGACTGTCCTGAGAGTTACGGCATTCTCGTTTCCGTACACCATTGGCATCTCCACATTTCGATACCTCAGTACTTGCATCCCGATGTCCAAGATTACTTCATTTGCTTTCATGAAGTCTATTCCGATGATGCACTCGTCGCACATATCTGCCACCAGAAACGCATGGGAGAACGTCAGTCCCGCCAGAGTAATCAGGCTCTTGTTACCCCGTTTGGTTTGCGAAACTTACTTGAATGGTGGTCCTGGGGGCCTCGATTCCAGTAACCAAATTCTGCCCCGCGAAGTTGGTCCTTACGCATTTCCCGACTGCTGGTTTTGGGAAGTCTGACTGACAGGATGGATGTTATCACCGCCAGATGCTTCCTCTCTGCTTCTCCTACTTCCGCAATGTGGACAATTTCCTCGTCTAGGTGCACTTCTGCACTGCCGTTGTAGGTATCCGGTTTGGTTGCAATTCCAGCAACGGATTTAACTTCCGCGAGCTTTGTCTTCATCCATGACGGCTGTTCTCTGGCATGAGCGTTCCACGACGGACATTTCCCTGACACGGGGTATTCCCTGGTATGCTTGGTCTGCAGCCTTCATTGACAAAGCGAATGCCAACGCCTCGGGGAGTGTTCGCTTTTCAGCCATCCTTACAGCCATTTGCAGTTGTCTGTCCTCTATGGCCTGAATAAAAGCTTCCACCGCCATTTCGTTGATAAGCTCCTCACCGGCTTTAGGGTATGAAAGATGGGCTAGTCGCTCTATATCCGCTTGCAACTGTTGGAGCGTTTCCCCCTTTTCTGGACTCGACTACGCAGCTGAACCCTGTACACCTGCTGCATGTGTTCATCCCCAAACCGCATCTCGATAGCCTGAACCAGAGAGTCGTAGTTCTGCTGTTTATCTTCCGGGATGGTCTGCAAGAGCTCCGCAGCTGGACCCCTCAGTGCAAGCGTGAGTGCAATAGACTTCTCTTCATCGTCCCAGCTATTGGTCATTGCGGCCGCTTCGAATTGCCTCTTATAAATTGGCCATGATGTTTGACCATCGAAGATAGGAGGCTGTATCTCCTTTCTTCTCAGACCGTCAGTGGAATATTCCCGTGATTTCTGTCTCTTCACGTTGCTGAGTTCCTGAGCAAGATTTTCGACTTGCTTTTCTACTTTTTCAAACTGAGTCTCTATCTTCCCGAACTGAGTTTCATGCTTCTCAAAGTTTTCATCGAATCTAGTTTCGACTTTTTCGAGTTGCGTCTCGACCTTCTCGATTTTCTCTTCGATCGCTTCGAATTTGGATTCCAAGTTCTTGTTTTGCTCATCAAGTTTGCTTTCCAGAGCATCTAGAGAATTCTTTTGTTCGTCCAGCTTAAGTTCTAGAGAATTCTTTTGTTCGTCCATTGCTTTCTTTTGTTCGTCCATCTTAAGTTCTAGAGAATTCCTTTGTTCGTCCAGCTTAAGTTCTAGAGAATTCCTTTGATCTTCGATTGCTTTCTTTTGTTCGTCCATGACTAACTTAAGTTGCAGGAGCAGACTTGTTATACCCGGGTCGGCTACTGTACTTGCTGGTTCCTCTTCTACGTCAAACTCTATGTCATTGGGATTTTCACCTTCCTGCGTTACTGCTTCTTCCAGACGAATCAGTAGGGCATCTTTTCCCCCAGTTGTGTCGAGATTCCGCTTACTGAGTTCTGCCTTTAGTTGAATTATAGTTAGTTTTCCCAATTTGCGACCCATTTTGCGCAACTAATTAACTCAACACAGAAATCTTTTTTTTTTTTGTGCAATTTCACACCACGGAAATAGTTGTTCACAGAATAAGTTTTATCCCACTTCTGACACCAATTTAATATGCGAGCTACGGCTCGAGTAGATAAAACGATATTCTGTGAAATTATTTCTTTTTTTCGAGTCTATAGGACAATTCAAGATCACACTATACTATTCTTCGCAAACTCCTTCCTTACAAGGTCTCTTTCTTCTCAAATCACCTTATCTCCTTTCAATTACTTAATTCACAAATCCAAACTAATTACTTCTTCTTGTTAACTCTCAACTTTCAATTTATCACAAAATTACTACTTCGGCTGTTATCACTTTTCCAATCTCTTCGATACGGTTCTAAACCAACTGCCCGCTCTCGATCGCCATCTGTCCTTATATAGCAGAAGTTTCTGATAGCCAGAAACTTCTAGCAAATTCTTCGACCACTGGAACAAATACCTAAAAATTCTGATGTAATAATTCCAAGATGACAATCATTTCGTGCAGTTATAATTCTCTCTTGTTCTCTCTTATCCGTGATATTATCCGAACTGTGGAGACTAATTGCAGACACGAACCTCAAATGAAAAGACACTTCGGAATTTGTTGCCTGTTCGAGGGCGTAGTTATTATGCTATATTATGTTACAATATTATATAAGTGTTCCGGCAGAACTTGTCGTAATTTATATTTCAAGCCTTCATGCCAGACCTTGTCAAAAGCTTGAGAAACATCAAGGAATACGCTCGAGCAAATCTATTTTTCTTCGTAAGCTTTCTCAATTAAATCAGTTATTCTATGCACTTGGTCTATTGTTGAGTGCTTGGTTCTAAACCCAAACTGGTGATTGGGAATAAGAGATCCTTCTTCTATAACCGGCTGTAATCGCTTAAGTACTATTCTTTCGAAAACTTTAGACATAATCGGCAGCAGCGAAATAGGTCTATACGATTTTTTATCATTCGGTGGTTTTCCTGGCTTCAGAATCATTATTACTTCCGCGACTTTCCATTGACTCGGAACATATTCTAATCTTATCGCTGCGTTTATAATGTAAAGGAACTTAACTAACGCTTTTCTAGGTAACGATTTAAGAAACTCCCCTGTGATTAGGTCGTATCCAGGAGCTTTATTCGGTTTCAGTTTCTTTATTTCTTGTTGAAGTTCGGTCAGCCTTGCATTTCTCACTGTGTAATTGTGAAGTGCTACATCCGACGCATTATCATTTTCAGCAAGCGCTTGCCCATCAAATGGTTTAAATGTTTCTTCCAAATGGGCGGCAAAGACTTCTGCTTTGTCTTTATCATTCTTGGACCATTCGTTGTCATTTTTCTTGATTGGGGCCACTTGTATTTTCGGTTTTTTAATGCCTTTTATAGCTTTCCAGAGCGAATAATTGGAATCTTTGTCCGCTGTTAAGCCAATAATGGCCTTTTTTAGCAAGTTACATAAGCGATTCAAATGCGATTTATGTTGTGGAGCACGAGTTTGTTGCCATTTTTTACGCGCTTTTCTCTTCTCCCTTACCATTTCTTTTATTTCCGGTGGATATTTTTGGGCATGATTTATTGGCGTTTTCCTTTGATAGGGAGTATTTTTCCACGCGGCGCGCTGCAGAACTTCAACAAAACGATCAATTTCGATTTCGAGTTCAGAAGACGTCCTAAGTGATACTCTCAGTTCGATATGTTATTCAACGTCTTGTTTAAAGCCTTCCCAATCAGTTTTTTTGCTAGTTAGTCTAGCAGGTACATCTTTTTTAATTAGGCGTTCGCTCATCGTTAGAATGATAGGAAGAGAGATCAAAACTTTCATCAATTTTAATACAGTTCCCTGGTATTCCTTTTACAACAAAGAAATCGATCAGATCGGGTATTTTGTTGCTATCAGCCGGCCAATATGTTGGTTTACCAGTCGAGTGAAAGTCGCAGCTGTGTTGCATGCAGGCGTTGTAAAGTGCTCTGCCTTTTTATGAGACACATCTTGAACCCCAGAAGGTGTGTTTTGCATTAAAATCTCCGCCAATAATAAAATTCGGTCCAAGAGAGTTGAAAATATTAGTAAAATCAGTTTTTTCAAGCCTGCAACGCAGTGGACAATAAATAGACGAGACATTGAAAGAGTAATGTCCATTTTTCACGCGTACAGTGCTCACTTGCATTGTTTCAAGCTCTATCATAATCTCTTCAGAGTGTTCGATGCAATTTTTTATGATTAAAGACGATCCGCCTCTGGCCCTTTCCGACGGGTGATAAGCGTGATAGGTACTGTATCCAGTAATGTTTACATGCGATAGTTTCGTCGGGTGAGTTTCACAGATCAAACATATGTCAATGTCATTTTCCCGTAGAAATATTTCTAGCTCTTCTAGTCTTTGTATGAGACCGTTGGCGTTCCATGCAACAATTTTAAGAAGTTTCATCATGTTCGTTTTGAAATGCTCCTGTTGTTAAGCTTATGTTCAAGCTTCTCCAATCTTTCGACAATTAGCATATTTGTTTTTGTTTGCTCCTCAAGCCTCGCAAGGATAATGGAAAAGACGTGAGATACGGGGTTTTCCGAATTATCAGTGTTCGTCTTTGTTGATGTTGATGCTTGACTACGCGTCTGCATGTCAGAATCTGACGGCTTTTCTTTAGGCGCTTTTACCTTCTCGGTTGTCTCTAGTCACCTTTCTTGTAGAAGTTTTCGACTTTTCCTTATTTACCGGTTTTGAAGGTGGGTTTTGCGGCTTCATAAGTCGATCTCTTCTTTTTTGCAATTCCTTGGCTACTTCACAGCCTCTGTAATTAGCCGGGTGTTTACCATTGCAGTTAATACACGCTGCAGGGTTTTTTGTTTACGCCACACTCTTGACTAAGATGTTTACCGGCGCATTTGACACATCGCGGTTCTTTTCGGCAATACGTTTGCGTGTGGTTGAATCCTTGGCATCGTTTGCACTGAGGTATCAACCTTGTATTCTTGCGCATGGGTTCGATTTTGACTACGACATTCAGAATTGTTCTTATTTTGTAAATCTTGTCTAAACTCTCAGCCTTATCAAAGGTTAACATAAAAAGAGGAAGCTCGCGCTTAACCATCGTTTCCTCGCCTTCCGATTTTTGCTTTTCCGGTTTAATTGAATTTACCGCATAGACGAATTTAAAGTTTTTGTTCTTCAAATCGTGAACAACATCTTCCTTTCGGCATGAGGCATGAAGTCCTCTAGCTACGACTCGTATCGGTCTTTCAGATTTATTTTCATACGTATACCACTGGATTTTTTCAGTATTCAGTTTATTAGATAATGAGCGGTAACTGTCTGAGTCCTTTACGTTTACTTTCCATTTGTTGTTGTTGAGCGATGTTACTTCAAATATATAGGATAGCAATAAAGGTTTGAGAAAAGAATGCAGTTTATTATAGTCTGCAATTCCGATCACGTACATTGGTGGCGCTGGTCGTACCTTATTCCGTGGATTTTCTTCGGCACGCGTGTTTATTTTGTCATGCTGTTCTTTACCTTCTCGTTTATTTTGCGTGTTTTCTTGCCTCGTTAACATTTCGGCCGAAGAGCCAGCTTTTCGTTTCTTGACTGGTCGTTTTTTTTAGAATCCAATTGGTTTCCTGACTTAGTTCTTCATCATCCGTTTTCGAATCCGTGTTATCGGGGACGTTTGAACTCGCAGCAGACTCATTACGAGGTTTCGATGTATCATTAAATTCTTTATTTTCTGCTTTAAGTACTTTTAATTGCTTTCTTAGTTCTTCGCAGAGAAGTTCCATTTTACTTAGCCTGGTCCGGAGTTCCGTATTTTCGTCCGTTAGGCTTTGAATTTTCACTGAAGTCCGTTGTTCGTGCGCCGACACTATCGATGCCGCCGGACTTCTTGTTCCGCACGTTTTTATGATAGATCTTGATGTTGGTGATGAACGCAAGAAATGGCTCTCCCCAGGATCCGTAGAGCCGACCTCCGAAGAGGGTGGATTTTCCAGTGTACCGGGACTGCCACCTGGGGTATTTATATCTTTTGTTTCGTTCATTGCATGTTTTTGTAAACGCCACACTCGGTATACAGAGGGTGGATTTTAGTCGCCTCTTACGACAGGCATGCCTACCTCTGGTATATTCTAACCTCTACCCGAAAGGGGTTGATAAATATCAGAACATTTCTTCTTCATTTCTTTTTCGGTATTTTAATTTTCGATTTGGAGAGACACAGGACGGAGTGCAAACACTAATGTAAGAACAAATTATTAATTTTATATGTAAATCTAATATTTACTTTTTAATTAAAGATTTTAGTTTTATACGAGTACACTCGTATGGATACTCAACACCAATTTTAACAGATTTTTTTTTGAAAAAAAGCGTAGGTGTTAGCCCAGGGTGTTGGCGAGTTCGTAATTTCGGTGGCTCCTAATATGAAGAAGCAGGCGCATATTCAAAAAAAGGTTAATATATTCAAAATCCCTCATTCTAATCGCACGTCGGTCAGTGCATTTTTGTACATGTTTATGGTTAATGAGAAAACATGAAAAAATTTCAGAAAGTTAACTGCATTTTCAAAACCGCTAAGCCGATGACAGTTCTCTACTTTTAGTTCAGGCAAAAGAATCATTCAAGTCCGTGTATTTTTGTAGAATTTATCGTAAATGAAACAAGTGAAAGATAATTCCATAAACAGATAGACAGATTATTATTCGGAAAACTACTTTTCCGTACATGTTGTTTTCTATCCCGACACAGCCTTAGCGGAGGTTCCTTGCGGAACAGGTTTTGCGGTGATAACCTTACCCACAATTCTTCAATCGTTGACCGGGAGGTCAGTATTCTATAAAGCCATGATGTGCACCATTTTTGTGGGATTACTTGGTTCGAGTGGCACCCAGATCCTGTGGGGAATATTACGCTTATCCTTGAGCTTGGCTCGATGACAGATTCCACCGTAATTGCCAAATACAGAGCTGATGAAGCTAACTGAACTTGAAGGTTGGTGGGTGCCCGTAGAAATCAGGGCGTGTTCGTAAACGCAGTTCGTAATATTCCATTAAATAAGCCGCCATTTTACTTTTCGTAAGAATCCTCCCTTCGTCGTCAGACATATCTATTAACGCGACCACATCGCAGAGGAGGGTTTACAGTTACGTTAAGTGTAGGAGTTGACGAAAAGGAGATGTTTTTCCTTAAGGTCCCACCCAGGTTAGTACATACCCATTGTGAGGGCAGGGAAACATGCTCGGGGATCTATCCCTGCTATTTAATCCTCTTTTCCCTTTAGATTCTAAACTATTCTGTTGCCGTAATGATGTCTTACAATTCCTTCCATATTATGTAAGTGCCTAAAGAGTTTCACTTGTCATTGGCTGATATGAGAGTCTTATTTCCTATAGCCGAATTTTGTAAAGCGGAACTCTTATATTTTTGTCAGTATGAGTTGGTTTCAGCTCTGAGACCGTTTTTGCCAGTTTATTAGCCTTCTCATCGGTGTCTCTAGTGCACCGATTCAGATACTACAATGCTGCCCCCAAAGGGATGGATTCACATTGGATGCTTTAGAACCTCGTGGATGGAGCCAATTAGAATGCTGGAACGTGAGAGAAAAGAGTCAAAGGGACTAACACGAATCCAGATGACAACTATGTCAGATATAACGGAGATAACGGTCGGAAGAGAATTGGATGGCAATAAGTTCCTTCGTAACAACTCTACAAAAAGAGCTGCGAAAGAAGCTGACACAGAAGCATAGCATAAACTGCTAACCAGCCCCGCGAAGTAATACCTAACGGCAGTCCCGCGGGGAGAGTGGTTGAAGTGTGTAGGGTGTGTGTTTAGTACGTAGGCGTATTCCTGGTATCGATTACAGGCTATTAGTATCTATGAAGATTACACATCCCTGGTGCAATCCAAAAAAAAGAACCTCGTGGATTATTGAGCTTAGAGGTGTAGGCAAGTCTAGTGAGTTCTTATGACTCTCGTAGCTATTATTATTATTATTTTTTTCTATCTTCTCAGGAGAAGCGAAGATATAATGCTGGGATAGCGCCCCGAAATGTTTGCAGATGACTGTTGGGATCATTCCATATTTGTTCAAAGTTTGTTAGAGATTGAAAGTTAAATTTTGTGATTTCGGATATGTGGCGCATACTAGAGACTTTCGCTCCTTCTGGTTCAAATCATTTTTAACCTTTTTGCTTAGACATTCAAGGATACGCAAAGCGGAAGGCAACTCACGTGCCAGCAACCAGCTTCATGTACAAAAGTACAAGCTACAAAGCTAAACGGCTTTCATTTATATATGAATAGAGTCCCGCGTTATGAAGTCAAGTCTTAGTAATCCAGATAGCCTACTAGTGTCTAGATACACTAATTATGACTGGGCAATTTTACAAACTAAGTCCTCTGCCAGGCTGATCTTTGCCACGGTCTGGCAATCGAATTAATTCAATTCTACGCCCAGTCCAGATGCAATACTCTGAGCACAATACTGTTGGTGAGTGAAACCCTACTTAGAACAATAACTCTCACCGACATGCCTTCAGGACTCATTAGCACTTCGACGAGTTTTGTCAATGCCCTAGTATAATAGAATAAAATAGCTACTCAATGACAACTAACAACTATTACAGAAATTTTTTAAAAAAATATGTACATTATTTGGTACCTACCTTTAATCATATTACCAGTTATTAATCATTTCGTAACAAAACACTTAACAATTCGATTAGGATCATTTGATTTTCAGCGATACATTTAAATTTATCAAAATTCCTCATTTATTCCTCAGAAAAATGATTTGCACTACGTAGGTGCAACAATTTTTAGGGAGATTGGTAATTAGGGAAACTAATTTTATGGAAACATGAAGTGTGGGTTTATGGTTCCCGTGTAACATTTATATCAATTTAAATTTTTTAATAGTTTACAGAGCCACCTAGTATAGTTTTCGAATTTTATCTGCATAGTCAATTCGAAAACCACTCAATTTCTTCTAGATACCACGGATTACGCTTCACATGCAACAACAGCACCAGAAACGATTACGAACACCAGAGTACGAGTGCTTTTAATTTGCTGTTGATGTGTGCTGCACTGTTAGCGATTGGTAAAGTGAATGAAGCGCCGCTTTTAGCGACTAGAAATAAAATGTATTCTGGATACGAGTATACTGTTTAAAGTAAGAATGCGTTCGTTGAAATTAAGAAATGACAATGTCAAGCGTAAAGCAATTATATAATAACCAATTTGTAAATCGAAAATTCAGTGAAAACTCTATAGGAATATTACAAAGTTGTGGTTAGGATATTTTAGAATACTTTGGAACTTAAAGGAAGTCAATTAAAGACTAAAAATTGCTAAACGCAAGCTCTCTACCAACAGTAGGCACCCATACCAACTGTATGTAGACTATTTGATCCGACAAAATTTATTTCGCAAATATTTCTTCGCATTGATCGCAACAATTTTTTTTTTTTTTTGTTTCACAAATTTTCATTTAGTCTTTGATTTATCTCACAACGTGATAATTTCGCAATACTCTTCCCGCGCATTTACAAATATGATATACATATGTACCTATATTGTTACGCCTGATGAATAAAAAAAAATAGATTTACAAACTGAGTTTCGCGGGCTGGATTTTTGGCTGTGTATATCGAACGGAAAAAGAATCACAAACTAATGAAAAGAACTGCCGAACAACCAACCGATGAATAACAAAAAAAAAAAACGAACGATTTTATTTTATCTGTAATCAATTTATTTATATGTCTTGTGACAGGTCTAAAAGTAAACTCAAACATTTATTTCTTATTCACTAGTACTTATCATCTACCTTAAACTGCACTACTTTGTGCTGACCTATGTGGTAATGTATTTTTCGGATCGTGAACGTTGTTTGCTTGGGTGTCCGTTTGTGAAATTTAATACGACGAAATTCCTCTGTTGAAGTTTTGTGTGAAAACAATTTCTGTAGGAAATTGTTTTGTTCTACACAGACATTTTTTTTTCTTCGTCAGCATTGCACCTTCATAACACCTCCCTCCTTAAAGCGAGTTTATGGGTATCTAACCCATAACTTGGTTCATCTCGTCCCATCGTTATGTTCTCTGATGATGTCATTGAGGGTGATCTGGTAGGCTCTGGTAACTCTTGTACGTACTTCCTCTTTTTTCGATTGAAACATTTATTGAATAAAGAAATGCTCGTTCGGCCTCCAGATCTGCAGCCACACTTGTATGCAATCATAAGCGTTGCAATAAATGCTAGGTTGCCTCCGATTCCTGTAAAAATGCTTCTGGTTTTCTCTGGTATCGAATCCAACGCGTTTTCCCAGAAATGCTTCTGATTCTGTAGGTCGATTGCTAGGTCGTTAAGTTCTTCTACATTTTTGGCTTTAATTATATTTATAATCTTTGTGTTTAATTTTACGGTATCTAATTTAACATTAACGCAACAGTCTTCGAGTTCGCTTGTATTAAATCTATCTTTTAATTCAATTTCTAATGGTCTACTTATTGTTCTTATACTAGTACAATTATCGCTTCCTTCTGTTGCTTCATTATTACATTTACAATTGTATTTTTTTTTTTCTTGAGTGATTACAAATATAAAGATGTTTGCTTTAATTTTGTATAACATTTCAATATGTGTATTAATTGCCTTCAAGTTACAGCTAACTTTGTTGCACATGAAAACATTTATTGCGCAGTTTGTGAAATCAAGAGTGTTCTTATATAATTGAGTTTTACAAATATGATTTATTTCTTTACAGTCTTCCAAATTGTTTTTTTAATTATAAAGTTCTTTATCTCTTCTTATTGTTAAAAATTTATTTGGCACATCAATTAGAACAAGACCGTTTGTTACAATTTTTGGGATCGCAATAATTTCAAATAAATCAAATTCTTCTTTTGTTACAATTGTTATTTATAATAACACAATTATCTCTTGGTTCTTTACATAAGCTTTAATTTATATTTCTTTAATAATATTTGCGTAATTTTCTATTATTGGTTCTAATAAAAGGGAGTGCAATTGGTTCAACTCTTCAAGCAGTTGTAGTAGTTCAAATAAACGGGGATGAATAACTCCGTTTTGAATAAAAAGTAAGCTGCCTAAAATCTGCTCTATTTCTATTTCTAACTGCATAATCTTAAAATTTATTTTATTCATTATTTCGTTAAAGTATGAGTGTATTGTTTTATTAGTTTCCTGAATTTCCTGAATTTCCTTGCCTTCTGACTTCATAAGATTTACTGAGCTAATTATTTCGTTGATTTTATTTGCGGTTACATTCTGAATTGCTTAATTTTCTCATAATTTTGATATTTTCTTTCATCCCATTTTTTATTCTAATCTCATTTGATTTGATTGTATTTACAGTTTTTGCGTAATATTCGGCATCTTCATTATCCATTATACCGAATAATGTTTTAAACCCAGAACCTGTTATATTTACTAACCCTCAACGGAATCTTGTTTCCTTACCCATTATATTATAGATTACGTGAACTCTATGCTCTAGCTTTATCAAATAATTTTTACAATTTCTTGATATTTTTTGCAATTGCTAATATGATTTACATATTCATCGTTAATGGCATTGCAGAATTCCATGCCATTATCAGTCAATATCATTTTCGGTAATCCAAAATTTAAAATCCAACCATTGGTGATTGCTCTAGTTACTGTTTCCATTGCTTTATCTTTTTAATGGTATAAATTTAATAAATTTTGATAAGTCATGATGTGTTGTTAAGCCAAATTTGTGTCCATCCTCTGTCTGTTTGAGTGGGCCAATCAAATCCATCGATATTTTTTCGAGAGCTCTTTCTGCTGAAGTTACTATTTTCATTGGATTCCTTTTTGTTTGCCTGGTTACTTTTTCTGTTGGGCAATGTTTGCAATTTCTTATATATTCTTCAACGTCTTTTTGCATCCCTTTCCAATGGTATTTTACCTTAAGCCTCGCATACTCGTAAGTTGCCTTCTGCCCTGTATGACTTCCTAACAGGCCATCATGATTTTCCTTTATAATGCGTTCCCTTTCTTCTAGATCCGTTATTGCTTTACATGTGCTGTTTCTATTACCTTCCTCTTCTTCTAGCTCCTGGTGAAATCTTTCTAGTTGTTCTTCTTCTGGTTCACCTCTATTATCCGGAATAATTGTATTCTCCTCCATCACGCTATGAACCATTTCGTCTATTAATCGATCTACTTCCTCGAAATCTTCTACTTCTTGACTATTACTTCCGTTATTATTATTCCTGCTGCATTATTCTCACATTTCGAGATAATTCATCTGCAACGACATTTTCGCATCCTTTTTTGTAACGAATCTAGTACTCAAACTCTCCTAGCTTGACCCTCCACCTGACCAGTCTAGATCTGGGATCTTTCACATTGAATAACCATGTTAGTGGTCTGTGGTCTGTCTGAACAACGAATTTTCTCCCATATATATACGGTCTAAACTGTTTTGCGGCCTAAACTATGGCCAAGCACTCCTTTTCGGTAGTGCTGTAATTTTGTTCAGCTTTATTTAATGTTCTGTCTTTATGTCATATTGTTGGCTGAGGACATCTCCTGTTCCTTTATTTGAAGCATCGGTTGTTATTATGAACATTCTATTGTAATCCGAGTATAGTAAAACCGGAAAATGAGTAATTGCTGTCTTTAGTTTGTCAAACGCTTCCTGTTGCTCTCTATTCTAATTGAATGGTACATCCTTCTTTAATAATAAGTTCAAAGGTTCAGCGATTTTACTGAAATTTTGAATGGTAGTAGCCTACCATTCCCAAAAATGATTTGATGACCTTTTGATATTTTATTTGGATCAGGTTTAACTCCTTGATCAGGCAAAAGAATCATTCAAGTCCGTGTATTTTTGTAGAATTTATCGTAAATGAAACAAGTGAAAGATAATTCCATAAACAGATAGACAGATTATTATTCGGAAAACTACTTTTCCGTACATGTTGTTTTCTATCCCGACACAGCCTTAGCGGAGGTTCCTTGCGGAACAGGTTTTGCGGTGATAACCTTACCCACAATTCTTCAATCGTTGACCGGGAGGTCAGTATTCTATAAAGCCATGATGTGCACCATTTTTGTGGGATTACTTGGTTCGAGTGGCACCCAGATCCTGTGGGGAATATTACGCTTATCCTTGAGCTTGGCTCGATGACAGATTCCACCGTAATTGCCAAATACAGAGCTGATGAAGCTAACTGAACTTGAAGGTTGGTGGGTGCCCGTAGAAATCAGGGCGTGTTCGTAAACGCAGTTCGTAATATTCCATTAAATAAGCCGCCATTTTACTTTTCGTAAGAATCCTCCCTTCGTCGTCAGACATATCTATTAACGCGACCACATCGCAGAGGAGGGTTTACAGTTACGTTAAGTGTAGGAGTTGACGAAAAGGAGATGTTTTTCCTTAAGGTCCCACCCAGGTTAGTACATACCCATTGTGAGGGCAGGGAAACATGCTCGGGGATCTATCCCTGCTATTTAATCCTCTTTTCCCTTTAGATTCTAAACTATTCTGTTGCCGTAATGATGTCTTACAATTCCTTCCATATTATGTAAGTGCCTAAAGAGTTTCACTTGTCATTGGCTGATATGAGAGTCTTATTTCCTATAGCCGAATTTTGTAAAGCGGAACTCTTATATTTTTGTCAGTATGAGTTGGTTTCAGCTCTGAGACCGTTTTTGCCAGTTTATTAGCCTTCTCATCGGTGTCTCTAGTGCACCGATTCAGATACTACAATGCTACCCCCAAAGGGATGGATTCACATTGGATGCTTTAGAACCTCGTGGATGGAGCCAATTAGAATGCTGGAACGTGAGAGAAAAGAGTCAAAGGGACTAACACGAATCCAGATGACAACTATGTCAGATATAACGGAGATAACGGTCGGAAGAGAATTGGATGGCAATAAGTTCCTTCGTAACAACTCTACAAAAAGAGCTGCGAAAGAAGCTGACACAGAAGCATAGCATAAACTGCTAACCAGCCCCGCGAAGTAATACCTAACGGCAGTCCCGCGGGGAGAGTGGTTGAAGTGTGTAGGGTGTGTGTTTAGTACGTAGGCGTATTCCTGGTATCGATTACAGGCTATTAGTATCTATGAAGATTACACATCCCTGGTGCAATCCAAAAAAAAGAACCTCGTGGATTATTGAGCTTAGAGGTGTAGGCAAGTCTAGTGAGTTCTTATGACTCTCGTAGCTATTATTATTATTATTTTTTTTTATCTTCTCAGGAGAAGCGAAGATATAACGCTGGGATAGCGCCCCGAAATGTTTGCAGATGACTGTTGGGATCATTCCATATTTGTTCAAAGTTTGTTAGAGATTGAAAGTTAAATTTTGTGATTTCGGATATGTGGCGCATACTAGAGACTTTCGCTCCTTCTGGTTCAAATCATTTTTAACCTTTTTGCTTAGACATTCAAGGATACGCAAAGCGGAAGGCAACTCACGTGCCAGCAACCAGCTTCATGTACAAAAGTACAAGCTACAAAGCTAAACGGCTTTCATTTATATATGAATAGAGTCCCGCGTTATGAAGTCAAGTCTTAGTAATCCAGATAGCCTACTAGTGTCTAGATACACTAATTATGACTGGGCAATTTTACAAACTAAGTCCTCTGCCAGGCTGATCTTTGCCACGGTCTGGCAATCGAATTAATTCAATTCTACGCCCAGTCCAGATGCAATACTCTGAGCACAATACTGTTGGTGAGTGAAACCCTACTTAGAGCAATAACTCTCACCGACATGCCTTCAGGACTCATTAGCACTTCGACGAGTTTTGTCAATGCCCTAGTATAATAGAATAAAATAGCTACTCAATGACAACTAACAACTATTACAGAAATTTTTTAAAAAAATATGTACATTATTTGGTACCTACCTTTAATCATATTACCAGTTATTAATCATTTCATAACAAAACACTTAACAATTCGATTAGGATCATTTGATTTTCAGCGATACATTTAAATTTATCAAAATTCCTCATTTATTCCTCAGAAAAATGATTTGCACTACGTAGGTGCAACAATTTTTAGGGAGATTGGTAATTAGGGAAACTAATTTTATGGAAACATGAACATGGTTTATGGTTCCCGTGTAACATTTATATCAATTTAAATTTTTTAATAGTTTACAGAGCCACCTAGTATAGTTTTCGAATTTTATCTGCATAGTCAATTCGAAAACCACTCAATTTCTTCTAGATACCACGGATTACGCTTCACATGCAACAACAGCACCAGAAACGATTACGAACACCAGAGTACGAGTGCTTTTAATTTGCTGTTGATGTGTGCTGCACTGTTAGCGATTGGTAAAGTGAATGAAGCGCCGCTTTTAGCGACTAGAAATAAAATGTATTCTGGATACGAGTATACTGTTTAAAGTAAGAATGCGTTCGTTGAAATTAAGAAATGACAATGTCAAGCGTAAAGCAATTATATAATAACCAATTTGTAAATCGAAAATTCAGTGAAAACTCTATAGGAATATTACAAAGTTGTGGTTAGGATATTTTAGAATACTTTGGAACTTAAAGGAAGTCAATTAAAGACTAAAAATTGCTAAACGCAAGCTCTCTACCAACAGTAGGCACCCATACCAACTGTATGTAGACTATTTGATCCGACAAAATTTATTTCGCAAATATTTCTTCGCATTGATCGCAACAATTTTTTTTTTTTTTTGTTTCACAAATTTTCATTTAGTCTTTGATTTATCTCACAACGTGATAATTTCGCAATACTCTTCCCGCGCATTTACAAATATGATATACATATGTACCTATATTGTTACGCCTGATGAATAAAAAAAAATAGATTTACAAACTGAGTTTCGCGGGCTGGATTTTTGGCTGTGTATATCGAACGGAAAAAGAATCACAAACTAATGAAAAGAACTGCCGAACAACCAACCGATGAATAACAAAAAAAAAAAACGAACGATTTTATTTTATCTGTAATCAATTTATTTATATGTCTTGTGACAGGTCTAAAAGTAAACTCAAACATTTATTTCTTATTCACTAGTACTTATCATCTACCTTAAACTGCACTACTTTGTGCTGACCTATGTGGTAATGTATTTTTCGGATCGTGAACGTTGTTTGCTTGGGTGTCCGTTTGTGAAATTTAATACGACGAAATTCCTCTGTTGAAGTTTTGTGTGAAAACAATTTCTGTAGGAAATTGTTTTGTTCTACACAGACATTTTTTTTTCTTCGTCAGCATTGCACCTTCATAACACCTCCCTCCTTAAAGCGAGTTTATGGGTATCTAACCCATAACTTGGTTCATCTCGTCCCATCGTTATGTTCTCTGATGATGTCATTGAGGGTGATCTGGTAGGCTCTGGTAACTCTTGTACGTACTTCCTCTTTTTTCGATTGAAACATTTATTGAATAAAGAAATGCTCGTTCGGCCTCCAGATCTGCAGCCACACTTGTATGCAATCATAAGCGTTGCAATAAATGCTAGGTTGCCTCCGATTCCTGTAAAAATGCTTCTGGTTTTCTCTGGTATCGAATCCAACGCGTTTTCCCAGAAATGCTTCTGATTCTGTAGGTCGATTGCTAGGTCGTTAAGTTCTTCTACATTTTTGACTTTAATTATATTTATAATCTTTGTGTTTAATTTTACGGTATCTAATTTAACATTAACGCAACAGTCTTCGAGTTCGCTTGTATTAAATCTATCTTTTAATTCAATTTCTAATGGTCTACTTATTGTTCTTATACTAGTACAATTATCGCTTCCTTCTGTTGCTTCATTATTACATTTACAATTGTATTTTTTTTTTCTTGAGTGATTACAAATATAAAGATGTTTGCTTTAATTTTGTATAACATTTCAATATGTGTATTAATTGCCTTCAAGTTACAGCTAACTTTGTTGCGCATGAAAACATTTATTGCGCAGTTTGTGAAATCAAGAGTGTTCTTATATAATTGAGTTTTACAAATATGATTTATTTCTTTACAGTCTTCCAAATTGTTTTTTTAATTATAAAGTTCTTTATCTCTTCTTATTGTTAAAAATTTATTTGGCACATCAATTAGAACAAGACCGTTTGTTACAATTTTTGGGATCGCAATAATTTCAAATAAATCAAATTCTTCTTTTGTTACAATTGTTATTTATAATAACACAATTATCTCTTGGTTCTTTACATAAGCTTTAATTTATATTTCTTTAATAATATTTGCGTAATTTTCTATTATTGGTTCTAATAAAAGGGAGTGCAATTGGTTCAACTCTTCAAGCAGTTGTAGTAGTTCAAATAAACGGGGATGAATAACTCCGTTTTGAATAAAAAGTAAGCTGCCTAAAATCTGCTCTATTTCTATTTCTAACTGCATAATCTTAAAATTTATTTTATTCATTATTTCGTTAAAGTATGAGTGTATTGTTTTATTAGTTTCCTGAATTTCCTGAATTTCCTTGCCTTCTGACTTCATAAGATTTACTGAGCTAATTATTTCGTTGATTTTATTTGCGGTTACATTCTGAATTGCTTAATTTTCTTTCATCCCATTTTTTATTCTAATCTCATTTGATTTGATTGTATTTACAGTTTTTGCGTAATATTCGGCATCTTCATTATCCATTATACCGAATAATGTTTTAAACCCAGAACCTGTTATATTTACTAACCCTCAACGGAATCTTGTTTCCTTACCCATTATATTATAGATTACGTGAAATCTATGCTCTAGCTTTATCAAATAATTTTTACAATTTCTTGATATTTTTTGCAATTGCTAATATGATTTACATATTCATCGTTAATGGCATTGCAGAATTCCATGCCATTATCAGTCAATATCATTTTCGGTAATCCAAAATTTAAAATCCAACCATTGGTGATTGCTCTAGTTACTGTTTCCATTGCTTTATCTTTTTAATGGTATAAATTTAATAAATTTTGATAAGTCATGATGTGTTGTTAAGCCAAATTTGTGTCCATCCTCTGTCTGTTTGAGTGGGCCAATCAAATCCATCGATATTTTTTCGAGAGCTCTTTCTGCTGAAGTTACTATTTTCATTGGATTCCTTTTTGTTTGCCTGGTTACTTTTTCTGTTGGGCAATGTTTGCAATTTCTTATATATTCTTCAACGTCTTTTTGCATCCCTTTCCAATGGTATTTTACCTTAAGCCTCGCATACTCGTAAGTTGCCTTCTGCCCTGTATGACTTCCTAACAGGCCATCATGATTTTCCTTTATAATGCGTTCCCTTTCTTCTAGATCCGTTATTGCTTTACATGTGCTGTTTCTATTACCTTCCTCTTCTTCTAGCTCCTGGTGAAATCTTTCTAGTTGTTCTTCTTCTGGTTCACCTCTATTATCCGGAATAATTGTATTCTCCTCCATCACGCTATGAACCATTTCGTCTATTAATCGATCTACTTCCTCGAAATCTTCTACTTCTTGACTATTACTTCCGTTATTATTATTCCTGCTGCATTATTCTCACATTTCGAGATAATTCATCTGCAACGACATTTTCGCATCCTTTTTTGTAACGAATCTAGTACTCAAACTCTCCTAGCTTGACCCTCCACCTGACCAGTCTAGATCTGGGATCTTTCACATTGAATAACCATGTTAGTGGTCTGTGGTCTGTCTGAACAACGAATTTTCTCCCATATATATACGGTCTAAACTGTTTTGCGGCCTAAACTATGGCCAAGCACTCCTTTTCGGTAGTGCTGTAATTTTGTTCAGCTTTATTTAATGTTCTGTCTTTATGTCATATTGTTGGCTGAGGACATCTCCTGTTCCTTTATTTGAAGCATCGGTTGTTATTATGAACATTCTATTGTAATCCGAGTATAGTAAAACCGGAAAATGAGTAATTGCTGTCTTTAGTTTGTCAAACGCTTCCTGTTGCTCTCTATTCTAATTGAATGGTACATCCTTCTTTAATAATAAGTTCAAAGGTTCAGCGATTTTACTGAAATTTTGAATGGTAGTAGCCTACCATTCCCAAAAATGATTTGATGACCTTTTGATATTTTATTTGGATCAGGTTTAACTCCTTGATCCGTTATTATATGTCCTAGGTACTGCACCTCGCTTTCCCTAATTGGTCTAATATTTCATTAATATTAGGCAGGGGATAGTTATCCGCAATCGTCAACTCGTTGAGTTTGCGGTAATCTATCACCATCCTCCACTTCCTTTTGCCACCAGCATCTGCCTTCTTTAGCACAATCCAAAGAGGAGAGCTCCAGGACGAATTGCTATTCCTAATAATCCCATCTTGTTTTAGTTTTTTTCCACTTGGGTACGCACTTCTTCGTCATGCACCTTTGGGTAACGGTAAGGCTTAGTAAAAATCGGTTGTGCCCTTTCTAATGTTCGAATTTTATGCTTGCTTACATTAGTATGGGTAAGTTTCTCATTTTCGACACTGAATACATCGCTATAATTCTTAAGTATACTCATGATACTTTCGATCTCTTCCTTATTCATGTGTCCAGTTCTTATATTTCCCGTTACTTCAATAACTCTTTGCCTTTTAACCTCAAAGTCCTCAAAATTCTTTCCTACAATTCTAATATGGCTAACGTCAAAATCTTCTTCCGATGTGTTCAATACTGTGGCTAGACATTCTCCATTTCTATTTCTTGTTATACATTCTGGAATGATTATCCCTTCCTTAATTTCTTGCTTTGGCAACACTATTTCTTCTTTCAATTTCGAATTATTTTCAAGTTTCTAGACTCTAAGTACCGAGTAACCGAGGTTCTACGCTTTTAAAACTTTTCTTCGCCCAAATATTTCAGAGAAATTTCTTCATTTTTGCTTCTTTTAATTCCCTCTTTATAGTGAATCCCTCCTTAAGAAAGTGGCTACCTAATATACCATCGTACTCTCCTAGCAATCCATTTTCTATTACCTACATTGTCAGTTTTCTTTCAATTGCCCTACCTTTCCTATTTGGAAATAGACTGATGTCTTTTATTACTTCGCCTAGTGTTTCCTGCATGTTGTTTCCTAATCCTTTAAATTGTATTGTTTTCTTCATATTTACCTCACATTCATATATGTGTTTGGCACATATGAGGGATATTTCCGCTCCCGTATCAATTCTCATTTTCTTTAATTCATTATCAATTAGAATATTCACGTGTGGTGTCAGAATTTCCTACTTCGTTAAATACGGTCAAATTTCTAACATCAGGATCTCCTTTGAATTATTTTCTATTAGCTGTTGAGCCTATTTCTCGGTTATTGGAATTTATACGTTCGCTATTGGAGTTTGTCCCCGGTTGATTCTACCAACCACTATTCCTCCTAGGTGCTTTACAATCTCTGGCTATGTGTCCTAGCTTCCCGCAATTGAAACATTTTGTTTCTGTAAAATTAATTCTTGACAAATTCCTACTTAAATAATCTCTGCTAGTATTAGATCTAAACAGGTTGAGCCGTTGCTCTTCCTCTTGAGCACATCGACTCGCTTCCGCTAATGTTTTAGGCATTTGCGTTACTACGTACGCAGCCAATTTTTCCTGCAATCCATTTATGATCACTGTAAGAGTCTCATCCTTAATGTAATCCATCTGTCCCTTTGAGTCCTCTTCTTTCTCCTCATGCAGTTTGCTCTGCATTAGCCTTCTTTCTAACGTTTCTACTCTTTGAGTATACAATGGAACTGACTTATTCCTATTCTGCTTGATACTAATCAATTCCCTATGCAACTGAAGGCTACTGTGTGGTTCCCTGAAGACATCCCAATCTTTGATTTCCTTGTTCATAAGAATAGTGGTGGCATTACCACGATTTCTAGTTTTTATGAATTTAAATATAATTTCTTTCTGGCTTGTTGTGGCCTATTGCGTCCTTGCACGCATCTATGAAACTAAACACCTCTTCACTACTACTGCTAAAAGTAGGAATGAAGGATGTTAAAATATTGATTGGAATTTCAGACATTTCTGGATTCGTATTGTACGATTTCTATCCTAAGTCTATCTTCTTCTATTTCGTTATTACACTCACTATGGATTTCACTATCACTACCGTCAGTGCTCATGAAAGCTCTTCTAGAAATCCACCTACTAGATAGTAATACGAGTAAGCTGTACTTTCCTTCGTTCTCTTCTACCCACTTACAGCTTCTTGATTCAATCTTTCCTGGAGGGAGTTTAATTTGATACATCCACTAAGAGTTGTAGAAGTCCAATGCCTTAACTTGGAAACTTGTCTTCAACCTTGCCACCGTGACAACTTTCTTTTGTTTTAATCAACTTTTCTGTACAATTTTACTAGAAACACTTCACGTAAATTTACTTATGCTAAGCTTATCTTACTAACTTACATAACAAAAATGATCAGCAGCTTCATTCTTGGATTCAGTTTTACGGCAACCAGTAAACAGCAACACTCCTTCTCTTTTTTTTTTTTTTGTTGATTCACAGGAAGAAAGTTTTTTTCTCACGATAGTTTTTTTTTTTCTTTTTCTTCACTTAGTTTTATTCTAGATTTTTCTTTCTTTTAAGGATATCTTCGTATCCCACCGCTGCCACTAATTTTTATGTTACGCCTGATGATGTTCCACAAATAAAAAAATTTGATTTAAAAACTGAGTTCCACACGCGGGCTGGATTTTTGGCTGGGAATTTGCCTCCAGTATTTCCTTTGCATATATCGAACGGAAAAACAAACACAAACTAATGAAAAGAACTGCCGAATAACCAACTGATGAACAACAAAAAAAAAACGAACAATTTTAATTTAACTGTAATCAATTTATTTATCTGCCTTGTGACAGGTCTAAAAGTAAACTCAAACATTTATTTCTTATTCACTAGTATTTATCATCTACCTTAAACTGCACTACTTTGTGCTGACCTTTGCGTTAATGTATTTTTCGGATCGTGAACGTTGTTTGCTTAGGTGTCCGTTTGTGAAATTTTATACGACGAAATTCGTGTCCATATTATTTTGATATATTCAGACCGAAATTAATCAAATGAGCAGGAAAATACGTCGATATACATGGGTTGTATTCGGCTAGCGCATCTTTGGATTTTTCCTGCTCTGCATTATGCTTTTTAGCATTTCACCAACGATGTTTTCTGGCATCATTGGCTGATCGAGCTCATTCCGTGCGTTGATTTCGTCGAGGAATCATGGTCATTGAAAAAACACATGTTCTGTATTTTCTATGCAGTCAGTGTAACGCGGGCAGAATGGGCTATTGCCGTGTTTATACTTAAATAAGTACGAACGAAAATATTAATGGCCCGTTAGGAACTGTTTTAAGTAAAAATCGAGTTCTCTTCTTCTGCGTCTATTAATCCAGGTCTGGATCTAGTGTATGAGCCGGACTCATAGGCTACCTACCTTTCTCACAAGCATTCCAGCGAAACCATACTTGGAGCAACAACTCTCCCCGACATGCCTCTAGGACTCATTAGCACTTATTAGCTCCTAGATTTTCGACTAACAACTGGTAGACACATTTTTGAAAAAAAAAATAGGTACATTATTTGGTACCTACCTTTAATCATATTATCAGTTATTAAACACTTCATAGCAAAACACTTAACAATTTGATCGGGATCATTTGATTTTCAGCGATACATTTAAATTTATCAAAATTAGTCATTTATTCCTCACAAAGATGATTTGCACTACGTAGGTGCAACAATTTTTAGGGAAATTGCGCATTACGGAAACTAATTTTATGGAAGCAGGAAGTGTAGGTTTATGAAAATTCTATGGTTACCGTGTAACATTTATATCAATTTTGATTTTTTAATAGTTTACAGATCCACCTAGTATAGTTTTTTAGTTTTATCTGCATACTAAATTCGAAAACCGCTCAGTTTCTTCTAGACGCCACGAGTTACGCTTCACATGCAACAGCAGCACCAGAAACGAGTATGATTTGCTTTCAAGTTGCTATTGATGTGTGCTGCACTATTAGCGATTGGTAAAGTGAATGAAGCGCCGCTTTTGGCGACTAGAAATAAAATGTATTCTGGATACGAGTATACTGTTTAAAGTAAGAATGCCTTCGTTGAAATTAAGAAATGACAATGTCAAGCATAAAGAAATTATATAATAACCAATTTGTAAATCGAAAATTCAGTGAAAATTCTATAGGAATATTACAAAGTGGTGGTAAGGATATTTCACAATAGAATACTTTGGAACTTAAAAGAGGCCAATTCAAGACTAAAAATTGTTAAACGCAAGCTGGCTACGAACAGTTGGCACCCATACCAACTGTATGTAGCCTATTTGATTTGACAAAATTTATTTCGCAAATATTACTTCGCATTTATAGCAACCAATTTGTTTGGTTTCGCAATAGTTGTTACGCAAATTTTCATTTAGTCTTTGATTTATCTCACAACGTGATCATTTCGCAATACTTTTCCCTCGCTTTTACATTTCGCTTATGATTTATTGCGCTAACTATTAATTCCCGTTTTGGTCCGCAGGGCGGAAAATGACACTGGCAGTGTTTCAAAGTGTGGTTTCGAATTGAAAAACTGGGTAGTATATAACACGCCGCGTAGCGGCGCCCTGATTGCCTGAATGACGAGATGTCCCATAGTGTGCAATTCCTTTATCCCGCGAAGTGTTCCACCCAAGTACCGTTAAGATAAAGGCGCCACAACAGGCTTTTACAATTGTACCCAAGTACATTTTTCGGGATTTCAAAATAAGGGAATGAGTAAAAATAAGTAGGTTAAAGCTTATCGAGAAACGCTAACTTATCAAAAAGCAAAATTATAATTGCGAAATAATGAATGCAGAACATCTTAAGGTCAAATAATTACAAGCCTAAATAAGAATTTACCAAATAAAAACAGGGAAAAAAGAAAATTCAAGGTGTTGAAATGCAAATTGCGAAATGATTATGGCGAAATGATAAATTCCCAAAAAAAATCTGCGACTAGACCCCTACCCGGTTCGTATTCTGCCACTAAGGATCGTGACTTTGGTTTGGTCATTCAAACTATTACAAAAACTACAAATATGTGATTTGGTCATATATAGTTCCTATGATAAAAATAATGCAAATTTCAAAATCACAACGAGATGGAGCTTTGATATGCCTAGTTGTGGCGGATATGCTCCCACATACGTTCACCACTATCACAGATAATAACCCATGCTATTTATCACAGACAATAACCCTTTGCACTCTGCAGCGCCCTGCGGACACTTCAGATAATAACTACTTTTCAGCCATCTGTCATTCTTTTTCTTCTTTCCTTTGATTTGAACAGCTCCTAGTAATTTATTAAAAAGTTCTAAAATCCTAAGTAATAGTAATAAAGATTAGTTAAAACGCAACAGGTGAGAGTGAAATTGAAGTCTACTTACGCCTGTGTTGCGGTGAACCCAGTTCAATGGTAAGTACGAGTTTTAGACAAGAATAATAGAATAAAAGATTAGGCATTCCGCATGTCCGCTATGTTTTTCTTTTTTTTTTACAACTGTGTGACGTCACAGGGTATCTACCAACTTTTATTTCTCATATTTGCCTGTGATTGTTGGCGCGAATTTTTAAAGTTTGAAAATTTTTGTGTGAATAATTGGTTATACGAAAATTTAAGACAATAATAATAAAGACAATGCAAATACCCTTCGATTTTATTACTTTCCTAAAGATCCTTGAGGCAATGGGTTCATTTTTGCTGACGAAAAGACCAATTGAATATAAAAACGTTTCGAATTTGTTGTGCTCATTTTGCTGCGGATGATATCGAAAGGAATCTCCAATTTGAATTGGGTATGTTATTATACTTTAAACTTATACAAATCTAATCGTGGAAAAAAACAAATCTATAAAACAACCATTTTTTAGTGAAACTCTAAAACGGAAGAACTTCATACTAAATAAAAACGAAAAAAGTTCCCAACAGCAAGTACGTTCTTTAGAGCAGCTTCTGTAAAAATAAGAATTTAAACGCAAGAATATGGAGGATAAATTGAAGGAAATATTTACTGCAGGCCAGGTAAATAAGGTGAAGAACGGCCATAAAAGATTGCATTGGTCTGAAACGGATATAGCGCAATCCATCACGCTATACTCCAGAAGTCCTAAGGTATATAAGATTCTTCGAATGAAGAATTTACCACTTCCTGCCGTCCGGACTCTCCAAAGCTACACACAAAAAGTGCACATTTCACAAGGAATTATTGACCCTGTTATGAAGATTTTGTTGGCAGCTACTTAACTCGATGAAGCCCAGAAAGTTTGTGTTCTCAGTTTTGACTAGATGAAAACCTGCAATACTTTCTGCTACGACAGATCATCGGATTCAACCTTAGCTCCTGCTAATTATGTCCAAGTGGCAATGCTAAGATGTAAATATAGTTTTCTTTGATCTTTCTTAATTATCTTCTATAGGATTAATGGACTTTTCAAAAATCTTCAAATCAGTATGGATAAGCTTTGGTAAATATGCATAAATATTTTCGTTAAAACTCATTCCATATTTCTTCCATTGTTTTAGGTTTTTCCACGATGAGAACAAAATTTGTGTTTTCTATTATATACTTACAATTCACTAACTCTATTAAATTCTTATTAAAATTATTTTCAGGCATTGTGCAGTAGGCTGTCCCGTCAAAATTTTTTTTGGAGTATCTTAACGAAAGACCCCGCAAAAGTTGCGTATTTAATAGCATATAACGGGACAAAAAAACAAAAAAAAATCGGAAGGTACTTTTGGGCCTTCTACCGCCGGCCGGTTGAAATCTTAAAAAAGAGAAATTTTTTCCTTATTTTTATTTAATGTTTTTTTTATTTTTTTTAACATTATCTTAACGAAAGACCCCGTAAAAGTTGCGCATTGAATAGCATACTACGGGAAAAAAAACTAAAAAGATATCAAATGGTACTTTTGGGCCGCTACCACCCGCTGAAATTATTAAAAAAAAAACTATTTTTTTCTTATTTTTTAACATTTTTAATTTTTTTTTAAGAATTAATTATGTACATTGAAGATGTAAACTATTTTTTATAGATATCTATTGATCGCTGATATTTATAAAAATATAGATATTCTATCAACAATTTCTGCAGGTACCTACATGACTAGGTATTTTAACATTTTAGTTTCTTAAACAATCGTTAAAAAGCTTTTTTTTTTTTCGTGCCTACTCGCAACTTAACCCTCTAACTCTCCTAATTTTGATTTCGCTCAGAAATTTAGATTATGTTCTGAAGAAGAAATAAGAAATACTTACCGTCTCCGATTTTTGATTACGTGGAATTTTTAATATGATAAAGGTAAAAATAGGTAAACCGCCAGTATTCAAAATTCAAGGCAAGTGTGCTGAATCGAAAAAAATATATTTTTCAAACGAATGAAAATGAATGGTAATTCAGACAAAAAGTTATTATATTGTAATATGCCAGCTACGGCTCGAGTAGATAAAACGATATTCTGTGAAATTTATTTCTTTATTTTCTAGTCTATATAACAATTCAAGTTCACACTATACTATTCTTCGCAAATTCTTTTCTTACAAGGTCTCTTTCCTCTCAAATCACTTTATCTCCTTTCAATTACTTAATTCACAAATCCAAACTAATTACTTTTTCTTGTTCACTCTCAACTTTCAATTTATCACCAAATTACAACTTCGCCCATTATCACTTTTCCAATCTCTTCGCCACGGTTCTAAACCAACTGTCTCTTTTTTGATCGCCATCTGTCCTTATATAGCAGAAGTTTCTGATAGCCAGAAACTTCTAGCAAATTCTTCGACCACTGGAACAAGAGAAATAATTCTTGCAGTTATAATTCCCTTTTATCCCTAATATTATTCGTCTCTTTCGTTGACATGAGCTGTGGAGACTTCGTCCCAGACACGAACCTCGAATGAAAGGACAGTTTGAACCAAAATTCTGCCAGAATGGAAAGTCACTTCGGAATTTGCTGCATAGACATAGGAGCGTGGTTATTATTATGCTACAATATTATATTGAATGAAAGATGAAAACAAAAATATTATTGAGAATGAAAGTAAGGAAACAAGATTTCGTAGCCGAATTACATAGATTCAAATTACATTTAGTGCAAAATGCTTGCGTTTCGGATTTTCATCCTATTAAAAATTCAAGGCAAGTGTGCTGAATCGAAAAAAATATACTTTTCAAACGAATGAAAATGAATGGTAATTCAGACAAAAAGTTATTATATTATATTGAATGAAAGATGAAAACAAAAATATTATTGAGAATGAAAAGTAAGGAAACAAGATTTCGTAGCCGAATTACATTTAGTGCAAAATGCTTGCGTTTCGGATTTTCATCCTGGTAATTTGCACGTCTTCTTGCCCGATCTGTCGTGGAATGCGCACCAATGACCAACATTGTCGAATTAAACGAAAGACTGCGGAATATAATCCTTTTTTACTTTTGGTTTCGGTGAAGGTATAGTTGATGCCGATGGTCGACCCACTCCACGTTTCTCATTTGGAACACTGGAAATCTGGCACAATGATTTGGCTACTTCTGTGCGAAATATCGGCAATTGAGTAATGGTGCAGTCTGCTGAGTGCATACGATGGTAGAGAATATACGCGTTCACCATTGCCATATCCAACAAATGGAAGAAGATCCGATTCGTCCACTTTCTGGTCTTGATGCGAATGTGGTACTGACCAAGAAGACCATCCATCAAATCAATACCACCCACGTGTCGATTGTATTCCTTGATGATAAAAGGGCAGTCGATTTTCTTTTATTCTTTCCTCCTTCGGTCCCATCGAAGTGGTTTTTGTGGCTGCTCGTCCATTGTGCGTGACAAAAATGGTTTGATACAAACATAAGTCGATATCAAACGAACTGATTTGTTGTCGCGCCACAAAACGCTGCTGATTTCAATTCAGTATGCATTGGCAACATATTCCTCGGAATAGCCGCAGTCAACTTTACTTGCTTCCAGTTCTCTTTCGCTCGACAGTTTTATATTCGGCACTCTATTCGCACGCACCGTTCCCAAATTATATATTCCGCGACTCCGGAGATATGTCACCAAACCCAGCGATGTACAAAAGTTGTCAAAATAGATGATGTGGTTGACATTGTCCGGGACTTTGGTCGACAGAAGAATGACAACATTCGAAGAGGCTCCCAGATTTGGTGCATTCACTGGACTGACATCATCTCCGGCGCTGGAATAGATTTCAAACGAATGCTAGAAGCCCGTGTAATCGCAGAGCGCAAAGAGTTTTGTTCCGCATTTATGCGGCTTGGCTGGCATGTACTGGCGAGTTGGATTTCCTCCCATTTTTGTTGCACACATTTGTTCGTCGACACAGAGACGTTGACGCATTGGAACAGATGCAAACCGATCGTTGAAATGCTGCACCAATGATCGCACTTTGTACAACTTATCGTCACCATGCGGACCTGAGTTGTCATTGAAATGCAACATTTTCCGCAATTCATCAAATCGTCTGCGTGTCATTGTCCTTTTAACTGCTTCCAACGAATGACGTCCCCAGTATTCACGAATGTTCGGATAGCGGTAAACAGACATCAAAAACATAATGCCAATGCCTTTCCGCATCTCTGGACCATCGGTGGTGAATCGAGTTGGAATATTTTGTTGGCGTGCATACAAATACATTTGTTCGGCCAGGAAATCAAGGAACTCGTCGGTAACGAAATACTGGAAGCAATCTCAAAGTTGCATTTTCAGCTGGCATTCCTTCTGGCCATGGAAAACGACTTCGTTCACATGTAGCTGCAAATGTTTCTTCCTCCAAAACACCGATTTGAATTCTTGTGAATCGTTCGTCATATTATTTAAGTCACCACTGAATTGGCCACAGGTAGTTGCAGTTGGGCCATCTGCTTCTTCTTCTAGTTCAGTTGGACGTAGACGTTTCTTTATGAATCGTGTAGCAGCAGAATCAGGCATACTAGTGAGAGTAGACTCTGACACAGCAGTAGCCGAAGTAGGTGGTATTGGTTCTTTTTCACCGGCACTAAGACTGCTCAGGTTCATACTCGCAGCGACGGATTCATCCATTTCAATCGAATCCAAACACTGGTCAATGAAAGCCTCATTTTCTTCACAAATGTAATCTGGAACGACCAAATTGTCGTCGCTATCCAAATCTTCACCTTCGTTGCCAGTCTCATTGTCGGTCTGAACTGAATTCATCAGCTCTTCGATTTCGGCGTCCGACATTTTCGACAGGTTAACAAAGAGATAAAAAAATAATGCAAATTTCGAAGAAACAATACCGAAATAAACAATCGAAAAGGTAATGCAATATGATTTTGTATGGCAAAAAAGTTCACCCAACTGGCCCTGCCTGCCTATAGGCGGGCTCTGCAAATGGTAAAAATGACCTAAGCAAATGTACACCATAATCAAAATGAAATACACCATTCGAAGCGCCACATTTATTCAACTGGATTCTATAAAAAATACTGTTATATATCCAAAATTTTAAATGTGGTAATAGTGCAGTGACGCAACGTTTTTCAAAAGAATAACGGATTCATTTGGTTCGCACAAACATAATTTCTCTAAATATTTTTCTATTTAGTTTGTTTCAAACATGTTCGATAGATTCAAGTATACGAAGCCGTAAGGTTAATTATTTTTTCTGTGAATAAATTTGCATGCACCATATATTGTATTGTAATATAATGTAGCATAATAACTACGACCCAAAAGTAAGGAACACATTCCGAAGTGTCTTTTCAGAACACATTCGAGGTTCGTGTCCACGGATAGAGACGGATTATATCTAAGACTACGTCGCGGAATTAAGAGAGAACTATAACCACAAGAGATTATTTGCTGCAGCTGTCATCTTGGAATTATTATCGTTCCAGTGATCGAAGAATTTGCTAGAAATTTCTGGCTATCAGAAATGCGACTATATAAGAACAGATGGCGATCGAGGCAGGGGCAGTTGGGTTTCGAACCGCACGAAGAGATTGGAAAAGTGATAATAGGCGAAGTTGTAATTTTGTGATAAATTGAAAGTTGAGAGTTAACAAGAGGAAGTAAATAGTTTGGATTTGTGAATTAAGTAATTGAAATGAGATAAAGTGATTTGAGAAGAAAGAGACCTTGTAAGGAAAGAATTTGCGAAGAAAAGTATAAAGTTGAGTTGTTCTATAGACTAGAAAATAAAGAAATAATCTCACAGAATAACGTTTTATCTACTCGAGCCGTAGCTCGCATATTACATTGGTGTCAGAAGTGGGATAAAACCTATTCTGTGAACAACTATTTCCGTGGTGTGAAATTGCACAATAAAAAAAAACCATTTCTGTGTTGAGTTAATTAGTTGCGCAAAATGGGTCGCAAATTGGGAAAACTAACTATAATTCAACTAAAGGCAGAACTCAGTAATCGGAATCTAGCAGGAAGGTGAAAATCCGCATGACGTAGAGTCCGACGTGGGAGAGGAACCAGCAAGTACAGTAGCCGACCCGGGTATAACAAGTCTGCTCCTGCAACTTAGGTCAGTCATGGACGAACAAAGGAAAGCAATAGAAGACCAAAGAAGTCTCTGGAACTTAAGCTCGATGACCAAAAGAATTCTCTAGAAATTAAGCTGAACGAACAAAAGAGAGCAATGGACGAACAAAAAAAAGCAATGGATGAACAAAAGAATTCTCTAGAACTTTAGCTGGACGAACAAAAGAAAGCAATGGACGAACAAAAGAATTCTCTAGATGCTCTGGAAAGCAAATTTGATGAGCAAAACAAGAACTTGGAATCCAAATTCGAAGCGATCGAAGAGAAAATCGAGAAGGTCGAGACGCAACTCGGAAAAGTCGAAACTAGATTCGATGAAAACTATGAGAAACATGAAACTCAGTTCGGGAAGTTAGAGACTCAGTTTGAAAAAGTGGATACGCAATTCGAGAGAGTAGGAAAGCAAGTCGAAAATCTTGCTAAGGAACTCAGCAACGTGAAGAGACAGAAAGCATGGGAATATTTCACTGACGGTCTGAGAAGAAAGGAGATGCAGCCTCCTATCTTCGATGGTTAAACGAAGCGGCCGCCATGACCAATAGCTGGGACGATGAAGAGAAGTTTATTGCACTCACGCTTGCACTGAGGGTTCCAGCTGCGGAGTTCTTGAAGACCATCCCGGAAGATAAACATCAGAACTACGACTCTCTGGTTCAGGCTATCGAGATGCGGTTTGGGGATGAACACATGCAGCAGGTGTACAGGGTTCAGCTGCGTAGTCGAGTCCAGAAAAGGGGGGAAACGCTCCAACAGTTGCAAGCGGATATAGAGCGACTAGCCCATCTTTCATACCCTAAAGCCGGTGAAGAGCTTATCAACGAAATGGCGGTGGAAGCTTCTATTCAGGCCATAGAGGACAGACAACTGCAAATGGCTGTAAGGATGGCTGAAAAGCGAACACTCCCCGAGGCATTGGAATTCGCTTTGTCAATGAAGGCTGCGGACCAAGCATACCAGGGAATACACCGTGTCAGGGAAATGTCCGTCGTGGAATGCTCATGCCAGAGAACAGCCGTCATGGATGAAGGCAAAGCTCGCGGAAGTCAAATCCGTTGCTGGAATTGCAACCAAACCGGACACCTACAACGGCAGTGCAGAAGTGCACCTAGACGAGGAAATTGTCCACATTGCGGAAGTAGGAGAAGCAGAGAGGAAGCATCTGGCGGTGATAACATCCATCCTGTCGGTCAGACTTCCCAAAACCAGCAGTCGGGAAATGCGTAAGGACCAACTTCGCGGGGCAGAAGTTGGTTACTGGAATCGAGGCCCCCAGGACCACCATTCAAGTTTCGCAAACCAAACGGGGTAACAAGAGCCTGACAGTGGAGGCACTAATCAACAAGAAGAAGTGCGTAGCCACCATGGACACAGGTGCCACCACCTCCATTGTAAGAAGAGATATCGTCAGAAGCCCATGGCTGCACAACACCAACATCTACTGCCTGAAGACTGCAACAGGGGAAATGGCGAAGGTGTTTGGAGACGTTCGTCTTACGATTACTCTGGCGGGACTGACATCGGGATGCAAGTACTGAGGTATCGAAATGTGGAGATTCCGATGGTGTACGGAAACGAGAATGCCGTAACTCTCAGGGCAGTCATCAGCAAAGACGAAGTTTTGCCGCCGTCTTCAGAGACAATCATTTGGACGAAGCTGGAAGGTGATCTTGGGAGCCACCGATTCTACATAGTAGTACCAGACCCAGATAAGCATTCTCAAAACTACATCGTGGGAAAGACGTTAGTCGAACCAAAGAACACCATGGTTCCAGTGAGAGTTTTTGTTACATCCAACAGGATATAGAAATTTGGCAGCACTAAATCTGCCATCAGCAGCTGTCATTGAGATCTCCGCATTCATTCTGTTTCCTCGCTTCCTTTTGTGGCCTTATTTTAATAATAATAAATTGCGTTTTGTTCTAAATTGAAGAGTAGTTTTTTAATACAACCACAAGGTCGTAACAGTGGCGACGAGGATAACAGAGAAAACAAAGGATTAAAATTCACCACGTCGGAAGGTGATCAACCACAACCTCCATTGCCGCAGGATTTCATCACTTTCTTCCAAGCAATGATGAATAGCTAATCAGAGCTCATCAAACGTCTTTCTGAAACCAGAGAAAGCATCGGTGGAATATACAATTGAAGTCCTGTGTAAAAATATATACGAATTTCACTTCGATAAGGAAAATGGAGTCACATTTTCACAGTGGTTCGAGCGTTATTCCATTTTTTTTGAGAAGGACGCAGCTGCGATAGATGATAGTGCTAAAGTTCGCTTACTGTTGAGGAAGCTGGGATGCTCAGAGTATTCCCGCTATGCAAATTTTGTTTTACCTGCCATGCCTGCTGATTTTGACTTCAAAACAACTGTCACCAAACTCAGCAACATGTTTGGTAAGTCTGAATCTGTGTTTAGTTTACGTTTCACTTGTTTGCAGACAACGAAAAGTAGCATGGAGGATTTCACGACGTACGCAAGCATCGTCAATAAAAGATGTGAACAATTTGATCTAAAAAAGATTACCAGCGAACAATTTAAGTGCCTCATATTCGTAAAAGGGTTACAATCATCGATCGATTTCGACGTCCGCGCAAGATTACTCTCACTGCTAGAAACTGGAGATGAATCAAAAATCACAATGGACAATTTGCTGAACGAGCTGTCATTGAGATCTCCGCATTCTCCTCGCTTCCTTTTGTGGCCTTATTTTAATAATAATAAATTGCGTTTTGTTCTAAATTGAAGAGTAGTTTTTTAATACAACCACAAGGTCGTAACAGTGGCGACGGGGATTACGGAGAAAACAAAGGATTAAAATTCACCATGTCGGAAGGTGATCAACCACAACCTCCATTGCCGCAGGATTTCATCACTTTCTTCCAAGCAATGATAAATAGCTAATCAGAGCTCATCAAACGTCTTTCTGAAACCAGAGAAAGCATCGGTGGAATATACAATTGAAGTCCTGTGTAAAAATATATACGAATTTCACTTCGATAAGGAAAATGGAGTCACATTTTCACAGTGGTTCGAGCGTTATTCCATTTTTTTTGAGAAGGACGCAGCTGCGATAGATGATAGTGCTAAAGTTCGCTTACTGTTGAGGAAGCTGGGATGCTCAGAGTATTCCCGCTATGCAAATTTTGTTTTACCTGCCATGCCTGCTGATTTTGACTTCAAAACAACTGTCACCAAACTCAGCAACATGTTTGGTAAGTCTGAATCTGTGTTTAGTTTACGTTTCACTTGTTTGCAGACAACGAAAAGTAGCATGGAGGATTTCACGACGTACGCAAGCATCGTCAATAAAAGATGTGAACAATTTGATCTAAAAAAGATTACCAGCGAGCAATTTAAGTGCCTCATATTCGTAAAGGAGTTACAATCATCGATCGATTCCGACGTCCGCGCAAGATTACTCTCACTGCTAGAAACTGGAGATGAATCAAAAATCACAATGGACAATTTGCTGAACGAGTGTCAACGTATAGCAAAGCTGCAGCAGGATACCCAATTGCTGGAATCAACGTCATCCAGGGCACACGCTGTTTCTGTTGATAACCGACAGCACAAACAACTACAGCACGTCAAGCACAATACATCAGATACTAGAGATGTCAAGAGTCAAAGAGCTACAATCAAGTCAACACCACGATAACCGTGTTGGGGGTGTGGCGCAATGCACTTTTCCGCCGACTGCCAATACAAGGATCACATATGTTCATCGTGCAAACTCCAGGGTCATAAGGAAGGATACTGTTCATGTTTTTCAAAGGGGAACAGCGGCAGCAAGAAGAACAAAGCTACTCATTCATCTCAGCGCAAAATTAAATTCAATCGACGACAAATGTCAAAATCAAGGTCAGTATTTGTGAATTCAGTCAGAGCGAATAGAAAATTCGTTTCAGTAACGATCAACGGCGTGAGTGTTAGGCTCTAGGTAGACACCGCGTCGGACATCACCATCCTTTCGAACAAAGTTTGGAACCGACTTGGAAAGCCTACTCTTGCGGCTGATGCAGAGAACCATGCGGTGAAAGACGCCGTTCTTTCTTCGCTGATGACGAATTCTTTGGGAAGAAGGCCAAATTGTTGTGTCGAGTAGCTAATATACCGGACCTCTGTCTCTTCGGTATAAACTGGATGGATGAATTCGGATTGTGGGATCACCCTTTGAAAGACGTGTGTCAGGTACTACAAGCAACAGTGACTGCATCAAGGGACAAGGAAATCCTTAACATTCAGAAGGACTTTGCGGACATTTTTACTGCCACTGCACAAAGTTCAAGCCCAAAATATTCCTCAAGGAGAACATAATCCCTATCTTTCGAGCCAAGCGTCCAGTCCCGTACGCTTCACTAGCATCAATCGACGAAGAGCTTCAACGACTACAACTTTCCGGAATCATAACACCGGTAGACTTTTCTGATTGGGCTGCTCCCATAGTAGCAGTCCGTAAGGCAAATGACTCCATCAGAATATGTCCTGATTATTCTACAGGGTTGAATGATTCTATTCAACCTCATCAATATCCTCTTCCCAGGTCGGAGGACATCTTTGTTAAGCATGTTGGAGACAAGTTGTTCAGTCACATCGGCTTGTCCGATGCGTATCTCCAAGTGGAAGTAGATGACGATTGTAAAAGCTGGCTTACTATCAACACACATCGGGGACTTTTTCGCTTCAACCGCCTTCCTCCGGGAGTGAAGTCAGCACCAGGAGCGTTCCAACAGCTGATGAACAGAATGCTAACTGGACTCGAAGGCGTATCCGCATATTTGGACGACGTTTTGGTCTCGGGAGAATCCATGGAGCAACACACTCAGAGACTCCGTGCTGTTATCTCAAGCTTACGTGAGTATGGATTTCATGTCAAATTGGAAAAGTGTGCCTTCTTCACGTCTAGTCTGCGCTATTTGGGTCATGTCCTCACTTCAACTGGGTTAAAACCTGATCCCGATAAAGCAAAAGCTATAGTCAGCATGCCAGAACCGAAAAACATCACGCAGCTACGTTCATTTTTAGGGGCTGTCAACTATTATGGACGATTTATACCCAATATAAATAAGCTCAATGGTCCACTGCATGCATTATTGTGCAAGGACGCTAAATGGAATTGGACGTCGAGCTGCCGAAATGCTTTTAATGAGTTCAAAAACATTTTGTCATCGGATCTAGGACTCACTCATTATAGCCCAGAGTTGCCCATAATCGTGTCAGCAGACGCATCAAATATAGGTCTTGGTGCATGCATCTCTCATCAGTTCAACGATGGAAGCATCAAACCCTTTCAACACGCGGCTAAAGCCTTCACTCGGGCTAAACAAAATTATAGTCAAGTGGAGAAGGAAGGCATAGCGCTGGTTTTCGCAGTCAAGAAATTTCATCGTATGCTGCTGGGACGTCACTACATCCTTCAGACGGACCATAAACCACTACTTTCTATCTTCGGCTCAAAGAAGGGTATTCCAGTGTACACCGCTAACCGTCTTCAACGTTGGGCATTGACGTTGCTCAGGTATGATTTTTCAATTAAACATGTATCCACTAACGATTTTGGAAATGCAGATGTCTTATCGCGCTTAATCAATCAACACTCAAAACTCTCTGACGATGACTTTGTCGTCGCTGTCGCAGTGGAAGATGACACTTGCGCTGATTTGACGCACAAAATTCAACAACTGCTACTCACATTCAACATGGTGCGCAGTTCAACGTTGAAGTGTCCAGTTCTACGTCAAGTGAGTGGCTACATCAGAACATCCTGGCCCTGCAAAAAGGATCTGCCTTCAACAGTGCTTCAATATTTTCACCGATGCTTTATCACTTGTTAACGACTGCATTATGTTCGGTGATAGACTTGTCATTCCTGACTGTTTCCGCTCAAAAATTCTTCGTCAGTTACATCACGGCCATCCCGGCATCGAGAAAATGAAGTCTATTGCTCGAGGATATATTTACTGGCCTCAAATCGACAAGGATATTGAGCAGTTCGTTAAGGACTGTTCAGACTGTCAACTTGTATCAAAATCATCAGTGAAGGCCGCTTTGCAATCATGGCCTTTCACATCAACACCTTGGGAGCGGATTCACATCGACTATGCCGGTCCGATACAGAACACCTACTACCTGCTGATCATAGATGCGTATTCCAAGTGGCCTGAGATTGTAGCCACTTCTTCTACAACTTCAACTGCAACCATCAACATTTTAAGGGAAGTTTTTACACGGCATGGCTGTCCACAAATGTTGGTATCGGATAATGGATCACAATTTTGTAGCCAACTCTTTGAAGATTTTTGTGATTCCGTCGGAATTCGTCACATCAAAACAGCGCCGTTTCACTCCCAATCCAATGGCCAAGCAGAAAGATTTGTGGATACACTCAAGCGGTCTCTGCAAAAGCTAAAAAGGGAGGGAACGACGCAAAGCATTCTTCAACAATTTTCAGTCATGTACAGAAGTACACCAAACCGTAATGCGCCAGGTGGTGCATCCCCGGCTGAGCTCATGTATGGACGTAAGATCAGAACACCGTTGGAACTTCTTCGTCATCACACTCCTAAGGAAATCATAGTCAACGAGAAGCAGAATGAACAGTTCAACCGTCGACATGGTCTTTGTCAAAGTATATCGGTTCAACAAGAGTAGTTGGATTCCAGGGGAGGTAATTGAACGAATAGGTGCAGTGAACTATAACATCCTAGTCAGCATCAAGGACAGCCGGGTTCGGCATATGCAAACCAAATTCGGTCCAGAAGTTCATCACTGCAAAATATTCAATCGCAGGCCAAACCATTGCCTATAACTATCCTCATAGAAGACTTCGAGATGCCGTCAGCGTCATCAAGAGCCGCAACACCGATTGATCCAGCTAGGGGCAGCATCGTTGAGAATCGACTATTATCAGACGATAACATGCAGTCAAGGCCGTTGTCATCAGTAGCACCAGAACTTGCTGTAACACCGCAGATCCGGAGGTCTAGTAGGAGGCGTAGGGCTCCAGAGAGGTATAGTCCACCCTCTCTCTAATTTAAAGGGGGAGGTGTTACATCCAACAGGATATACAAATTTGGCAGCACTAAATCTGCCATCAGCAGCTGTCATTGAGATCTCCGCATTCATTCTGTTTCCTCGCTTCCTTTTGTGGCCTTATTTTAATAATAATAAATTGCGTTTTGTTCTAAATTGAAGAGTAGTTTTTTAATACAACCACAAGGTCGTAACAGTGGCGACGAGGATAACAGAGAAAACAAAGGATTAAAATTCACCATGTCGGAAGGTGATCAACCACAACCTCCATTGCCGCAGGATTTCATCACTTTCTTCCAAGCAATGATAAATAGTTAATCAGAGCTCATCAAACGTCTTTCTGAAACCAGAGAAAGCATCGGTGGAATATACAATTGAAGTCCTGTGTAAAAATATATACGAATTTCACTTCGATAAGGAAAATGGAGTCACATTTTCACAGTGGTTCGAGCGTTATTCCATTTTTTTTGAGAAGGACGCAGCTGCGATAGATGATAGTGCTAAAGTTCGCTTACTGTTGAGGAAGCTGGGATGCACAGAGTATTCCCGCTATGCAAATTTTGTTTTACCTGCCATGCCTGCTGATTTTGACTTCAAAACAACTGTCACCAAACTCAGCAACATGTTTGGTAAGTCTGAATCTGTGTTTAGTTTACGTTTCACTTGTTTGCAGACAACGAAAAGTAGCATGGAGGATTTCACGACGTACGCAAGCATCGTCAATAAAAGATGTGAACAATTTGATCTAAAAAAGATTACCAGCGAGCAATTTAAGTGCCTCATATTCGTAAAGGAGTTACAATCATCGATCGATTCCGACGTCCGCGCAAGATTACTCTCACTGCTAGAAACTGGAGATGAATCAAAAATCACAATGGACAATTTGCTGAACGAGTGTCAACGTATAGCAAAGCTGCAGCAGGATACCCAATTGCTGGAATCAACGTCATCCAGGGCACACGCTGTTTCTGTTGATAACCGACAGCACAAACAACTACAGCACGTCAAGCACAATACATCAGATACTAGAGATGTCAAGAGTCAAAGAGCTACAATCAAGTCAACACCACGATAACCGTGTTGGGGGTGTGGCGCAATGCACTTTTCCGCCGACTGCCAATACAAGGATCACATATGTTCATCGTGCAAACTCCAGGGTCATAAGGAAGGATACTGTTCATGTTTTTCAAAGGGGAACAGCGGCAGCAAGAAGAACAAAGCTACTCATTCATCTCAGCGCAAAATTAAATTCAATCGACGACAAATGTCAAAATCAAGGTCAGTATTTGTGAATTCAGTCAGAGCGAATAGAAAATTCGTTTCAGTAACGATCAACGGCGTGAGTGTTAGGCTCCAGGTAGACACCGCGTCGGACATCACCATCCTTTCGAACAAAGTTTGGAACCGACTTGGAAAGCCTACTCTTGCGGCTGATGCAGAGAACCATGCGGTGAAAGACGCCGTTCTTTCTTCGCTGATGACGAATTCTTTGGGAAGAAGGCCAAATTGTTGTGTCGAGTAGCTAATATACCGGACCTCTGTCTCTTCGGTATAAACTGGATGGATGAATTCGGATTGTGGGATCACCCTTTGAAAGACGTGTGTCAGGTACTACAAGCAACAGTGACTGCATCAAGGGACAAGGAAATCCTTAACATTCAGAAGGACTTTGCGGACATTTTTACTGCCACTGCACAAAGTTCAAGCCCAAAATATTCCTCAAGGAGAACATAATCCCTATCTTTCGAGCCAAGCGTCCAGTCCCGTACGCTTCACTAGCATCAATCGACGAAGAGCTTCAACGACTACAACTTTCCGGAATCATAACACCGGTAGACTTTTCTGATTGGGCTGCTCCCATAGTAGCAGTCCGTAAGGCAAATGACTCCATCAGAATATGTCCTGATTATTCTACAGGGTTGAATGATTCTATTCAACCTCATCAATATCCTCTTCCCAGGTCGGAGGACATCTTTGTTAAGCATGTTGGAGACAAGTTGTTCAGTCACATCGGCTTGTCCGATGCGTATCTCCAAGTGGAAGTAGATGACGATTGTAAAAACTGGCTTACTATCAACACACATCGGGGACTTTTTCGCTTCAACCGCCTTCCTCCGGGAGTGAAGTCAGCACCAGGAGCGTTCCAACAGCTGATGAACAGAATGCTAACTGGACTCGAAGGCGTATCCGCATATTTGGACGACGTTTTGGTCTCGGGAGAATCCATGGAGCAACACACTCAGAGACTCCGTGCTGTTATCTCAAGCTTACGTGAGTATGGATTTCATGTCAAATTGGAAAAGTGTGCCTTCTTCACGTCTAGTCTGCGCTATTTGGGTCATGTCCTCACTTCAACTGGGTTAAAACCTGATCCCGATAAAGCAAAAGCTATAGTCAGCATGCCAGAACCGAAAAACATCACGCAGCTACGTTCATTTTTAGGGGCTGTCAACTATTATGGACGATTTATACCCAATATAAATAAGCTCAATGGTCCACTGCATGCATTATTGTGCAAGGACGCTAAATGGAATTGGACGTCGAGCTGCCGAAATGCTTTTAATGAGTTCAAAAACATTTTGTCATCGGATCTAGGACTCACTCATTATAGCCCAGAGTTGCCCATAATCGTGTCAGCAGACGCATCAAATATAGGTCTTGGTGCATGCATCTCTCATCAGTTCAACGATGGAAGCATCAAACCCTTTCAACACGCGGCTAAAGCCTTCACTCGGGCTAAACAAAATTATAGTCAAGTGGAGAAGGAAGGCATAGCGCTGGTTTTCGCAGTCAAGAAATTTCATCGTATGCTGCTGGGACGTCACTACATCCTTCAGACGGACCATAAACCACTACTTTCTATCTTCGGCTCAAAGAAGGGTATTCCAGTGTACACCGCTAACCGTCTTCAACGTTGGGCATTGACGTTGCTCAGGTATGATTTTTCAATTAAACATGTATCCACTAACGATTTTGGAAATGCAGATGTCTTATCGCGCTTAATCAATCAACACTCAAAACTCTCTGACGATGACTTTGTCGTCGCTGTCGCAGTGGAAGATGACACTTGCGCTGATTTGACGCACAAAATTCAACAACTGCTACTCACATTCAACATGGTGCGCAGTTCAACGTTGAAGTGTCCAGTTCTACGTCAAGTGAGTGGCTACATCAGAACATCCTGGCCCTGCAAAAAGGATCTGCCTTCAACAGTGCTTCAATATTTTCACCGATGCTTTATCACTTGTTAACGACTGCATTATGTTCGGTGATAGACTTGTCATTCCTGACTGTTTCCGCTCAAAAATTCTTCGTCAGTTACATCACGGCCATCCCGGCATCGAGAAAATGAAGTCTATTGCTCGAGGATATATTTACTGGCCTCAAATCGACAAGGATATTGAGCAGTTCGTTAAGGACTGTTCAGACTGTCAACTTGTATCAAAATCATCAGTGAAGGCCGCTTTGCAATCATGGCCTTTCACATCAACACCTTGGGAGCGGATTCACATCGACTATGCCGGTCCGATACAGAACACCTACTACCTGCTGATCATAGATGCGTATTCCAAGTGGCCTGAGATTGTAGCCACTTCTTCTACAACTTCAACTGCAACCATCAACATTTTAAGGGAAGTTTTTACACGGCATGGCTGTCCACAAATGTTGGTATCGGATAATGGATCACAATTTTGTAGCCAACTCTTTGAAGATTTTTGTGATTCCGTCGGAATTCGTCACATCAAAACAGCGCCGTTTCACTCCCAATCCAATGGCCAAGCAGAAAGATTTGTGGATACACTCAAGCGGTCTCTGCAAAAGCTAAAAAGGGAGGGAACGACGCAAAGCATTCTTCAACAATTTTCAGTCATGTACAGAAGTACACCAAACCGTAATGCGCCAGGTGGTGCATCCCCGGCTGAGCTCATGTATGGACGTAAGATCAGAACACCGTTGGAACTTCTTCGTCATCACACTCCTAAGGAAATCATAGTCAACGAGAAGCAGAATGAACAGTTCAACCGTCGACATGGTCTTTGTCAAAGTATATCGGTTCAACAAGAGTAGTTGGATTCCAGGGGAGGTAATTGAACGAATAGGTGCAGTGAACTATAACATCCTAGTCAGCATCAAGGACAGCCGGGTTCGGCATATGCAAACCAAATTCGGTCCAGAAGTTCATCACTGCAAAATATTCAATCGCAGGCCAAACCATTGCCTATAACTATCCTCATAGAAGACTTCGAGATGCCGTCAGCGTCATCAAGAGCCGCAACACCGATTGATCCAGCTAGGGGCAGCATCGTTGAGAATCGACTATTATCAGACGATAACATGCAGTCAAGGCCGTTGTCATCAGTAGCACCAGAACTTGCTGTAACACCGCAGATCCGGAGGTCTAGTAGGAGGCGTAGGGCTCCAGAGAGGTATAGTCCACCCTCTCTCTAATTTAAAGGGGGAGGTGTTACATCCAACAGGATATACAAATTTGGCAGCACTAAATCTGCCATCAGCAGCTGTCATTGAGATCTCCGCATTCATTCTGTTTCCTCGCTTCCTTTTGTGGCCTTTGAGGAAGACACACGTGTGCTGCGACACATTTATTTTTGTGAAGTATTATAGTATCCCTTATTTTAATAATAATAAATTGCGTTTTGTTCTAGATTGAAGAGTAGTTTTTTGATACAACCACAAGGTCGTAACAATTTTGAACGCGTGGCCACACACTGTCAAACTAAGGCGAGGGGAGGTGACTGGAAAATGCACGCCGATTACCGCCGTCGCAACAATATCTGAACGTAATGCTCCAAAACCTCTCCCATCACCTTGGACAACGGAAACGAGAGAGACGATTCTCCAGTCCAGTGAGCTGAATCAGGAGCAGCGAACTATGGCAGAGAGTCTTATCAATTAGTACGCTGATGTATTTGCCTCACAAGACGGAGAATACGGCCGAACACACCTGGTACAACATCGAATAGACACTGGTGATACTAGACCAATTCGTCAGCCTGCTAGGCGCCTTCCATTGGCAAAGCAGACAGAAGTTGCAGAGATGGTGTTGGCAATGGAGAAAGAAGGTCTGATTGAAAGTTCCAAAAGTCCATGGGCATCACCGGTTGTACTGGTTAAGAAGAAAGATGGCAGCGCGCGGTTCTGCGTGGACTATCGGCAGCTCAATTACGTCACCAAGAAAGGCAGCTATCCTCTGCCACGGATTGACAACACGTTGGACACACTATCAGGAGCCCAATGGTTTTCCACCCTCTACTTGAAGAGTGGCTACTGGCGGGTACAAATCCATCCAGAAGACCGGGAGAAAACTGCATTTACCGCAGGAAATGGGCTATGGCAATTCACGGTAATGCCATTCGGGCTGTGCAATGCTCCGGCGACTTTCGAGCGCTTGATGGAATGTGTCCTGCAAGGGTTAACATGGAAAACCTGTTTGGTGTACTTGGATGATGTCATCGTCGTAGGAAAAACGTTTGCGCAACACCGAGACAATCTAAGGGATGTGTTTCAAAGGCTTCGATGTGCCCACCTGAAGCTCAATCCCAAGAAGTGCGCCCTGTTTAGAGCAGAAGTCAAGTACTTGGGGCACATAATTTCAGCAAAAGGAGTGAGAACCGATCCAGAGAAGGTCGAAGCGGTGAAAAACTGGCCAGTCCCCAAAGATAAACACCAACTAAGGAGCTTCCTGGGCCTAGCCACCTACTACAGACGGTTCGTGAAGAATTTTGCCGGGATCGCAAAGAGCCTGCACCAGTTGACGGAAAATTGAAAACAATTCAAATGGTCAATTGAGTACGTGAAGAGCTTCAAGGCACTTAAACAACGGCTATGCGATGCCCCGATACTAGCTTACCCCACTCCCGGGAAAACGTTCATTGTGGATGCAGATGCTAGTAATGTCGGGGTAGGAGCCGTACTCTCCCAGGTGCATGATGGCCAAGAGAAGGTGGTTGCGTACTTCAGCAAGGTGCTCTCTAAGCCAGAAAGGAACTACTGCGTGACAAGGCGGGAACTTCTAGCTTTGATCTTGGCTACGAAGCATTTTCACAAATACCTCTATGGGAGGAAGTTCGTTCTTCGCACAAACCATGCAGCCTTAAAGTGGCTATTACAGTTCAAGAGTCCTGAGGGTCAGGTCGCAAGATGGATCGAAAGGCTGCAAATCTACGACTACGAAATACAGCATCGTAAAGGAAAACTCCACTAATGCGGATGCACTGTCCCGGCGACCATGCAGAACGGGTTGTAAACATTGTGCGCGTCAGGAAGAACGGGAGCTGGTTTCCATCCAAAGAATGAGAGCCGAACCTATCGCCGGCTGGAGCGTAGATGAGATCCGGAACGCTCAGAAGGAAGACCCGGATATCGAGCCGATTCTGGCCTGGAAGGAGAACATGGAGAAACTGGATCATCAGAACATCTCTCACAGAAGCCCGACCTTAAAGGCATATTTTGCGCTGTGGGACTCCCTCCATGTCCAAGAAGGTGTTCTGAGAAGAAATTGGGAATCCTCCGACGGAAAATCGTTTGTAATGGTTAAAAGCGAAAGAAGATGTCGAAGACTGGTGCAGAAAATGCGACGTGTGTGCAGCTAGCAAGGATCCAAGAATCAAAACTCGAGGTAAGATGCACCAATACAACGTGGGAGCACCTTTCGAATGAATCGCCATTGACATCGCAGGGCCCTTTCCGGAAACCGACAATGGTAATCGGTATATACTCGTAGTAATGGACTACTTCAGTAAGTGGCCGGAAGTGTTTCCGATCCCTAACCAGGAAGCCAGAACCGTGGCGGAGCAGATAGTCTACAATTGGGTGACCAGATTCGGTGTGCCCTTGGAATTGCATTCTGACCAAGGGCGGAACTTCGAGGCAAGAATCTTCCAAGAGATGTGTGAACTACTCGGAATCAAAAAGACAAGGACAACCCCGCTTCATCCACAGTCGGACGGTATGGTGGAGCGTTTCAATAGGACTTTGGACGAACATCTCTCGAAGGTCGTAGGTGACTACCAACGGGATTGGGACCGGCAGATTCCCTTGTTTTTGATGGCCTATAGAAGTGCCGTGCATAGCACTACTCGACATACGCCGTTCGAAATCTTGTTTGGGATAGCTCGGTTACCCAGTGAGGTGAAATTTGGATCTCCTACCAATGAGCCCAGAAATGAAGAAGAGTACGTGGCGGACCTTAGGGAAAGGCTTAGAGACATACACCAAAGGACCAGAAGCCAGATTAAGATAACGAGCGACCGCATGAAGACCAGGTATGATGCCAAGGCAACAACGTCAGGATTCCAGAAAGGAGATCTAGTGTGGCTGTATAATCCCCATCGCCAAAAGGGGAAATCACCTAAATTACAGCAGAACTGGGAGGGTCCCTACAGAATAGTAACCCGCATCAACGATGTTGTCTACCGCATCCAGCGAGGACCAACGACCAAAATGAAAGTGGTTCATTTGGATCGACTGAGTCGATACAATGGCCGAAATGAGGATGCACTTGTTCGGGACGAACAAGTCTAAGTGGGGGGGCAGTGTAACATAATGTAGCATAATAACAACGCCCCAAAAGTAAGCAACACATTCCGAAGTGTCTTTTCAGAACACATGCGAGGTTTGTGTCCACGGATAGAGAAGGATTATGTCTAAGACGACGTCGCGGAATTAAGAGAGAATTATAACCACAAGAGATTATTGGCTGCAGCTGTCATCTTGGAATTATTGCATCAGAATTTTCTCGTTCCAGTGGTCGAAGAATTTGCTAGAAGTTTCTGGCTATCAAAAATGCGACTATATAAGAACAGATGGCGATCGAGGCAGGGGCAGTTGGGTTTCGAACTGCACGAAGAGATTGGAAAAGTGATAATGGGCGAAGTTGTAATTGTGTGATAAATTGAAAGTTGAGAGTTAACAAGAGGAAGTAATTAGTTTGGATTTGTGAATTAAGTAATTGAAATGTGATAAAGTGATTTGAGGAGAAAGAAACCTTGTAAGGAAAGAATTTGCGAAGAAAAGTATAGTGTGAACTTGAGTTGTTCTATAGACTAGAAAATAAAGAAATAATCTCACAGAATAACGTTTTATCTACTCAAGCCGTAGCTCGCATATTACAGTATGTTTGTATTGTCGTTGAAACTTTCTTAGAAAAACTTTTTAAATTTGAAAGTGGCATGGATTTTTTGTCTCATGTATTGTTCTAGCAACTTTATCAGAAAAACTGTTTTATTTTTATAGTCGCATCGTATTATTCTTGTGTTAAGTTGTTTGGTTTTCTTTAAAAATATTAAAGTCGTAAAATCAAAGTAAGTTCTGGACCTCGTCGAAAAGAACCAAAAGAACCATCGTATGTGACATCGTATTTGTTTTGGGTCGTGTATTGTTGCTGCAACTCTCTAAGAAACACTGTTTAATTTTGTTTTGTGTTAAGTTGTGTTGTTTTTTTGAAAAATATTTGCAACGTAAAATCATAATGACTTCTGGACCTCGTCGACAAGAAACAATGTGTCCCTTTTTCGGCCCTTTTAGTGAACTAAACAAAAATAAGTTACCAACAGTAAAAGATGTAATCAGATATGTACTTTTCATACAAAGTGATCTCAAAACAAAATACAATGGCAGAAATTCATCTAATTCCGAAGTTTTTGTAATTGTGAGTACAGAAATCGAAAAGATATGGAAGAATGCGTCGATTCCAATTTTGTGTCATAGTCGAATACTACAAATAATGAGAATTCACTTTGATAAATACATGACACTTAAAAGATCACAACACATTGCAAGATTGCACTTTCAATCACAAAATTGTTTGACATTGCATCGTGTATGTGTGATTCCTTTAATGACTGTCATTGTGTAAAGGCTAAAAAAGTGTCTTTTAGTAAAAGATCATTTTTAGTGGACCGGAGAAATGACCGAAAAATGGTGATCGGTGCTATTGACAAGGTTGAAAACCAAAAAATTCAAAAGCGACTAGATAGAAAGCGTAGTGCATTAGGTAGTCAAAGAGCTGAATCTACTACTGTATCAACTTTTTCCGATACAGTAGATTCAAACGAAACGTTAGAGTAAGTCAATACAGTTCATCCAAGGTAAGCGGAATTTACTTACTCTACCATCAGTAGCAAGAGTTTGTGATCGATATGGGCTTTCCGTAAAATCTGCTGCAGCAGTTGCTTTAGCAGTACTCCAGGATGTTGGAATAATTGAAAACACTAATAAGACTTTAGTTATTGATAAAAATAAAATACATCGAGCTTTGTCAAAATCAAGAGAAAGCCTATCAAGCCAATGCGATAATGTCGTAATTCGCAGTATTTATTTTGATAGGTGAAAAGATAAAACTCTTACTACCGAAGAGAAAAATGGACGATACTATCGGAAGGAGGTTCTTGAAGAGCATATTTCCATTCTTGCAGAACCAGAATCCATATTCTTAGACCATATAACTCCTAAATCTGGTACAGGAAAGGAAATAAGTAACTCAACGCTTAATTTTTTCAAAAACAAGGGATTTGAAAAAAATTTTTTGCATTGGATGTGACGGCACTGCAACCAATACTGGCTGGAAAGGAGGGATAATTCGCTACATGGAAATGGAATTAGGTCGACCATTACAGTGGGCAATATGCTTACTTCATGCGAATGAATTGCCACTACGACATCTCTTCACGAAATTAGATGGATCTACTTCGGGCCCTCGTGAATATTCTGGCCCTATCGGTAAGTCACTAACCGATTGCCAACTTACTGATGTTGCTCAATTTTCACCTGTGACCGGATATATACCTGAAATTGAGCAAAATATCGTTGATCAATTGAGTACAGAACAAAAATATCTTTTCGAAATGTGTCAAGCTATAAAAACAAGTTACTGTTCTCCTGGACTAGTAAATCGACAGCCTGGGTAAATTGTACATTCAAGATGGGTCACAACTGCAATTAGATTACTTAGACTTTACATTAGTTCAAGTAACCCATCTGAAAATCTTAAAATTCTTGTGGAGTATATAATGAAAGTGTATGCACCAGTGTGGTTTTCAATAAAAAAAGAAACCGTTATTGATCGATGGCCCGCAACATATTTTTCAACTCATCTCATCTGGTTGCCAGACAACTTGAAATCAATTGTTGATCCTGTCATTGAGAGAAACGTTTTTTTCGCACATCTCGAAAACATTTTAGTGGCAAGGCTCTATGTCAGAGAGCTTTCTCTAAAACGAATTATAAAAGCGAGCAAACCCATACATCAAACCGAATATTTAAGACGCCAAACATTAAATTTAACGCTACGGACTACATGGACATAATTTTTTGGAATGAATGTCAAATTACTCCACCACCTTGCCTAGCTGAATTGACTAATGATGAACTTTCATTGCTGGTGCAAAGAAAAGAACTAAAAATACCAGAATTTCCTTGTCACACGCAAAGTGTCGAAAGGTGCATCAAATCTGTGACCGAAGCAAGCCAATGTGTTATTGGAGCAAAGTCGAGGGAATTTCAAGGGTCAATTTTCAATGTAAACATTATTTTTTTTTAACTTTTTTGCAATGTAAATATATTTTTTTTTTTGTTTAATGAACTTTTTTTTATTTTTTTCAAGGACACTAAAATATGTTTTACTTAACCTTAACTTTAATTTAATAAATCAAATCAATAAATTAAAATAATAAAATAAAATTAAAATAAGGAAAAAAAATTTAGTTTTTTACTTCCTTTTCAGATATTTAAGCCTCGGTAGAGCCCCAAAAGTCATGTTTAAATCAAAAAGTAAGTACATATTCATCTACTCGTTAATACGCAACTTTTGATACCCCTTTCGATAAAAAATTCGAGAAATTTTTTTTCTTCATACAACGACGGGGCACGCTATTGTGCAGTCAACAATGTAATTGAAATAATGCTTATGGACTTGAAGAGTCGCTTTAAGTTCAATTAAATATTGACATATCGTCTTAACCAAGATACGTGTCAAAGAGGACTTCACGACCATCCTGATCGTCAGGAATTTAAGTATAGGCTGCGATCATACATACTTGGGTACAAGGAAGGTGTCCTATAGGATACCGCTAATGTAGCAGTCGATGATATGCTCGATCTTGAAGGATTGGATTATACCCTTACAGGTTATTTTCTTTGATTGATTTGAATTATTATCTATTAATTGTTTAAATATTTGGTATAGGTACAATTCTTAAAAGCGTAACTATAAGGCCTGAAAACATTTATGTGTATCAAACGGAGGAGAAAGAACTCGAATCCATAGCTCACGACGGCTTAGAAAATCTGGGTGGCTACATTTGTCACAAGTTGCATGATAAAGTACCACATATTCGAGTTAACCCCGAAAGGGATAATACACTTACGTGGGTAATCAAAACCAACGGCGGATTTGATGTTGCACATGAGTGCACTTGAAAAAATTTTTGAATCCGTCAACGGAGATGATTTACTCATTTCAAAGGATTTTTTGAAAACGCATTTAGAGCTAGCGGTGGACATATGTAAGTTGCGAGGAGAAAGTGAAAAAAAACTGTTTTTTTAGAGCACGAATGTTGTTTAAGAAAGTCAAATAGGGAAATTGCTGAGAATTCTTATCAAAGAAAACGAAAATTTAACAAAATATTAAATTAAAAAATAAAAATAAAAGCCATCATTATGAACGTACATATGATTGTTTTATTTTGTAATAAACACTTAATTGCATCCTTGTTTTCTTCTATTAACAACAATAATGTAATTAAACAACTAAAAACACATATTTTTACGTTTCACAGCAATTATTAATCAATTTACACCAAAATAAACAGATGTCAAATCGTGGGTCTTAATCTGGTACATTTTGTCGGTGAAGTTATTTATTCGATTAATTATTTGTTCTAATTTTGTTGTGTGCCTTCTGAGCGAATCTGCTTCGTTATGTTTTATTATGTTAACAGTGGAATCTAATAATGACGTGTGGTTCTTCAATAACGTTGTTAGGTAATTTTCATTTGAATATATTTTCCCAATATTTCATCCATATCTTCAGCGTGTCGAGAATCAAGAACTCCAAACAATGAATTTGCAACATTGCCAATGATAGCAAGTGCTCCTCTTTTGACCTTCCTCGAATTACGCGTAGTCCCCAGCAGTATATTTTCTTCGGTGAGTTCTAGGATGATAAATTGAAATTTCTGAATAACTTGAGTGATGGTCTACTATCATGATACTATCAAATTCTCTTCTGTACGGCGCAAAATTATAGTAGACCGCTAGATTTCATGTGTTATGTATTAACTTAATGGTTCGCCAGTCGGTGTATAGCACGACGAAACACACCAGAAGCCGTGTGTACTTCAGCTACCCTGACCAAGCCATGATGTCCTTTAACGGTATTAATTATTCGTCCTAATGGCCACTTAAGACTTGGTTAATAATAACCATCAAACCTGATAGCCATCAAACCTGGCTCTATATTCTGACATTTCTTCTACCACTTGTACCTGTGTTGTAGTTACCATAGGTATTTGCTGAACCAAAGTCGCCAGAATTCATTTTTGACAGAAGACACAAGTTTCCATCTTATTAAAGGTGCAGACGTTTCTGGTTTTGCTGATTGATCAATGTTGCTCGTCATTGGTTTGTCTCTTAATGAAGTTTTTAAACAGTAGTATATAAGCTATAATTCGCTGTGCCCTTTTAAATGAATTCCATGGCTGAGAGTGCCCAGAATATCATAGTCTGGTGATTGATGAGCTGTGGCTGGCAATGAAATGTTGTCTTGATGGCTGACAACATTTTCTGTAAATTTGGGTGACCAGAGTGATTCTGCCCCATGCAAAAACCTTGGACAATATAACCAAAGAGTATGATTTTGAAGTAGGTTAGGTTAGGTTAGGTAACTGGGTGCTCTTGTTGACAGGGTTATCAACAGCTCACTTAGACCACTGAGAGTCCATTGTGCCCAATATTTAGAAAACTGGGAACCTAAAGATTTCAATCTTCGACCGCTAAGCTAAACCACCCAGATAAATGTATGAAACTCAGGTGTTTCTTAGCTCAATGCTACCCAATGCATCCAGCTCTGAAAAGAAGTATCTGCCAAAAGCACGACTTCTTTTGCTGGCCAGAGCTTGACAGTCACACAGAATGGATTCTATTTCCTCTACGTCTCTGCAGCTTCTACAGTAGTCGTTATGAGGTAACACTGGCCGTCCTGCTAGACTCGATGTCTCCCTATATAGGGTGGTAAGTGGTACACTAGCCTCAGAAAGTTTGTCCGCTTTTTCGTTACCGGAGATATCCATGTAGCTTTCCATCGTTAGTGCAGTTTTAGCTGCTGTGTTCCCGCAGTATATGTCAAGTAGAAGAAGATTCAGTATTGTTTCCAGATCTGCTGTCGGTGTTGATCTCATTGATGCCGTCACCCCCAGATAGAATGCCCGTTGAATCTTTGTAATGCTTTCAAGTTGGTATTTCTCCTCGAGCGTTTTCCACCAGACAATCGAACCATAGGTCAAAATGGGTCTTACTACCGCAGTGTATAGCTAGTGTACCACTTTAGGCTTAAAACCCCAAGATTTCCCGAAGGCTCTTCCACATTCATATAGTGCAACATATGCCTTCTTGATTCGATTGTCAATGTTAGCTTTCCAGTTTAATTTTTAATCCAGTATTACGCAGAGATATTTTGCAGTTACTTGAGGTATCAGCTCGATACCATTCATATAATACGAGAGTAATTGTATTCTGGTATCTATCTTCTCCTCGTCACTTGCGGATTCACTTCCAGACCCCTGCCTTTGACCCAGTATTCACTAGTTTAATGCATAATTGAGTCGCTCGCTGAGTACCGGGAGGAACTTTCCGGATACCAAGATGGCAACATCATCGACATAGGTCGCTTCGTTGAAACTATTCCTTTCAAGTATAACTAACATCTTGTCCACTACTAGAAGCCATAAGAGTGGTGCAAGGACTCCGCCTTGTGGGGTGCCCCGCTTGACGTGTTTTCTTCCACTTATGCCCACTAGTGTGGAGTTAATTATGCGGGTACTAAGCATTAGTTCAAACTACCTACATATACCCGAATGTATTTAGACCCTGCGCAGACTATCTACTATAGCTTCGGTACTTAGATTATTAAAAGCCTCTTCGATGTCAAGGAATGCACCCATCGTGTATTCCTGCACTTGAAGTGTGTTTTCTATGGTAGAGACTTTTTTTTTCCTTTTATGTACGCATTATGTGATTTTGATAAAAAATTATCCGCAATCTCATCTCTGACGTGCATATCTATTAACCTTTCCAGTGTTTCAATAAAAATGAAGATAGACTTATTGCTCTGTACTCCTTGGCATTAGTGTGGTTTATTTTGTCTGCCTTTGGTATGAAAACCACTATAATCTCTTGCCAAGCTTTTGGAACTTATCCCAATCTGAAACATCAACCATAAGTGTATTTGTAACATTATATGATGTATCTCGTCAATACCGGGTGCTTTATATGGAAACGATTTGATTGCCCACGAAATTTTCTGATCGTCAATCAAATTGTCAATAGTTTCAGTCTCAATGTTAGCCGGCATAGATGTGATTGCCGTCCAGTATGTCCCTGCCTCTTCACAGCCAGAAAAGTGACATTTCAGAAGATCTTCAAGCTCGTAAGAGTCTGTCCAGCTGTCATCACAGTTCTTAATACAAGGCACATGTAATGAAGCTTTGATGAGAACCTTCCTCATCAAGCCGCCTCTGTGGTGCGTTCAATAGCTCCATTGAAAAAAAGCTTCTCCAGGAATTTTTCTTAGTGAATCTTATTTCCTTTTTGAGAAGCTTAACGTTTACCTTATGAGTTGACCACTCAATAGTTCCCTCTTTAGCGAGGTTCCAGCTATGTCTTGAGGTACGCAGACGCTTTGCTATTTTCGAATTCCATCAGGGATTTCTTCCACTGGCGCGTCTGACAGGACAGGCCCTTCCAAAAGAGCAGTTGAGCTTACTGGTAAGATCATCTACCACCTTATTGATGTATTCCGTGGACCTGGGGATCTCCGTAGGGTGAACTCCAAGAGATCTCCCCAGTTCTTCGTTGAATCTCTTCCAGTTAGTTCTGCGCGAGTTTCGAAAAGCCTTCCTATCCGGAGCGTCGAAATTCAAATCGAAGAGTATCCAGTAATGATCAGACAGTGATGCCTTATCGGATACCCTCCAGTTCGAGATTGTTGCGGTGCTATTTGCAGATAAGAGTGTTATATCAAGAACCTCCCTTCTATTGGTTGTAATAAAGATTGGTGAATTGCCACGATTATATACAGTTCGTTTAGTACTTAGGATATAGTTGCACAAAATCTCGCCTTACTGCATTTGAGCTACCCCAAATAGTATGATGGGCGTCAGCATCACAGCCTAAGATTAAGTTCCTCTTACCTTGTTAAGACAATGCTACCAATGCCATGACTTTTCCGCAGGGGATGTCAATGCCTTCGTCGTATGGTAGGTATACCGTCACCAGCGTGTATGTGTTGTCCTTCCACTTTACCTCCACCACCGTTTGATCCCCGGGGCTGTAATTGGAGAAAGTACGTGAAGATTTTTCTTGGCAACGATACGAGTTCTGACCTTACCTTCGCTACCATTGTACACTACATTATAGTTGTATGACCCCAATCCTTTCTTCCGAATATAAAGAATCCATGGTTCCTGGATTAGGGCCAAGTCAAGCTGCTCCTTACGAAGGAGCAGTATAAGGTTGACCGAGGCAGCCTCACTGTGATGAAAATTTACTTGTACTACTTTCATTGGGAGTCAATGTATTCTTCGCAGTGACTACCATCTCACTAGACTGCGGCTTCCTCGTGAGTCTCAGTGAGAACTCACCAGCTCCTAAGAAGAGCCGCATCTTTTTCTCTTTCTTCATTTCCTCTGGAGGTTCCTCTATAACGAAGATTAACCTCTACCATCTTTGTTGTCTTCTACCGCAACAATTTCCCAGTCATTCATGGGGACCGCTGGGTTTTGTGCTTTCAAGAAGCAGAGAATCTCCTCTTTCTCAACGCCCAGGTCAAGTATGTTCAGTCTGGCCTTAGGCCTCTCTGGTACCTCATCTAGGGGGACTGCCTTGAGGACAGCTCCCTCCCAGGGTTTAAGAGTTGATATGGACTTCGCGAAGGAAGTCATAGGAGAGCTGGTCTTTGCAGTACATTCTACTAATTCCGCGCTTCCAATTAGTTAGGCCGAACGTGGGACCAGTGGTCGAAGATCGTGTTGGCCAAGACCTTCTCAATCAACTTCCCTCGTTCGAAGGAATATTGTCCGCTGGGCTTACCGATATCCAGTACAGCAAACTGTAGAGCATTTCGTGTAGCCCCGGTGAACTGAACCGTTGTGTTGGCCCTTTTCCTTTTAGGTGGGTTATTTGTTTCTTCCTGGGATCGTTCCCTTTTGGAAGCAAACTCCTTCCTATTTGTTTCCCTTGCCCGTCTTAGGGACTGCGGTTTTGGGTTTTTTCCTCGGATCCGCCTTAGCGGCTTCGATCCATTGTTGTGGACTTATGTATTTTTGAATTGTAGATACTCGGTTAGCAATACATATTGGAAGCGTGGATAATGATGATGTATTAATCCAATTGAGGACTATCTCTGAGTCGGTCCATAAATAGATTTTATCTCGTTGAATCTCTAAATCAGTTTGCAAAAGATGAATGAGTTTCTTAGCCATCTTAGCTGCACAGTTCTAGTTGTGGGATGGTGGTTTGATGCGAAATTTTGGTTTTCTTGGAAGGAGCTATCCGGAATTTGGCGCAAAGTAGGCGTACCGTAGTTGTATTGCTTTATTCTGCGTTCTCGGATGCATCCGCGAATACTTGAAATTGAACATTTTTTTTTTTGTGGGAAAAAATGTGCGTAATTTCTGATGATTGTCCTGAAATTGCTGCCAGATAATTTCCACACGTTGTATCCTGTCTTTTTTGGATTTCCTGATTTTCCTCGATGCACTGTCCTTAGAGATGTTTAATTTTAGCCTCTATAGTTCATCTGCTAGATCCTTCTGTCGAGAGACAATGATAAAGATATCTGTGTCATCCATTTTTTTTTGTCTTTTGTCTATATGTCAAATATATCTTAGTTTTATTGTATTGCTGTAAGCCGACCAAAGAGGGTTAAAATTGTAAGTCTTAAGAAATTGTTTATTATCAAACTTATTGTAACTTTTTCTTAGGAATAAAAACGCACACGCACAAGCAAACGCACAAAAGCACAAAGGTGTGGAGTTTGTATTGCCCTCTTTACAGCAGTATAATCAACAATTTGTTATTCAATTTTCGTCATGGTCTTACATTCACCACCAACGCCAAGCCGAAGCCAACAGACCCCGTTACCGATGCCTAGCCGAAGCCAACAGGCACCGTTATCGACTCCAGTCGACTTAGTCACGCCACCAACGGTTGATAACGGGGAAAATATGCCGATACAAGTAAATGTGAATGTAAGACGGAGCAGCCGCTCCACAAACGGAGTTCCGCCAGCCAGATTGGACGATTGTGATGTGTTCACATCACCAAGCCAGCAGCCAAATATCGTCTCACATGTTCCCGCCTCCGCCGCCGATTTATACAGTTCGTACGGCGCTGATAACAGTGCCAACGAACCGCCAACCACTATTTCGACAAATGCCGCCGCCTATTTGCAGACATCAGCTGCCGCCAGCCACTAGCTAGAATTCCGTGATGCCGACAACGGAAATAGAAGAGGTCTAGAAACTTCCAATGCGACATTGAAAGCGCAGCTGCTAGCATTGCAAACGCAATTTGCTGGTTTAATGTCGCAAATGGAAACCAACATGCATCATTGTCTCACAGCTACGCCATCCGAGTCATCTGCTACCAGTACAGTCCAATCACAGCCAGTTCGTATCGACACAACCGCCCAGCCAGAACCGAGCTATGTGTTCACGAGATCAGAGCCTATACCATACTCATCACATCGACCGAAACTTTACGACTTGCCAATGTTCAGCGGAATTCCGGAGGAGTGGCCGATGTTCATCGCTTCGTTCAACGAGTCTACAAGTGCGTATGGTTACACCGCACTTGAAAACATGCTGAGACTACAAAAGAGTCTCAAGGGCTTAGCGCGAGAGGCAGTGGAGACCATGCTTATTCATCCAAGCAATGTACAAATCGTAATAGACCAGTTACAATTCTGTTTTGGCCGCCCGGAACACCTCATTTGAAGCCAGATGGCAAAAGTAAGGTTATTACCGACAATTTCCGATAATCGTGTCGATCTGGTCGTACCATTTGCCATAAAGGTACAGAATTTGTGTACATCCAATGCTGTTGGATGAATTGGTGTCAAAGTTGCCAATGTCAAAACGTATGCTAAGTTCGCCAGCATTGCAACCTTTTCTCAAAACCAACAGACAACTAATCCACACAGAGGTAATCGCCAGAACTCAATTTTGCATGCGGTGGAGAAGAACACTGTTTTAACTGCTGTCAAGGTTGGCAAGGTATGTACCATGTGCTCACAAAAACATAATTTGTCTCAATGTCCAGCCTTTCTCCAAATGAGCCTAGCGGAACGTTGGAATTTAGTTAAGGGGAAACGGGTTTGTTTTGCGTGTTTGGCACCAGGGCATATTGTTTCGTCTTGCCGATCCAGGAGGCGTTGTGGGGAGGATGGTTGCAGTCGATATCATCATATCGTACTTCACGAAAAGCGACAATCAGAAGCAGCAGCAGTAATGAATGCAAATCCTGAACCGGAGGTGGATGGACGATGGATCGTCTGTCACCATTATTAACAAAGATATTGCTTCACAATTGGGTCTTAATGGGACTGCCCATAAAATGTCGCTTACTTGGATCGGTCAGAAAGGCACTTCGGACCCATCAACTTTAGTTAATTTGGAAATCAGTGGAGTTGCCGAAGGTTGTACTCGATATGCGATGAAGAATGTACGTACACACAACAATCTTTCTCTACCGATGCAGACTATGGACGTTGGGGAGCTGACACTTGGAAACGAGGTAAGGTCTTTGCCGATTTATGAATTTAAAAACGCTGTGCCTCAGGTTAGCCTCCAGTTATCCAATCCAATTAAATTGGATAACTGGAGGCTAACCTTAGGAAGTTCAACTGTACTATTTGGAGCAGATGGACCTGCTGCTGTAGAGACATTACTCGGGTGGGTTGTTTATGGTGGTTACAACACTGGTAAAGAGATGTCCGACTCCATCTATCACTTTTCCGGAGACAACAACAGCATCGCTAACGACACCTTGTCGCAGTTAGTCAGCGATTATTTTTTACTGAACAGCGTGGATGCTGATTCGTTGTCAAATCCAATGGAGTCAGAGGAGATCATGAGGGCGAAAAAGTTGCTGGAAGATACTACTGTCAAATTGCAAAGCCGTTACGAAACTGGACTTTTATGGAAGAGTGGGAGAATCTTGTTGCCTGAAAGCCTGCCAATGGCAACAAGCCGTCTCACATCTGTCAAACGCTCTTTGAGCAAGGATTCTTCGTACGCTACCCAGTATGCGGAAATTATAAGTGGTTATGTTGCCAAGGGTTACGCACGCAAGTTGTCTGCCGACGAAGCCAAGGAGAGAGGTCCAAGGACATGGTATCTTCCTCATTTTTGCGTTCGCAACCCACATAAATCAGGTAAACTGCGTCTGGTGTTTGATGCTGCTGCTAAAGTTGGAAACATCTCACTGAACTCATCTTTGCTCAAGGGTCCAGAGCAATGCCAGGATTTGCTGACTGTTTTGCACAAATTTCGTGAAAAGCCGATCGGGGTTTGTGCAGACATTTGCGAAATGTTCCATCAAAACGCTATTAGGAAAGAGGGTCAGGATGCGCAACACTTTCTATGGCAATGTAATGACAGTTCTGCGACAGTAGAAACCTATGTGATATAGGTGATGGTATTCGGTGCAACGTGCTCACCGTGCTCTGCTGAGTACGTCAGGAATTTTAATGCCCAGAATTATGCTGGACAATGTCCTCAAGCAGTCAAGGCTATTACAGAAAATCATTATGTCGATGATTTTGTCTGTAGCTTCGAGAATGAAGATGAGGCATTAGCCGTGACAAGCGACGTTATCAGGATTCATTTGGGTGGAGGATTTAGACTTCGTAAATTCTTGTCAAACTCGTCGAAGTTGCTAAACTGTTTGGAAGAGGGCAACATAGGAAGTTCAACGGCTAACATGGATATTAAAGACAAATCGGAGAAAGTGCTTGGCAGGCACTGGATACCGGCTGAGGACACATTTACCTTCCATTTGAACTTCCATCGAACCAATCCAAGCATCGTGAGTGGTGACCGTTATCCGACCAAGAGGGAGTATCTGAGTATTCTAATGTGCATTTATGATCCCTTTGGACTACTGGCAGATTTTACAATTCACGGGAAACTGATGTTGCAGTCATTATGGAGGACTAAGACCAAATGGTATGAGCAGATACCAACCGGAATGCATCATAGATGGAGGCAATGGATACTGACGTTCGACGCGGTTAAACAACTTCGTGTGCCACGGTGTTACTCGGTTGAAATGTCAAACCCTTTCGATATACAGTTACACATATTTCCAGACGCAAATGAGGAGGCCTTTGCAGCAGCTGGATATTGGAGAGTGGTCAGCCGAAACCAGTCCATAACCACAGCTTTCATCAAGAGCAAAACAAGATGTGCGCCGCTCAAACTCACATCAATTCCTCGACTTGAACTTCAAGCAGCTGTCTTGGGTGTACGACTTCGTCGAAGAATCCTTCAGTCTCATAACATACAACCTGCTAAGTGCACACTCTGGAGCGACTCGCGAACTGTATTGAATTGGGTCAAGTTAGCCGATCCCAGAAAGTACAAACCGTTTGTTGGTCAAAGGATCGCTGAAATCTTGGAACTGTCTGACGCAAGGGAGTGGCGGTGGGTTCCCACCAAATCTAACGTCGCCGATTTGGCCACAAGGGCCAAGTATTTAGCCAACTACGAGCCTGGAAGATGGATACAGGGTCCAGAGTTTTTGCTGTCAGACGAACTTTATTGGCCTTCAAGCTCAGACGAACATGTCAATCTCAGCCAGACCTTTGCTGAGGAATTACGCGTGCTTCACCGACATGAAATATTCCAAGTGAGTAGCCATGAGATTGATTTAACTAAATTTTCGAATTTTCGCCGATGAATATGCGATATTGAAAAGTGGTCAGCAGATGGAAAAATCAAGCCGTTTGTATAAGCTGACGCCGTATTTGGACGAGTGTGGTGTCATTAGATTGTCTGGCCGTATTGACTCCGCCGTTTGTGTTCCAGTACAGTCAAGAAGACCAAATATACTCCCAAAAGACTGCTGGTTGTCCAAGCTCATTGTCGGACACTTCCACGAGCGCTTTCATCACCAAAACATGGAGACAATCGTCTGTGAAGTTCTTCGTGAGTGTTGGATACCGCACTTACAAGCTCTCGCCAAAACCGTAGCGCGCGCCTGTCAGTTTTGCAAGGTTCTCTTGGCGAAGCCTGAAACGCCACAAATGGGTCAACTTCCAGAAGACCGGCTCACGCCCTTCGTGCGTCCTTTTACGTTCACAGGAGTGGATTATATGGGACCTTTCTTGGTGGCCATAGGCAGACGCAGAGAAAAACGTTGGATTGCTCTGTTTACCTGTCTCACAATGCGTGCCGTTCATTTGGAGGTAGCCGCAGATTTGTCTACTGACGCATTCATCGTCTGTCTCAGAAACTATGTAAATAGAAGGGGCGTTCCTGTTCGCATCCGTAGTGACAACGGGACAAATTTTGTATGGGCAGCAAGAGAGTTGAAGGAGCGGTTAGATATTTTTGATCACATTGCTATTCAGACGTATCTTTCAACAAAGGGCATCCAATGGATATTTAACTGTCCGTCGAATTCCAGCGCTGGTGGCTGCTGGGAGAGACTGGTGAGGTCCGTCAAAAGGGTACTTTCAGTGGTATTGAAGGATACGGCCCCGAAGGATGACACTTTTCGAAGCGTAATAATTGAAGCGGAGAACATCGTAAATTCGAGGCCTCTTACGCATTTGCCCGTAACATCTGATGAAGACGAGCCTCTTACCCCTAACCATTTTATTCTGGGATGTGCGAATTCAACACAAACACCAGGGCCTGTTGACAATAAGCCAATTTGCTTGCGGACGCAATGGAAAATCTCACAAGTAATCAAAGATCGTTTCTGGAAGCGGTGGGTGGTTGAGTATTTGCCGGATTTGACGCGAAGGACGAAGTGGTATGGAAGAACCCCACCCCTGGCTGTAGGAGACCTAGTTATCATTTGCGACTCAAGCGTCGCTAGAAGCTGTTGGCGTAGAGGAAGAATCCTGAACTTGTTTCCAGGACGTGATGGGCAAGTTCGTGTGGCAGAAGTACAAACGTCCTTGGGGTTGATGATGAGCGATTCACGGGGGCCGGGATGTTGCGGACACATTGTGTTTCCGCCTTATATTATAAAATCATTTATGTGACAACCCTGTAATTTTTGTTATAAATAGAACACTAGAAATGTAGAGAATATTCCAGCTTTCCAAACAGACTCACTTGAAATAAAAAATGAATGTCTTTGATGGCCGTTAAAATATATCTGACCTGACCAGTTCAATGTTTATTCAACAATATTTATACAAAAATATGGCTTATTGTAGCACAAAGAATTCTTAACAAAATTAGCTTACTCTACAAAAAGTAACATATTGTAATATGCAGGCTACGGCTCGAGTAGATAAAACGATATTCTGTGAAATTTATTTCTTTATTTTCTAGTCTATAGAACAATTCAAGTTCACACTGTACTATCCTTCGCAATTCTTTTCTTACAATGTCTCTTTCCTCTCAAATCACTTTATCTCCTTTCTATTACTTAATTCACAAATCCAAACTAATTACTCCTTCTTGTTAACTCTCAACTTTCAATTTATCACAAAATTACAACTTCGCCTATTATCACTTTTCTAATCTCTTCGCCACAGTTTAAAAATCACTGTCTTTCCTATTGATCGCCATCTGTCCTTATATAGCAGAAGTTTCAGATAGCCAGAAACTTCTAGCAAATTCTTCGACCACTGGAAATAATTCCAAGATGACAATCATTTCTTCCAGTTATAATTCTCTCTTTATCCGTGGCTTTGTCAGCTATTGCGAACCTCGAATGAAAGTACAGTTTGGAATGGGCTGTAGGAGCGTAGTTATTATTCTACATTATTGTTGCATACTTTTAGACGATGTTACACTGCCCCCCTCTTAGACTTGTTCGTCCCGAACAAGTGCGTCCTCACTTCGACCATTGTATCGACTCAGTCGGTCCACATGAACCACTTTCATTTTGGCCCTTGGTCCTCGCTGGATGCGGTAGACAACATCGTTGATGCGGGTTACTATTCTGTATGGACCCTCCCAGTTCCGCTGCAATTTAGGTGATTTCCCCTTTTGGCGATGGGGATTATACAGCCACACTAGATCTCCTTCCTGGAATCCTGACGTTGTTGCCTTGGCATCATACCTGGTCTTCATGCGGTCGCTCGTTATCTTAATCTGGCTTCTGGTCCTTTGGTGTATGTCCCTAAGCCTTTCCCTAAGGTTCGCCACGTACTCTTCTTCATTTCTGGGCTCATTGGTAGGAGATCCAAATTTCACCTCACTGGGTAAACGAGCTATTCCACCAAATAAGATTTCGAACGGCGTATGTCGAGTAGTGCTATGCACGGCACTTCTATAGGCCATCAAAAACAAGGGAATCTGCCGGTCCCAATCCCGTTGGTAGTCATCTACGACCTTCGAGAGATGTTCGTCCAAAGTCCTATTGAAACGCTCCACCATACCGTCCGACTGTGGATGAAGCGGGGTTGTCCTTGTCTTTTTGATTCCGAGTAGTTGACACATCTCTTGGAAGATTCTTGACTCGAAGTTCCTCCCTTGGTCAGAATGCAATTCCAAGGGCACACCGAATCTGCTAACCCAATTGTAGACGATCTGCTCCGCCACGGTTCTGGCTTCCTGGTTAGGGATCGGAAACGCTTCCGGCCACTTACTGAAGTAGTCCATCACTACGAGTATATACCGATTACCATTGTCGGTTTCCGGAAAGGGCCCTGCGATGTCAATGGCGATTCGTTCGAAAGGTGCTCCCACGTTGTATTGGTGCATCTTACCTCGAGTTTTGGTTCTCGGACCCTTACTAGCTGCACACACGTCGCATTCTCTGCACCAGTCTTCGATATCTTCCTTCGCTTTTAACCAATAAAAACGTTCTCGTACCTTTTCTAGCGTCTTATTCGCTCCCAAGTGGCCTCCGGACGCCCCGCCATGCATTTCCTGTAACACCTCCTTGACCCTCGTCCGCGGTACTACAAGCTGCATTACAAACGACTTTCCGTCGGAGGATTCCCATTTTCTTCTCAGAACACCTTCTTGGACATGGAGGGAGTCCCACTGCGCAAAATATGCCTTTAAGGTCGGGCTTCTGTGAGAGATGTCCTGATGATCCGGTTTCTCCATGTTCTCCTTCCAGGCCAGAATCGGCTCGATATCCGGGTCTTCCTTCTGAGCGTTCCGGATCTCATCTACGCTCCAGCCGGCGATAGGTTCGGCTCTCATTCTTTGGATGGAAACCAGCTCTCGTTCTTCCTGACGCGCACAATGTTTACAATCCGTTCTGCATGGTCTCCGGGACAGTGCATCCGCATTAGAGTGGAGTTTTCCTTTACGATGCTGTATTTCGTAGTCGTAGATTTGCAGCCTTTCGATCCATCTTGCGACCTGACCCTCAGGACTCTTGAACTGTAATAGCCATTTTAAGGCTGCATGGTCTGTGCGAAGAACGAACTTCCTCCCGTAGAGGTATTTGTGAAAATGCTTCGTAGCCAAGATCAAAGCTAGAAGTTCTCTCCTTGTCGCGCAGTAGTTCCTTTCTGGCTTAGAGAGCACCTTGCTGAAGTACGCAACCACCTTCTCTTGGCCGTCATGCACCTGGGAGAGTACGGCTCCTACCCCAACATTACTAGCATCTGCATCCACAATGAACGTTTCCCCGGGAGTGGGGTAAGCCAGTATCGGGGCATCGCATAGCCGTTGTTTAAGTGCCTTGAAGCTCTTCTCGCACTCAATTGTCCATTTGAATTGTTTTCCCTTTTCCGTCAACTGGTGCAGGTTCTTTGCGATCCCGGCAAAATCCTTCACGAACCGTCTGTAGTAGGTGGCTAGGCCCAGGAAGCTCCTTAGTTGGTGTTTATCCTTGGGGACTGGCCAGTTTTTCACCGCTTCGACCTTCTCTGGATCGGTTCTCACTCCTTTCGCTGAAATTATGTGCCCCAAGTACTTGACTTCCGCTCTAAACAGGGGGCACTTCTTGGGGTTGAGCTTCAGGTGGGCACTTCGAAGCCTTTGAAACACATCCCTTAGATTGTCTCGGTGTTGCGCAAACGATTTTCCTACGACGATGACATCATCCAAGTATACCAAACAGGTTTTCCATGTTAACCCTTGCAGGACACATTCCATCAATCGCTCGAAAGTCGCCGGAGCATTGCACAGCCCGAATGGCATTACCGTGAATTGCCATAGCCCATTTCCTGCGGTGAAGGCGGTTTTCTCCCGGTCTTCTGGATGGATCTGTACCTGCCAGTAGCCACTCTTCAAGTCGAGAGTGGAAAACCATCGGGCTCCTGATAGTGTGTCTAGCGTGTCGTCAATCCGTGGTAGAGGGTAGCTGTCTTTCTTGGTGACGTAATTGAGCTGCCGATAGTCCACGCAGAACCGCGTGCTGCCATCTTTCTTCTTAACCAGTACAACCGGTGATGCCCACGGACTTTTGGAGCTTTCAATCAGACCTTCTTTCTCCATTGCCGACACCATCTCTGCAACTTCTGTCTGCTTTGCCAATGGAAGGCGCCTAGCAGGCTGACGAATTGGTCTAGTATCACCAGTGTCTATTCGATGTTGTACCAGGTGTGTTCGGCCGTATTCACCGTCCTGTGAGGCAAATACATCAGCGTACTCATTGATAAGATTCTCTGCCATAGTTCGCTGCTCCTGATTCAGCTCACTGGACTGGAGAATCGTCTCTCTCGTTTCCGCTGTCCAAGGTGACGGGAGAGGTTTTGGAGCATCACGTTCAGATATTGTTGCGACGGCGGTAATCGGCGTGCATTTTCCAGTCACATCCCCTCGCCTTAGTTTGACAGTGTGTGGTCTTGCGTTCAAAACCCTCACTGGAACCATGGTGTTTTTTGGTTCGACTAACGTCTTTCCCAAGATGTAGTCTTGAGAATTCTTCTCTGGGTCTGGTTCTACTATGTAGAATCGGTGGCTCCCAAGATCACCTTCCAGCTTCGTCCAAATGATTGTCTCTGAAGACGGCGGCAAAACTTCGTCTTTGCTGATGACTGTCCTGAGAGTTACGGCATTCTCATTTCCGTACACCATCGGAATCTCCACATTTCGATACCTCAGTACTTGCATCCCGATGTCCAAGATTACTTCATTTGCTTTCATGAAGTCTATTCCGATGATGCACTCGTCGCATATATCTGCCACCAGAAACGCATGGGAGAACGTCAGTCCCGCCAGGGTAATCGTAAGACGAACTTCTCCAAACACTTTCGCCATTTCCCCTGTTGCAGTCTTCAGGCAGTAGCTGTTGGTGTTGTGCAGCCAGGAGCTTTTGACGATATCTCTTCTTACAATGGAGGCAGTGGCACCTGTGTCGATGGTGGCTACGCACTTCTTCTCGTTGATTAGTGCCTCCACTGTCAGGCTCTTGTTACCCCGTTTACTTTGCGAAACTTGAACGGTGGTCCTGGGGGCCTCGATTCCAGTAACCAACTTCTGCCCAGCGAAGTTGGTCCTTACGCATCTCCCGACTGCTGGTTTTGGGAAGTCTGACCGACAGGGTGCTTCCTCTCTGCTTCTCCTACTTCCGCAATGTGGACAATTTCCTCGTCTAGGTGCACTTCTGCACTGCCGTTGTAGGTGTCCGGTTTGGTTGCAATTCCAGCAACGGATTTGACTTCCGCGAGCTTTGACGGCTGTTCTCCGGCATGAGCATTCCACGACGGACATTTCCCTGACACGGTGTATTCCCTGGTATGCTTGGTCCGCAGCCTTCATTGACAAAGCGAATGCCAATGCCTCGGGGAGTGTTCGCTTTTCAGCCATCCTTACAGCCATTTGCAGTTGTCTGTCCTCTATGGCCTGAATAAAAGCTTCCACCGCCATTTCGTTGATAAGCTCCTCACCGGCTTTAGGGTATGAAAGATGGGCTAGTCGCTCTATATCCGCTTGCAACTGTTGGAGCGTTTCCCCCCTTTTCTGGACTCGACTACGCAGCTGAACCCTGTACACCTGCTGCATGTGTTCATCCCCAAACCGCATCTCGATAGCCTGAACCAGAGAATCGTAGTTCTGCTGTTTATCTTCCGGGATGGTCTGCAAGAGCTCCGCAGCTGGACCCCTCAGTGCAAGTGTGAGTGCAATGGACTTCTCTTCATCGTCCCAGCTATTGGTCATTGCGGCCGCTTCGAATTGCCTTTTATAAATTGGCCATGATGTTTGACCATCGAAGATAGGAGGCTGCATCTCCTTTCTTCTCAAACCGTCAGTGGAATATTCCCGTGCTTTCTGTCTCTTCACGTTGCTGAGCTCCTTAGCAAGATTTTCGACTTGCTTTCCTACTATCTCGAATTGCGTATCCACTTTTTCAAACTGAGTCTCTATCTTCCCGAACTGAGTTTCATGTTTCTCAAAATTTTCATCGAATCTGGTTTCGACTTTTTCGAGTTGCGTCTCGACCTTCTCGATTTTCTCTTCGATCACTTCGAATTTGGATTCCAAGTTCTTGTTTTGCTCATCAAGTTTACTTTCCAGAGCATCTAGAGAATTCTTTTGTTCGTCCATTGCTTTCTTTTGTTCATCCAGCTTAAGTTCTATAGAATTCTTTTGGTCATCGAGCTTATGACTTTGATCTTCTATTGCTTTCTTTTGTTCGTCCATGACTAACTTAAGTTGCAGGAGCAGACTTGTTATACCCGGGTCGGCTACTGTACTTGCTGGTTCCTCTTCCACGTCAAACTCTATGTCATGCGGATTTTCACCTTCCTGCGTTACTGCTTCTTCCAGACGAATCAGTAGGGCATCTTTTCCCCCAGTTGTGTCGAGATTCCGCTTACTGAGTTCTGCCTTTAGTTGAATTATAGTTAGTTTTCCCAATTTGCGACCCATTTTGCGCAACTAATTAACTCAACGCAGAAATGGTTTTTTTTTTTTTTTTTTTTCTTGTGCAATTTCACACCACGGAAATAGTTATTCACAGAATAAGTTTTATCCCAGCTTCTGACACCAATGTAATATGCGAGCTACGGCTCGAGTAGATAAAACAATTATTCTGTGAAATTTATTTCTTTATTTTCTAGTCTATAGAACAATTCAAGTTCACACTGTACTATCCTTCGCAATTCTTTTCTTACAATGTCTCTTTCCTCTCAAATCACTTTATCTCCTTTCTATTACTTAATTCACAAATCCAAACTAATTACTCCTTCTTGTTAACTCTCAACTTTCAATTTATCACAAAATTACAACTTCGCCTATTATCACTTTTCTAATCTCTTCGCCACAGTTTAAAAATCACTGTCTTTTCTATTGATCGCCATCTGTCCTTATATAGCAGAAGTTTCAGATAGCCAGAAACTTCTAGCAAATTCTTCGACCACTGGAAATAATTCCAAGATGACAATCATTTCTTCCAGTTATAATTCTCTCTTTATCCGTGGCTTTGTCAGCTATTGCGAACCTCGAATGAAAGTACAGTTTGGAATGGGCTGTAGAAGCGTAGTTATTATTCTACATTATTGTTGCATACTTTTAGACGATGTTACAATATAAACCAACTTTAGTAATTCTGTCTAATTTGTGATAATTTTTGATTCAATAAGGTAGATAATATTAGGATAATGCCTTATTCAAGATTTACAGATACACTGCATTTTTAATGAAATATAATGCGTTCTAGAAGAGATTCATATGAGAACGAAAAGAACAAAAGTGTTTGTTTTGATCTGGCCCTTACAAATACGATCCTATAGGTTTCTTTCATCTGGATTAATGCGGAAGCCAAATCATGATACAGTTAAAATAACTACATGGAAAATTATTTGGTCGAAACCCGACTAGCACTTGACCAATTTGATTTAAAAATATTGTAATATGCGAGCTACGGCTCGAGTAGATAAAACAATTATTCTGTGAAATTTATTTCTTTATTTTCTAGTCTATAGAACAATTCAAGTTCACACTGTACTATCCTTCGCAATTCTTTTCTTACAATGTCTCTTTCCTCTCAAATCACTTTATCTCCTTTCTATTACTTAATTCACAAATCCAAACTAATTACTCCTTGTTAACTCTCAACTTTCAATTTATCACAAAATTACAACTTCGCCTATTATCACTTTTCTAATCTCTTCGCCACAGTTTAAAAATCACTGTCTTTCCTATTGATCGCCATCTGTCCTTATATAGCAGAAGTTTCAGATAGCCAGAAACTTCTAGCAAATTCTTCGACCACTGGAAATAATTCCAAGATGACAATCATTTCTTCCAGTTATAATTCTCTCTTTATCCGTGGCTTTGTCAGCTATTGCGAACCTCGAATGAAAGTACAGTTTGGAATGGGCTGTAGGAGCGTAGTTATTATTCTACATTATTGTTGCATACTTTTAGACGATGTTACAATATATTGAGTACGGTCAGTATCCATAGTGCGACGGCATCCGATTGCCAGCCGCCCGACATTGAATTGGATACCTACTCGTAAAACTCGTGCTTGCCATTGAACTGAGTTCACGCAATACAGGCGTAAGATAACACATCAATATCACTCTCGCCTGTTCATTGTAATGTGCACGTAATTTATATTTGTTAAATAAACAATTTGCATAATATTCGCACTTTAAGTTTTCATATTGTAACATCGTCTAAAAGTATGCAACAATAATGTAGAATAATAACTACGCTCCTACAGCCCATTCCAAACTGTACTTTCATTCGAGGTTCGCAATAGCTGACAAAGCCACGGATAAAGAGAGAATTATAACTGGAAGAAATGATTGTCATCTTGGAATTATTTCCAGTGGTCGAAGAATTTGCTAGAAGTTTCTGGCTATCTGAAACTTCTGCTATATAAGGACAGATGGCGATCAATAGGAAAGACAGTGATTTTTAAACTGTGGCGAAGAGATTAGAAAAGTGATAATAGGCGAAGTTGTAATTTTGTGATAAATTGAAAGTTGAGAGTTAACAAGAAGGAGTAATTAGTTTGGATTTGTGAATTAAGTAATAGAAAGGAGATAAAGTGATTTGAGAGGAAAGAGACATTGTAACAAAAGAATTGCGAAGGATAGTACAGTGTGAACTTGAATTGTTCTATAGACTAGAAAATAAAGAAATAAATTTCACAGAATATCGTTTTATCTACTCGAGCCGTAGCCTGCATATTACATTGGTGTCAGAAGCTGGGATAAAACTTATTCTGTGAATAACTATTTCCGTGGTGTGAAATTGCACAAGAAAAAAAAAAAAAAAAACGATTTCTGCGTTGAGTTAATTAGTTGCGCAAAATGGGTCGCAAATTGGGAAAACTAACTATAATTCAACTAAAGGCAGAACTCAGTAAGCGGAATCTCGACACAACTGGGGGAAAAGATGCCCTACTGATTCGTCTGGAAGAAGCAGTAACGCAGGAAGGTGAAAATGCGCATGACATAGAGTTTGACGTGGAAGAGGAACCAGCAAGTACAGTAGCCGACCCGGGTATAACAAGTCTGCTCCTGCAACTTAAGTTAGTCATGGACGAACAAAAGAAAGCAATAGAAGATCAAAGTCATAAGCTCGATGACCAAAAGAATTCTATAGAACTTAAGCTGGATGAACAAAAGAAAGCAATGGACGAACAAAAGAATTCTCTAGATGCTCTGGAAAGTAAACTTGATGAGCAAAACAAGAACTTGGAATCCAAATTCGAAGTGATCGAAGAGAAAATCGAGAAGGTCGAGACGCAACTCGAAAAAGTCGAAACCAGATTCGATGAAAATTTAGAGAAACATGAAACTCAGTTCGGGAAGATAGAGACTCAGTTTGAAAAAGTGGATACGCAATTCGAGATAGTAGGAAAGCAAGTCGAAAATCTCGCTAAGGAGCTCAGCAACGTGAAGAGACAGAAAGCACGGGAATATTCCACTGACGGTCTGAGAAGAAAGGAGATGCAGCCTCCTATCTTCGATGGTCAAACATCATGGCCAATTTATAAGAGGCAATTCGAAGCGGCCGCAATGACCAATAGCTGGGACGATGAAGAGAAGTCTATTGCACTCACGCTTGCACTGAGGGGTCCAGCTGCGGAGCTCTTGCAGACCATCCCGGAAGATAAACAGCAGAACTACGACTCTCTGGTTCAGGCTATCGAGATGCGGTTTGGGGATGAACACATGCAGCAGGTGTACAGGGTTCAGCTGCGTAGTCGAGTCCAGAAAAGGGGGGAAACGCTCCAACAGTTGCAAGCGGATATAGAGCGACTAGCCCATCTTTCATACCCTAAAGCCGGTGAGGAGCTTATCAACGAAATGGCGGTGGAAGCTTTTATTCAGGCCATAGAGGACAGACAACTGCAAATGGCTGTAAGGATGGCTGAAAAGCGAACACTCCCCGAGGCATTGGCATTCGCTTTGTCAATGAAGGCTGCGGACCAAGCATACCAGGGAATACACCGTGTCAGGGAAATGTCCGTCGTGGAATGCTCATGCCAGAGAACAGCCGTCATGGATGAAGACAGAGCTCGCGGAAGTCAAATCCGTTGCTGGAATTGCAACCGAACCGGACACCTACAACGGCAGTGCAGAAGTGCACCTAGACGAGGAAATTGTCCACATTGCGGAAGTAGGAGAAGCAGAGAGGAAGCATCTGGCGGTGATAACATCCATCCTGTCAGCCAGACTTCCCAAAACCAGCAGTCGGGAAATGCGTGAGGACCAACTTCGCGGGGCAGAAGTTGGTTACTGGAATCGAGGCCCCCAGGACCACCATTCAAGTTTCGCAAACCAAACGGGGTAACAAGAGCCTGACAGTGGAGGCACTAATCAACGAGAAGAAGTGCGTAGCCACCATCGACACAGGTGCCACTGCCTCCATTGTAAGAAGAGATATCGTCAAAAGCTCCTGGCTGCACAACACCAACAGCTACTGCCTGAAGACTGCAACAGGGGAAATGGCGAAAGTGTTTGGAGAAGTTCGTCTTACGATTACTCTGGCGGGACTGACGTTCTCCCATGCGTTTCTGGTGGCAGATATATGCGACGAGTGCATCATCGGAATAGACTTCATGAAAGCAAATGAAGTAATCTTGGACATCGGGATGCAAGTACTGAGGTATCGAAATGTGGAGATTCCGATGGTGTACGGAAATGAGAATGCCGTAACTCTCAGGACAGTCATCAGCAAAGACGAAGTTTTGCCGCCGTCTTCAGAGACAATCATTTGGACGAAGCTGGAAGGTGATCTTGGGAGCCACCGATTCTACATAGTAGAACCAGACCCAGAGAAGAATTCTCAAGACTACATCGTGGGAAAGACGTTAGTCGAACCAAAAAACACCATGGTTCCAGTGAGGGTTTTGAACGCAAGACCACACACTGTCAAACTAAGGCGAGGGGATGTGACTGGAAAATGCACGCCGATTACCGCCGTCGCAACAATATCTGAACGTGATGCTCCAAAACCTCTCCCATCACCTTGGACAGCGGAAACGAGAGAGACGATTCTCCAGTCCAGTGAGCTGAATCAGGAGCAGCGAACTATGGCAGAGAATCTTATCAATGAGTACGCTGATGTATTTGCCTCACAGGACGGTGAATACGGCCGAACACACCTGGTACAACATCGAATAGACACTGGTGATACTAGACCAATTCGTCAGCCTGCTAGGCGCCTTCCATTGGCAAAGCAGACAGAAGTTGCAGAGATGGTGTCGGCAATGGAGAAAGAAGGTCTGATTGAAAGTTCCAAAAGTCCATGGGCATCACCGGTTGTACTGGTTAAGAAGAAAGATGGCAGCACGCGGTTCTGCGTGGACTATCGGCAGCTCAATTACGTCACCAAGAAAGACAGCTACCCTCTGCCACGGATTGATGACACGCTAGACACACTATCAGGAGCCCGATGGTTTTCCACTCTCGACTTGAAGAGTGGCTACTGGCAGGTACAGATCCATCCAGAAGACCGGGAGAAAACCGCCTTCACCGCAGGAAATGGGCTATGGCAATTCACGGTAATGCCATTCGGGCTGTGCAATGCTCCGGCGACTTTCGAGCGATTGATGGAATGTGTCCTGCAAGGGTTAACATGGAAAACCTGTTTGGTATACTTGGATGATGTCATCGTCGTAGGAAAAACGTTTGCGCAACACCGAGACAATCTAAGGGATGTGTTTCAAAGGCTTCGAAGTGCCCACCTGAAGCTCAACCCCAAGAAGTGCGCCCTGTTTAGAGCGGAAGTCAAGTACCTGGGACACGTAATTTCAGCGAAAGGAGTGAGAACCGATCCGGAGAAGGTCGAAGCGGTGAAAAACTGGCCAGTCCCCAAAGACAAACACCAACTAAGGAGCTTCCTGGGCCTAGCCACCTACTACAGACGGTTCGTGAAGGATTTTGCCGGGATCGCAAAGACCCTGCACCAGTTGACGGAAAAGGGGAAACAATTCAAATGGTCAATTGAGTGCGAGAAGAGCTTCAAGGCACTTAAACAACAACTATGCGATGCCCCGATACTGGCTTACCCCACTCCCGGGGAAACGTTCGTTGTGGATGCAGATGCTAGTAATGTCGGGGTAGGAGCCGTACTCTCCCAGGTGCATGACGGCCAAGAGAAGGTGGTTGCGTACTTCAGCAAGGTGCTCTCTAAGCCAGAAAGGAACTACTGCGTGACAAGGCGGGAACTTCTAGCTTTGATCTTGGCTACGAAGCATTTTCACAAATACCTCTACGGGAGGAAGTTCGTTCTTCGCACAGACCATGCAGCCTTAAAATGGCTATTACAGTTCAAGAGTCCTGAGGGTCAGGTCGCAAGATGGATCGAAAGGCTGCAAATCTACGACTACGAAATACAGCATCGTAAAGGAAAACTCCACTCTAATGCGGATGCACTGTCCCGGAGACCATGCAGAACGGATTGTAAACATTGTGCGCGTCAGGAAGAACGGGAGCTGGTTTCCATCCAAAGAATGAGAGCCGAACCCATCGCCGGCTGGAGCGTAGATGAGATCCGGAACGCTCAGAAGGGAGACCCGGATATCGAGCCGATTCTGGCCTGGAAGGAGAACATGGAGAAACCGGATCATCAGGACATCTCTCACAGAAGCCCGACCTTAAAGGCATATTTTGCGCAGTGGGACTCCCTCCATGTCCAAGAAGGTGTTCTGAGAAGAAAATGGGAATCCTCCGACGGAAAGTCGTTTGTAATGCAGCTTGTAGTACCGCGGACGAGGGTCAAGGAGGTGTTACAGGAAATGCATGGCGGGGCGTCCGGAGGCCACTTGGGAGTGAATAAGACGCTAGAAAAGGTACGAGAACGTTTTTATTGGTTAAAAGCGAAGGAAGATATCGAAGACTGGTGCAGAGAATGCGACGTGTGTGCAGCTAGTAAGGGTCCGAGAACCAAAACTCGAGGTAAGATGCACCAATACAACGTGGGAGCACCTTTCGAACGAATCGCCATTGACATCGCAGGGCCCTTTCCGGAAACCGACAATGGTAATCGGTATATACTCGTAGTGATGGACTACTTCAGTAAGTGGCCGGAAGCGTTTCCGATCCCTAACCAGGAAGCCAGAACCGTGGCGGAGCAGATCGTCTACAATTGGGTTAGCAGATTCGGTGTGCCCTTGGAATTGCATTCTGACCAAGGGAGGAACTTCGAGTCAAGAATCTTCCAAGAGATGTGTCAACTACTCGGAATCAAAAAGACAAGGACAACCCCGCTTCATCCACAGTCGGACGGTATGGTGGAGCGTTTCAATAGGACTTTGGACGAACATCTCTCGAAGGTCGTAGGTGACTACCAACGGGATTGGGACCGGCAGATTCCCTTGTTTTTGATGGCCTATAGAAGTGCCGTGCATAGCACTACTCGACATACGCCGTTCGAAATCTTATTTGGTGGAATAGCTCGTTTACCCAGTGAGGTGAAATTTGGATCTCCTACCAATGAGCCCAGAAATGAAGAGGAGTACGTGGCGGACCTTGGGGAAAGGCTTAGGGACATACACCAAAGGACCAGAAGCCAGATTAAGATGACGAGCGACCGCATGAAGACCAGGTATGATGCCAAGGCAACAACGTCAGGATTCCAGGAAGGAGATCTGGTGTGGCTGTATAATCCCCATCGCCAAAAGGGGAAATCACCTAAATTACAGCGGAACTGGGAAGGTCCCTACAGAATAGTAACCCGCATCAACGATGTTGTCTACCGCATCCAGCGAGGACCGAGGGCCAAAATGAAAGTGGTTCATGTGGACCGACTGAGTCGATACAATGGCCGAAATGAGGATGCACTTGTTCGGGACGAACACGTCTAAGAGGGGGGCAGTGTAGCATAATAATAACTACGCTCCTATGTCTATGCAGCAAATTCTGAAGTGACTTTCCATTCTGGCAGAATTTTGGTTCAAACTGTCCTTTCATTCGAGGTTCGTGTCTGGGACGAAGTCTCCACAGCTCATGTCAACGAAAGAGACGAATAATATCAGGGATAAAAGGGAATTAAAACTGCAAGAATTATATATGTTGTCTACCGCATCCAGCGAGGACCAAGGGCCAAAATGAAAGTGGTTCATGTGGACCGACTGAGTCGATACAATGGTCGAAGTGAGGACGCACTTGTTCGGGACGAACAAGTCTAAGAGGGGGGCAGTGTAACATCGTCTAAAAGTATGCAACAATAATGTAGAATAATAACTACGCTCCTACAGCCCATTCCAAACTGTACTTTCATTCGAGGTTCGCAATAGCTGACAAAGCCACGGATAAAGAGAGAATTATAACTGGAAGAAATGATTGTCATCTTGGAATTATTTCCAGTGGTCGAAGAATTTGCTAGAAGTTTCTGGCTATCTGAAACTTCTGCTATATAAGGACAGATGGCGATCAATAGGAAAGACAGTGATTTTTAAACTGTGGCGAAGAGATTAGAAAAGTGATAATAGGCGAAGTTGTAATTTTGTGATAAATTGAAAGTTGAGAGTTAACAAGAAGGAGTAATTAGTTTGGATTTGTGAATTAAGTAATAGAAAGGAGATAAAGTGATTTGAGAGGAAAGAGACATTGTAAGAAAAGAATTGCGAAGGATAGTACAGTGTGAACTTGAATTGTTCTATAGACTAGAAAATAAAGAAATAAATTTCACAGAATAATTGTTTTATCTACTCGAGCCGTAGCTCGCATATTACAATATTTTTAAATCAAATTGGTCAAGTGCTAGTCGGGTTTCGACCAAATAATTTTCCATGTAGTTATTTTAACTGTATCATGATTTGGCTTCCGCATTAATCCAGATGAAAGAAACCTATAGGATCGTATTTGTAAGGGCCAGATCAAAACAAACACTTTTGTTCTTTTCGTTCTCATATGAATCTCTTCTAGAACGCATTATATTTCATTAAAAATGCAGTGTATCTGTAAATCTTGAATAAGGCATTATCCTAATATTATCTACCTTATTGAATCAAAAATTATCACAAATTAGACAGAATTACTAAAGTTGGTTTATATTGTAACATCGTCTAAAAGTATGCAACAATAATGTAGAATAATAACTACGCTTCTACAGCCCATTCCAAACTGTACTTTCATTCGAGGTTCGCAATAGCTGACAAAGCCACGGATAAAGAGAGAATTATAACTGGAAGAAATGATTGTCATCTTGGAATTATTTCCAGTGGTCGAAGAATTTGCTAGAAGTTTCTGGCTATCTGAAACTTCTGCTATATAAGGACAGATGGCGATCAATAGAAAAGACAGTGATTTTTAAACTGTGGCGAAGAGATTAGAAAAGTGATAATAGGCGAAGTTGTAATTTTGTGATAAATTGAAAGTTGAGAGTTAACAAGAAGGAGTAATTAGTTTGGATTTGTGAATTAAGTAATAGAAAGGAGATAAAGTGATTTAAGAGGAAAGAGACATTGTAAAAAAAAGAATTGCGAAGGATAGTACAGTGTGAACCTGAATTGTTCTATAGACTAGAAAATAAAGAAATAAATTTCACAGAATATTGTTTTATCTACTCGAGCCGTAGCTCGCATATTACATTGGTGTCAGAAGTGGGATAAAACTTATTCTGTGAATAACTATTTCCGTGGTGTGAAATTGCACAAGCAAAAAAAAAAAAAAACGATTTCTGTGTTGAGTTAATTAGTTGCGCAAAATGGGTCGCAAATTGGGAAAACTAACTATAACTCAACTAAAGGCAGAACTCAGTAAGCGGAACCTCGACACAACTGGGGGAAAAGATGCCCTACTGATTCGTCTGGAAGAAGCAGTAACGCAGGAAGGTGAAAATCCGCACGACGTAGAGTTTGACGTGGAAGAGGAACCAGCAAGTACAGCAGCCGACCCGGGTATAACAAGTCTGCTCCTGCAACTTAAGTTAGTCATGGACGAACAAAAGAAAGCAATAGAAGATCAAAGAAATTCTCTAGAACTTAAGCTGGACGAACAAAAGAATTCTCTAGATGCTCTGGAAAGTAAACTTGATGAGCAAAACAAGAACTTGGAATCCAAATTCGAAGTGATCGAAGAGAAAATCGAGAAGGTAGAGACGCAACTCGAAAAAGTCGAAACTAGATTCGATGAAAACTTTGAGAAGCATGAAACTCAGTTCGGGAAAATAGAGACTCAGTTCGAAAAAGTAGAAAAACAAGTCGAAAATCTTACTAAGGAACTCAGCAACGTGAAGAGACAGAAAGCACGGGAATATTCCACCGACGGTCTGAGAAGAAAGGAGATGCAGCCTCCTATCTTCGATGGTCAAACATCATGGCCAATTTATAAAAGGCAATTCGAAGCGGCCGCAATGACCAATAGCTGGGACGATGAAGAGAAGTCCATTGCACTCACACTTGCACTGAGGGGTCCAGCTGCGGAGCTCTTGCAGACCATCCCGGAAGATAAACAGCAGAACTACGACTCTCTGGTTCAGGCTATCGAGATGCGGTTTGGGGATGAACACATGCAGCAGGTGTACAGGGTTCAGCTGCGTAGTCGAGTCCAGAAAAGGGGGGAAACGCTCCAACAGTTGCAAGCGGATATAGAGCGACTAGCCCATCTTTCATACCCTAAAGCCGGTGAGGAGCTTATCAACGAAATGGCGGTGGAAGCTTTTATTCAGGCCATAGAGGACAGACAACTGCAAATGGCTGTAAGGATGGCTGAAAAGCGAACACTCCCCGAGGCATTGGCATTCGCTTTGTCAATGAAGGCTGCGGACCAAGCATACCAGGGAATACACCGTGTCAGGGAAATGTCCGTCGTGGAATGCTCATGCCAGAGAACAGCCGTCATGGATGAAGACAGAGCTCGCGGAAGTCAAATCCGTTGCTGGAATTGCAACCAAACCGGACACCTACAACGGCAGTGCAGAATTGCACCTAGACGAGGAAATTGTCCACATTGCGGAAGTAGGAGAAGCAGAGAGGAAGCATCTGGAGGTGATAACATCCATCCTGTCAGTCAGACTTCCCAAAACCAGCAGTCGGGAAATGCGTAAGGACCAACTTCGCGGGGCAGAAGTTGGTTACTGGAATCGAGGCCCCCAGGACCACCATTCAAGTTTCGCAAACCAAACGGGATAACAAGAGCCTGACAGTGGAGGCACTAATCAACAAGAAGAAGTGCGTAGCCACCATCGACACAGGTGCCACTGCCTCCATTGTAAGAAGAGATATCGTCAAAAGCTCCTGGCTGCACAACACCAACAGCTACTGCCTGAAGACTGCAATATGGGAAATGGCGAAGGTATTTGGAGAAGTTCGTCTTACGCTTACTCTGGCAGGACTGACGTTCTCCCATGCGTTTCTGGTGGCAGACATATGCGACGAGTGCATCATCGGAATAGACTTCATGAAAGCAAATGAAGTAATCTTGGACATCGGGATGCAAGTACTGAGGTATCGAAATGTGGAGATTCCGATGGTGTACGGAAACGAGAATGCCGTAACTCTCAGGACAGTCATCAGCAAAGACGAAGTTTTGCCGCCGTCTTCAGAGACAATCATTTGGACGAAGCTGGAAGGTGATCTTGGGAGCCACCGATTCTACATAGTAGAACCAGACCCGGAGAAGAATTCTCAAGACTACATCGTGGGAAAGACGTTGGTCGAACCAAAGAACACCATGGTTCCAGTGAGAGTTTTGAACGCAAGACCACACACTGTCAAACTAAGGCGAGGGGAGGTGACTGGAAAATGCACGCCGATTACCGCCGTCGCAACAATATCTGAACGTGGTCCTCCAAAACCTCTCCCATCACCTTGGACAGCGGAAACGAGGGAGACGATTCTCCAGTCCAGTGAGCTGAATCAGGAGCAGCGAACTATGGCAGAGAATCTTATCAATGAGTACGCTGATGTATTTGCCTCACAGGACGGAGAATACGGCCGAACACACCTGGTACAACATCGAATAGACACTGGTGACACTAGACCAATTCGTCAGCCTGCTAGGCGCCTTCCATTGGCAAAGCAGACAGAAGTTGCAGAGATGGTGTCGGCAATGGAGAAAGAAGGTCTGATTGAAAGTTCCAAAAGTCCGTGGGCATCACCGGTTGTACTGGTTAAGAAGAAAGATGGCAGCACGCGGTTCTGCGTGGACTATCGGCAGCTCAATTACGTCACCAAGAAAGACAGCTACCCTCTGCCACGGATTGACGACACGCTAGACACACTATCAGGAGCCCGATGGTTTTCCACTCTCGACTTGAAGAGTGGCTACTGGCGGGTACAGATCCATCCAGAAGACCGGGAGAAAACCGCCTTCACCGCAGGAAATGGGCTATGGCAATTCACGGTAATGCCATTCGGGCTGTGCAATGCTCCGGCGACTTTCGAGCGATTGATGGAATGTGTCCTGCAAGGGTTAACATGGAAAACCTGTTTGGTATACTTGGATGATGTCATCGTCGTAGGAAAATCGTTTGCGCAACACCGAGACAATCTAAGGGATGTGTTTCAAAGGCTTCGAAGTGCCCACCTGAAGCTCAACCCCAAGAAGTGCGCCCTGTTTAGAGCGGAAGTCAAGTACTTGGGGAACATAATTTCAGCGAAAGGAGTGAGAACCGATCCAGAGAAGGTCGAAGCGGTGAAAAACTGGCCAGTCCCCAAGGATAAACACCAACTAAGGAGCTTCCTGGGCCTAGCCACCTACTACAGACGGTTCGTGAAGGATTTTGCCGGGATCGCAAAGAACCTGCACCAGTTGACGGAAAAGGGAAAACAATTCAAATGGACAATTGAGTGCGAGAAGAGCTTCAAGGCACTTAAACAACGGCTATGCGATGCCCCGATACTGGCTTACCCCACTCCCGGGGAAACGTTCATTGTGGATGCAGATGCTAGTAATGTTGGGGTAGGAGCCGTACTCTCCCAGGTGCATGACGGCCAAGAGAAGGTGGTTGCGTACTTCAGCAAGGTGCTCTCTAAGCCAGAAAGGAACTACTGCGTGACAAGGAGAGAACTTCTAGCTTTGATCTTGGCTACGAAGCATTTTCACAAATACCTCTACGGGAGGAAGTTCGTTCTTCGCACAGACCATGCAGCCTTAAAATGGCTATTACAGTTCAAGAGTCCTGAGGGTCAGGTCGCAAGATGGATCGAAAGGCTGCAAATCTACGACTACGAAATACAGCATCGTAAAGGAAAACTCCACTCTAATGCGGATGCACTGTCCCGGAGACCATGCAGAACGGATTGTAAACATTGTGCGCGTCAGGAAGAACGGGAGCTGGTTTCCATCCAAAGAATGAGAGCCGAACCTATCGTCGGCTGGAGCGTAGATGAGATCCGGAACGCTCAGAAGGAAGACCCGGATATCGAGCCGATTCTGGCCTGGAAGGAGAACATGGAGAAACCGGATCATCAGGACATCTCTCACAGAAGCCCGACCTTAAAGGCATATTTTGCGCAGTGGGACTCCCTCCATGTCCAAGAAGGTGTTCTGAGAAGAAAATGGGAATCCTCCGACGGAAAGTCGTTTGTAATGCAGCTTGTAGTACCGCGGACGAGGGTCAAGGAGGTGTTACAGGAAATGCATGGCGGGGCGTCCGGAGGCCACTTGGGAGTGAATAAGACGCTAGAAAAGGTACGAGAACGTTTTTATTGGTTAAAAGCGAAGAAAGATATCGAAGACTGGTGCAGAGAATGCGACGTGTGTGCAGCTAGTAAGGGTCCGAGAACCAAAACTCGAGGTAAGATGCACCAATACAACGTGGGAGCACCTTTCGAACGAATCGCCATTGACATCGCAGGGCCCTTTCCGGAAACCGACAATGGTAATTGGTATATACTCGTAGTGATGGACTACTTCAGTAAGTGGCCGGAAGCGTTTCCGATCCCTAACCAGGAAGCCAGAACCGTGGCGGAGCAGATCGTCTACAATTGGGTTAGCAGATTCGGTGTGCCCTTGGAATTGCATTCTGACCAAGGGAGGAACTTCGAGTCAAGAATCTTCCAAGAGATGTGTCAACTACTCGGAATCAAAAAGACAAGGACAACCCCGCTTCATCCACAGTCGGACGGTATGGTGGAGCGTTTCAATAGGACTTTGGACGAACATCTCTCGAAGGTCGTAGGTGACTACCAACGGGATTGGGACCGGCAGATTCCCTTGTTTTTGATGGCCTATAGAAGTGCCGTGCATAGCACTACTCGACATACGCCGTTCGAAATCTTATTTGGTGGAATAGCTCGTTTACCCAGTGAGGTGAAATTTGGATCTCCTACCAATGAGCCCAGAAATGAAGAAGAGTACGTGGCGGACCTTAGGGAAAGGCTTAGGGACATACACCAAAGGACCAGAAGCCAGATTAAGATAACGAGCGACCGCATGAAGACCAGGTATGATGCCAAGGCAACAACGTCAGGATTCCAGGAAGGAGATCTAGTGTGGCTGTATAATCCCCATCGCCAAAAGGGGAAATCACCTAAATTGCAGCGGAACTGGGAGGGTCCATACAGAATAGTAACCCGCATCAACGATGTTGTCTACCGCATCCAGCGAGGACAAAGGGCCAAAATGAAAGTGGTTCATGTGGACCGACTGAGTCGATACAATGGTCGAAGTGAGGACGCACTTGTTCGGGACGAACAAGTCTAAGAGGGGGGCAGTGTAACATCGTCTAAAAGTATGCAACAATAATGTAGAATAATAACTACGCTTCTACAGCCCATTCCAAACTGTACTTTCATTCGAGGTTCGCAATAGCTGACAAAGCCACGGATAAAGAGAGAATTATAACTGGAAGAAATGATTGTCATCTTGGAATTATTTCCAGTGGTCGAAGAATTTGCTAGAAGTTTCTGGCTATCTGAAACTTCTGCTATATAAGGACAGATGGCGATCAATAGAAAAGACAGTGATTTTTAAACTGTGGCGAAGAGATTAGAAAAGTGATAATAGGCGAAGTTGTAATTTTGTGATAAATTGAAAGTTGAGAGTTAACAAGAAGGAGTAATTAGTTTGGATTTGTGAATTAAGTAATAGAAAGGAGATAAAGTGATTTAAGAGGAAAGAGACATTGTAAAAAAAAGAATTGCGAAGGATAGTACAGTGTGAACCTGAATTGTTCTATAGACTAGAAAATAAAGAAATAAATTTCACAGAATATTGTTTTATCTACTCGAGCCGTAGCTCGCATATTACAATATGTTATAAGATTTGACCGCTTTTGTACCTATTATATACTCGCGACATACCGCAAGAAGAAGGCACCGTATTAGCTACATTTGCCGACGACACTGCCATCCTGGCAAGGGGTAAAACGATCGAAGAATCGACTGAAAAATTGCAAGAAGCATTGAATAAAGTAAATGAATGGACAAAGATTTGACGACTAGCTTTAAACGAAAACAAATCTGTTCATGTCAATTTTACTTATAAGAAAATAAATAATTTGACCATCTTTTCAAACTCGGTTCAAATTCCGTTTGCAAACGAGGCTAAGTATCTTGGAATGACACTTGATGCTAAGCTGAAGTGGAAATCGCACGTGAAGAAAAAACGTAAAGAACTCGAAACCAAATACAGAGAAATGTACTGGTTACTTGAAAAACATTCCAAGCTTAATATAGAGAACAAACTGCTTTTATACAAGCAAGTGCTAAAGCCGATATGGACATATGGAATACAACTTTGGAATAAAACTTTTGAAAATAAAGTGCTAAGATCAATAGTTAATGCACCGTGGTTTATTAGAAATAGCGATATCCATAGAGATTTAGGAATTGCGACAGTCGAATATGAAATCAAAAACTTCGCGCGTAAGCATAAAGACAGATTACAAGGACACGTTAACAATGAAGTCCTTCGAATTCTAGATGAAAGGAATCTACTGCGTCGTCTACAAAGGACTAAACCTTTCGACTTAACGCGATAGCAAGAAACCGCGCCTAATTTGCGGAACAAGCAGGAACTTTCAATGTAGTAAATGTAGTATGTAATCAAAGAAATTTATCACGAAGGGAGGTTTTTTTAGTGAGTAAAAATCTCACACTACTATGAGCACGCGCTATCGATCCTCATAGTGTCTTCATGAAGATTTTTTACCTACCCTCGGAAAAAAAAAAAAAAAAAAAAAAATTGTAAGATTTTTATGGCATTACCAAGCAAAAAAAAAATTTGCAAAAAAAATGTTTTTGCACTTTTTTTATTTAAAATAATTAAACATTGAATAATAATTATATTGTTTTTTACAGGCAGTTATAATTTTTATCTGATATTTTGTAGCACGGTCTTTTTGAATTTGCTCTGTTGTTATTTCTGTAGTCCATACTTCTTTCATAAAAGTTTTGAGCTCTGCAGGCGTTTTACGTACGTTTTGCGTTTGACCACAAATTCTCGATTATATCAAGGTCTCCGCTTTTTTCTGGCCAATTTAGAAATTCTAATCCAATATTCGGTTTTCGTCTTATATTCGGTTACCTGTTGAAAGAAATCAATATTTAGAAGTTATTTTAGGTTTAAATTTCAAGTCAAATTGTATTTTTAATTACATAACGATCGCTATAAAAGGTAGTGGAATCGGGTTGAAAAATGGGATTTGGGATGTAGCAGCATAACTCCTCAATTGTAGGAACAACACCCGCAGAAATTATTTCTTTGTACATCAAAAAAAAAAAATCCATTCAAGAGCCCAATTTATAATGCATCCCCAATTACGTATTGTGAGTACTTAAGCATTCGTCGGAATACCATTCCTTAGCTCTCCTTCGAACAGTCTGATTCCCATCAGGTAATCAGAAAACTCAGAGTCAAAAGTGAGTGTTTGAAAATTGTTTCCTAAATACAAATTTACAAAAGGAAGTCAGGCCAGGTTTGGATAGGTCAATTTAAAACTCCAATTATATATTTCAAAATAGACTATAGTTTAGTTAAAAGTGAGTGTATATTTTTGTTTAAAGCAATTAGTCATATGAGAAACTTGTTACTAATATCTCGTATACTTTCCTTTAGACTTTAAAACGGCTTTCAGTGTTCGAGGCATGGATTCAACAAGATTTTTAATGACGGTTTCTGTAATTTTAGCCCATTCTCTTGATAAGGCTTCTCGTAGGGACTTTGCCAATGTTATCTCTTGTATCTGCCGGTCTAAATGTTCCCACAAATATTCAATGGGATTCAGATCCGATGATTGGGGAGGATGATCCAATTGTTTTGGGGTATGGTATAGCAGCCATTCTCGAACAAGATAAGATTTATATTTGGCGAATTGTGTTTACACTAACGTTTTTTGATTTGTTTCTGGAAATAGTTTCCTCAATTTTCACAGCACTGGACATCGGATTTTTTCTGACTTCTTTTACAATTTCCCGAGTTTCGCGTCCAGTTAATAGTTTCGCTCAACTATGGGGATGTGCCAGCCAAGCCAATATTGCAGTTATTCAACGCTTCCAGAATAAAGTCCTTAGGAGTAATGTGAATGCTCCCTGGCATATCAGTGACCTGCGTCGGGATTTAAAGATTCCTACTGTTCTTCTGCCCTGCGAATTGCTAAGAGTTTGGTATAAGGTGCTCTTCAACGTAGTATCACCACCTACACGTGGCATATCAAAAATAATTAGGAGAATGTCAATTCAGCTATCAATGAATAGATAGATAGATAGATATTGTTTTTTATTCATTTCATTTCAACTTAAACTAAGATAACAATATTATTAATACTTCACTAATGGACAGAATGATGATCAAATAGTTGACGTTCTATAATTTAACAACAATTTGTTCTAAATTAGTGTCGAACGACACTTCAAATACTACTCAAATAATTTTATAAAGTTCTCAGGTGGGGTAACAATCAGTAACTAATATTAGAGAAAGGATTAAGATAAATTCTGCTTTATAATATAATCAAATCAAAAACTTAAATTTAGTAATGAAAGTAAAAACAAAAAAAAAAAGAAGAAAGAGAAGTATAAAAAAGGAATAAAAAGATGAAATAATATTAAACCACCTTTTAAGATGTTATTTATAATAGAGATTCAACATTAGCATAATTAACAGTAAATAACAATTTTTTTACTTTTTTAATATATACATTAAAGTTATGAGTTATTCGGATGGAATATGATAGCTTATTAAAATACTTTGAGGCTGTAACTGTGTAAAAAAGAGAAAAGTGAGTTGTACGTGCGACTGGTACGTTAACAAAAGCCATGTTATTTATTCGTAAATTGTAAGTTTGATTATTTCTACTGGGAATGTTACCACTTTGTTTAAAAAATTCCCTAAGTACTTTAAAAACATACAACTTAACTTTTTGTTTTCTATCGGTCAAGTACGTTTTAAACCAATTATATATTGATCCTCTATAATAACTTAACTTATTTAGTAATAACTGATGATCAACCATGTCAAATGCTTTTGTCATATCTAAGAATAAAGCCATTGTGGATTGATTACTGTTAATACCTTCATGTAACTGACTGCAAACCCTGAGAATAGCGTCCTCTGTTGATAAACCAGACCTAAACCCAAATTGATTAATAGAGAAGAACTCAATACGTTCCAAAAAATTTAGCATTCTGACTTTAAGCAATTTCTCAAAAAATTTTGAGAAAGTTGGAAAAGAGAAATAGGTCTATAGTCGGATAAATTTCTTCTACTACCTTTTTTGAAAAGTGGAATTACTTCAGCACATTTCAGAGATTGAGGAAAACAACCATTACAGTCACTTAGGTTAAACACATAACATAATACATCAACCACTTGCCAACAATGTTTTTTAATAAAATGCTTGTTATACCATCATTTGTGCACGAAAATTTATTTTGTAAGGACATTATAAGCATTCAAAGCTCTCCAGAAGTAATAGTATTAAATGCGAAACTATTTGTTTGTATATTTTCGACAACAACAATCGGAGACAAAGTACAGTTGCAGGCGGTGTAGGGTTCAAAAGATGGCTTTAATTGTTCAGAGACTTCAGTGAAGTACTCTTGAGATACTTTCGGAGTCAGTTAATTGAACTCCGTCAACTTCTAGATCCGTTATTTCTATATTTGTTTTATGTTTCCCTAAAATGCTATCTATAACTCTCCATTGCTCTTTACTATTACCATTTGCTCTATCAAACAAGTCGGAATAATGGTTATTGCGTAATTCTGGAACCATTTTATGAATCTTTTTGCAAAACTTGTTATAGTACTTTTTCAATCTTCTGTTTTGTGGAAGCTTTGCAGATTTAATTGCGTAACAATTTTTTCTTTTTATCTGTTTCAGAAGCAAATTGGTCATCCACGGTTTTAAATGTTTTTTCTTATCAGAAATATCTATGTGAATAGAGAGTGCATGCTTTTATGTGCTTATGTAAAATTAATAAGAATATGTAAAATGCAATAGGAGGATTATTTTCAGAATAGACCGGCTCCCAAAACTCATATGTATGTTAATAGAGAGTGTATGCTTTTATGTGCTTATGTAAAATTAATAAGAATATGTCAAATGCAATAGAAGGATAATTTTCAGAATAGACCGGCTCCCAAAACTCATACGTTAGCTTTTCTTTCAGCATTCTGTAATCTATAAAATGTTTTTTTCTTGGAAGATTGAGATTATTTTTTTTCCTTTCATATTAATGCTAATAGTAATCATACTCGTATTTAGAATATTTTTAAAATTTGTATGTATAGGTACTTTTTTTTTTTTTTATAAACTGCGCGCGCCGAAGGGGATATGAATACCCTTAGACTGTTTCAGGGCACGGGCGTTAGGAAAAGGGGGAAGAGGAACAGAGGAGGAGCCTGTGCACGTTGGCTTTGGATGTTTAAAGGTTGTAGTTATGGGGAAATACAGAGCCTGGTAGATTATTCCACATTCGTGTCGTTTTGCTTATAAACAAATCCCTATATTTGACAGTACGACAGAAATTGGGTTTAAGGCTTAACAGATGTGCATTCGAAGCATGACGCGTGTTGCGGGTGAAATTTTGAAGGGGAGGAATGCAACTGGATATTTTTTATAGAAAAAAATGATAAAACAGGGAGCGACAGGAAAAATTTCTCTGATGTACACTAGTAAATATATGGTCAATACAACTCGAAGAAGAATCTTTAACGCGAGTTGGATCATTGATAATACTTTTCAAACCATTTGACACCATAAGAAACATATAGTTCTGTGTAAAATTACCGGAATAGTTTAAAATATTTATGTTGATATCGCCCAAAACAATAATTTTTTTTCATTTTGTTACCCTTAGTATACCGTCTAGATCATTTATAAAAATTGCTTTATTAACTTCCTGTAATCTATATAAGCACAGCATAGTATAGATTTCATTCTGATATTTAAGAGACAACTTCACGACATAGGCGCTTGAAATATTATTATAATTTTAGCAAAAATTGCACGTATAACCACTTTTAACATACACCATTTAACCCCCAGCCTGGTTAGACTCATTAATAGGGCTTGGATTTTCATGCATTAAAAAAACATGTTTTATGCTCATAACCATGCAGCGAAAAACTTCAAAATATGCCCTAAAAATTGAAAAAAATATTCATAAAAAAAACGAGAAATTTGATTTTATTTAAGTTTATTTATTGCAAGATAACAAAAACAGAATACAAAATAAAGAACGCAACAAAAATGGAGAACATATTCAATCTCAAAGAAATAACAAAAATAACGTAATGTAAGGAACAAAAAAATAAAATAAATTCACATTAAAATGTACATACATTTGCATGTACATACATATGTATGTATGTGTTTGAATTGCAATAAATGACGAAAATCCGCTGCAAGTTATAAAATGTAAAAGATTGACTATTAGCTCGCAGAACTCTCTTGTACATTGAAAAGCTGCGTTCCACAGACACGGATGTAAGAGGAGCATATTTGAAGCACAGCATTTTCCCAACTGTATACTCTTCGACTACAGTGTTTGTATTGGGAGTAGACGAACAAATGCTTGATATAATTTTTAAGGTTGTAAACCCTTGGTTTTTTTTAGTACATTTTTGAGCATCAGGGTAATCTTCTCGGCTACTACACCTTTAATTTTTTTGATTTTTCTTATGTGTTTTGTACAATTTCAATCTGCTCGACTAGTGGCAAACCCGCTGTTTCTAGTTGCTTTATAGAAGTTGTAATAAAACTGTATTTAGACGAAACGAAAATTAATCATTTTTTAGATGCGGTTGAGCCATCAAATTTTTGCCTTTAAGGATGGGCATAGCATCTTCCTGATGTTTGTTGATAATCCGTTCAATTTTTTCGAATTGCTCTGCATAATATTGCACAGCTTCAATCCAAGTTCCCCACCGGGTTACAATTGGTTGAGGTGGAAGACTCAACTCTGGTTCCATTTGCTTAAACAAAGCAACTCGCGACGGCGCTTCAAAAAAAAAAAAATTACAGCTGCTATAAAGTTATCGACTTCACCGAAACTTGCTCTTATCTGTTCCGCAAACCTATGAAGGCCATGAGCCAATCAAGTCAAATGCAGCACTTTTGGATAAAATACGTTTATTGCTGCTGCTGCTTTCGTCATATATGGAGCAGCACCTGTCAAGAACAGCAAAACACTTTCTCGATTATAATCGTCGCCTAGTGCTTTAATGGAGTCATCAAAGTCTTGCAATCGTTGAATGATTTGCTTTTTCAATGACAGTTGTATTAATTAAAAAAAATTGTCCCGCGGCTTCGCCGGGCGAAAAAACACCTGCAATGACATTTACCACATGCCGTACTGTTACATCGGTTGTTTCGTCAATTGATATCCATATATTTTGGTCCTTTAACGCAGATTTTATTCGACCAAGGACCTCTATGTATAACTTTTTAACGTAGTTTTTGCGAATCGTTGATTCGTCGGGCACTATTTCTTTAATGTATTTCCCCAAGAAGGCTTTAAATTGTACATATTTTAATTTCCACAAGAGAATATCGGCAGATTCCATAGCTTTACACAATTCTTCTGAAAACGAGTTTCTTTCCCCAATTGAATCCGTGAGAAAGGATTGTGTTGTTGATGTTTCTGATCGTTGTTCCAATGCCAACTGCCTCTGCTTATGTCGAGTGCATTTGATACGTTGTTGCACTTGAAACTTACTTTCACAAGAAATCTGTCTGTCGCAAATTTTACAGAACAATACCTTACCATTAGTTTTCAAGCAACTATTTTCCGAAACGTATTGCTGCAGACGACTAATTGTACTCTGCTTCGCCTTTGGCATGCTGAAACAATATTTTATTTAAATATGCCTTCTATAAAAATAAAAAAAAATAATACATTATTCACAAGACGAAGACCAGAAATACACGTTGACGGATTATGTTAATAAATTTGAAATTTAGCTCATCTGTCAATGTGACAAGTTCATTGGGCACATTCAGTGATCTTATCGTAAAGTTTCAGTCTCTAAAGGTCACGTTACAATTTCAAATTTAAATCAGTGTTTTTTATAAAAAACTAACTTAAAATATGCATTCGCATGCATTTTTATGCATTTGCATAGAAATCCGGGCTTTGCTCATTACAATTCTCAAAAGGCGGCAAGTACCCTGGAATATTACATAAACTCAATTCATTATCATAAATCCATATTTCAGTTAAAACAATTAATACAGGCAACTTTTCGAGAGCATTGATATGAGCTAATAGTGCTGAAAATTTTTTTTTAATACTTCGTGCATATATTTTGATGTAAACAAAATGTAACATTTGAATTCGAAGGAACATGGATAATCACATGCAATTAGAGGTAAACGAGGGACAGTATACACAGAATTCATAATTTATTAAAATCAGCAGCACAAGTAATTCGTATAAAATTGTCACCCTCATTCCTACGCATGTGAACTATACCATTCCTAGTCCAAACATATTTGTAATTCATCGAGACCTTCATTGATGTTGCAGTTTTAAGCAGCTGACGAGACCAATAAGTTAAACAGTCGTTGATGTACATCTTCTGTGATTTCGCTTCAGAGTTGAGGAGAGTTGTTGTTAACTGTTCTTTTTTCTCTTTTTTTTTGCTCTCATTATTTTCTCCTTGGAATGACGAGTTGTAAGACTTACATGAAGAATATTGGTGAAGCTTTGTGAATCGTTGTTTGGTGTGTTTTGATGACGTTTCATAATTTTCTTTGTGTAACAATAGTCAATGTCTTTCTCCGTTACGCCTACATTCATTCCATCGCGAAAAGCTTTTAACGCCAAATCGATGGTGGACGCATTGTTGTTGTGAGCGGGGACATTACACTGTTGGCTATCATTTGCTGTTCCAAATAATTTACTTTGTCTTCCAGCAGATTGATTCTTTGCTCGCACTCTTTGTTTTTTGTTTGCAGTTCTTCTATCTGAACTCTTTGAATTTCTTTCACTTCTAGAATTTCAAAATAAATCATTTCCAGAGTAATATTGGATGCTTGCTGAGATGAATTATGTGGTAGTGTTGGATTGGATGGGTGGTTTTTAATTATTTTTTTGTGCTGTTGTTTATTCATTTCACTAGTGGCACAGGCAAGGGCCTCACCAGAAAGAAAATCGCGACGTTTAGCTGTAACGCAATTAACACATCTCCAAGATTTATTGTCTTTTTTCATAAATTCCAAGCCGACCTGCAAAATATTTACACACGAAGCCATCTTAGGGAAAAATATTAAGGAAAAACTCCATCTCCGCGTTTAGTAACATGGTCTCCCACATATCTACACAACGAATTTCTTTTCGGATGCCAATCCGACTTTCGACTCCCCGCCAACTTGGAATAAGGAATTTGCTGCGCCTGTCAAAATACTGGAATTAATCACAATCAATTTATAGGGTGGCCACGGTGTAGTGGGTAGTGTGTTCGCTTGTGATCCGAACTGTGCAAGTTCGAGCTCGAATGGGGAACAGCAATCACAGCCACTCGGGGATAAAAGAGAAAGGAATAAAATCTAAACTTATCCAACCACTATACCAAAAGGAGATCTGCCTAGTAAGACAATAAACAGAAAATTGAGTCTGAAGACTCCGGGATTTGTAAATTTCAATTTCGTGCTTAATTTCTAAAGATTGAGCGAGGGACGCGCGAGTTTCTTTAAAAGAAAAAAGGCTTTATTTTGACTTTTCAAGTTAAATACTTCGCAATTAAAAGAAAAACACTTTATTTTCGACTTTTCGATAATTCTTTATTATTTATTCAAGCGTCGCTGCAACTTGTCGCTATTAGAATACTCGAATTACTGATCGTCGCGTTGACATTGACGAACTGCTTATACCCACCTCTTGTGCCGATCTTTCATTTTGACTGATTGCTGTTCGTGGTTGTTGGCCATCTGAGTTGTAGCTGAGTAACTCCTCCTCCGCATTTATTCCATATGAAATATTTCTATGCCATTTTAGTTCCAGCAGTAACATTAGCAAAAATAATAGAAAATGAAAATGTCAAGAGAAAATTAAGTCAAGAAAAAAGTATTTCTCAAAATGAGCAAAGGCTACAAAAAGAATTAACGCAAGTAAACAATGCGTTAATAGAATCAAATAATTTGAATAGAAATTTAAACGAAACAATAAAAACAACTTGTAATTATATATAACAAATCTAGAAAATAAATTAAAATCGAAAGAAAATGAATTACAAAACAAACAGCCGGAGAATATTCAAGATATCCACAGCACTCCTCGGCAAAATGTGGAAAAACTAATATATGCAACAGATGAAGAAGAATTGGCAAAAGAAACAGAGTGGATTAGAGATACTCAGAGAGTAAAAAAGAGGAAACTTAACAATTCAATTCCTCCCCCTAAAGATACAGAATCGGCAGAATTAAACACCCAAAAGAAATTGGAAAAGACTCCACCACCACCTCCAATAATAATTGATGAGGTAATTAGCTATGACAATCTGTATGAAAAGATAAAATCAGTCACGCTAGTAGAAAATTTCGATCTAAAAATTATCAACAAAAACAATATACGACTAAATCTTGAAGACGGAGAAATCTACAGAAGTGTCACGGCCTTACTAAATGAAGAAAACTATGCTTGGCACTCCTACGAAAATAAGCAAACCAGGCCTATTAGAGTAATGGCTAAAAATCTGCACCACTCATGCAAGCCTGAAAATATAACTACAAATCTTAAATCTAAAGGTTTCAAGATTATTGATGCTACAATTAAGCTCAAGCGGGAAAACAAGGAACCTCTAAACATGTTTATGTTAACATTCAGTGCAGAAGAAGAGATAGAAAAGGTTTATCAAATCAAAAACATCCTGGGATGCAGAGTTGAAATTGAACCTCTTAAAAAATCAAAATTAGTACCCCAATGCAAGCAATGACAGGCATATGGGTATACGCAAAAATATTGCAATAGACAGGCAAGAAGTGTGAAATGCGCTGGAGAACACCACACAACAGAATGCACAAAGCCCTAAAATGTGCAGCCTAAGTGCGTGCACTGTGCATAGTTGCCATAGAACTGCAGAATATCTTAAATAAAAAACTAAACACCAAAAACAAAATTCTTGATAAAAAACAAGAATCACCAGATAATATTAAAGTAGATGTGGAACTATCAAAACTAGAGCTTAAAAAAACCCATTGCAAAAGAAAACAAAAAACCCATTGTAAAAGAAAACACAAAACCGAACGCTAAAGAAACCAGCGCGGGTATAATGTCATATGCTCAAGTGGTTGCACATAAAAAACAGCATGCTATGCAGAAAAAGGACCAACCTGAGTGTAACCAACAAAAGACTCAACCAAGCAATGACATGAATCAAACACTACAACTGATCCTAACCAAACTTAATGCACTAGATATGCGACTTACAAAGTTAGAAAATACCAAGGACAAAGTACCTAAGCATAATCATGGATCAAAATCTTAAAGTGATATGTTGGAATGCAAATGGTCTCCTGCAACATCAACAGGAATTGCAGGTGATTCTTGAAACAAATAACATAGACATTTGTCTTATCTCAGAAACCCATTTTACAAAACACACACAAACAAAATTTAAAAACTACAAAATCTACCACACCGCTCACCCTGAAAACACAGCTAAGGGTGGAAGTGCAGTAATAGTAAAAAATAATATATATGAGGAATTGAAGTATATAACAGAGAAAATACAAGCTACAGCAGTGTGTATAAAAGCTAAGCATAAAAAAATTAATATCGTTGCTATTTACTGTCCTCCAAAATATTCAATTAAAAAAGAAGAATATTCAGATTTTTTTGAAAAACTAGGAAACAGATACATAATAGGTGGAGATTTTAATGCCAAAAACCTTAACTGGGGATCCAGATTGACAACAACGAGAGGAAAAGAACTTTATGCTGCTATTCAAAAACATCAATGCGAAATTCTCTCGACAGGAAGGCCCATGTTCTGGCCTACAGACAAAAATAAGATACCAGATCTAATTGATTTTTTCATAATCAAAAATTTGTCAAGCAGTTATATACACATAGATGAGTTCGAGTATCTAATCACCTATAATTCTCCAAATGAGTGAACATATAATTAAAAATACAAATATTAAAACCTTAACAAATAACAGAACAGATTGGCAAGCCTTCAAGCTGAAATTAACAAGTAAAATAGATTTAATGATATCCCTTATAACCAAAAATGATGTAGAAAAAGAACTGCATAAGTTGGTCAGCGATATTCAGCAATCGGCCTGGGAAAGCACCCCTGCCCTAAAGAGAAAGAATACAAAAAGAAACTACACGAAAGAAATAAAAGATTTAGTAGCAGATAAAAGACGAGCAAGAAGAACGTGGCAGAAAACAAGAGCTCCACAACATAAAGCCAAGCTAAACAACCTCTGTCAACAACTAAGAAGAGAAATTAAAAAATTTAAGGAAAATTCAATGAAAAGGTACCTCAGAGGGTTAACAGCTGAATACGTAACTAATTACTCTCTATGGAAAGCAACAAAAGGATTAAAACAGCCTACTGTGCAAATACCTCCAATCAAAGCAACTGATGGAAACTGGGCAAGAAGCGATGAGGACAAAACCATTCTCTTCGCAGACTACCTAGAAAACATATTTAAACCACCAGTTGAAAATATAAATATACAACCTACGTTAAGAGGTCCTTCAGAAGAAGAAAGCGAAGAAATTCTGCTCACAACTCCTAATGAAATTTACAACTTAATTAAGCATGAAATAAATGCAAAGAAAAGTCCTGGATATGACCTTATATCTGGTGTCGTACTAAAGAACTTACCAAGGAAGGCAATAATAAAAATAACAAATTTAATAAATGCCACATTTAAGCTTAAATATGTGCCTAGTTTGTGGAAGGTTGCTGACGTCCTAATGATTCCCTAACCTGGTAAACCGCCAAATGAAGTGTCATCTTACAGACCTATCTCGTTATTGCCAATGATATCAAAAGTGTTTGAGAAAGTACTCGCAAAGCGTTTAAATAAAATAATTGAAAGGAAAGCTGATTCCGAACCATCAATTTGGTTTTCGAAGGCAGCACTCTACGATACAACAGGTACACAGAATTACGAATAAAATCGAAGAAGCACTAGAAAAAAGGAAAGTTTGCTCGGCTGTATTCTTAGATGTGGCGCAGGCCTTTGATAAAGTATGGCACGAAGGACTTATCTATAAACTGAGATGTATGTTGCCAAATCAATATGCTTCTATTTTGAAATCGTATCTAGATGGAAGACATTTCAGAATAAAACAACAGAGTACTTATTCAAATCTAAGAGAAATAAAGGCCGGCGTACCGCAAGGTAGTGTACTGGGCCCAATATTATACTTATTATATACTAGTGATATTCCTAAATTAGAAAACCACACTATGGCAACATTCGCAGATGATACTGCAATACTAGCAGTAGGAAGAACCAATGAAGAATCCACAGAAGAACTACAAATTGGAATAAACAAAATCAGTGAATGGACTAATAAGTGGAGAATCAAATTAAACGAGTCTAAGTCATTCCATGTTGACTTTACTAATAAAAAAATTGAATATATACCAATTATTATAAACCAAAAAATAGTTCCATGCGCTAATACAGCGAAATATTTAGGTATGACTCTGGATGCAAAGTTGAGATGGAAAGAGCACGTAAAAAAGAAAAAAGAAGAGTTAGAAATCAAATATAGAAAACTGCACTGGCTGATAGGAAGAAACTCATCCGTATCAATTGGAAATAAAGTGCTTTTATATAATCAAATTCTGAAACCAACATGGACATATGGAATCCAACTATGGGGTTGTGCCAAAAAGACAAACATAGACAAAATACAACGTTTCCAAAATAAGGTGCTTAGAAATATAGTAAATGCACCTTGGTACATAAGAAAAACTGACCTTCATCGAGACCTGAAGGTAGAAAGTGTATCTGCGAAAATTCTAAAACATGAAAAAAAAAAAAAAAAACACAAAGAAAAGCTAGAAGAGCATATAAACATAGATGCAATAAAACTACTGCATAATGAAAATCAATTACGAAGGCTTAAAAGAACAAAACCGCTCGAATTAACTTATAGTAATATAAGAAAAATAAAAATTTATATACTTGCTTATAAATACATACACACTCGAAATAAAGAGTCACCAGGGGGTGTAACTCATACAAAGACTAAGATGTCAGAAAAAAATTGCTTATTAGTCCAAGTGACTAGATCGCAATTATGTGGGAGGTGGTTTTAGTCGGTAAAAATCCGGCATGCTGATTACTCGGATCATCAGTATCTTTTCTCTAAAAAAAAAAAAAAAAATATTAGTTCCTCAATTTCGTTAATATTTTCAAATTGTTTACTTACAATGTTGTCAAAAAATTGTACATACTGTTAGGAAAATTATATTATCCTTTGTCTTTGATTATTTGTTTCTGATTATAAAATATTTCTTGATATGTTTCTATTTTGCAATTGTAAAAATTAATCAAGTTATTTTTATTTAAAGTAATGTTTCTATCATCGCAGTTTTGTTTTAATTTTTCTTGTATGGCATTTTTAATTAACAATGTTTCATCATCTAAAGTTTCAATTTTAGTTCTGTTATTATATCTAAATTTGATTTTTTAAAATACAGTTCTTAATTTAATCTAATTTTTAAATCTTTTAACTTAGAGTTTTCCTTATAACTAAAAGTTTTATTTTCTATTGTAACAAGATATTCATTATTTTCATCTATTTCTCGACAATCTTTATTTTTTTTTTTAAATCAGTTTTAATAGTTCTTAGATATTTTAATAGCAATAAATAAAGACTAATTTTAACTTATGGAAATCGATTTCATATAATTTTATTTCTTCTGCCGTTAAAATACTCGGATGAATAACATTTTTTTTGGCGAAGGCAATATTGTCTTGAATTTGGCCTATTATGATTTCTAAATACTGTAGTTTTAACCTTTGATCTAAATACATTGAATGCCTTTTAATTTTATCATTATCTTGCTTAATTAATTGGAGTACATGTAAGGGTGGCCGTGGTGTAGTGGTAGCATCATCGCTTATCACGCTGTTGGTTCACGGTTTAAATCCTGATGTCGAAAATCATCTATTTATTTCGATCAATTACGAAAGATAAGTCAATTCTACTGCGAAGGCATAACACTGGTAGTAGAGTAGTCAAATGGCTGAAAATACAACTTGATTGTGATGATGATATCAGGAGGACGGAAAAAAATACTGCGAATCATGAGCAAAGACAAAAGCAAAACAAACAAGCTCCCCAGTTATCTGGACGCTACCCTTGGAGTTCACATAAACTTAATACCATCTGAGTTTCAAACCACTACACTAAATTCTTTCTTTCTATAAAGAGTATTCATATCCTCTTTGGCTCGCGCAAATTATATATATAAAAAAACGTCTTATTTCCACTCTAAGTATATTAAATGAGTCATTGAAATCTGTATTAATATAATTGAAATTTGTTTATTTAGATTTGTAATGGCGTTATGATTATTTTTTTCATTAACATCTAATTTCTCTAATATCTCTTGTCCATTGTTCCGAACAACCACTCTTTTCTGTCTAATAAATTGTAGCATAATAATAACTACGCTCCTATGTCTATGCAGCAAATTCTGAAGTGACTTTCCATTCTGGCAGAATTTTGGTTCAAACTGTCCTTTCATTCGAGGTTCGTGTCTGGGACGAAGTCTCCACAGCTCATGTCAACGAAAGAGACGAATAATATCAGGGATAAAAGGGAATTAAAACTGGAAGAATTATTTCTCTTGTTCCAGTGGTCGAAGAATTTGCTAGAAGTTTCTGGCTATCAGAAACTTCTGCTATATAAGGACAGATGGCGATCAAAAAAAGACACAGTTGGTTTAGAACCGTGGCGAAGAGATTGGAAAAGTGATAATGGGCGAAGTTGTAATTTGGTGATAAATTGAAAGTTGAGAGTGAACAAGAAAAAGTAATTAGTTTGGATTTGTGAATTAAGTAATTGAAAGGAGATAAAGTGATTTGAGAGGAAAGAGACATTGTAAGAAAAGAATTTGCGAAGAATAGTATAGTGTGAACTTGAATTGTTCTATAGAGTAGAAAATAAAGAAATAATTTCACAGAATAATTGTTTTATCTACTCGAGCCGTAGCTCGCATATTACATTGGTGTCAGAAGCGGGATAAAACTTATTCTGTGAATAACTATTTCCGTGGTGTGAAATTGCACAAGCAAAAAAAAAAAAAAACGATTTCTGTGTTGAGTTAATTAGTTGCGCAAAATGGGTCGCAAATTGGGAAAACTAACTATAATTCAACTAAAGGCAGAACTCAGTAAGCGGAATCTCGACACAACTGGGGGAAAAGATGCCCTACTGATTCGTCTGGAAGAAGCAGTAACGCAGGAAGGTGAAAATCCGCATGACATAGAGTTTGACGTGGAAGAGGAACCAGCAAGTACAGCAGCCGACCCGGGTATAACGAGTCTGCTCCTGCAACTTAAGTTAGTCATGGACGAACAAAAGAAAGCAATAGAAGACCAAAGGAATTCTATAGAACTTAAGCTGGACGAACAAAAGAATTCTCTAGAACTTAAGCTGGATGAACAAAAGAAAGCAATGGACGAACAAAAGAAAGCAATGGACGAACAAAAGAAAGCAATGGACGAACAAAAGAATTCTCTAGAACTTAAGCTGGATGAACAAAAGAATTCTCTAGATGCTCTGGAAAGTAAACTTGATGAGCAAAACAAGAACTTGGAATCCAAATTCGAAGTGATCGAAGAGAAAATCGAGAAGGTCGAGACGCAACTCGGAAAAGTCGAAACTAGATTCGATGAAAATTTTGAGAAACATGAAACTCAGTTCGGGAAGATAGAGACTCAGTTTGAAAAAGTGGATACGCAATTCGAGATAGTAGGGAAGCAAATCGAAAATCTTGCTAAGGAGCTCAGCAATGTGAAGAGACAGAAAGCACGGGAATATTCCACTGACGGTCTGAGAAGAAAGGAGATGCAGCCTCCTATCTTCGATGGTCAAACATCATGGCCAATTTATAAAAGGCAATTCGAAGCGGCCGCAATGACCAATAGCTGGGACGATGAAGAGAAGTCCATTGCACTCACACTTGCACTGAGGGGTCCAGCTGCGGAGCTCTTGCAGACCATCCCGGAAGATAAACAGCAGAACTACGACTCTCTGGTTCAGGCTATCGAGATGCGGTTTGGGGATAAACACATGCAGCAGGTGTACAGGGTTCAGAAGCGTAGTCGAGTCCAGAAAAGGGGGGAAACGCTCCAACAGTTGCAAGCGGATATAGAGCGACTAGCCCATCTTTCATACCCTAAAGCCGGTGAGGAGCTTATCAACGAAATGGCGGTGGAAGCTTTTATTCAGGCCATAGAGGACAGACAACTGCAAATGGCTGTAAGGATGGCTGAAAAGCGAACACTCCCCGAGGCATTGGCATTCGCTTTGTCAATGAAGGCTGCGGACCAAGCATACCAAGGAATACACCGTGTCAGGGAAATGTCCGTCGTGGAATGCTCATGCCAGAGAACAGCCGTCATGGATGAAGACAGAGCTCGCGGAAGTCAAATCCGTTGCTGGAATTGCAACCAAACCGGACACCTACAACGGCAGTGCAGAAGTGCACCTAGACGAGGAAATTGTCCACATTGCGGAAGTAGGAGAAGCAGAGAGGAAGCATCATGTCGGTCAGACTTCCCAAAACCAGCAGTCGGGAGATGCGTAAGGACCAACTTCGCGGGGCAGAAGTTGGTTACTGGAATCGAGGCCCCCAGGACCACCATTCAAGTTTCGCAAACCAAACGGGGTAACAAGAGCCTGACAGTGGAGGCACTAATCAACAAGAAGAAGTTCGTAGCCACCATCGACACAGGTGCCACCGCCTCCATTGTAAGAAGAGATATCGTCAGAAGCTCCTGGCTGCACAACACCAACAGCTACTGCCTGAAGACTGCAACAGGGGAAATGGCGAAGGTGTTTGGAGAAGTTCGTCTTACGATTACTCTGGCAGGACTGACGTTCTCCCATGCGTTTCTGGTGGCAGATATATGCGACGAGTGCATCATCGGAGTAGACTTCATGAAAGTAAATGAAGTAATCTTGGACATCGGGATGCAAGTACTGAGGTATCGAAATGTGGAGATTCCGATGGTGTACGGAAATGAGAATGCCGTAACTCTCAGGACAGTCATCAGCAAAGACGAAGTTTTGCCGCCGTCTTCAGAGACAATCATTTGGACGAAGCTGGAAGGTGATCTTGGGAGACACCGATTCTACATAGTAGAACCAGACCCAGAGAAGAATTCTCAAGACTACATCGTGGGAAAGACGTTAGTCGAACCAAAGAACACCATGGTTCCAGTGAGGGTTTTGAACGCAAGACCACACACTGTCAAACTAAGGCGAGGGGAGGTGACTGGAAAATGCACGCCGATTACCGCCGTCGCAACAATATCTGAACGTGATGCTCCAAAACCTCTCCCATCACCTTGGACAGCGGAAGCGAGAGAGACGATTTTCCAGTCCAGTGAGCTGAATCAGGAGCAGCGAACTATGGCAGAGAATCTTATCAATGAGTACGCTGATGTATTTGCCTCACAGGACGGAGAATACGGCCGAACACACCTGGTACAACATCGAATAGACACTGGTGATACTAGACCAATTCGTCAGCCTGCTAGGCGCCTTCCATTGGCAAAGCAGACAGAAGTTGCAGAGATGGTGTCGGCAATGGAGAAAGAAGGTCTGATTGAAAGTTCCAAAAGTCCGTGGGCATCACCGGTTGTACTGGTTAAGAAGAAAGATGGCAGCACGCGGTTCTGCGTGGACTATCGGCAGCTCAATTACGTCACCAAGAAAGACAGCTACCCTCTGCCACGGATTGACGACACGCTAGACACACTATCAGGAGCCCGATGGTTTTCCACTCTCGACTTGAAGAGTGGCTACTGGCAGGTACAGATCCATCCAGAAGACCGGGAGAAAACCGCCTTCACCGCAGGAAATGGGCTATGGCAATTCACGGTAATGCCATTCGGGCTGTGCAATGCTCCGGCGGCTTTCGAGCGATTGATGGAATGTGTCCTGCAAGGATTAACATGGAAAACCTGTTTGGTATACTTGGATGATGTCATCGTCGTAGGAAAAACGTTTGCGCAACACCGAGACAATCTAAGGGATGTTTTTCAAAGGCTTCGAAGTGCCCACCTGAAGCTCAACCCCAAGAAGTGCGCCCTGTTTAGAGCGGAAGTCAAGTACCTGGGACACATAATTTCAGCGAAAGGAGTGAGAACCGATCCAGAGAAGGTCGAAGCGGTGAAAAACTGGCCAGTCCCCAAAGACAAACACCAACTAAGGAGCTTCCTGGGCCTAGCCACCTACTACAGACGGTTCGTGAAGGATTTTGCCGGGATCGCAAAGAACCTGCACCAGTTGACGGAAAAGGGAAAACAATTCAAATGGTCAATTGAGTGCGAGAAGAGCTTCAAGGCACTTAAACAACGGCTATGCGATGCCCCGATACTGGCTTACCCCACTCCCGGGGAAACGTTCGTTGTGGATGCAGATGCTAGTAATGTCGGGGTAGGAGCCGTACTCTCCCAGGTGCATGACGGCCAAGAGAAGGTGGTTGCGTACTTCAGCAAGGTGCTCTCTAAGCCAGAAAGGAACTACTGCGTGACAAGGCGGGAACTTCTAGCTTTGATCTTGGCTACGAAGCATTTTCACAAATACCTCTATGGGAGGAAGTTCGTTCTTCGCACAGACCATGCAGCCTTAAAATGGCTATTACAGTTCAAGAGTCCTGAGGGTCAGGTCGCAAGATGGATCGAAAGGCTGCAAATCTACGACTACGAAATACAGCATCGTAAAGGAAAACTCCACTCTAATGCGGATGCACTGTCCCGGAGACCATGCAGAACGGATTGTAAACATTGTGCGCGTCAGGAAGAACGGGAGCTGGTTTCCATCCAAAGAATGAGAGCCGAACCTATCACCGGCTGGACCGTAGATGAGATCCGGAACGCTCAGAAGGAAGACCCGGATATCGAGCCGATTCTGGCCTGGAAGGAGAACATGGAGAAACCGGATCATCAGGACATCTCTTACAGAAGCCCGACCTTAAAGGCATATTTTACGAAGTGGGACTCCCTCCATGTCCAAGAAGGTGTTCTGAGAAGAAAATGGGAATCCTCCGACGGAAAGTCGTTTGTAATGCAGCTTGTCGTACCGCGGACGAGGGTCAAGGAGGTGTTACAGGAAATGCATGGCGGGGCGACCGGAGGCCACTTGGGAGTGAATAAGACGCTAGAAAAGGTACGAGAACGTTTTTATTGGTTAAAAGCGAAGGAAGATATCGAAGACTGGTGCAGAAAATGCGACGTGTGTGCAGCTAGCAAGGGTCCGAGAATCAAAACTCGAGGTAAGATGCACCAATACAACGTGGGAGCACCTTTCGAACGAATCGCCATTGACATCGCAGGGCCCTTTCCGGAAACCGACAATGGTAATCGGTATATCCTCGTAGTGATGGACTACTTCAGTAAGTGGCCGGAAGCGTTTCCGATCCCTAACCAGGAAGCCAGAACCGTGGCGGAGCAGATCGTCTACAATTGGGTTAGCAGATTCGGTGTGCCCTTGGAATTGCATTCTGACCAAGGGCGGAACTTCGAGTCAAGAATCTTCCAAGAGATGTGTCAACTACTCGGAATCAAAAAGACAAGGACAACCCCGCTTCATCCACAGTCGGACGGTATGGTGGAGCGTTTCAATAGGACTTTGGACGAACATCTCTCGAAGGTCGTAGGTGACTACCAACGGGATTGGGACCGGCAGATTCCCTTGTTTTTGATGGCCTATAGAAGTGCCGTGCATAGCACTACTCGACATACGCCGTTCGAAATCTTATTTGGTGGAATAGCTCGTTTACCCAGTGAGGTGAAATTTGGATCTCCTACCAATGAGCCCAGAAATGAAGAGGAGTACGTGGCGGACCTTGGGGAAAGGCTTAGGGACATACACCAAAGGACCAGAAGCCAGATTAAGATGACGAGCGACCGCATGAAGACCAGGTATGATGCCAAGGCAACAACGTCAGGATTCCAGGAAGGAGATCTGGTGTGGCTGTATAATCCCCATCGCCAAAAGGGGAAATCACCTAAATTACAGCGGAACTGGGAAGGTCCCTACAGAATAGTAACCCGCATCAACGATGTTGTCTACCGCATCCAGCGAGGACCGAGGGCCAAAATGAAAGTGGTTCATGTGGACCGACTGAGTCGATACAATGGCCGAAATGAGGATGCACTTGTTCGGGACGAACACGTCTAAGAGGGGGGCAGTGTAGCATAATAATAACTACGCTCCTATGTCTATGCAGCAAATTCTGAAGTGACTTTCCATTCTGGCAGAATTTTGGTTCAAACTGTCCTTTCATTCGAGGTTCGTGTCTGGGACGAAGTCTCCACAGCTCATGTCAACGAAAGAGACGAATAATATCAGGGATAAAAGGGAATTAAAACTGCAAGAATTATTTCTCTTGTTCCAGTGGTCGAAGAATTTGCTAGAAGTTTCTGGCTATCAGAAACTTCTGCTATATAAGGACAGATGGCGATCAAAAAAAGACACAGTTGGTTTAGAACCGTGGCGAAGAGATTGGAAAAGTGATAATGGGCGAAGTTGTAATTTGGTGATAAATTGAAAGTTGAGAGTGAACAAGAAAAAGTAATTAGTTTGGATTTGTGAATTAAGTAATTGAAAGGAGATAAAGTGATTTGAGAGGAAAGAGACCTTGTAAGAAAAGAATTTGCGAAGAATAGTATAGTGTGAACTTGAATTGTTCTATAGAGTAGAAAATAAAGAAATAATTTCACAGAATAATTGTTTTATCTACTCGAGCCGTAGCTCGCATATTACAATATTTTGGAATTATGGATGAAATCTTGGTCCTAATATTTAATGTTATTCCGTTAAGTAGTTCTTATTGTTCATATCTAAATTCGCAATATTGTTTCTATTTGGGTGAGTATATCTTGTATGTCTATCGGATTGATTATATTGTAATATGCGAGCTACGGCTCGAGTAGATAAAACAATATTCTGTGAAATTATTTCTTTATTTTCTAGTCTATAGAACAATTCAGGTTCACACTATACTATTCTTCGCAATTCTTTTCTTACAAGGTCTCTGTCCTCTCCAATCACTTTATCTCCTTTTCTTTCATTTTTAATTCATTTTTTATTAATTAATTCATTATAACTTACATGCTAGACAAAAAACGCTTAAAACTAGCTTAACTAACTGAACTATTCTTATTCTAACTTACTGGCCCTATGCGGGCGCTCTAAGTTAAACCTAATACTTAAAACTATGTCTTTCGACGTACCGTACTTAATTGTTTCATTTGTCTTTTTGTTTAATTATAGATATATAATACTAAGAAAAATTTTTATAAAATTACAAAAACTTAGTGTATGTACTTTTTTTTATTTTGTTCTTATAATAAAACTTAAAAACTACCTTAAAATAAATCTTAAACTATCTTATCCTATCTCACACTAATTATGTAATTAAATACATACTTTTTTTTTTTTTTTTCAAAGTGCTGTTCACTGTTTTTTTTTTTTTTTTTTTTTAATTTTTTCAAAGTGCTGTTTATACAATATATATACATATATATTTTTTTTTTTTCTACCTAAAAATACCTACAAATACCTTAAACTATGTAAGTCGGCCAAGACCAAACAGCCAACTTTAAACAGGCTATCCCGGATTGTGAGGGAACGACGAAGGAGTTCCCTCTCTTTCAGTTAGCCACCAAAATTGTAAGACCTGACGTTCAACGTCCTTCATATCGCGACCCGATACCGCCCTACTAAACCGGAGACGCTCCACACTGCCGTGTGCAACGTCTCTGTCGTAGTTGAGTCGCCTATCCACAACTGTCCGAGCAACGTGGAAGATTATCGGAACAGCCAATCTGTCCTGGATCAGACCTTTCTCATCAAAATAGAGTAACGCCTCTGGGGGAACAAAGCCGTTAAGGTGCACTCTCTCATGATACTCGCAATTGGGGTAATAAGCCCCGGAGATCAGGTTGTTCGTCGAGCTCATTGCTCTTGCAATGTGCCTTCGAATCAGCTTGATAACGAAATTATCCACTCTTATAAGGGTTAGCCCTGTTGTATAGGACCTCATTGGGATAGAATTTTATGTACTGGGACTCTGGTGTTCTGTACAAATGAAGGCAAGCCCGAAGGCAAGCCCTCTCAAACACCCGAATCTTTTCCAACAAGCTTGCTCCCACGTTGAACCACACGGGGCATCCATATACGAGCATGGGCCTAATGAGGGCCATGTAGCAGATTACCTTTACCCTTGCATCGAGTTGCTTGTTATAAAAAAGTCTCTTTGTAAGGGCAAAAGCACCTTTGGCTCTGGCAAGAGCAGCATCTACATATTTGTTAAAATATAGATATTGGTCTAACCAGAGCCCCAGGTATCTGACTACATTTCGACTCGCAAGTGGCTGTCCGTGCGGTCCAACGATTGAGAACATTCGCCAATTCTTTCTGGTATCCCTAGAGGCACCAGACAACGGCGTCCTAAAAAGAATGGTTTCCGATTTCTGGAAGTTGATCTTCAACTTCCAGTCATCGCAATATCGCTGAATTTTATCGAAGTCACATTGCAAGAGAATTGCAATGCCCTCGATTTTTGGTCCTGATCTGTACGCGATCAAGTCATCTGCGTACGCTATGGCATGGTGAAGTGATCCTATGAGATCGCTCGTGTAAATGTTGAAAAGGATAGGTGAATTAACCGCACCTTGTTGCAGACCATTTTTAATTTGAAATGTTCCAGCAAAAGTCACATTGCCATTTTTAACAATGAACTGTCTACTGGTGAGCATGTTATGAAGTATGTACAGCAGTGGTTTGCTTATGCCTAGCCTGCTTAGCTTGTAGAAGAGTCCCTCTAACCATACGGTGTCGAAGGCCTTCTCCAAGTCAATCAGGCAGGCACCCGTGCACTGTTTCTTGATTTTGTTCCATTGGATATCCGATACCAGTTTAGACGCGGCATGTATTGTATCATGCCCCGCCTTAAAACCAAATTGGTTATCCGGAATTATATTACTGTTCTCAGTCCACTTAAGCAGGGCTCTATTGATCACTTTTTCTAATACCTTGCTGATGTTCGGAAGGAGACTTATCGACCGGAGATTTGAAGGATTGGAAGTGTCCTTACCCCGTTTGGGGATGGGTTGTATCACTGCTGTTTTCCAATGCGCTGGATAATGTGCATTATTCAATGCATTGTTAAACAGAGTGGTGTAAATGTCCACCGCTTCTAGAGGGAGATGTCGAAGCACAATGTTCGACACTCCGTCGATTCCCACTGATTTCTTCTTTCTCAATGATGCGAAGATCGTTTGGAGTTCTACCTTCGATACGTACGGGGGGTGAACCATTTCATTGGTGATGGCATTGTTTGCCAAGTTTTCGTCATTAAACCCGGTAAAACCAGTATTCTCGGATCGCCAGTGCTCTATATCATTTCGAAGGTAGAAGTTGTGCACAAGGACGCGATTTTGCAGGTCGTGGTTCGGGTAAATGGTATCATTCACCTTGTACACTTCCTGGAAAGTCGCTCCTATAGCCTCTACCTTCTCCTGCGGATCTTCGATCACAAAGAAGTTGTCATCCTCTACTGCGTTATCTGGATCTATACCTGCTGTTACTAGTATTTGTCCATTGTTCGTCGTTCGGGGGATCTTAAGACACGGAAGGTCGTTTTGATTATTCCTCCGAAATATTTTATTTAGTGCGGGAACATACTCGGGTTGTTGGATTTTACAGCCCGAATTTTGTTGTTCCAGTGCAAATTTACAGAAAGTCTGTAATTTTCTCTAATTAATTTTTGGAGGTTTTTAATCAACGACTTCAGCATCCTAACCTCCGAGTTTTGTCTGTCAGTAAACTGTCTGTATAAGGTTTTTAGTCTCGACAGCAGTCTACTTTTGTGTTGGTGTAGTGCGTCAATTGTTGCATTGCGGAATATGTCTGCGTTGTCAGTATGTTGATACCGAGGTATCGTATTGTCTATAGTTCGATTAATTGTCTCGTCCATTTGTTTTAGGTACCAGTCAATCTCCTCGTTTGACAGATTCCTATTGGACGGTGGGTAGAGCGAGTTCGAGGAGAGTGCTCTTGTTAAAGTTCTGGAGAAGCGAGTCCAACGCGTCCTACTATAATTGTAGGAGTACGTTTGGACAAACTCCTCCAACTCCGCAATTTCGTTGGGAATCGTTATTACGGCACTGAGTCCGCAATGGTCACTGTCATACACAAAAGTGTGCAGGCAGTTTATAGTTTGTCGGTCCATGTCGGTCAGTTGTAACCGTACGTCAAACAGCATAAGATCCAGGTAGGAGCCGCTTCTAGGAAACGACGGACTATCTGTAGCTTTCAAATCGAGTTTATACTCGACACTATGTCGACCCCACCAATTGAATAGTAGGTTCCCTCTAGGATTAGGTGTGTTGTTTCCCCAATCTCTATGTTTGGCGTTTAGATCTCCGGCCATGATGAAATAATTC